>OX422220.1:252190036-253395036 GCA_949130495.1 Sambucus nigra
ATTACCCCAAAGATAAGTTCAATCTCTTTAACCCAGACTTCTTCCTCTGCTGGATCAACTGCTCCTTCGAACGATGGTGGGTTCATCTTAATAAATTTTGCATGTGAAGTACTCCTTTCTTCCCAGTGTATCACCTCCTCAACCCTAGCCAGTGCTTGTGCCTCCAGTTGCCTAATCTATTGTTCTTACATTCGAGCCATAAATATAGCTTGCTTCTCTGCCATTAGAGTCATAGCATGTGCCATTTTTTGCATATATGTCAGTTGTTCTAGCTCGGGTTCCATATTTATCTGAACAGGTTGCTCAACCTCCGCTTCTGCTGGAATATTTGAAGCCTAATCTTCTATTATCACATTTACATTACCTCGTTCCATTATCTTATATCTGAAATGAATCAAAGATATAACAACATGCATATATACATATCTTCCCTAACATAATTGTTAGTATCAAATAAAATATATTTCTAACATTCACTGCCAAATCTAGACTCTTCTCACTCCAGAACCCCTAAAACCTAGGCTCTGATACCCAAAGCTGACACACCCCAACCCAGTTACTTATAATTAAGTTTAAAAGTTAAAGTGAGTCAAACCATGGTTAATTTAACCAAACCATAAACACGAGTTTTAATTTCAGAGTCATCATTGTAAATCCATATAACTGAAAAACTTTTTATAACATCAGAGTATTCATACTTATACAAACTTTCTTGAAGGATAATTTAACTTAATTACATCATTTACATTTAAACAAAATCTTTGTTTCTCCCATTCCTGGCTAATCCAGCCCGACTTCCTAGATTTGGTAGTGACATCGCATTACCTGAAAAATGTGAACATAGGAACCCTGAGCAAAAATAGCCCGGTGAATGCATAACTACTATACTACTGCATGAATTTAAATGAAATAAATCGTGTCCATATACTTATGTATTAACTTATCCGGCTCATTCATAATGAATGACCAACTTTTCTGAATTATGATTCACATATCCTGTCTAAATAGACAATTCTCCCCCATTCCTGGTCGAGGAGTAACCCCTTGTCATTAATAGATAAATCTCCCCCATTACGGGTCGGAGAGTAACCTCCCATTTCGATAAACCGAAATGAACAATTTTATATTCATTATATTCTGATCATATCAACAACACGATACAAATATCTCTTTCCAGTGAGTACACTCACCTTGGGTTGTCAACTATGTATTTATGTTTCCTTCGGGTGGAGCTGAACTGTGTTGATTAGACCTTACACCTGTCAATCCAACTAAATCAGTACTGAATCTCAATTTTAAGTAATATCCTAACATAATTATGTAATTTTTCATGACTATGCACCAAGAACACAATTCCACTTAAGTCACATTTCATAAACCATGAGTAAAGACAAAATAATGCTATCCATGTTAATAAAGTTATGAACATTCAATCGTAAGAAATACCTCATAAGGAATTTATTACCAAAACCAATTAACATGAAATTATACTTCTAAATGTATATACACATGAAACATGTATTGAAAATACTCTTTGGAAAGAGCAGATAACAATATCCTTTCATGGGGTATCCAGTATGGCCTCAGATTATTGCCCTCTATACTCAACCATCCTATATTCCTAAATTGTGTAAATACAGGGGTCAAACCTTATCAATATGAAAACATATATGAATATACTTTCCAATAAAAGCGATGGTGTAATTTTTCAAGCTTCCTAGAGAAAGTTATGACCATTTCTTTACAACATAAGAAATCTGCCCTACAAGCTCCTCTATTGTTCCTTCAACTTGCAAGAATTTTCATAATTTTTCTCCAGTATAACTTTCAATGATTTTCAAAAAATTTATATTACACATACTGAATAGTACATAATTAAAGTTTCATAATTTTTTGACTTCATTTTCTATCCCAAAAGCTTGACTAAACTTAGGGCATACCGAAATCAAGTATACGAATAGCAACTATGTACCAACTTAAAATCATCATTACGGGCTAACCAAAAGGAAATAAATTCTAATTTTCGGATATGATATGAATATATGTGTCTAATTTTATATACAATTGTAATTTCTCAATTACAGTAAGCACACAAAGAGATATGCAAGTTTGAATACAAGGGGTTTCAATACAAAGCAATTTTAAGGGTTTCTACATTCAACTTAACCTAAACTTGCATCTAACCATACATATATATAAAGGGCTGAAATTTGCATAAAATTATGATGATTTATATCATATAAATCAATAATATAAGAAAAATAACAAGATTTGAGATTAGGATTACCTTCGGGACTTTTACGTAATTTCTATGGATTTTTCTACACTTTTTTTCCTCACTTTTCCTTCCTAAACACCCTAATTCTCTTTCCTCAAGGTAAAACCCTTTCATGGCTGATTTTGGATGAAGGATAAAGATATTTCAAGGGCATAAGGTCGGCCGAGGCTGCCTCCCAAACCAACCAATCAAATTAAACCATTTGGTTTAATAAAAGACAATTTACCACTTAAAGGGAATTGACAGATTTACCCCTTGTTCATAAATTTGACATAACTTCTTACTTGTACATCCGTTTGATGAACCGTTTATTGTGTTACAACCCTAACTCACATGTATACAACTATCTAGTTTTTACCTAAAGTCAATTGTAATGTTATAAGGGTGAAAACTGATCTCTAACAGGAACATTTCTACCAAAAACAATAAAATTTTGTGTTTGTAAATAATTCGACCTTTCATGATTTATGAAAGTAGGATTATAATAAAAATAATAACTTAACATTAGATATACTAATAACACATTATTCATATCACATAAGATAAGCATGATTTAAATATAATTTATCATAATTATATCCGTGTTGTCACAGTATGGCTAGGTTGACTAAGTAGAAAACGTTAGGCGTGCACAATAGCTGGGGGGGGGGGTAAGGAAACTGAAAAGAGTGTGCGTGAACCTAACATGTGTAATCAATAACTGATTTTTAAATTTTGATAAAAAATTGCAAAATATTTTCAAAATATTTTGAGTTCTAACCCTTGCAATAAATATTTTTCAAAACCTTTTAGGTGTCTAGCCACAGGGATGCCAAACTTGATGGTATATTCCAGGAGAGATTTTATACAACGCTATAGAGGCTTGTAAGATTTCAGTAGACACCTCTACCTTTCATTCCTAGTGTAGGATCTCATTTTAGTATTTTAGTTGGGCATGTTACCCCATTCAGACTTTATTTATTTCAATTATTCATTTTAGACTTGTAGTATCATTTATTAACTATTTGTTGGATATAATATTTGGATTTGGATTTTATAGCCGATGGTCTATTCGGTAAGACAATTTTTATTTATTTCTTATGATTCTTAAGCGATATTCATTGCGTGGATGTTTTAATTTATTTTTTACCACATTATTATCGATTGTGTAATGAAAGATAAAATTTTGACACCGGATTAATTAATTCATAGGTGGTTAGTAATTAATATGGTTTTCGACAGTAAAGCTGAGAACGAACCAAATGAGAAACCTCTTTTAATTTAATAAAGGACTGATCACCTGGTATTTAATTAGGCAGGGTTTTACACATCCCTTGTCCTGCCTATCAGCATAAGAGTCAAGTCAAATCATTACTTTGAATTTGATTTCACTTTCTTCATACTTGGAGTACTATGAGGGTAGAGGGTTTGATGAGTTTTCGAGCGGTTTGTCTTTTGTGAGGATTTTTTGGTACAAAAAAGGGTTTGGGGACTGCATTTTTAACCACCATCCACATTCTCTATTTTGTATCTTTATTCACTTTCACAAATGGATATCCTAATGTCTGAGGTCTTTTATTCCTACCTTGAAGGTTTCTGTGCAATGTGCCTCTATAACAGCGATTATGAGACCTTTATCTTGAATCGGGTCTCCTTATAGCGCAACTGTGGAATCTGTTAGAGGTGGTGATACAATTTTGGTACCCCAGAGATCATAATTTTTGGTTTGGCACAGATGATTTGTTCTCGACTTATGAGGAGTTTTGAGCAATGATGGGTGTTAGTCCTAGTGTAGCGACAACTATGCCCGATTATCCTTTTCTCCTCGGGTGTCTTTGGCTAAGTTACTTCATATCTCTCCCTCGAAAGCTTGACTATTGTTCTATGGAATGGATATCTCCCTCGCGATGGTTATGAACTAGATGTGTAAAAATATTTCTCTAATGGTGGCTTTGTATGAGTTATTGTCTTGGGCCTATCTGCTAGGTTGTTAATGGTGACGGGTGAACTGATGGACGGTCCTCAGGTGGCCACGATAGTGGAATGGGTATCTTATTTCTATAGTTCTGCAGAGGTGCTACTGGCAAATATCTTAAACGGTCTTTATGATTGGAAGGAAGGTCGGTCTGACTTTCTGTAGGAGAATCCTGTTATGTTGTTTATGTGTCTCTCTGAGAGATTTCGCCTGGCAGCCCCTCCTGAGTACCCATTATCGAGTGTACCTAACTTATTTACTAGGCCCTTCTTTAGTTTCAGACCTTCAACAGAGAAGTGGATTAACTGGCTCATTGAGGACGAGTCCCAGTATCTTCGTTGGTCTATGCCATGGTGGGGAAATTTGTAACCCATTTTGCAGTTAAGAGAGTACCGGTATGTGCCGCTAGTTAGCCTCTGTTATACTTCCTTCTATTTTCTTTGGCGGTATCTGTGCCAAGTGGGGTGACAATAGATAGTCCCTCCTTGTATAATCAACTTTTTCCTGATAGAGACTTGACTGAGTCTTTATGGATGATACTGGGATCTTTGTGGTAGCACCATCGGTCGTCTACCCATCCGTCATAATTGTTTAGAAGGGCTTGGTATCTATCTAGAGATTATCTGAAATGGTTATGGAAGCGGGTAGTTGTGAAGATTTTAGAATAGTAGACTATGGAAAGGTGGCTTATGGCTTTCTACAGAATAGAGGATGGCGTTATGGTTTCGATAAATCTTTTCAAAATGTACCAATGCATAGAGAGCATATGAAGCATCAATAAGGAGTGGGAGACCTAGGGACCTTTGGGATCAGGCAATGATGATGAGGCAGAGTCATTTGGCAGTTGAGGGACGCATTTTGTGAAGTTGGAGAATTTTATTTTATGGGTGATTTGGTGAGGAGTTTTGTGTTGGTGTTTTGGTATCTTTCTGTGAAGCTAGTTTATTTGGTAGTGATTTGGTAGGTTTGTTTTTATAATTGGATGGGGGTGTGATCTATTCGATTCCCTCTACTAATATTTCATGTAACTGGTATGTTCCCTTCATTTGAAAATAAGAGTGATTTAGATCATGTCTTGTTGTGACTTTTGATGTATTTTTGTGTTTGAACTATCTATACCAATTGATAAGGCATAAATAATCCTTTTGTTCATGTAAATGACTAGATGCATAGTTGTTATCCGGGGTTAAAAAATAATATCATTTTGTGAAAAATAAAGGACCGAACCCCTGTATGTCGTATGGGCTGCCTCTGTGGGTTTTGAAAATTTCAAAAGTTTCATTTTGAAAAGAATTATTTTGAGAGGATTATGTCCCACGTACTTCTGGGTAGGGGAAATGGAGATTTGTTTTAGAATAGTAGGGGGATGAGGAGATTCGTAGCGTGCCAAGAGTTCAAATTAAAGGTAGAATTTCTCGAGACGGTCCAGATTGACTTGACGTGCCATTTATTCCCCATCAAGATCTGTGAGCATAACGACACTTCCTGACAGGATTTTCTTCACGATGTAAGGGCCGCTCCAGTTAGGTTTGAACTTCCCTCTGGGGACCCAAATAGGTTTTAAAAATTTTTTGAGGGCAAGGTCTCCTTCTTGGACACTGCGGTCCTTGACCCTCCTATTTAATGATCATGCTATCCGACGATTATACCCCTATATATGGTATAGAGCTTTAGGTCACTTTTCGTCTAAGAGTGTGAGTTATCATAGTGTCTCTGATGCTAGTCTTCTTCATTGACCTTGGTCTCGATCATGACACATAGAGAAGGCAATTCTTGTTCAATGGGGAGAACTGCTTCCATACCGTATACCAGAGAATAAGTGGTATCCCCAGTAGGTGTTCTGATGGAGGCATGATATCCCCAGAGGGCGTATGAAATCCGGTCAGCCCAGTTTATGCAACTTTTGGTCATCTTTTTTATAATGGTTTTGAGGCTTTTATTGGCGGCTTCGACAATGACATTGGTTTGGGGTCAGTAAGGAGAAGACTTATGTATTTGAATTCCATACTCCTCGACCACTTCTGTGACCTTGACTTGGAAGTCAAAACCGTTATTGGATACCAACCCATGAGGATCACTGTCTCAGTAAAAAATGTTCTTCTTGATAAACGTGATTACTTTCTTGGCATTCATCATTGCGTATGACTTGGCTTTTACCCATTTCGTGAAGTAATCAATAGCGAACAGGATGAAGTCGTGATCGTTAGAAGCTTTGGGAGTGACCTTCCCTATGATATCTATGCCCTAGGTAGAGAAGGGCCAAGGAGAGGTCATGTTTTACAATTATCAGGGAGGCAAGTGTTGGAGGTTAGCAAACTATTATCATTTGAGGTATCTTCGAACATAGGCAGTGTAGTCTTAAACCAGGGTAATCCAATAGTACCCTTGACGGATGATTTTCTTAGTAAGCATATGACCATTCATGTGGGGAACGTATTCCATACCATGTATCTTCTACATCATTTCTTCAATATCATCCCCTGCTATGCAGTGGAAATGGGTTCCATCAAAGTTTATTTGAAAAGTGCTTTGTTACAGATGATGTACTGGGTAGCCAGTTTGCGAAAGGTCGCATGATCTTTCTTATCTGCATCTCGGGGATACTTACCATGTTTGAGGAGGCCCCAAATATCATAGTACCATAACCCGAACATATCATAGTCTTCTTTAATGGTGAGATCAATGTGGTAACATTGGGTGGGTGCAACCTCTTTCTAAACTAGGAAAGGGGCCATTATTATTCCCTCAGGTATATCAACCATGGAGGCCAGGGTTGCAAGGGCATTAGTTAGACTGTTCTTCAAGAGAGGAAGGTAATGGAAGGTGACATCTGTGAATTGGGAGGCAAGATCTTCTAGGTGAGCGTGGAAGGGTAGAATTTTCTCGTCTTTGACTTTTTATTTTTTAAGACTTTATCTGATAATGAGAGCGGAGTCCACATAGACATCTAGGTTCTTGATGCCTTATTTAAGGGAGATCTTGAGGCATAAAGTCCATGCCTTGTATTCAGTCATATTTTTGGTGCAAGTGAAGTCAACTTAATGGAAATGGGGGCGTGGGAGTCATTGGGGGAAATCAAGAGTATCTCAATGTCATACCCTTTCCTGTTGGTAGCTCCATTAAAGAACATCTGCAATCTGAGATACTCATAAGAGGTGCAAATAATGTCTTCATCCAAGAATTCAGAGACCCAAACATTCGTTCATTCCATAGGATAATCGATAAAGTAGTCGGAGATGTCCCTCCCTTCATGGGTTTTTGCGTAACCTACGTAATATCGAACTAGGCTAGCAACATCAACCAACGGGTCATTCGTCTTGACAAAGAGGGTTTCTTTAGCAGATATTTAATGGAATTAATTCGGGATACTAGTCTGGTGGGAAAAGTAAGTATGTAATGACGTAATTTCTACGTGATCCAAACTAAGGTGACACACGTTTTCTCTAAGGCGGTGTAATTGACTTTTTACTTGACTAGTTTTTGACTAGCATAGTAGATGGCTCTTTCCTTATCATATTATTTAATGTATTGGTCTAGTAAAGCCCCTGCTATGGTATCAATGATGGTTAAGTACAAGAAGAGAGAGAGACCTAGCTGTGGAGGCCTAAGCACCAGGGGGTGAGGTATCGCTTAAGTTAGTCAAAGTCTTCTTGGAAAGCCTAATTCCAGACATTGGTTGAATCCTTTAGAAGAAGTTTGAATATAGGTTCACAGATAGAGGTTAGTTGGATGATGAACCAACTGATGTATTATAATTTACCCCTCCTCGTACTTCTTTCTCCGTCTGGAGTGGTGGCATCTCGAGTATGTAATTTAGTTTGGCAGGTTATTCTTAAATTCCTTTTTCGCCGACCATGAATCCCAAGATCTTTCCTTTGATGATGCCAAAAACACACTTCTATGGGTTAAGCCACATTTGGTATTATCATAGTCACCTGAAGAACTTTCGAGGGCTGGAATATGACCTTCTCGAGTCATGGACTTAATGATCACATCGTCAATATAGACCTAGACCTCTTTGTGAATGAGGTTGTTCAGGATGACTGTGATAACCCTTTGGAAGGTTTCCCCGTCATTCTTGAGCTCGAATGGCATGACGGTGTAGCAGAATGTTCCCCAGCGGGTGATGAAAGAAGTTTTCTTTTGTGGCCAGGGTGTATCTCAATCAGGTTATAATTGGAAAATCCATCGACAAATGATTTGAGGGTGTGAATGGTTATATTGTCCATGATCATGTCACTGTTTGGCAGTAGATAATTATCTTTAGGGAATGCTTGGTTAAAATCCCGATTTTCAACGCACATGCGAATGTTTTCTCCCGACTTCAACACGAGAATGATATTTGAGAGCCATGTAGGGTATTCGACCATGGAAAAAAAAACAAATTTAGATGATTGACTACTTTTTAATCTTGAGGGATCATTCCGTTAAGAGTTTTCACAACTTCTACTTAACCGATTTGCATTCTGGGAATGTGTGGTCCTCGTGTTGAGCTATTTTTGGGTCAACACTAGGCATGTCATCGTAGGACCATGCGATGCCGTCTATGAACTCTTCAAGTATTTTTTTCAAATTGCGCCCACGCATGCTCGTTAAGGGTAGACCCTATCCTAATATTTCACTAATGGATACTAGAACTGAGGTTAATAGCTACAATTTCATAATCATTAGTTTGAACGCGATTTTTTTGTTATATCATTTTCCTTATTGAGATCAGTTAAGAATTATTCATTTACAAAATCAACATCACTAAAAGTTTGATTAGAATTAATGCAATTAATGTAAGGCGCATCAATATACTTAAAATCTTCATTTATTCCATTTTCAGGGAAAACAACATTGAGAACGTCATCAAAAGAGGTCACAGATACATTTACATTGAAAAAGGAGAAACAAAAACAGGTGCAGAGATTTCTTGGATGAAATAAATAGCAGGGCTTGGATGATATTGAGTATGATGGACTGGGATGGCATGCCAGTTTAGGGGAGGTGCATCAATATTTATGATCTGGGTGGACGGGTCTGACGGCGTAGCATCTTGGTGGATCATGTAGAGACTCAGCCCCGATTTCTACATGTCAAAGGATTCCTTCAATTCACTTCCCTCGAAGTTCTTAGTACTTTTTAAGATTTAGTCAATGAGAAATTGTACTGCATGCTTCCAATATTCATCCTAGGTGTTATTGTCTTGAAAGAAGATCTCCATCCCTAGGTTTATCTTCCTGTCAACAGGATTATACCAAGATTTCGAGAATCTACAAAAGGCGAAGTCTTCACCCTCCTTAATAAATATTCTATTCAAAGAGTCTTCAGAAATCATCTTTTTATTATATAGGCTTCCTTTTGTTCATGGTCGTTAGTGCTGTGAGTTCATTTAGTGAAGGTTGGTAACATAGGTCATATAAGGGAAAGGATTACTTTAGGATTATTTGCTCAATAATCCCTTGATGGAATCATCCTAGAAATGCATTTATGGCATTTATGGCATTAGGAGCTCTTCTGAAACTCCCTTTCCTTTATCTTCTCCCGCTGAATTGGGAATCAGGTCTTTATAGTACCACCCTGATCTGGTCATTTAGTTCATAGAGGTGGGGAAAAATAAGAGTCATGTGGTTTCATCTACTTCGAGTTGAATAGACACTTTATTGATTTCCCTCGACAAATCTTTGAAAGAGATCATTCCACATAAGATGAAAACTAAATTGGATTCTTCATGATTCAGTTCATCATTTAAGCTATCAAAGTCATCCTCCCATCCAGTGGTGATGATGTCTTCCTGCTAAGAGTAACCAATGCATTCGATAACTTCTGTGGCTCCAATTAGTGGGGAAGTGTAGGATTGAAGGGACTAGGCATACTTGAAGTTTCAATGAAGTGAGGAACTCAGATATGCTGTAGATTTCTCCTATTTGGTGAAACATATCGGTCATAGTTTGTAAAATGTCTTCTAGACTGATTTTCTCAACTGGTACCACCCACTCATTTGATTCTCGATCCCATTTTTGGGCTTCAATGAACATGCCACTAAATTTCTGGTAGTTGATGGACATCTCAGCTCGAACTTTTGGAGTTGGTATAACCCAATAAGTAGTTTCATGCCTCTCATTCTGATCAAGTGTGGACGTCTATACAAACCCTCATGAGGAGTGATAGAGATTTCTCATCAATGCATGTAGGGAGTAGGAGAAAGGACGGTCTAACCTTAAAAGGTTTGAGTGAGACTTGGGTTGTATCGAGTAGTTTGATAGGCACAATTTGGGTAAAAGGGTCAAATTCTGGGCTACCAACCTTGATATTACATGGAGCTAGGATGGCCATCAGATTTGGATGAATATTCGATTCTTGGTCGGTATTCTCCATGAATAGCTTGTGGAGGTAGATCTCAAATTCGATCAAAGTAGAAGAGGAGGTAGCGAAGCTTCGGGGAAATTTAACAAAAGACCGAAGCCCATAGGAAGCCAGTCCAAAGTTGGATGTGTGATCGACCTGAGAGGGAAAATGATTTGGGTTTATTTTGGGAGGTAAAATTAGAATTATTGGTATTTTTTGAAAAATAAGGTTTTTTTTATTTTTGGTTTTTGAAAAGAAGGGACAAAACGAGAGAAATCTAAATATGGTTATTATTATTAGGCTTACACTTGTATTATGTTTGCCTAAATGCAAGAAAAATGTTGAACATGACTCGAGCCTGGAAATATAGGTTTAAGTATATAAGATAATGTTTGACTTGTTTTCAGGCTCACAAACAAGGTCCTTTATTTTAAAAAATGGGAGAAATATCGTGAAAATTTAGGCGGTATGCTGACCCAAAATTTTGATAAAGTTTCGCATGGTACCCAAAAAACTAATTATGAGTTCCCTAAGGTTGACACCTATATGAGTTTTAGGCACTTGTTGTGTTAGTGGAAGGGTTCCCCCCTTTGGTATGACTCCCATGATATACTTATTGGCTATAACGGCTATCATTCATTGATACGTGTGGACAAGACATTTCATATACATGAGTGTATGTTAATTGCCTCACGATATACCTCATAGGTATGTTACGTGTGAGAGAGAATTCAATATACTCAATATACGTGAGCAAGTACCCTTCTATATACCTCTTGTCGTGCATTTGGTCAAGCGGTCCAATGCAAGGGAAACCATTCGATATAAGTCGAAGATATGAGACCAATGGAAGATGAGAATCATATCTCTTAGGTTAACCACACCCCAATAAAGCCAGCACCCATAACAAAGTGACCCCCCAGTACGTGATAAAATTTTAGTCAATACTTCCATGATCTGGTGATGTAGTGTGCAAAAATGATGATTCTTAATTAGTATCTTTTGGAGAGATATTTTTTGTTTGCATACTAAGTAAGAGGAATATTACCACTATAAGGGAGAATATATAAATAGCATGACAAGTAAATCTATCATGGAGCATTAAGACTATACTAAGCATGGTGATAGGTAAGCATGTGAATATATACATGTGAGTGAGATGTGTAAGGTGAGAGAGTGATATGGAAATAGTCTGAGTGATCGTGTGAATATTCAAAGTTAATATGTGTTCCAGTGAAGCTAAGCACGGAAAATCTATAAGTAGTGTGTGTGATATGTAAGTGTGAATGGAAATATATACAAGTGAGAGAACTGTGGGTGTGTGCTAGTGAAGCTAATCATGGATAATCTCCAAGTATTGTATAGAGCATGTGAGTAGAGGTGAAACTATATAAAATTGTAAGTGTGTGAAGTGAGCATGGATAATATATACAAGTGTGTGAAGTGAGCATGTACAAGTGATTGAAAAGTGTATATACATGAAAAGAGAGCATAGTAGAGATAGCATGACTTAGATATACAAAAATAAGTAAATAAGTAAAGGGAACACATAAGTCGGATCATGATACACACATGTAGAAAAGTAGGAGAGAAAAGAATAACACTTATATAGATCTTAAAAGTGTCACCAACAACATCACCATTGTGTCCATCTGGGGTCAAATTCATCCGGCGCACACGGATACGAAGTAGTTCATCGTCAAATAAGGATAACACAAAGAGATAGAGTCATCAACCCATTTTTCTCAAAATAGGCAAAAGAATGTCACCGCCTCGAGAGAACGGCATCAAGGTCAAACTAATGCAAGTGAAACCGTGTACTTCGAAGGACCGGGGACTAAGTTACTGAATAGAAAGGTGTTAAGCACCCATTCCACCCTTTCGGTTTTTCATAGGCTAATGTTACTCTCTCCTTTTTAACTCCATGACATGTGTGTGCATGTGCATAATATAAGTGATGGGAGAATGGGATCATCCAACTCGCGTCATGGACAGGACGGAGTGGATTCATTCGTAGGAATGTTCCCGAAAATAATGATAAAAATATGTTGTATGTGTTCGCCTAATCACAAATCGCTATAGAAGAGCATATGTACACATCAGAAGAAACACAAGTATGTAGGAGTCTAAAACTCACAAAATAGATGTGATAAGATATGAAATATATATATATATATATATAAAAGGAGGACTCGAATCTCGGGATTGGCCCACATGCCAACGTAGCCCAAGGGGCATCAAAGTCCACATAGTTTGAAATTAAAATAGGGGTGGGTTTCAACCCATAAATCCAAATGTGGGACTCCTCTTATGTGTATGTGAGGAAAATGTGTTTTAAGAGTGAAGATGTAAAAATGGAAGTACCGCTCTTAGAGCTTATGGATAAATCATCTTTTTTGAATTTATTTTTTTATGAAAATAGGTTATGTGAAATACTACCAATAAAGAGTAGAGATTAGTGGATGTGATATAATGAACCCAAAGCAAAAAAATAGAAATAAGATGAATAACACTTAAATGGATAAACTAAAGAAAGGTATGGAGAAATAAACCTCCTTATGGATGTTTGTTATTGACTTTGGAATGCAAGTGTACTAATTTGAGGTGGTATGGAAGTGATGTAAAGATAGGTGGGGTGAATTGCCAAGTGAGGCAAGGAGTTGAGGTACAAGAATGTGGAAATATGGACTTTTGGGGAAAGGGAAAGGCTTTGATTACGAGGAGTATGATCTATGATCTTCTGAGAGGAGTCTTAGGTGTTGTGGTAGGGTGAGGTCATGGCCCTTGTATAGGGGACAAGGTGGGTGACGATCATCATTCACCCTGGCCTGCCTATCAGAATAAGGCCAACCTTGTAGGTCATGGAAAAGTACACCATTCTGATAGGTAGGGTGTCTGGGGTACTGATAGGCAGTCCGAAATATTTTTTCTTGAAAAATGGGCATAAAATGCAAATTGTAAGTTTGAATCGTGAAAGAGGAGGACCATTGCCAAAGGAATTCAGAGACTTAATAATCCATGATCCACTCTCAAGATCGGGAGTTGAATGAAGTCAAATGGGGCTCGAAAGCGCCCGATTTTCTCTAGACGAGAGGTTTTTAGAGGAAAACAGATCATTCATCCGAATCATAATGTCGATTCATGCACAGGACGGATCATTGGAAAGGGAGTTTAGTGCTCTTCGAGACTTTATTGAGATTTTCTCTGCTCGGAGAGAGTAAAATGGTTCATTTGTTCGAATTGTTAGGCTGATTTGCAGACGGGATAGGCTGTTGGAAAAGGGTATTTAAATATCTTTGAAGATTCATTAAGATCCCCTCAAGTAGGAAAGTTGGCCGGAGGCAAATGGGGCTCAGCGACCTCCCGATCAGTACTTAGAGTATGACCTAGGATTTTTAGTAAACGGATGAGTCCTAATGACCTAAGGAAGAATGTCTATAGCCTCTGTATGGGTAGTCTTAAAAGAGTTTGAAATTAAACATTACAACTAATATTTATCTTTATTAACAATATTAGGGAGTCGTTGACCATTTGAAATTTAAAAATAACGTTTTTTGATCTAATTGGAACTTTATTCAACAACTCATGTCGAATATATTGGGACTCCTCAGTTTTTGACATTAATTTTCTTCCAAAATCTTTGGAGACGTGAACGCTCCTAGTTGTGATGACATTTTGGATCCCGAGTTTAGCATATGGATCCAAACCGATCCAATCTAAGAACCTTTTTTTTGCAACATGAGTAACGGAACTAACGTCCATTATCTTTTTCTTTGATTGTTGGATATTGTAATTAGGATGAATTTGTAATTTCTTGCAATTAGTAATTAAATGACAATAGTTTGGAGTGTCTTCAAAAACAATATTGATAGGATTTTTTGTATTCTCTAACTCCACTAAAATATCCTAGGGAAGAGAAAATGAAAATCAACCTCCACAAAAATCCTCACATACAAACCATATTTTTGATCCAATGTGGTAGGATTAATTTGGATAGGAATTCTAAAACCACATGTTATCTCTAAGAGAAGTTTAGGATTCAAAAACTCATCTGGTATATCCAAAAGACGGATCCAAACATGAGCATATCCGAATTGCCTTACACCGGTATAAATAAGTATAAGTCATGGTCTCAAGATAAATAGGGTTTCTAGAGAGTTATCAGCCTACTACTTAGGCAATGCAATACCCTAAGTACCTAAGAATAAATAAATAAATTGGCTTCCAAACAAATGCTGAAAAATCCCTAATTATAAAACCATAATTTATTTCTTTTATTTATTTAATTGTGATTAATTCCACCAAATAATCACGATTACACTCTAATTTAATTATCTCTAAATCACTAAGAATAAAGAGGTCTTATTTGAAAAGGTTATTTGGTACATAATATGATTCTTTTGTTCTAAGTGTCTGATACCTAATTGGTAAATCTATTTTTCGATAATCAATTTCTTGATTCCCCAAAAAAAAATTATTTTATGCCCTACCAGATTATAAAATCCATCAGTCGAGTTTACTAGTAGAAGAAAATATCATAAGTTTATCAAAGGGGTATCACATTCAAAGATCTTTCTTAGACGTAAATTCTTTCGAATTATGATCTCAAACTTATTTACGCATGGAGATCCCAATTTATGGAGATTGAGATTAAATTAAGGATGAATTTTTCTAATAACAATCAAAACAAAAATTATGCAATCATTACAATCATCATAACCCTTAAGATTAAGAATCTACGCAACGTACACAAACGATGTGATTTTTCCCAAGCACAATCTAGACAACCTTTATACTTGAACCACATGGGTGGTCACTTTCAATACAAACCTAAATTTACAAGTCACAATCATTTTTTAAACCATCGAATAAGTTCTTTAAAAATAATACAAGTTCTCTTAGTTTGAGATAAACCACTTGGATTGCACACACAACTATACAGATAGGATGTCACTTCCTATCTAGGTTGTGAATTATTCAGTTATTGTAGAATCAGAATTTTGACATCCTATGATCAAATCGAACCCAACCCACTAGAATTACCACTAAATGTAATTCACAGACATAACATATAATATATTTAAAGGATAAATATAAGGAATTCTTAAAAACATGATTCTTATTTCAAAATGAGCTGATATGCATTTACGGAAAAGTAAACGTCATACATGATTTTAAGAATAAAACCCCAACACACATTGAATCCCAAGAATTAAAATATGGCACTCCAAGACAAAAATTATGAACTTTGGTTCAATGATATAAATGCCGAGATGAATTTGATGCATTCAAATACAGTTTGGGAGCTTGAATACTTTTCTGGTGAGATAAACCCCACAGGGTGCCTATGGATTTAGAAAAAGATAATAAGGTATATGGGAAGGTGGAAACCTTCAATGCAAGGCTTTTTGTAAATGGATTTACTTAGAAATAGGGTATTTATATAATGAAATATTCCCATATATATATATATATATATATATATATCCATGCTAAAGTCTATTCGAATTGTTTTATCCATTGCGGATCACTTGGATTACGAGATTTGGCAAATGGACGTTAGGATTGTGTTTTGAATGATAGTCTTTACGAGTGCATCTATTTGATATAACCTGATAAATTAATAGCGAGTAACTAGGATAGAAAAATGTGCAATATATATAGGTCTATTTATAGAATTATGAAAGGATCAAGGTCTTAGAACATCTAGTTTGATCAGGAAATTAAATATTTTTTCTTGTGATTAATGTCCCAACGAATCTTGGGTGTATAACAAGCATGAAAAAATATGGTGGTATATATGGTACTTTATGTGGATAATACTCTCCTAATTAGGAACCTATGGTTTAGTTATCCATCATAAGAGTGTTGTTGGGTAATTGAGGTATCACACTTTTCTAGTTTGGGAATCAATCTTATTTATTCTTTATTCTCACTTTTTAACAATTTACAAAGCTTTATGTATTTGTATACTTTACTTGCATTTAATTGGGTTTAACGATTATATATATATATATATATATATATATATATATATAAAATAAAAAATAAAAAATCCAAAAAAATAATTTTCATATTTTTATGTCAATAAATATATATCATCGTTTACTTTTTTAAATCCATCATAGAGTCACATCCCCATATCTAGGTTCGGTGTTCCTATGATATGAGATTATTCCTTTAAATTTTCACTTAACCTATATGGATTTCACTAAGGCCTAATTTTTTTTTTTTGTGGATAATTGCTTCGTTCCACACATAGATACATGATATGGATGCATATATTCAAGATATTCCTATTTTCTTGTTTTCACTCAATTAGGCCTATAGATTTTTTTTTGCTCAATTTTTTTAGTATTGCACGTAAGAACCATTTCGTGTGAGCGTGAATGAAAAAAATGATGGGGGTGCAATGGGATGTGATGCCTAAAGTGTGGTGAAAGGTCTATTGGAAAAATACTCCATGTATGTTCTTCAACAAAAGTCATAATTAAAAAATATATAAAATAATATGTGGAAAAGAGAAATTTGAAAGATTTATAAGTTCAAAATGAATTAGTCTGCATTGTTTCCTCTAGTATGTTATATTTTTTTCTTCAAGCTATATTCAGTTTTTAACACACTAAGTAAACACTATAGGTCACAATATTTTGCACCCGAACCATTTTTAAATAGTTATTCACTATTGGTGCCTGTTGACATAAAAAATGACCTTGGACCAAATAAGTGCTCCCTTCTGGACCTTACACAAGTAAAAGGGGAGAAGAGTTAAAGTGCTAAATAAGTGTGTAAAGTGGTTAGGACCTCCGTTGAGGATACTATGTCCACTGTTAAAGGGTGGTATACTATTTCTTATATATTAAAAGAGTTATTGCAATCTAAGAGATCTCTTAGGCTATGGGAGAGAGAGTATGAGGTCCTTGAGGCCTTTGTAAACAATTCAAAGGACCTTAGAAAATTAACTTATGGACTTCTCCAAGGGTTACAAAGTATTAATTTAGGGATCAACAAGGTATATAATGTATCTGATAACTGGAAATAACCTCAACTATGGGTTCGTACTCACAATAATGGGTTAAGATAGTATAAAATAAGGCATAAACACTTACGAATGCTAAAAATATTGGTTCCTCAAAGTAAGAGACTTTAATGTTCCTTAACCTTTCAACAACCATCTATTTATATGCAAACTCTAGTAAATATAATGAGTGGATTGTCACAACATGGTTATGATTGCTCTTAGGTCTAAAGGTGTCAACAAGGTGGTGGAGTGTTGGCCAAAGGCTTTACAAGTGATGTAAGGTAGTTGTATGTTGTATAAAATATGAATGGGAGATTTCAATACAAGTGGTGGAGAGTGGTGGCGATAGGTGAAATAGTGTTTGAATTTCCACCCACTCTGCCAAACACGATGCAGTGTTCAGAGAGACCTACGAAGCTATGGGAATGTCACTACTTGGTCTTGAGATGATCTCAAGGTATGCTTGGCTGATATCTTTCTAAGATGAGGGTTGAATGACTTTAAAAGTCCATTTCTCTTTATAATGTCGTCCTCTCTGAGCATTAAACATGGAAAAACTTTGGTGTTGTGGTCTCTAAGCTCAGTTGAGGAAACATGTTGGGATGATTGGCCATTAAAAAATGAGGAAAATGTGATTAACATTAACTACCATACTATGATCCTTTCCTTAAAGAAAAAAGGTATTGGTGACCAAATCAATTGTATGTTTGAGGTCAAGGATTGACATTAGGACCTTGTTATTATTTTAGGGTAGTCAAGGGATCTTAGTGCCTTTTAAATACCAAGGGTTAAATATGGTATCATCAGTATCCTCTTATTTCTTCTTCTGAGGATTTTAGTGGGCAACATTTATCTTATATGCTAGTTGGGGATAATGTCATAACTAACCATCGAGATGCTCGTAATAAATAGATTTAATTGGAGGGATCTAGCAAGTGGCTGAGAGCATTGATAGGATGTGGCTTGGGGCTGAAGAGATTGAATCATAAATATTTAGGGGATATAAAAGAGACCCTGGTTTGACTTTAATCCTTCACCATTCATTTAAGATATATTCTCTTTTTATAACTCTTCGAGCAAAAATCTTCTTTCTTTCCCTCCTTCTTTGATAAATGCATACCAAAAACATTCCCTTTTCAAGGACTTGGACTCAAAGCCTTTATTTACAGTTGGGCCTCATGTTTCTCCTCATTAAATTACTGAATAAGGTCTTGAGGCCTCTAAACATATTCCCACTTGGAAAATTTATTATGGTGCCATGGTGGTTACTTACTTGGGTGCTAACGACCCTTATTTCACTAATGAATCCCACTCGGCTTCTTAGATAATGGAGTTGTAAAAATGTCCAGTCTGAGGGCTTCATGGACTAACGGGATGGTTTTTTCTATGTATCCTAATATTTGTGATTTAATAAATGCTTCCTCTAGTATGGGGTCAGGTTTCCCTTGACTTTACATGTGGCGAGAATCTTATAAGCTGAGGTAATAGACCCTTCTTAATTGGTGGCTAATTTCTCGAGGCATTTGATGGACATTGTCTTGGCCTTTAGGGAATCAAGAGGGGTAAAAAATGATGTTACCACGACCTAGTTTTTCAAGATGTATAAGTCATGGAAAGGAAGAAAATCAAGGAAAAGGGTTTGAAGTTCCTTTCTCTTAAGGAAATCGTTGGCTTCGCCAATGACAAGTAAAATAATCCCAAGAAGGAAGGAGAGACTATTCTTCATTGGTAAATCTTAGGCTAACCCAAACCTTCTTAGACAATTGGTTTCCTTAACCTCTGGTGTACCCCTCTGGTTTTGGGTAAGTCAAATTTTACCTATAATTTTGTACTAGAGTTCATTTACTAACCTTTATCATAAGTTTTAACAATATATTTTCTTTCATAGTGGTTACTGAGTCCTCTTAGAAGGAATTAGAAATGATAATCGAGGCCTAGAAGTTGGACTTCAACCATTTAAAAGTCCTTGTCATAGCCAGGTATCTCTTAAATAGTGGGTTGGGATCTAAGCTGACCGCCGACGATGCTCCTGTGGTGCCTAAAATTATAGTTAGGGATACGTTAGGGTTTGAACCCTTTGTCTTGTTGTCCCATAAAACAAAAGATTCCACTGAGGTCTCCTTTGAGGTTCCTAAGGACTATAAGGTCGAGGATGAGTAGCTTAAGGGTAAGGCAAAACTCCCCTTATGAATGAAAAGCTACTCCCCTCGGTTAAAGAGTTTATTTATTACCTCATATCTGGTTCTCTGATAGCTAACTCAAACTTGTTACAGATCCATTAGTTTAATAGGTGGACCAAATGATGACTAGGTTGTTTGACAAAAAAAATCCCTAATAAGGATAAAGTTAGCAAGAAGAAGTAGTACAAGACTACAAAATGTTTTAACTTGAGTACACCGGTGGATATTCTAATCCTTCTTGTAAAGATAGTGGATAAAGTAAACTTTAGGTATGGCTCAAGTGACGACTTAGTGGTCGAGTCCACAACTAAAACCATTCCCTTGATGTAAGGATTATAAATGGTAGGTGGAACCTTAGGAAAACATAAAGTTGTTATTCTATTATAAAGACTCACATCCCATGGCTCAATAGTTGAGGAAGCTAAAGGAAAAGACATGGTGGTTTCCCTATATAAGGAGGATATCTAAAGAGTTTTGTTGATGTCACAAGCTAGCCTCAGAGTTTTACAACTATAGTAAAGGAGGATTTTTGTGTCTCCGGGGTAAAGAGGTATTGTAGACTTGAGAGTGCTTAGGGGATGCACTCCTAACTCCATTCAATTTCGAAAACAAATTTCTCAAAAATGGTGTCCACACTAAGTTCCATAGGGACCTTCATCAATATCTAAAAGTTGATTCATTTCCTGTGGAAGTTACTTCTGTATTTGCCTTTTGATTTGTCCTTGGGTCTCTTTTGTTCTTTATACGTTATTCTCATTACTTTCTTTATTTTGTAGTCCCGCTATTTGGATGAGGCCCATATGGAGTAGGTTATTGATAGCAACTGAGTTTGGGTAAGGTTATGGAGATGGTGAACAAGCCAGACCTTGCCTAGTTGAAGAAAAATCAAATCATTAATAATCATAGAATGAAGGTAGATTCCTCACATAAGGAGAAAGTAGGCCTGAGGTTTAAGATAAATCAATAGAAGGATGACAAGCTTCTAAATAATAAGACCCTCAGCGATAGTGCTTCCCTCCTAGATGTTTCACAGGATTCCATGGATAGGATTGAGGAGAGCCACACTTTAGCTCGAATTGAGAGTAAAGAGGTAGTAGAGGCCCTGTGAGATCAGACCTTAAGACTTTAAAATGTTCATGAAAAACTTCTTCAATTTGAGAAGGATATGGTTCTTCTAAAGGAGAAGGTGATTAATCTCAATATGTTAAATCACCTGCTGACCTCCCAGTGCCAAGAAATAAGGATGATGATGAGGTTCTGGTGACGTACATGGATATCCAGAGGAATAATCACACCACGTGGAAGAGCAACTCATATGCTTATCCTGAATCTGAGCATTTTAAGAAATTTCTTTTTTGTAAGTTCAATTCAAGATTTAAGGGTTGCAAGGCTAAGGTACATGAGCTCTTTCCTGATGATATTTTTTAACTATTACCTGAAGCCCTTTAGTTTGGTGAAAAGATCTCAGATGATAAGAGAAACATTGGTAATGATGGTGATAAAGCCTCTACCTTCTATGTTCGAGAATCATAAGAAGCTCTAAATAAAACCTCCACCTCCCAGCCTCAGTTACCCACTCCCCTCTGAAAAAAGTTAATCTCCAATTAACCCCACTAATCTCAAGAGTTATGAAGACCTTCATGTTCTTTTTTGTATTTTCCTTTGAAATGTTTTGCTCTGTGGGCCCCTTAATGTAACCTGTTCTCTATATCGTTTAATGGCAATATATTTGGTTTATGAAATTTCTACATTTTTGTTTCTTCTCCGTACTTCATACTTTCTTTACTTTTATTTTGTTAAGGAATTTTTTCATAGCATTAATTTATTTTAAGACTTCTAGTAGAAAGTAATCCCTCAGCACACCATTATTTCTTGGTATACAAAATAATCTTGAGTAGTAATTTTGTTTAAGTAGATCTGAGGGTCCTTAGACCTCTTCTACACACTTGCAAGGAATTTAAAATTAAGACCGAGGCTCTGAAATGATCCATCAGACATTAGAACCATATAATCCCAGGTACATGTATTTTTCTAGGACTGGAGGCCTAAAATGTTTGTATAATCAGTTAGCCCCCCAAATTTTGGGGGTATAAAGGTTGAAAGATAAATCTATGAATGATCCTAAGACCGTAGATTTAAATTTTAGACTTGACATATGTTCCAATAAGGGTCCTAAGACCTTTTATGTATATTTTACTACGCTTAAAACATTAGAATAAAAGTTTTAGTTATGCTGAAGGTCTTGAGAACTTAAAACTTACGGGTTTTTTTCAACCTTAACGAACCCAATGGCTCCAAAGATCTCTAGACTTAGGTGTTTTGAAATGGAATCCCCATAATGAGTTATAAGACCTCTAAGCTTAGATCTTTGAAAATAATCTTATACACAAAAGTGTCAAGATAAAACTTCTATTGTAACTTTTTGGTAATTTTTTTAAAGTTTAATGCTTGAATACATGCATAAAAAAAAAAGATGGTTTTCGTTGGTGTGATGTTAACAAAATTTGGATTTCAAAAAGAATGAGATGAGGAAAAGAATATTATTACACAATAGTTTGATAATATGGAAACCATATGGAAAGCTTCGGGTCTTTTAGTTCTAATAACACACACAAACCCAAGTCCACTGTAAAAAAAAATTTGAGTACAAATTATAAAATATAATGTGTCAATGAATTAATAAAACCAATATATCCTGTATACTATGATTCCATAAAAAACAACCCCACAACTTCTGTAAATAGACCAAGCACAACAAATAGTGAAACTTAAAAGAACACAAACACATAGTTTCACATTTAAGACAAAAGTGTTAGTGAAGATGTAAACAAAATAATATTTTAATATTTTTTTGGTTTTAAGAGAAGGATGAACTTTTCAAACTCTAAAGACTAGATCGAAAGCCTCTTTGTTTAGAGTTCAAAATTTCAACTTTGTTAAAAACTAGAAAGATGTTTGGTGTGAGTGAAAGATTTAGATCAAGAGTCTTAATAAACTACCACGAACTACACAAATGTGAGAAAAATAATCACCAAGTGTTTTTTTGAAGATATATCAATTTTAAACAAGGATATAGTGTATAAAAGATGATCTACTAAACATGCATGATATATATATATATATATATATATATCATGCCTGTAGAGAATATACTTCAATTACGACCATAATGACAAAAAAGAGAAAATAGCAGACTCCAATCATCCTTGAATGGTCACTCTAGAAAGCCACAAAAAATAGATTTGACAATTCAAAACCTATAAATCTTCAAAAGTGATTCCAAACTTAGAACCCAAAAATCTCAATGTGTTTTAAATGCCCATAAAGCTTTGAGAGATTTCGAGCACACAAAATACCAGTTAAAAAAAGTTTCAGCACACAAACCCTAAACAATATACTTTGAAGAACAAATGTTTTTTTTATAAGTGTTTGAGTTTAGGAAAATAATTGTCAACTCTCAATAGATAGAAATACATATTTTAGATAGAGATATAGTGGGAAAATTTTAGACGGAGTTTTAGCAAGATTTTTATTTTTTGATCGATGAAAAAGGCGGTTGAGGTGTCTTTAGTAAAAATGTAATTCCTAGATAAATTAGGGCACACAGGTAAACAACCATGAGATTTAAAGGGTACGATGGTAAACATAAAAAATAAGGATCGTTGGGGGTGTAGACATAACCAACCATGCCATTATGGATGGTACATGTGTAATAACAACGTCGACAATGAGTTAATTGCAACAGACATCTCCCAGGCTCAAGCTCGATGAAACCACGTGGGTTAAATGCCAAATCCTCATTGATCAATACTAAAACACATGCATTGACACAAAATCGCCCTTAAATACTCAAATCATTTTGATATTAGATTAAATTAATTTAAGAAATAATTAAAATGTTTAAAATTGTTTCTTTAAAATGTTTAATTCAACTATTTTAAATTCCAAAAATTCCATAAAATATGAAATTAATTTACAAATTATGATAAAATTATAAAACCATAAAATGTATAATATAAAAATCATTTAGGTATGAAATACATATATAAATATATGAATACAAAAATAAAGAATATATTACTCAAAAATCAATTTTGGGTTTTAAAAATAGGTAATTGAGTTTAAAAAAACTTTTAGACCTACCTTTCTGAATGTGTTTAGTGCGAGCGAAGGTCCGATGAACTTGGGACAATTGTTACAAAATGAAGTGAACAAAAATCCCACGTGATTTAAAGAGGTTATTTTCATAAGTCCTACGATGGGTCATAGGACCTTTGAACTTAGGGATTTTAAATATTGAAGTCCCATAAAGGGCCCTAAGTCCCTGAACTCAGTGTTTGGAAATTTTTAAGCTCAAAATTGTGTCATAAGATCTTTGGAGTTATAAACTTTTCGTTTTAAAGTACCCTAATGGGTTATAAGACCTCTGGATTTCGGAATCATTAATTTCGTGAGATTCACGAAGGGTACTATGACATCTTAACCATTGCCCACTAGGATTAAAGACTTTTGGCATAAGAATGAGGTTTCGTAGAGGGTCTTAAGACCTCTGAACCTTTTCCTAAAAGATTTAGGACCTCGCAATTTTATGAAAATTATAATTTTGGATATTCTTTTGCATTTAAAGACTTGGCTCCTCAAATGTTTTCAAAAATATAAGTTCTTTAAGTCCCAGACTTACAACCTTAGTTTTTAAAAAATACCTTTTAAACTTTTTTTGTTAGTTTTTTCAAAAGATGGTTGTTGAAATTGTATTGCACTTTTGTATAATTTTTTGTTATTTGGAAAAAAAAATAGTGTGAGAAAAATCCTTAGAATTGGCTGGCACGTGGTCTTTTGACCTTATTCAATTTTGAAGGAAATCAAGGGTGAAATACTTGGTAATTCCCTTAGTCGTTTTTAGGTCTTTGGACACGTGACCATTAAGGCGTTCAACTAATGAAGGCCTTATAACTCTTTGGTCGGTCATTAAAGACCTTGGGGCACTTAGGATCCAACGATTAAAGACTTAAAATTGCACGAGTCTTTTGGTTGACAATACATGGACCTCGACCATGTATTTTGATCTAAGGATTGAATACTTCAACTCTTTCTAGGCATTCTATCGGTCATGCATTATCTTTATACATTCTCAAATGAATGTCACTTTCTCTGAGGTGTCCCAAATAATGTCCAACCCAAACATGTTGGGCTCCCCCAACTCCAACCAATAGCTTGAAGAACATCTGGGTCACCCATACAATGCCTCAAACCGTACCATACTAATAGTCAGTTGATGACTATTATTGTTGGTAAACTCCTTAAGTGGTAAGTGATAATCCCAACTCACCATACACACACCTATAGCTTGTCCTTAAAAACCTAGTTCACTCACTCAGTCTCACCATCTGTCTGAGGCAAGAATGACGTACTCATATATAATTGCATCCCCATTTCTTCCTGAAAGGCTCAACAAAATCAAGAGATGAAAGTGTTTTCCCTGTCGAACATAATATCTAGCAGTAATCCATAAAGTTGTGCAGTCTCTATCACAAACACTCTGATATACTAATCTGCGATATAATCTTTCCACATTGGAAGGAAATGATCCACCTTTTTCAATCTTTTGACAATGAACAAAATGGAATCATGTCCACTTTGAGACCTTGATAAACCATTATAAAATCCATAGAGATTCTCTCTTACTTTGACTCGGGAATCTTTAATGACTGTGACTCCCTTGCCGATCATT
Organism: Sambucus nigra; assembly: GCA_949130495.1. NCBI lineage: Eukaryota > Viridiplantae > Streptophyta > Magnoliopsida > Dipsacales > Adoxaceae > Sambucus > Sambucus nigra. Next base: position 252,215,531 of record OX422220.1, read on the forward strand.
GGTACTCCACCTTTACTAGTTAACAGGTGGTACACTAGGATGAAAAATATGCCATATCTCTCTTCATCCCGGTCCACCACTAAAATCTTCTCATAGCTTGGTGCATCTTGTCCCCTTTAAGATGCACCATATAGCGTGAATTGTGCGCCTTGGTTACAATTGATCTCTACAACAATGGATCCTCTTTCACTGCTAAACATTCTTAGAATCTTAATCCTCTATCTGAGCTAATCGAGAAAAAGGGATCCAAAATTAAAGGGATTTCATTTGGAACCTATGGAGGAGTGTAGAGGTGTTGGAATTTTATTTATACACATTACTTATGCATCCATTATTCATGGTTGCGATACGAAGGCAAAAATATCTCACAACACTCCCTTATTCAGAAAAATCACTATAAATATATATTCTCTTATTTTTAACTCCTTCGGTATATATAAAGACTCGTTTAGCTATCTACACCCCATACTCCGATATTATGGTGCGACATAGTTCTTAGGGAAAAATATCTTTCATATTCGTTACTTAGATCACATATAGGAGCCACCCATTGTATAAACTCGCTTGGACTTGATCATAAAACAAAATCCATTCTCCCATTGGAGTTCGACAAACTTGTTTTCATCACCACAACATTTTTAACCCACCAAGATGTAGAAATCAACTTATTTTATTCCTTAATGCACTCGTACATACGTAGGCATGTCTCCATCATCAAATACTATTCCAACACCACCATAAAGTATGTATAACTAAAAAATTAATGGGTTCCTTAAAAAAATTGGATCCTATTTTGTCTTTGAGTCATCACGGCATGAGGAACATTAACTATTTGTGCGTTTAAAATATTTCATAAATATGGTTCCTTGTCCAAACACTAAATTGTACGTACTTATGTTTAGAGTTATGGGGAGCACGCTTGTCCAACCAGATGGTACAACATTGACTACTTGGTTGTAAACATTACTCATCATCTTGCTCTTCTACACTCTACTACTCCACCAACCTCATAACTACCAAGTGGAAATAAATGATGTGTATACACACATTATCACAACAAAAGCGTACACAATTGTATTATAAGTTCTAAACGTGTTTAGGAAAAAATAATGTCACAAGCTCAAACAAACCATAAGGCTCTAAAATATACCCCAACACCACGTGTTACAGCTCTATTTTCCCACGTATAATGTGGACAACCAAATATGCTAAAGATAAGGGATATCAAACAATTTATATCATTCATAGCATTATTGGATAAACTATAAGATCATAAACTCAATAATGAATGATATAAAAAAAGACAAAAAGATAAAACTAAATACAACTGGAATAATAAATCTCTATAATATAAATCATGAATAAGAGTTTAATGAATAAAGAATAACCATGGAACCTCCATGGGCATATAAAATAATATTTAATACATAAATTTTCACTATAGACAAAGTAAAAGGTAAATCCATATGTCCTACTCTAAGAACTCGATAATGTTGAACCTATAATCGTTTCGTTCATCCTTATGACTGTAATTGTTGAATACTTGAAAATATTTTTAGGAAAACATTTGCCATAACACACATTTTGCAAGAAATAACTTACTTTAATTAAGTAGTATTTGATGTTACTCATTTGCATGTCATGTCATCCCCATTGGCACTCACCTTATCCATATGTGCCCATTTTACTCTTGTCATAACTAACAACGTACGCATCCAAGTCTCAAGACTAATGTATAAACTATGTAACTCTTTACCCCGATTATAGTGTAATATCATCACCAATAATAATATACTAACACTTCACCAAAAATAGCAATCTGGCATGGTTTTAAACTGTGCCAGAATCAGGTGTTCCAAAATGGTCATTTTTTTTGGCATGGTTTAAAAGTGTGCTAGATTCAGCCAAACAGGAACACTTCTGGCACACTTTTAAACCGTGTCAGAATTTGATGTCTTTGGCACACTTTTGGCACAGTTTATAACTGGGCCAAATTGAGTACATTTTGGTAAACTTTTGGCATAGTTCAAAACTGTGCCAAAATCATATACACTTTTGGCACGGTTTTGAACTGTGCCAAAATTATGGGTCAAAGAAACAAAATTAATTATTTGAAAACAGGTACGAAAAATCATGAAATTCCAAATCTAGTAGGAAAATATTTATTATTTACAAAAACAAAATCAAGAAAATTTACAAATCGCAAATATCGCACGTTGTTGATAAACTAATGTACATAAAAACTTCAAAATATTACAAGTCTTAATAGTTCACAGACCCAAAAAAATTGGACAGAGTTTCATCTAGTTTCTGGACATTCTAAAACCTGTTAATATAAAACCTACGCAATGTAAAGCCCGCACGACCATAAAATAAAAGTTAACAATAAAATTACAAAAGTCCATACGACCATAAAAGTTAACAATAAAATTACAAAATCCCACACGATCATAAAAGTTAACAATAAAATTACAATAGACCGCACGATCATAAAAGTTAACAATAAAATTACAAAAGCCCCAATGACCATAACACATAAAAAATAAAATCCAAAACATTAACAATATTAAATAAACAAACCCCTTTTTGTAAGCTATTGACTTCTTCTTGTGTTCCACGTGGATAAAAGCTAACGATAAAATGTTAGCCTACAAAAAAATAAGATACAAAAAAGAGATGATATCAGTAAGTAGTTTTAAAAAAATTGTATTGAAAATGAAAAATTGCATATATGAGTTACAATTATTGCCATATTCTTAAAACGAGAGCCCCGTGACTCCGCGATCAGTTCGTCTGAATTACATTGGTCCTGTGCGAGGTTTTAATGCCTTTTGCGAGTCCATTCGGGGCTAGTTTGGGGTTTCATCCTCTAACATTGTGGTTTTAAACCTAATCTAGATATTTTCAAACTATCGTCATATTCTCAAATCGAGAGTCCCATGGCTACGCGGTCAGGTACTACGAGTTACATTGGTCCCGTGCGATGTGTTAGTGCCTCCTATGGGGTCGTTTAGGGGTTGTTTTGAGTTTCACCCTTTAATAGCATTTTTTTAAGCTAAAGTCTTGATATTTTCAAATTATCATCATATTCTCAAATCGAAAGTCCCGTGACTACACAATTAGTTCCTACGTGTTACATCGGTCCCATGCGAGGTGTTTATGCCTCTCACGGGGCCGTTTGAGGGTTGATTTGGGTTATTACCCATTAACGACATGTTTTTTAGATTACTCTAGATATTTTTAAATTATCATCATATTCTTAAACCGGAAGCCTCGTTACTACGCGATCAGTTCCTACGAGTTACATTAGTTTCGCTCGAGGCGTTTGTACCTCTTACGGGATCATTTGAGGACTCGTTTGGATTTTTAACTAGCTGACATTTTTTAAGCCTATGTCTATATATTTTCAAATTATCATCATATTCTCAAAGCGAGAGTCCCGTGACCATGATCTCAATTCCTACGAGTTACATTGATTCCGTGCATGTTGTTCGTGCTTCTCATGGGGTCGTTTGGGGATTATTTTTCGCTTTCGCCCTCAAACGACATATTTTTAAGCCTAAGTCAATATATTTTAAAATTATCATCATATTCTCAAACCAAGAATCCCGTGACTATGTGGTCAATTCCTACAAGTAAGATTGGCCCCATGCGAGGTATTCATGTCTCTTATGGGATCACTTGGGGACTGGTTTGGGTTTTTACCCTTTAACAGAATGCTTTTAAGCATAATCTATACATTTTCAAATTATCATCATATTCTCAAAATAAGAGCCCCGTGACTTTGCGATCATTTCGTACGAATTACAATGGTCACGTGTGAGGTGTTAATGCCTCTTACGGATCCATTTGGGGGCTAGTTTGGGGTTTCATCCTCTAACGGTGTGGTTTTAAGCCTAATCTAAATATTTTCAAACTATCTTCATATTCTCAAACCAAGAATCCTGTGACTACACGATCAGTTCCTCCGAGTTACATTGGTCCCGTGCAAGGTGTTAATGCCTCCTATAGGGCCGTTTGGGGGTTGTTTTGGGTTTTCACCCGTTGACAACATGTTTTTAATCTAAACTCTTAATATTTTTACATTATCTTCATATTCTCAAACCAAAATTCTCATGACTATGCGATCAATTCTTTAGAGTTACATTGGTCCCGTGCGAGGTGTTTGTGCCTCTTATGGGGCATTTTTGGGGATTGATTTGGGTTATCACCCTCTAATGACATGTTTTTAAGCTTAATCTCGATATTTTTAAATTATCATGATATTCTTAAACCAAAAGTCTCATGACTATGTGGTCAGTTCATACGGGTCGCATTGGTCCCGTGCGAGATGTTTGTACCTCTTATGGGGTTCTTTGAGGACTGGTTTGGGTTTTTAACCATTGAACATGTTTTAAAGCCTAAGTCTAGCTATTTTCAAATTATCATCATATTATAAAATCGGGAGTATTGTGACATGCTCTCAGTTTCTACGAGTTATATTGGTCCCGTGTGAGGTGTTTGTACTTCTCACAAGGCCATTTGGGGGTTATTTTTCATTTTTGCCCTCTAACAACATGTTTTTAAACCTAAGTTAAGATATTTTCAAATTATCGTCATATTCTCAAACCAGGAATCTCATGACTACACGGTCAGTTCCAACGAGTTACTTTGGCCCCGCACAAGGTATTCATGCCTTTTACGGGGTCGTTTCTGGACTCATTTGGGTTTTCACCCTTTAAAGACACGTTTTTAAGTATAATCTATATATTTTCAAACTATCATCATATTCTCAAAACAAGAGCCCCGTGAGTATGCGGTCAGTTCGTATGAATTACATTGGTCCCATGAAAGGTGTTCATGCCTCTTATGGGTCCATTTGGGGGCTAGTTTGAGGTTTTATCCTCTAACAGTGTGGTTTTAAGCCTAATCTATATATTTTCAAACTATCATCATATTCTCAAACTGCGAGTCCCATGACTACGTAATGCGACCACAAATGTGTCTAGTTTATGTGATATGTAATCTGAAGTGCAAGCTTATCACTCAAGTAAAAATTCGATAAGTCGGGTATCGATCCTCAGGGAAAAGGACGAACGAAGTCGTGACGACGTTGGAAAGATACGGGTAACCTAGCTTTGACTCTAAAAAGAAAGAAAAGGTGAATGGGAATATGAAACAAATATAATTAAATGCAAATTGGGAAATGATTAATGGAAGAAACTACGATCGAATAAAATGCAATTACTCTAATTAAATAAAATCGGATGACAATTGAACTGAAAGTTTAACTATTGCGATGAGACAAATAAGCGGGTTACAATCCCCCACACCTTAGTAATTCAGTTCGTAGGATATTAGATTCGGAATTATAATTTTAAATGAACCCAGTATTTAGTACTCCTAAGTATTACACATATGAGGGATCGTAGCCCACACAGTATGTAGGCAAAGGACGAGTAAAGTAATGCTTCATTAATCAGTACGCGCGTCGTACTCTTAAGCATCCCGGTTACCTAGGGCAAATGAGATCAAAAGTCTTCCAACGGTTGCACCAGTTATGCAACATGATTCATCTAATATTTTAATTCAAAAGTCTATTTCCATTCTCGTGAATTACATCGGGTGGGGTTCATGCACCCCAACCCATAGAAAATTAGCTAGACATAATTAACTTAGAGAAAGACATGATTTTTAAGGAATAAAACATTAACTCTAAAAAAACTAATTAGAAAGAGAATTTCAAATTCAAAACCAACAATTAAAACTAATGAGCAATAGAAAATTAAAGAAAATATATTACTTGAATTGCGGAAATTAAACTTGAATCCTTACAACAATGCTTTTTATTGAAAACTAGGGTTTTTGACTAGAAAAATGCTCTACTCCTACTTAGCTAACCTAAAAATCGAAATCCTAATATTATGTAACAAACTAGAATAAATAGCTCCGCATTTTACAAGAGTTTGACCCCATAAAAACTCTGAGAGAAAAGAATAAAAATTTGAGGAAAATCCAAAGCGACCTAGATCCATTAGGTAGGCGGTCCGGATTGCCTCCTGTTTGGAGACAGTGTTCCTTAGCTTGAGGCGGTCCGGATCCTTTTTGGGAAAAAGGTACGAATCCCCCCATTTTTGAGACAGAATATATTATCCAAGATGGTTCGGATCCTTTTCCAATAAAAGGTTCGGATCACCCTCTGTTTTCATCCAGGGGCTTTTCCTCCTCAACTTCAAATATTCATAACTTGGTCACCGAAGCTCGGATTGACTTTTTGTTTCTTCTAAAGTTCTTAAAATTGAATTCTCTTCAACTTTCTAATTGGCTTCACTTTCGGATGACGATTGAAAATTTACGAAATTACCCTCTGACTTTCCTCCTTTGAATTTGCTCATTGCTTATCCGAAAAATTTACGGAAAATTTATGGAATTACCCTCTGAGGCCGACCCTTATCTAGACGACCCTTCCAATGATTAAGTCATGGACGAACCTACTAAGGCCAACCCTTATCTAGACAACCCTGCTAATAATTAAGCCATGGACGACCCTACTGAGGTCGGGCCTTATCTGGACGACCCTGCCAATGATTAAGCCATAGCCAACCCTACTGAGGCTGACCCTTATCTGGATGACCCCGCCAATGATATGTGAGGCTCTTGTGATGAATCAACCATGAGATGTGATGCCCATCATCCTAAGAGACCAGGGTAAATTTTTGTCATATCAATTACCCCTAGCCCTTAGTCTTCAATGTAGATAGAAGTCTGATGGATAAAGTATCTTTGGGCCAAGAAGTTGATGAGACGTTTCATATGGTGGACGAGGCCGAGGGTGCTTGGGTCATAAGACCTCTGATGCTTAAATCCTTCTATGTACTTTTCACAAAATGATGGTACCACTGTTAGTCGGCCTTAGCGAGGGGTCCTTTCTGGAATGAGACCGAGATAACAAGCTAGTCCTTTGGAAGGATGAGGCTATGTTGGTCCAGGCCGAGATGATGAGTCAGTCTTCTGATAGGATAGTTGATGGCCTTATTTATAACAAATATGAGATCACCAAGTTAATGATGTTTGTCTCATATATAAGGCCACCAAGATAATGATGTTAACTCTCATGTCACCAAGTTAATGATGTTTCAAATATAAGATTACCAAGTTAATGATGTTTGTCTCAGATATGAGGCCATTAAGTTAATGATGTTTGTCTCAGATATAAGGCCACCAAGTTAATGATGTTAACTCTCATGTCATTAAGTTAATGATGTTTAAGATATGAGATCACCAAGTTAATGATGTTAACTCTCATGTCACCAAGTTAATGATGTTTTAGTTACGGGATCACCAAGTTAATGATGTTTGTCTCAGATATGATGCCACCAAGTTAATGATGGTAACTCTCATGTCACCAAGTTAATGATGTTTCAAATATGAGATAACCAAGTTAATGATGTTTGTCTCAGATATGAGTCCACCAAGTTAATGATGTTAACTCTCACGTCATTAAGTTAATGATGTTTCAGATATGAGATCACCAAGTTAATGATGTTTGTCTCAGATATAAGGCCATCAAGCTAATGATGTTAACTCTCATGTCACCAAGTTCATGTTGTTTCAGATATGATATCACCAAGTTAATGATGTTTGTCTCAGATATGGGGCCACGAAGCTAATGATTTTAACTTTCATTCCACCAAGTTAATGATGTTTCAGATATGAGATCACCAAGTTAATGATGTTTACTCTCACGTCACCAAGTTAACGATTTTTTAGATATGGGATCACCAAGTTAATGATGTTTGTCTCTACTCGTCTTGTCCTTGGCCGAGAAGAGTATAACAAAATGATTTTTCAAATTTAGGTTTATCGAATTACGGTGTTAGACCAAGTCCCCTCTCATCATTTTGAGAGTGTATGGACGAGACGACCCTCATCCATATACTGTATTTTTGTTGAGAGGAATATGAAATGATTTTTGAATTTTAATTAACCAAATTATGGTGTTCTTCCACGTCCCCTCTCGTCATTTTGAGAGTGTATGGATGAGGGTCATCTCGTCCATATACTGTCTTTTCTTCGAGAGGATTTCTCACCCAAATGATGATGTTTTATTATCTAAGACGAGTTAAAATATGCAACTGAACACTTCGTATGGGAAGAATATGAGAGAACATATGAAATTTTTCATTAACCTTGTGTTATAAGACAGATAGTAGATATATATGAGGTAGCGAATGCATTAAAACTCACTTGATGGAGAACACTCGCCCCAGTCTGAGATAGAAGTGGGTCGTCTTTGTGGATGAAGAGTTGTTGGTCAGCTTTTGATGAACTTTTAATGCAACCGACCCTTTGGAGCAACATCTTATGGTGGGAGGTCGGGGTCAACTTCTCCACAATTGTCGGATTCTTTATCGTCTATGTTTATTTGGACATCTCATCTCGATTGGCTATACTTTTTCTTGGAATCATTATTATCGACACTTTTGTCAACATACATTTTAAGCTTTACCTTCTTTAGGAGATTCTCAATCTCATCCTTAAGGGCAGAGCATTTGTCAGTTGTATGACTGTGGTCTTCATAAAACTCATGCCATTTACTCTGGTCCCTCTTATATGGAAGAGATATCAGCTTCTCAGGCAATCTCAAGTCTCTATCTTTTTAATCTCATTTAAAATTATATCAAAACTTACTGTAAGTGGAGTGTAACCGATAAATTGGTCATCAAACGACCTCTTCTTCCCATCCTTATCCTTGGCTTTATGAGACTTGCTTCCTCCAGTTTCATACTTTTCTTTGGAAGCCATGGATTCCTAGGCATTTATGACATTTCCTTCCATAGATAGTAGCTCTGCCATAGACTTTAAAGGGTCTTCGTTAAGCTTTTAAAGAAACTTCTCCTTTTGTAGCGCTCCTATTAGTGTTGTCATAGAGATAATCTCTTCGTAATCTTCCACTTCTATCTTCTCCTTATTAAACCTTGCAGTGTAGTCTCTTAGGCTCTCATTCTTTCCCTGCTTGACATACAGTAGGTGAGTGGTCTTCTTTTGAGGTCTTACTCCAAAATAGAAGTTATGAATGAACCTCTCTGCGAGATGCTTGAAGTTATCAATGGAGCCCTTTGAGAGCGAAGTAAACAACACATGAGTTGCTCCTATCAAAGTGCTGGAGAAGGCATGACACCTCATCTCATATGAGATGAAGTAGATATCGACAGCAGATTGATACATTTCTACATGGTGGACTGGGTTCGTACTCCCATCATACTTTGGGGTTACCATTGGCGGTTCGAAATTTTTAGGTGTTGGGAAACCAACTATCTTAGCTGTGAAAGGAGAGTCTTTTGAGTAGCCCCTTTGCAAAGGGTCTCAGCTTCCAAGGATGTCTCCTATCTTATCCTCCATCCTCTAGATTGAGACGTTCTAGGGTTTATCTACTACTGCTACAACATCGGCCTAGACGAGGTGATCACCGGCTACTGTCATAGGCCTAATTGAGGGTTCCCTCACCACTGGCCTATGTCAGCTGCTGACCTCCCTCTGAGCATCGCCTCGGCCAGGGTTTGGCCGACCTTTCCTTACAGAATGTGCTAAACTTCTTGATCTAGACAATCTATCTCTTAGGTCACACCCTGGGTCGAGCCTTTTAAAGGCCGACCTTCAACTCAATCTGTCAAAGTCTAAGATTTTTGGCCGACCATCTTGGCCTGCTCGCACTGGTTACACGGTTTCTCTTGAGATCTCATAGGGCTCCCAAAAATCTATTAGAGCGTCTTCCTCAGCCTTTAAATTGTCATACCGGTCCACCGGGCAGGGTTAACCTTACCTCCCTTGGCTTAAACTCCTAGGGTCAACAACGTCAAACCGGCGTTGGCGAGGCGGGACCTCCATTTAGTGGTGCCTAGGGTGGTCCCCTAGCCTCTTCGCGTTGAGGTAAGGCGACCAGAGTGATAAATTTTGGTGCTCCTTTGACTGTTCTTATGAGGATGTTTTGGCTAAAGGTGGCCAGCTTCACTTGCATAGCTTGCTGGCTGGTTTCCAGTGACTTCAGTGCCATCACCACCTCCGTCATCTATGACTGAGGAGGGGCGTTGCTGGTGCTAGGTCCACCAATAAGAGTAGGGTATTTTGATGCCATAGTCTAACCTTGATTATGGATGATCTTGTAAACTAAAGATAGCTTAAAAACTCGATAGGAGCTCTTTTAATGGTGGTTCAAACCCAGCAACGGTGGGGTTGGACCACCATTAGAGAATCCAGTGAATAGTAAGCTAAGATAGGAAGCAAATAACTATCTACATTCCCACAGACGATGCCAAAATGATGATGCTGTAAACATCACCACAAGATAAAGAGGTAGTAGATCTCAAATAGGCATAACAATGGAAGCAAATAACAACACAAATATGTAGAAGTAGATGAGGAGAAGAGGATAAATGCACCAATATAAGTGGTTCGGTAATTGACTACGTCCATTGTGCAAGTTAGTGTAACTATCACTATTAGAAGAGGGCTCTAATGGCCTTAGAAATACAATCACTACACTTTCTCTCTGTACTGTAAATGCACTAGACTTTGGCTAGGGTTTGTAATTAAGGACCCTCTACAAGGTAGGAGAAGACAAGTATATATAGTTCATAGGGGTGTAGTGTAACCCTAGGCATGCAATGAGCATGTATAGGATGATCTAGCCAATCTAGTGAAGCCACATGACACTGTCACATATAGAGGATGGTGATAAAATATTCCCCCACGTGCCAAGAATATTTGGTCATAACGGTTTGTCCACGTAGGATATGACATGTTGGGATCTTATACTGCTCGTACGGTAGATGTCATCTGGGGGGGGGGGGGTTCGACATAGAGTCTATCATCCTGATCCCAGCTGATACTAAGACGATGTTGATGCTGGAGAGGGATGAGGTCGAGTTGATGAGTCAGTCCCCTTATGGGAGTCCTCCTTGGTCTCTGTCATCCTAGTCTCGACTGAGGCCGAGACAACCTTGATGCAGGAGAAGGCCGATTTTGAGGCCCAATGTGATGGTCTATGAGGCTGAGGCTGAGCTTCTATATGAGAGATATAAGGTTTTGGATGAGGCCAATATCTTCTGTTCCAACCCTTAGGCCGAGGACGAGGTCGAGGCACCATGTGATGAGCTATGAGGCTGAGGTCGAGGTATCAAGTTCATTGAATGATTGCCAAGGTTGCTGCCATGATGTCTGAGGTTACCAATAATAGACTGATGATCTTGTACTGATAGGTGAAAATGTAATCTCGGCTATAGTGATCAGACCGAGGTTGATTAAGACGTGGCCGACCCTACTGAGGCTGACCCTTATCTGGATGACCCTGCCAATGATTAAGCCGTGGCCGATCCTACTGAGGTCGACCCTTATCTGGATGACCTTACCAGTGATTAAGCCATGGCCGACCCTACTAAGGCCGACACTTATCTATACGACCCTACCAATGATTAAGCCGTGACCGACCCTACTGATGTCGACCCTTATCTAGACGACCCTGCTAATGATTAATCCATGGCCAACCCTATTGAGGCCGAGCCTTATCTTGATGACCCTGCCAATGATTAAGCCATGGCCGACCCTATTGAGGCCGACCCTTATCTGAATAACTCCGCCAATGATATGTAAGGCCCATCGTCCTAAGAGATGAGGATACATTTTGGTCATATCAGGGGGATTAGAACTACCGGGCACGTTAGGGTCATACGGATCATAGAAGAAGCTTGGTGGTGGTCCACCAAAGTTGAGTTCATACATGTGAGCTTGAAGCCTATGCATCATGCTCGTATTCCTTTGGTATTGCGAGATGAACCCATCAATTTTTCCCTCCAATGCTGTGAGGTGCGCTTTCGTATTATTCTCGAGTAGCTCAAAATCATAATCATCTTCTTCTTCATTGGATCCCACCTCTTGGTCCCCCATTTCGACATCGATCGTTGCATTCTCCTCCTCTCTACTCTCATCCTCATCGGACTCTTCAGCTTATCGGGCTCTTAGAATGTCCCTTTGTTTCTCACTTTTATTCCTGGTTGCCTTCCCAAAAGGGTTTGGGAGACGATGAGTCCCGACATGATGACCAAAGAGATGATCAACTAGAATGGAGGTAATGAATCGGGGATAGGGAAGAGGAGTGGCACCCTTTTTGTCCATTGTCACAAAGAGGAAATTGCGGTAAATGATATATGCTCGGTTGATAAATGAGGTGCGGTAAAATAGGTGGTACACAAGTGTTGCTTGCTGCGAGAGCATGTCAGAGTTGTTAGAATTCTGGAGGATATTTGCGCATACAATTTGAAAAGTGAAGTGCGCTTTTTCACTTAATTTTTTGACCCGAAAGACACCCATGTCCCATATTTCTCCGGGCGCAAGACGCTCAATGAGGACATATTTTTCTAGCGGTTGGGCATTGTTGGGGGTAGACAAAAGCGACGGGATTGGGGAAATCTTTTTCAGCGAGTTTCTTGGCTATTGACCCTAAAGAGAATGGGATGCGTTTCCCTCGGATTCATGCTTCAGCCACAAAGTCACCAGTGCATACGAGGGTGCTGTAAAATTCCCGAACCTCTGCAGCCCACATGGAGTTGTGAGGCTCATTCAAGAAGCGTCACCAACCTTTATAACGAAATAAGTTAGTGACAACATTGGGTAGTTCGTCCCAAAGAATGGCCCGTTCCACTTGGAAATTGCGCGTTTGCCTAAAATACTCCGTACACCATCGCTTTTCTTAGTCGAAGCGATAGGTGGCCGGGTTATTTTCGATGATAGCAATAGAATTGTATTTGGTAGGTCGGTCTTGGGTAACCAAGGAGTGAGAGAGTGAGTGGGAAAAAGTGTTTGAGAGATGAAGGGGGAAAATGTTTGAGAAAGATTGGTGTGGGAGAGATGGGAGGGGTTAGTGCTTGTATTTATAGGTGAGTTTGGAGGTGGGAAGGAATGGGTTTGGAGGGAATGGAGAAGGAGGGAAAAAGGGGGGGTTGTATTTTGGGAAGGAAATGGTGGGGGGATGATTTTGAGGGAAGTGAAGGGGTTGGGGGAGAAGGGATGGACCTAGGGAATTATTTGAAGAGTTTTCGAGGGCGGTCCGAACTGAGTGCCTAGGGGCGGTCCGGATCGCCATGCATATTTTTATTTTTAATTATCCTAAAGTGGTCCAGACCGGGTGCCCAAGGGAGGTCCAGACCGGGTGCCTATTTTTGATAGCCTTCTTTTCTGCTTCTTTTCTCACCATCTCTCGTACTTGGAATGAATTCCCACTTACTTTCAACTTAATTATGACCCTTAATTATGCTCGACCCTCATTTTCAAATCCCTAAGTGGTCTCAACGTGTATGCTTCCTACCTACGAATTTACTCGACACCCATATAGTGAACCTACATATCCTATCCTAATTGGCACCTAACTAATGTACACAAGAATCACCCCATACGCGTCGGGGGTGCGATGGCCTCTTAATTTCTGCTCACTCTGCCTCGTAGACGGGGTCCGATAACCAAATGGTGTCGACATCCTCTATACATGCCTCTAGGTACGGTTTTAAGCGTTAGCCATTGACTTTGAACGTGTTTCCCCCTTTTGGATCATCCCATTCCATAGCTCCATGGGGAAACACGGTCTTAACAACAAATGGGCCTGTCGAACGGGATCGCAATTTATCTGGAAATAGATGAAGCCGGGAGTTATATAGGAGTACCTTTTATCCGGGTTGAAACTCTTTCCATCGAATAATCCTATCATGTGCGAGTTTCATCCTTTCTTTTAAAATCTGGGCATTCTCATACACATCATTGCGTATCTCCTCCAACTCATTCAGTTGAAGTTGCGATCTTCACCGGCTTTATCCATATTATAATTTAAACTCTTGATGGCCCAATACGCTTTGTGCTCCAACTCAACAGGAAGTTTTCTAGGTTTTTCATACACAAAATGAAATGGGGACATTCCTAGTGGGTTCTTGTACGCGGTGCAGTAGGCCCAAAGGGAATCGTTCAATCTAAAGGACCAATCTGTTCAGTTAGGATCGATGGTTTTTTCGAGGATATTTTTGATCTCGCGATTCACTAACTCTGCATTCCCATTCATTTGTGGGTGATATGTTGTTCCAATATTGTGAACGACATCATATTGTTTCATGATTTTCTCAAACGGTTTATTGCAAAAGTGCGTGCCATTATCACTGATTATCTCTTTCGGTGCACCAAAGCGAGAAAGTATGTGTTCCTGAAGAAACTTTATCACCACTTTATTGTCCTTGGTCTTAGTAGCTATAGCTTCCTGATTAGGCATAAATTCTTCCCATATATCCCCTTAATTTAGAGGCTTTTATTGATCCTCAAAGTGTAATTCGAGTGGATTTAACTCATATCATTGCTATTGTTACATTTTCTAATTAGTATGCCTAGTTTCGTGTATCTCCTATCTATTTTGTAGGTATTCACTGCACACAAGGAAGGAGAAAACAAGGAGGAAAAGTTCCTGAAAAGATGGAACCTAACCGAAGGTCTGGAAAAACGAACCGATCCTATCTTGGGAAAACTTCCTATGAAGCATGAAAAGATAGAACCAAACCGAAGAGGAAATAAACAAACCGAACCGAACTGAACTGAACCGATTTAAGGAAAAACTTCTGTCAAAAGAAAAACCGAACTGAATCACCTTAACATGATCGATTCGGGTATAAAAAATTTGGACTTATCCACTTTTAAAATAAGAGTCTTGTATGGTTGAAATTCTTAGAAATTCGTAGAGTATAAGTTGAAAACACCTCCAAGACATTAGAGGATGTTGTTAATTTGTTAGAGAAGCATTGTAATTAGTTCAGAGAAGAGAACAATAAGAAACCCTAGTTTTTATTCCAGTTCTTCAGTTCAAGTAATTTTATTCCAATTCATGCTTTCATTATTGCAGTAGTTAATGTTTTAGTTAGTAATTTCATTCTTCTTCACCTTCAGTTGTTAGTAAAAATGTTTTCTTTAATTCAAAACATGTTTTCTTCTAGTTTTAATATGCCCGGCTAAGTTTTCTAGGGTCGGGGTGCATGAACCCCACCCGATGTAATTTACTATAGTGGAAATAGAATTTTGAATTAAAATCTTAGGTGAATTGTATCGTAGTTAATGCGATACTGGTTTAATTCATATTTTTCTTACATAGTGTGTGGGATACGATCCCTCATACATGTAATACTTAGGAGTGTTGAAGACCATCTCTTAATTTGTTCTTTGCTTACATACAGTGAAGGATACGATACCTCATATATGTAATACTTAGGAGCATTAAAAACCGGGTTCATTTAAAGTTTTAATTCCGAATCTAGTATCCTACAAAGTGAATTACTAGGATGCGGGGGATTATAACCCGACCTATGTTTCTCATTTCATAGTTAAAGATTAGTCAATTCGTTATTAGTTATTTTTTAGAGTCATTGCATTTCATTTATTCATAATCTCATTAATTAATCATTTTCAAAATTGCATCTAGTTGTAGTTGTTTCACAATCCAAATCACATTTTCTTTCTTTTTAGAGTCAAAGTTAGGTTACCTTTGTCTTTCCAACGTCGTTACAACTTCGTTCGTCCTGTTTCCCTGAGGATCAATACCCGACATATCGGATTATTACTTGAGTGTCAGGCTTGCACTTAAGCCTAAATATCACGCACACTAGACACATTTGTGGTCACATCAAGTTTTTGGCACCGTTGACGGGGAATTAGGTAGACTTAGGTTAGATCAAGTCAATCTAAAACTTTGACCAAGAAAATCCAAAAACATAAAAAATTTAAAAAAAATAAAAATAAAATTCATCTCTCAAAAGCCTTTAATGCAAAATCCTGAACATACTCAGACTCCTCACAATACTCCAATCAGAATCCACGAAAATCCAATCGTTGAATACAACTCTGAAAGCCCCCCCACACCTCACGTTCCATAATTCTGGTTTCTAATTCCTACTCCTGAGCACTCTATCAGTAGCTACACCCTGAGTTAAACTTCGAGTCACACATCTGGGACACCGAGTGAGTACATAGAGTCATTTGAAGAGAGCGTAAGTGCGATGTCTAATGCAGCGAGTTTAGGTACTGGAGAGGGAGATCTCCCATATCGTCCCATGAAAGACTTACTCTTTACTGAGCGGACTGTAACCCATGGTTACATTTTACTTCCGTATAATGTCGGTCGGTTCCACTTTCACAATGGAATGATACAGATTCTTCCTACGTTTCATGGCATGGATTTAGAGAAACCATACCTGCATATTCGTGAGTTCGAAGAGGCGTGTGACACATTTAGTGATCAAGCTTGCATGCAAGATATCATTCACCTAAAGCACTTTACTTTTTCCTTAAAGGATAAAGCCAATACATGGCTATGGTCTCTACCCCCGAACTCCGTCACTTCCTAGAGAGATATGCAGCCTAAGTTTATCTTAAAGTTTTATCCACAGCACAAGACCAACTCTGCCAAAACTCAAATCCAAGCTTTCTGACAACATGATAATGAGTCTTTTAACAGATGTTGGGAACATTTCCAAGAGTTAGTAAGCGCATGCCGCCATCATAGTTTTGACAAACACCTAGTGATATCTTTCTTCCATAATGGGTTGACAATAGCTTCCAAACAACTTGTGCAAACAATGTATGAAAGACCCTTTTGGGATTTAAACTCATGCGATGCCGAGGCCCATCTAAAGTATGTCACAGAGACTACTCAAGCATGGGACACATCTAATCCTAACCAAGCTCGACCCAGACAACCATCTATCAATCAGACGACATTCAGTCTATAACATTTGGATAGAAATACCTTAATAGACCGTCGATTCAACGAGTTTTAGAGAGATATGAAAGATTGGTTTGATGGTCAGTTGAGAAACATCTCTGGATCTAGCCATGGTTTGAAAGAAAAAGAGTTTGCTATCTGTGAGGCAGGACACTCCACAAAGGCCTGCCCGATGATTTCTGCCTACAAGGCCATGCACACTGAGCAAGTGGATGCTATAGGAGGATTCAAGAGTAATTTTAATGCCCTGCATGGGAACTCGTGCAACCCATCATAGAGAAATCATATTAATTTCAACTACGGACAACCACAAGCTGCGATGAATCCATATTCATAGGTTATCCCACCTCCACCACCTCCTCAATACTAACAAGCACCACCACCTCCAGTTCCATATATATCTTCGCCGCGAAGGAGCCTCGAGGATATAATGAACCAATTCATAAATTCTCAAGGTGAAAATAATGCTAGATATGAAGGCATGTTTATCGAAATAAATGCGAACATTTCCAAGATACAATTCGCATTGAGCATACAAGAGAAGGGCAAGTTTCCTGCCCAAGGCCAAAGACCTACCCAAGGTCAACTTAGTGTTTGTTCCACCTCTATAGAATAGCAGGAGCACTGCCAAGCTGTAACCACTCTTCATAGTGGGAGTTGTTGATCTATCACCTCCCCCACACGACATTTCGAACGACAAGGAGAATTCGCTCGACACGAAAGAGGCCAAAGATATTTCCTTGAATGAGAGTGAAAAAGAAAACACTAGTGAGCCCGGGGTAGTTGTAAAACCACCCTCCACTGCGCCATTTCCTCAAAGATTGGTTCCTGCCCATAAAAGGACCATAAGTGAAGAAGTGCTACAAGTGCTTAAGAACGTGAAGTTGAACTTAACTTTCCTCGATGCAATAAGGCAAATCCCATCCTATGCAAAAGTCATAAAAGACTTATTGATAGTCAAGAGGAGGATGAAGGTAAAGAAGAACTTGTTTCTAGCACAAAACGTGAGCTCAGTCCTTCTTAATGATCTCCCACCTAAATATAAAGATCCCGGTGCACCCACCATTTCCCGCACTATTGGAGAGAACGAATTCGAAAAGGCATTACTCGGTTTGGGGGAAAGTGTCACTATCCTCCCCTATTCGATTTATAGGAAACTTGATCTGGGTGATCTTAAGCCCACAAGTATCACTCTCCAATTATCGGATCGAACCGTGAAGATACCAAGAGGTATAGTTAAGGACGTGATAGTCCAAGTGGACACTTTATACTTCCCAGTAGATTTTTTCATTTGGGTTGCCTTGAAAAATCATGTTCCCATCATCCTTAGATGCCCATTCTTAGCTATGGCTAAGGCAGTTATTGATACTAGAATTGGGCAGATGCAACTCACTTTTGGGAATATGACTTTAGAAATGAACATATTCGACATAACCCAACAAGAAGGGGAAGAAGATGATCTTCACGAGGTGAGCCTAATTGAGGAGATCGTAGAAGAACACTTTGAGGAAAATTACTGTGGAGATGCCTTAGAAGTTTGCCTAGCTTCTAGTCATGAGAGTGAGGGAGCCTAAACCGAGTTTGAGAGGGAGATAGATAAGTTGAGAAGGTTACTTGATGAGAGAGCGTCAGATGAGGACGCGAGAGATGTTAATTGGGTTTCTCAATTTGAAGAGTTACCGCCAAGGGAAGCACAGATAGTGCCCTCTAGTGAACATTCCTAACTCTCGAGTTGAAGATACTACCCTCTAATGTTAAATATGCTTTCCCAGGTGAAAGTCAGACATTTCATGTTATTGTCTCCTTAAGCTTAGATGAAGAGCAAGAGGGTATGCTAATAAACATTTTGAGGAAGCACCAAAGTGCTTTTGGTTGGTGTATAGATGATTTAAAGGGGATAAGCCCTTTAATTTTCACCCATAACATTCACCTCGAGGGGGATGTTAAGCCTTCGAGAGAAATGCAAAGGCGGCTGAACCCCACAATGAAAGATATGGTGAGGAATGAAATCATAAAATTATTGGACGCCGGAATTATCTACCCGATTTTGGATAGAAAGTGGGTGAGCCCCATTCAAGCTATCCCAAAGAAGTCAGGCATGACTGTGATTGAAAATGGCAAGGAAGATCTAGTTCCCCAACGTACCACCACTGGATGGCACGTTTGTATTGATTATCAGAAACTCAATGTGGGAACTAGGAAAGACCATTTCCCCTTACCATTTATTAATCAAATGCTTGAAAGAGTAGCGGGCCACCCTTATTATTGCTTCCTAGATGGTTATTACAGATATAACCAAATTGAGGTAGATGTACTTGATCAAGAGAAAACAACCTTCACTTGCCCCTTTGGAACGTTTGCCTACAAACGTATGCCATTTGGCTTGTGTAATGCACCAGCGACCTTTCAAAGGTGTATGTTAAGCTTATTCAGTGAGATGGTTGAGAGAGGTCTAGAGGTGTTTATGGTCGGCTTCAGTATTTTTGGCACCTCATTCGACCTATGTTTAGCCAATCTTGAGAAAGTACTAGCTCGATGTGTGGAAAAGAAGTTAGTGCTGAAATTGAGAAAAATGCCATTTCATGGTAACTGAGGGTATAGTTCTTGGCCACATCGTGTCATCTAAAGGGATCGAAGTTGATAGAGAAAATATATATGTCATAGCTGACTTACACCCACCTAAATCGCTAAAATACGTGCTCTCCTTCTTGGGCCACGCTGGGTTTTATATAAGGTTCATTAAGGACTTTAGCTCCATCGCTAGACCCTTAAGCAATCTTCTTATGAAGGACACCCCATTCTAGTGGACGAAAGCATGCCAAATCGCTTTTGAAAAACTGAAAAACATGCTTATGTTCTCTCCCATTATGCAAGCTCCGCATTGGTCCTTACCATTCGATCTTATATGTGATGCTAGCGATTATGCGATAGGGGCTGTTTTGAGCCAAAGAAAAGACAATAAGGCTCATGTCATCTACTACACTAATCGGACCCTTACCGGACCATAACTCAATTACTCCACCATGAAGAAGGACTTGCTAGCGGTAGTATTTGCTCTTGACAAGTTTCAGTCCTATCTTATCGGTTCTCCCATTACTTGTTTCACTGACCACGAGGCTTTAAAATATCTACTTACGAAGAAATACGCAAAGTCGCGCCTCACAAGGTGGATCCTACTCCTAAAAGAGTTTAATCTCTCCATTAAAGATAAAAAAGGAGTAGATTACGTCATTACTGATCACTTATCACGGCTTTTATCCGATGTACCTAGTGATCCTACACCCATAGATGAGTATTTTCTGGATGATCAACTCTTTTCCACCTCTTATTTACCCTGGTTTGCGGATATAGTGAACTATCTTGTCACGGGAGCAATCCCTCCCATTTGGACACTGCAAGATAAGAAGAGGTTCATCACTTGGTCGCGCATGTCTTTCTATGATGATCCATTCCTTTTTAAATATTGAGCCGATCAAATCATCTGACGATGTGTAACAGATGACAAAGTTCCAAAAGTCATCCAATTCTATCATTCAGATGCATGTGGAGGCCACTTTTTCGTGAAAAAATAGCCGCTAAAATTCTCCAAAGCGATTTGTACTGGCCAACAATGTTTTGAGATGTTAATAATTATTGCAAATCTTGTGACAAGTGTCAACGGATGGGGGCGATTACCCGACGAGACATGATGCCATTAACCATGATCCTCATCATTGAGGTTTTCGATTGTTGTGGTATTGGCTTCATGGGACCTTTTCCCCCGTCCTTTGGGTACCTATACATCCTAGTTATGGTACACTATGTTTCTAAATGGGTGGAAGCTATAGATACTAAAACTAATGACAATAAAGTGGTGATAAAATTCCTGCATGAACACATACTTTCTCACTTCGGTGCACCTAAAACGATAATTAATGATAACGACACACACTTTTGCAACAATCCATTTGAAAAACTTATTAAAAAGTATGGCGTCACTCACAAAGTGGGAACGACATATCAACCACAAATGAATGGATAGGATAAATTGGCAAATCGCGAAATCAAGCACATACTAGAGAAGACCGTTAATCCAAACCGAAAATATTGGTCCCTTCGATTGAACGATTTGCTATGGGCCTATCGTACCACATACAAGAACCCACTCGGAATGTCCCCATTCCTCTTTGTGTATGGAAAACCTTGCCATCTTCCCATTGAGTTGGAGCACAAAGTGTATTGGGCAATTAAGAGGCTAAATTACGATATGGATAAAGCCGGTGAAGCTCGCAAGCTTCAACTAAATGAGTTAGAGGAGATACGCAATGATGCGTATGAGCATGCCAATATTCCAAAAGCCCGGATGAAACTAGAACATGATAAGATTATTCAATGAAAAGAGTTTCAATCGGGACAAAAGGTACTCCTGTATAACTCCCAGCTTCATCTATTTCTGGGTACATTGCGATCTCGATGGACTGGTCCATTCATTGTGAAAGCGTATTCCCCCACGGAGAAGTAGAATTGGAAAATACAAAAGGGGGAACACGTTCAAAGTCAATGGAAAGTGTCTAAAGCTATATGTTGAGGCGTGCGTAGAAGAGATCGACACCATTTGGTTATCAGACCCCGTTTATGGGGTTGAGCGAGTTGATACAAAGAGATCGTCGCACCCCCGATGAGTATGGGGTGAATTCTTGTGTATAGTAGTTGTGCATAGGTAGACTAGTTAGAGTCCGTAGGTAGGTTACGAGAGGTTAGGCTTAAGAATAGGCACACCAACACGCACTTTATGAGGGAGTCGAAGAAGTTCAAGTGTGAGAATGAGTAGGAAGGTGTTCGAAAATTCGAGGGTGCGAGATTTTATTTTCATTATTTTGAGTGGGAGAGTTCTGTCTGAGGCGAATCGAACCGAATCCCCTGACCCGGATCGGTTCGGTTGTGATAGATCGAAAAAATCCCAGAGCTGGATCGATTCTTCCCTTTACTGGATCAGTTCGGATTCTGCAGTCTTTGCCTCATCCCGAAATACCTCCTCCCTTCCCCAATCCCTTCATTTCCCTCTAATCGCCCCCTTCTTTCCCTCCAAATTCTTCCCCCTAAACCCAACCCCCACATATAAATTCTCCCTCTACCCTACCATTCCTCCACACCTCCATCACATATTCCCTCTGTTGACCTTTCTCTCCCATTTCAACCACCCCCAAAATAAATGTCTATAGAGATCCTTCCTAACGGTAATGGGGAATACCTCTCTCACATGGAGAGCCTTTGGTGTGAAAAGTTTTTCATCATATCCCGCCAGCTTCACATCGAGCTCATCGTTAAATGGGATGAGCTGCCCCGATCGGTCACCACTCTTTTCAGTTGGCGGGGGTGGACGCAATATCTCGTAGAACCCCACAATGTAGTGTGGGCCGTCGAGGTCCGATTTTTTTATGGCTCTCTCATCCGCATGGGTGAGTTTGAGGTCCAAGCTTTTGTGGACAGCGACCCCATCCCTTTCTCCTTGGCTATTCTGTCCCAAAAACTTTCTTCCAAGGGAGTTCCAAACCTACACGCCTATGACTACCCCATCAATGCCTCCACCATCTTGAAGCAAACATGCATCAACCGTCTCGCACCCAACGAGATTTGGGAAAGGGGAACCTTCCCAGTGGGATGCCTCAATGATAAGGCGCGCAACACATTTCATATCGTTTGTGCCAACCTGCTTCAAACCTCTCATGACTCAGCGATGCGCCCTCGCCAAGCCACCCTCGTCTACCACCTTTATGATCCCAACTTCACTATCAATCTTGCCCACATACTCTACACCGATATTTTTTATGCGGCCCTGGAGCAAAAAGTTATAGTTCCCCTCCCATATACATGACTCATCACCTCCATTCTTCCCCATGTAGGTATCAAGCCTCCTCGAGCTTCTCCACTCCTCCCAGAGCCTATTGAGAAAGCATCACGCAATAGGAGAGCCCAGAAAATGGTAGCCCTTTGAGGTACACAGGAAGTGGCTAATGAAGCCGAAGATAAGGGTATCGCTATTGACAAGCATGTGGTTGAGGATGTTGTGATGGGATGGGAAGATGAAGAAGAGTATGACGAAGACGATGACTCAGATTTTGAGCCATCGGGTGCAGAATTTGATAGGCGCCTTTTGAAGGTGGAAACCCGATTTGACGAATTCCTCACACCATATCAATGGGTTCAAGAGGCCTACCGAAGGGATACAAGCATGATGCATCGTCTCCAAACTCACTTGTACGAGCTCAACTTTGGTGGACCCCCTCCAACCTTCTTCTATGACCTGTATGACCCCAGCATGCCCAGAACCTCCAATACCCTACCCCAGTAAAGCCCATTTCTTCTGTTGCTGTTTGTGTTTTGTTGGTTGTGTTGTGTTGGCTGTTTAGAAATGTTAGTTGTGTTATTCTTCCCTCTCCCTTATAACACATGTTCTCAGTATCTATAAAATCTGCATTTCTGTTGTTCGTTTTATTTATTCGCGCTTTTCATTCGCTTTGAGTTAAATTTTAGTCCTTTTTGCTTGAGGACAGTTCGTTTTATTTATTCGCGCTTTTCATTCGCTTTGAGTTAAATTTTAGTCCTTTTTGCTTGAGGACAATGCAAAAGTCTAAGTTGAGGGGTCACAAGTGCGTCTTTCTAAAAGTTCACAAATTTTGAAAAATGCCCAGAAATTTAAAAAAAAAATCAAAATTTTGAAAAATCCAAAAATATTTTTCTTCAAAATAAATAAAATTTGGAATTCAAAATTTTCAAAAATATCATTAAAATTTGGTTTAAAGTCTCAAATTGTAAAAACACAATACACAGAACCGAAATTGACCAAAGATGGAAATTGAGCGAACATAGACGGCTTAACGAATAAATGTGGAGATTAATAAACCCGGTGAGTTCGAGCCTTTCATTATTGAGAATTTATAAATAAATCTGAGTTAATTATTAACTCAAAGTTCTTTTCAGCATTCTAATAAGTCGTCGAGGATCTCAATTCTTTCACTTTGACCGATTATGGAAAATGTGTGTAATATTGCCTTGAAAAACGTGCCAAGTAAATCTCTAAATTAAATTAATATCGAGATGCATATGGTAATATAATTAGGATTTCGGACAATGAAGTAGGCCCGGAATTGTGAAAGTTAATAATCCCAGAAATTAAGTCAAGAAAGTGCATAAAAAGGGGCAAGAAAAAAATAGAAGAATGCTCAACAAAAATAGCAAGAAAAGAAAAGCGTGGAAAAAGGAAAAAAAAATCAGCAAAAGCCCGAAAAAGCACAAATGAACATCATTAGAAAATTTTCCAATTCCAGATTTCCCTACTATTCCCATTTTACCCAATAGACCTTTAACCCGAAAAGTCCTAACCGAGTCCAAAATGCAAAATTGGTTACCGCGTGGGGAGCTAAAACACAAAAAGATAATAAAAGAGATTAAAAATATGAATTAGAGGCAATGTTCCCGTATTCTTATAACCGCAACCCGATGATAAGATCCAATTACCATAAAGTTCCGTCTTTCTATTTGTGTGCGTGAATTTGGTTCCATTGCATTTACTCTTATAAATCATGAACACCGAGAGAAAATAGCCACCCTTTCAGGAGATTCGTTTGTGAGAGCATCCCGTGAGATTTTGAAAATCAAAATGAATTTTTGGATAAGTAACGTACTTGTCAATCGGTGGAAATTCGAGGTTAAATTTATGGCTCTACACACACACAATATGATTTGAGACGCTTGAACATGAATTGATGAAGACTATTTTCTGGAAAGGTTTGAGTTATACAATTTTTGCGTATTTTGATTTTCTTTGAGTCGAATTTTATGGGTATATTCGCTGCAAACCCTCACGAGACACAACTCGTCCTACTAGGGTAACTTAGGGGTTTAAAGGCTTGTTGCATACGCTAAATGCAATCGCTCTCCCACGAAAGAGGTATTTTATCCCATTTTAGAGTTGGACCGTGTTTTGATTCTTTTACATTGCTCGGGACGAGCAAAGTTCAAAGTCAGGGGGTTTGATTAGGCATAAATTCTTCCCATTTATCCCTTAATTTATAGCTTTTATCGCTCCACAAAGTGTAATTCGAGTGGATTTATCTCATATCATTTCTATTAAAATTTTCTAATTAGTACGCCGAGTTTCATGTATCTCCTATCTATTTTGCAGGTATTCAGTGCACATAAGGAAGGAGAAAAAAAGGTGGAAAAGTTCTTAAAAAGATTAAACCGAACCGAAGGTTTGGAAAAATGAACCGATCCTTTCCTGGGAAAACTTCCTGTGAAGCATGAAAATACGGAACCGAACCGAAGAGGAAATAAATGAACCGAACCGGTTGAGGGAAAAACCTCTGTCAAAAGGCAAACCGAACCACATCACCTTAACAGGATCGGTTCGGGATAAAAAATTTGGACTTATCCACTTGTAAAATAAGAGTCTTGAAGGGTTGAAACTCTTAGAAATTCGTAGAGTATAAATTCAAAACACCTACCTGACATTAGAGGAGGCTGCTAATTTGTTAGAGAAGCATTGTAATTAGTTTAGAGAAGAGAACAACAAGAAACCCAAATTTTTATTCCAGTTCTGCAATTTAAGTAATTTTATTCTAATTTTTGCTTTCATTATTGTAGTAGTTAATGTTTTAGTTAGTAATTTAATTCTTCTTCACCTTCAGTTGTTAGTAAAAATGTTTTCTTTCATTAAAAACATGTTTTCTTTTAGTTTTAATATGTCCGGCTAAGTTTTCAAGGGTCGGGGTGCGTGAACCCCACCCGTAGTTAATGCTATACTGCTTTAATTCGTCCTTTGCTTATATACTATGCGGGATACGATCCCTCATATAGGTAATATTAGGAGCAATAAAAATTGGGTTCATTTGATGTTTTAATTCCGAATCTAGTATCCTCCGAAGTGAATTACTAGGGTGTGAGGGATTGTAACTTGACCTATCTTTCTCATTTCATAGTTAAAGTTTAGTCAATTTGTTATTAGTTATTTGTTAGAGTAATTACCTTTCATTTATTCATAATCTCATTAATTAATTACATTCAAAATTGCATCTAGTTGTAGTTTTTTCACAATCCAAATCACCTTTTCTTTCTTTTTAGAGTCAAAGTTAGGTTACCTTCATGTTTCCAATGTCGTTACGACTTCGCTCATCCTGTTTCCCTAAGGATCGATACCTGATCTATTGGATTATTACTTGAGCGACAGACTTGGACATGAGCGTAAATAGCTCGCACACTAGACACATTTGTGGTCGCATCACTTCCACCCATTTAGAAACATAGTCTATCACGACTAGGATGTATAGATAGCCAAAGGACGGAGGAAAAGGTTCCATGGAGTCAATACCCTAGAAATCGAAAACCTTAATAATGAGAATCGGGGTTAATGGAATCATGTCTGGTCGAGTGATTGCCCCCATCTGTTGACACCTGTCTCAAGATTTGCAAAAATTGTTTACATCCTGAAATATTGTGGGCCAGTACAAACTTCTTTGGAGAATTTTAGCGGCAGTCTTTTTTCAAGGAAAAGTGGCCTCCACGTGCTTCCGAATTACATAATTGTGAGTTTCGGAATCTCGTCATCCGGTACGCATCTTAGGATGATTTGGTCGGCACAGTATTTAAAAAGGAATGGATCATCATAGAAGAACATGTACGACCAAGTGATGAACCTCTTCTTATCTTGGACGGATCTCGTGACAAGATAGTTCACTATATCCGCAAACCAGGGCAAAGAAGAGGTGGCAAATAGTTACTCATCTGGGAAATATTCATCTATGGGTGTAGGATCACTAGGTACGTCAGACGATAGCCGTGATAAGTGATCGGCGATGACATTGTCTACTCATTTTTTGTCTTTAATGGATAGATTAAACTCGTGTAGGAGTAGGGTCCACCTTATGAGGCACGACTTTACGTCTTTCTTTACAAGGAGATATTTTAAAGTCGCGTTGTCGGTGAAAAAAGTGATAGGGGAACCGATAAGATAGGACAGAAATTTGTCTAGAGAAAAAACTACCGCTAGTAATTCCTTTGAGTTGTGGTCCGGTAAGAGTCCGGCTAGTGTAGTAGATGACATGAGCATTTTTATCTTTTCTTTGGCACAAAACAACCCCTATCGCATAATCGCTAACATCACACATGAGCTCGAATGGTAAGGACCAATCCGAAGCTTACATGATGGGAGCGAAAATAAGCATGCTTTCAATTTTTTAAAAGAACTTTGTCATGCTTCATTCCACTCGAATGGGGTTTTCTTCATAAGAAGATTGCTTAAGGGTTTAGCGATGGCGCTAAAGTCCTTAATGAACCTTCTATAAAACCCATCATGGCCCAAGAAGGAGTGCACGCATTTTAGTGATTTAGGTAGGGGTAGGTTCGCTATGACATCTATTTTTGGTCGATCGACCTCGATCCCTTTGGATGACATGATGTGTCCAAGAACTATTCCCTCAGTTACCATGAAATGGCATTTCTCCCAATTGAGCACTAAATTCTTTTCCACACACCGAGCTAATACTTTCTCAAGATTGGCTAGACATAGGTCGAAAGAGGTGCCAAAAACACTAATGTCATCCATGAACACCTCTAGTCCTCTCTCAACCATGTCACTAAATAAGCTCAATATGCACCGTTGAAAAGTTATCGGTGCATTACACAAGCCGAATGATATACGTTTATAGGCAAACATTACAAAAGGGCAAGTGAAGGTTGTCTTATCTTTATTAAGTACACCTACCTAAATCTGGTTATATTCGGAATAAACATCTAGGAAGCAATAATAAGGGTGGTCCTCTACTCTTTCAAGAATTTGATAGATAAATGGCAATGGGAAATGGTCTTTCCTAGTTCTCGTATTGAGTTTTCGGTAATCAATGCAAATGTGCCATCCGGTGGTGGTATGTTGGAGAACTAACTCTACCTTGGCATTTTCAATCACAGTCATGCCCGACTTCATTGGGACGACTTGAATGGGGTTCACCCATTTACTATTAAAGATTGGGTATATAATCCCTGGATCCAATAGCTTAATGATTTCGGTTCTAACCACATCATTCATTATGGGGTTTAGCCTTCTTTGAATTTCACTCGAGGGCTTAACATCCTCCTCGAGGTGAATTTTATGGGTGCAAATTAGAGGGCTTATCCCCTTTAGATCAGCTATACACCAATCGAAAGCACTTTGGTTGCTTTCCTAAAATCTTTAAAAGATTACCGTCCTGCTTTTCATCTAAGCTAGAGGAGACAATAACAAGAAATGTCTCATTTTCACCTAGGAAAGCATATTTAACATTGGTGGGTAGTTTCTTCAACTCGAGAGTTGGAAATGAATCGCTAGAGGGAACCAAGCATGCCTCCCTTGGGGGTAACTCTTATAATCGAGAAACCCAACTAACATTTCTCGCATCCTAGTTTGATGCTCTCTCATCGCGTAAGCCTCTCAACTCCTGAATCTCTCTCTCAAACTCGGTGTAAGATCCCTCTCTCTCATGACTAGACACCAGGCAAGCTTCTAAGGCGTCTCCACAATAATTTTCCTTAAAGTTCTCTTATACAATCTCATCAATTAAGCTCACTGCATAAAGATCATCTTCTCCCCCTACTTGTTGGCCTATATTGAAGATGTTTGTTTCTAAAGTCATATTCCCATAAGTGAGTTGCATTTGCCCATTTTGAGTATTGATCAGAGCGTTAGCCGTAGCTATGAATGGGCGCCCAAGGATGATGGGAACATGATTTTTTTAGGCGAAGGAGGGTTCTGTGTCCAAAATGACAAAATCTACTCGGAAGTATAAAGTGTCCACTTCGACTAGCACATCCTCAACTATACTGATGATGCTGGAAACAACACTACCCTTCAAGGTGTTTGTGAGCTCAATTCAATGTTAACAATGGCAGCATAAGGGTATATACACATATAGTAGAGGGAGGTGAGGAGAAGAGGATTTACACCGGAATATATGTGGTTCAGCCAATTAGGCCTACGTCCACTGTGCAAGTGTATGATATGTATCACTGTATGATTGATCTAATGTCCATAGATACAATCTTTCAAACTTTCTCTCTCTCTACTGTGTATTTAGACAGAGTTTTATCTAGAGTTGCTAATTTCGGGATCCCTCTCTAAAAAGGAGAAGACAACTATATATAATACATGGGGGGTGTAATGCACCCCCCCATGCATGCAATGGACATGTGTGTGTTGATCTAGCCAATCGGATGAAGACATCTGTCACTGTCACATGTAGAGAATGATGACGAAATATTCCCTCATGTGAGGGGAATGATTCGGTTATAACTAATTGTGTACACATGTTCCTAACAGAGCCTATGCTGATAAGAACTCGGCCATCCATCAAGGTTCCCAACCTCAGCCTGGAAGAGGACGAGGTTGTGACCTTGGTTCAGGTGGAGAGCCGAAGTAAGACGTTGAGCTATGACATCGGCATGTGCCGAGGTAGAGGTGGCATAGATGGAACGTCGATCGATCTCTAGCCGAGATTGATAATGATGATGATGATGATGATGATGAGATGGTAACCTCTTCATCCTCCTAGCCAAGGTTACGATCCTTGGAATACCAGTTGGATAACCTTCCCTGGGTCATGGAGACCTCACTTGCCGAGGTAGCTAACAACATCGGCCATGGCCGACCTTACCTAGGACGAGTCTGCCAGGTGATGATCCATGGTCCCTCCAGTATCGGCCATCTCCATGGCCGAGGTTGATGTCTCTGATTCGAGGGGGTACATTCAGGGCATAACAATCACCCCCCAGCCCTTAGTTACATGTGAGAGCAAGTGACTGTGGGGTCTACAAGTTTGAGGTTCTTCTTCCTTGTGCTAATGTTTATTTGACACTTATTAGTTGCTGAAGTGTGAGGCGTGCCTGGAAAGCATGTGATGTCAGCCGTCCTTTGGGGCTCCCAAGGCAATGATGGGACTTAGGACGCGTCATTGGGTATTGAGGGTTATACCCCACCTTTCTTCTTTTTCTTCTTCATTTATACACTCCCTCGCCTACAACTCTTTCTCTCTCTACAAGGGCTTGTTTAAGGAGCTTGTTGGTGGCTTTTTCCTGCAGCTCTCTCTTTCTCTTCTTCTCAAATCTACTCAGGTATCATTTATCTCCCCTTCTCTCCTTTTGCTACATTTTTCTACCTTATTCTTCCCTTCGTTGTATTTTTCGGTGAGATTATGCATTTTTCGGTGAACCTATGAGTTTTTTGGTTGACTGTTCATAGATTGTTCTTGCTCAAAAACCCAGCTTTGATCCTTAGTCAAATTACCAGCATTATTTTTTATTTAGGAGAGTTGTAGTGTAGGGTCTGCCTCATATGATCAGACCCCTGTACCAACTCTTAGAGGAAGTCCCCTCACTTAGAGAGAAGACCTTAGAGAAAATTAGGCAAATAAAAAGAGCGCAAGAAGAAGCTCGTAGGGCAGAGGAATTCCACCACCTCTGAAGGTCATATACCCGAAACCAACAGAACCAGTTAACTAAGCAGAGGTCCCAGCTGAACCCTATCCAATGTTGGAGTCTGAGTCATCAACCTCAGACCCTATGTCTGTGGACTCCTTCCGAGAGGTCATGGACTTCTCAAATAAATAAGATCAAGTCCCTGATCAAGCAGAGGTTTCTAGTCGGGCCTCGTCTCACAAAAGTTTGAGCACATTAACCTCTTCCTCAGAGGTTGAAATTATTGGACCAAGTGTCGTTGTCACTTCGATTCTTAAATCCATTCCCATGTCAGCTGTCACAGGAGCTGAGTTAGCTCAGAGGTTCCCAAGTGGTGCCCCGTCGTCTGCTCTGGCCGACGTTGAGCCAGATGACGATGGCGGTGCTGAGAGGGATGTTGAAACCTCTAAAGCGGCCGGTATTGAGAGTACAGTCAGTGAGGTTGACCTTCTGTCATTCAGACATCTTTATTCCATAAGTCCCTCTATAAAACTCAGGAGGCCTCTGAGGGAGGAGAGGGCTTATGATGGCCGAGATGGTGAGATCTGTTTATATGAGCATATGTTCAAGTTGGGATTTCGTCTGCCCATCCATCCCATCATCAGAGCCATATTAGCCTACGTCAACTTGGCTTATTCCCAGTTGTCACCCAATGATTGGAGGGTGATAATTGGAGCCATTGTCTTGTGGAAGGCTGTCCATCACTCAGACCTTCCAGTCCAGGTATTCACGGGGTGCTATGTCCCTTTATCTTCTAGAAACCATCCAAGAAATTATCATTTCTTAGCTCGGAAGTCGAACAAAAAGATGCTTCAAATTACCTAAACCTCCAACCATAACTGTAAGCTACGTTTCTTCTTCGTATCAGGGCCATGGGAATTTGGTCCGAGTTCCCCCTCTTCTTCATTAGAGCCGAGGATACCCCTGAGATGGGAAAAGGTCACAATGGCTGCTAAGGTTGACCCCGGGCTAAGCCTAAACAATCTTCAAAAGGTCAAAGACCTTTAGGATCAGGGAGAGCATTGTCTGCTTATTAAATTTGAACACCTGATGACCCCCTATTATCTCTATGAGATCAGTCTTGGGGGAAGACCTTTGATAGAGCTTCGTAAGTGCTTTTTATTTCAACAAGTTATACCTATGAATTTATGTATATCTAACTCTCTAACTCAGACCTTTCTATCTTGCAGAGCGTCCAAAGGGGATATCGGACGCGTTATGGGAGATGGCGGCACCAAGTCTAATAAATCTCATTAAAAGAGAAGGTCTGAATGCTCCTCCTACCCCTCCCTCAACCTTGAGGGTTGAGGCCACCAAGAAGAGAAAATTTGATGATCCTGCCCCTGAGGATTAGAGGCAGAAGAAGAAAGGGGGGGATCGTGCCATCCCTATTTCTTTTGAGGATGCATTGGCTGCTCGTATAGAGCAACTGAAAATTAATGATATCATCATAGGACACATTTTGCAGGCATTGGATGCCATCGGCTCTGCTATGACCAATGCTGATAAACGCTTTTATCGATCCATGGACACCCCTCTACTAGTTGAGTTTGGCCTTCACAGGTCTATTCAGGTATGACCTAAGATTTTAGTTTAGCTTTGAAGTGTAACCTCTATTTTTGAATTTCAACTTAAATATACAACCACATGATCTGCAGGGCCTCGTTGCTATGCATTATCTTGCCAACTGGACTCTGAAGAAATTGCCCCTTATCTAGAAAGTCCAAGAGGCCGAGAAGGTGCAAAACTCTCTGAATACAGAGGTAGACCATCTGAAGTTTGCCTTTGAGGGGTCTTCCAAGAAGGTTAAGGTGTTGGAGAAAGAGATCTCCAAGCTTAAAAATGACCACACCATTGCCTTGAAGGCCAAGGATGACGTTCTCCAGCAGAAGGTTGACGCTACAGTGAAGGCAGCCCTTGAGGATGCCTCTGAGGGGATTCTGGCCGATTATAAAGTCTCTGATTAATTCATCAGCTTCAACTTTGAGTACCTCAAGAGAGGTATTAAGGTTATTGGAAAATAGGAGACTACTAAGGAGAAGGAGTCATAGGCCTGGGTTTTTCTATCTCTCAATTCGCCCAAGCCCTTCAAGAGGTTGAAGAGGAAGATGCTTACCCTACAGAGACCGTACCACAGGATGTTATAGAGACTGAGGGAGCCAACCCCAGAGATAATGGGGCCGAGGTGACCAACGTCGGCCAAAGGAATCAGGCTGAGGATGCCAACACTGTCCCTGTAAATCCTTAGGCTATTTTTGTGAAGCTTTTGTACTTTCACTATGTATTTGAACTGTAACCTCTAATGGACAATGTTATTTTATATTTTTGATATTTGTAACTTAATTTGTCAACCTCTGAGGAGGGATCTTATTTCTTCTCTTGCTGAATTATTTGTTGGATGATTTTCTTTGCCATGTAATAATTTTACAAAATTAATGATGTTGAGGGTCTGAGGTTATCCAAGTGTGATGTCTGACCTCAGACCTTGTCACCAAATCATGATGTTATGAGGTCCGAGGTTATCACTAAGTTGTTATCCTCATAAATAATTTCACCAAATTAATGATGTTGAGGGTCTGAGGCCATCCGAGTATGATGTCTGACATCAGACCTTGTCACAAAATCGTGATGTTATGAGGTTCAAGGTTATCACTAAGATGTTATCCTCATAAATAATTTCACCAAATTAATGATGTTAAGGGTCTGAGGTCATCCGAGTATGATGTCTGACCTCATACCTTGTCACCAAATCATGATGTTATGAGGTCCGAGGTTATCACTAAGATGTTATCCTCATAAATAATTTCATCAAATTATTGATGTTAAGGGTATGAGGTCACCCGAGTATGATGTCTGACCTCAGATCTTGTCACCAAATCATGGTGTTAAGGGTTTGAGGTCGTCAACTAAGATGTTATGCCCGTAAATAATTTCACCAATTTAATGATGTTAAGGGTCTGAGGTCATCCGAGTATGATGTCTGACCTCAGACCTTGTCACCAAATCATGATGTTAAGGGTCTGAGGTCATCGACCCCCATAAATAATTTCACCAAATTAATGATGTTACGGGTCTGAGGTCATCCGAGTATGATGTCTAACCTCGGACCTTGTCACTAATCATGATGTTAAGGGTCTGAGGTCATCGACTTAGATGTTACCCCCATAAATAATTTCACCAAATTAATTATGTTACGGGTCTGAGGTCATTCGAGTATGATGTCTGACCTCAGACCTTGTCACCAAATCATGATGTTAAGGGTGTGAGGTCATTGACTAAAATGTTACCCCCATAAATAATTTCACCAAATTAATGATGTTATCCGAGTATGATGTCTGACCTCAGACATTGTCACCAAATTATGATGTTAAGGGTCTGAGGTCATCCGAGTATGATGTCTGACCTCAGACCTTTTCACCAAATCATGATATTAAGGGTCTGAGGTCATAAACTAAGATGTTATCCTCATAAATAATTTCACCAAATTAATGATGTTATGGGTCTGAGGTCATCCTAGTATGATGTCTGACCTCAGACCTTTTCACCAAATCATGATGTTAAGGGTCTGAGGTCATCCGAGTATGATGTCTGACCTCAGACCTTGTTACCAAATTATGATGTTAAGGGTCTGAGGTCATCAACTAAGATTCTATCCTCTTAAATAATTTCACCAAATTAATGATGTTAAGGGTCTGAGGTCATCCAAGTATGATGTCTGACCTCAGACCTTGTCACCAAATCATGATGTTAAGGGTCTGAGGTCATCAACTAAGATGGTATCCCCATAAATTTCCAATCGAGCATAATGAATCAAGAACTGACACAGGAATTTGATCTTCTCATTAATAATCTCTTCATAAGATGATACATTTATATGAAAGATCTTGCAACATCATATGTAATACTTTTTTAGATGATCAGCATTCTAAGGATTGGAAAAAGGTTCCCCCTCTAGGTTTTTTAGCTTGTAGGTCCCGGGTACAACCTCTTCGATCACTTTGTAGGGACCGTGCCAATTTGGGTGAAGCTTGTTTACCTTTTGTAGTGTCTTCTTCTGTACTAAGTCACCCACTGTAATTGGTCTTGATTTCACCCTTTGGTTGTAGAACTTTGCTACCCTTTGTTGGTAAGCTGCTTGCCTAACTTCTGCGTCTTCCCTTCTCTCTTCAATCAGGTCTAGGTCGAGTCTTCTATCCTACCAATTCTTTTCAGGGTCATAGGTCTGCACTCTATGAGTAGGAAGTTCAACTTCTGTTGGTATGACGGCCTCTGAGCCATTTGATAACATAAATGGGGTCTCCCCTGTTGGCGTCCTAGCCGTTGTTCTATAGGCCCATAGCACAGGGTAAACTTCTTCAGTACACCTTCCCTTAGCCTCTTCCAACCTCTTCTTTATCCCGTCAAGGATCATTCTATTTTTGACTTCGGTCTGACCGTTTGCTTGAGGTCGTCCAGGAGAAGAGAAAAAATTCTTTATCCCAACTCTTTCGCAGTATTTTTCCAGGGAAGAGTTCTTGAACTGTGTTCCGTTGTTCGAAATGAGGGTGTTTGGGAGTCCATGTCTGTATATGATTTTCTTCCAAATAAATTGGAAGGTCTTCTGCTCTGTAATCATGATCATCGGCTCTACCTCTACCCACTTGGAGAAGTAATCAATGGAAACTATTAGAAATCTGTAATTATTTGCAGCCCTTGGCAGGGGACCTACTAAGTCAATCCCATATACTGCGAATGGCCAAGGGGAACGGATAGACGTCATAGGCTGATGAGGTTGATGTGGGAGTGTGGATAATCTCTGACATTTATCGCAGCTCTTTACATAAGCTGCAGCGTCCTTTGCCAAGGTTGGCCACCAGTACCCCTGTGAAATAATTCTTTTGGCCAAGGGTCTTCCTCCTATGTGACTGGATAAAGAACCCTCATTTACCTCTCGTAAGATGCGAGGTACTTCTGTGGGATAGATGCATCTGAGCAGGGGTAATAAGAGTCCCTTCCTATACAGGACATTTCCTACTATTGAGAACTTTGTGGCTCTGTATCTCAACTTCCTCCTCTCCAACTTTGACTCTAGTAGCACCCCTTCTCTGATATATCTGATAATTAGATCCATCCACAAGTCCCCAAGATTCAAATTGAGGCAAGGATTACTGACCTCTTCTTCTTCAATGGTTTCTCTGGGCAAGATTTCAAATGGGATTGTCCTTCTGATATCTGTCCTCATCGCCGAAGCTAGTCTTGCTAATGCATCTGCATAACTATTATTTTGTCAAGGTATTCTCTTCATCTTTACCTTCTCGAGGCCTTCAAGTATCATTCTCACCCTCTTCAGGTATTTGGCCATCCGTTCGTCCTTGGCCTCATAGACTCCCAATATTTGATTAATAACCAACCTTGAGTCACTGTGAAAGATTAGTCATCTTATACCAACGGTTCTTGCCAAGGAGAGGCCTGCTATCATGGCATCGTATTCTTACTCATTGTTTGATGCCTTGAAGTTGAACCTTAGGGCATGCTTAATGTTGATACCATCCAGGATTGAAAGTATCAAGCCTGCAATCGACGAAGAGGTTCCATATGTCTTTATCTGATGAGAAACCCTCTTCTAACATAATTCTCTACCTGAAGAGGTACCGGTCTTCATCATTCTCGGCTATCCCATCTCTGACTCTCTTTGGCATAACTTCTTTCAGGTGTTGAAAGATGTTGCTGTTTGACCCTTCTGTGGCCTCTAGGCTATTCTCGGCCTCGACCTCTTCCCACGTAAACTCTGCGACAAAATCTTCTAGTACCTGCCCTTTAATGGCCGTTCTAGGCTGATAGGTAAGGTCATACTCCCCTAGCTCAATGGCCCATGCCATTAATCTTCCTGACTTCTCAGGTTTATAGAGGACCCGTCTTAGTGGGGAGTCAGTGAGGACGACCATTGAATGGACTTGAAAGTAGGGTTTCATCTTCCTAGAGGCATGTATCAAGGCGTAGGCTAACTTTTCCATGCGAGGGTAATTCTGCTCAGATCCCTGAAGGGCCTTACTATTGAAGTATACGGTCCTTTGAACCCAGACATCCTCTCGTACAATGGCCGCACTTATAGCCGATTCAGAGACCGCTAAGTAAATAAACAACCTCTCTCCCGCTATTGGTTGAGATAGGAGCAAGAGAGACCCAAGGTATGACTTGAGTTGACCAAAAGCCTCATCACACTCTTTGTCCCACTCGAAAGCCTTTCTAAGCACCTTGAATAACGGAAGATACTTATCGGTTACCCTGGAAACAAATCTGTTGAGCGTAGCCACTCTTCAAGTGAGCCTCTGAACGTCCTTGATACTCTTAGGTGTCTTCATGTCGAGAAAAGCCTTGATTTTCTCAGGGTTCGCCTCTATTCCTCTTTGATTAAGGATGAATCCAAGAAACTTGCCAGCTCCTACCCAGAAGACACACTTTTTCGGGTTGAGTTTCATCCTATATAGGTCCATGGTATTGAAGGTCTTTTCCAGGTTTGCCACATGAGTGCAGGCCTTTAAGCTCTTCATCAACATATCGTCTACATACACCTCCATGGTCTTGCCTATTTGGTCTTCGAGCATCTTATTCACCAGATGTTGATATGTTACCCCTGCATTTTTCAATCCGAAGGGCATCACCTTGTAGCAATATGTCCATTTGTCAGTAATAAAGGCTATCTTCTCTGAGTCTTCGTCATCCATGAAGATTTGGTTATAGCCTGAATACGCGTCTATAAAGCTCATGAGCTCATGTCCTATAGTTTTATCTACCATCTGATTGATCCGAGGTAAGGGGTAACTATCTTTCGGGCAAGACTTGTTCAGGTCAGTAAAATCTACGCACATTTTCCACTTTCCGTTAGCTTTGGGCACAATGACTGCGTTTGATAGCCACTCCGGATATATTACTTCCCTGATGAATTCAGCCTCTTCCAACTTTTGAACCTCTTCTCGAATAACGTCATACTTCTCCCTGGAGTATACTCTTCATCTCTATTTTATTAGCTTAGCATCCTTAGTCACATTCAGCTTGTGGCACATAACTTCAGGGCTGATGCCTGGCATGTCAGCGTGACTCCATGCGAAAACACTTTGCCTCTTTCTTAGGAAGTTTATCAGCTCTTCCTTGATCTCCGCTTTTAAAGCTTTGCCAACCTGGATGATTATTTTTTATTCGTCCACATTGAGGATGATGGATTCTACCTCTTTCGCAGCCTCTCCCTTCTTTAACTTTGTTTCATCTCTTGGGTCAAGTGTATCGATGTTATAAGTGGTAGTATCTCTCTTGTAGGCCTCTCTCTCTTCAGCCAAATTGAAGTAACATTCTCGTGCTATTGTCTGGTCACCCTGCACTTCCCCTACCCCATAGGGGGTCGAGAATTTTAGCATCTCGTGGATCGTCAACGGTGTGGCTTCAAACTCCTTAAGGGATACTCTTCCTATGATGAGGTTATAGATCGAGAAGACATTTTCGTCCATAATGAAAAAATTGATATTTCGGGTTAACCTCTTTGACCACTCATCGCCCATTTGCACGTCTATCTCATATATGCCCAATGGATGAACCTTTTCACGGCTGAAGCCCATTAACGGATGATGATAGGGTACCGACCTAGCTCTACTAAGACCTAGGCTCTTGAAGCAAGGCCAAAACATCACATCTGCTGAGCTTCCCCCGTATACAAGAATTATCTATACCTCACATCCATGAACTCTTGTTGTGATCACCAAAGGGTCATCATGTGGAGCCAGGATGCCCTTGAAGTCTCGTCAGGAGAACCCAACTACGAGAGTATCCATGTCTACCTTCTTTCTCTTCTGAACAATATCAGAAGACGTCAGGTTTACCACTTCAAGTTTGGCCACTGATTTGGCCTCTGCCACATGAGCTTTTCTGTCAGCCACTTCAGAGCCACCCCCCGTAAGTCCTCTGCATATTATGCTAACGCCAAAGGATATCATACTAACCCTCTTTACTGGGGTGTTATTATCTTTTGGTGGGAGGTCTGGATTATCTTCGTCATCTTCGTCCGAGTTACCATCTCTTCTTGCCGGGGTATTGTCACGACATCTGTCGTTCCTCTTCTTTTTGGGGTCATCTTACCCCTTTTTGGGGTCTTTTCCATCCACATATTTCCTTAATTTTCCTACCTTCAATAACTTCTCGATCTCATCCTTCAAGGTAAAGCACTTATCTATTATATGACCATGGTCTTGGTGGAACTCACACCATAAGTTCTGGTTCCTCTTATGTGGAGGAGCCTTCAGCTTCTCTGGCCATTTTAGGGATCGATAATTTGTTATCTCATTGAGTATGTGTTCGTAACTTACCATAAGAGGGGTGTAATGTGTAAACTTGTCATCAGCTGGACTCTTCTTTCTATCCTTATTTCTTTGGAACTTTCCGCTGCCACCACCGTTCTCATCCTCATACTTGGCGGCCATGGCCTCTTCAGCGTTCATGACCTTCCCTGCAGTTGCCAATAGCTCCGCCATGGACTTTGGAGGGTCTTTCGCAAGTTTCCACAACAATTTCCCCTTCTGAAAACCTCCTATGAGGGCGGTCATGGCAATATTCTCTTCGTAATCTTCAACCTCAAGTTTTTCTTGTTGAACCTGGCAATGTAGTCTCTTAGGCTCTCGTTCTTCCCATGCCTGACATACAACAGATGGGTGGTCTTTTTTTGAGGTCTTACCCCAAAGCAGAAGTTGTGAATGAATCGTTCAGCCAGGCCCTTGAAGTTCTCGATTGAATTCTTCAGAAGACACTACAGGAATATTGATTTTTCCCGGCATAAATTAAATGCCGAGAAAAGCATTAAAAATGCGGGTAAGACTTTTGGCGGCACTTTTGACGACATTTCCACAAGTGCGGTAATAGCAATAACGGCATTTTAAAAAATGCCGCGAAAAGTTAGTGGCACTTTCGTTGGCATTTCCACAAGTACGGTAGCCAATGTGGTAAAAGAACAACGGCATTTTAAAAAATGCCGCAAAAAATTGCTGCATTTTTAGGCATTTATATTAATGCTGGTAATATCCTTTTAGCAACAATAAGAAAATGTTGATAATGACCTTTTGCAACACCTATTAAATGTTCAACACACTTTTGGCGGCACTAAAAAAATGCCGAGAATGATAATAGCGGCACTAAACAAAATTTT
This sequence comes from Sambucus nigra, assembly GCA_949130495.1. Classification (NCBI taxonomy): domain Eukaryota; kingdom Viridiplantae; phylum Streptophyta; class Magnoliopsida; order Dipsacales; family Adoxaceae; genus Sambucus; species Sambucus nigra. The sequence continues at coordinate 252,254,935 of OX422220.1, forward strand.
ATATTTATTTTGCAATATATGAGTGGGAACAAGTGTTAAAAAAATCATTTATTACAGGTATCATATTTATGTGCAAATACACTACCATAACATTAAATTAAGAGGGAGGTAATCAAATTAAAACGTCATTAAATTAAAACCAATAGCATTCATCATAAATAAACATAATTGAGTTTGAAAAAATTACCCATCCACAAAATAAAATGTACATGTCCAATAAGCAAAAGCGGGAAAACATGAAGCGAAACGGATATTTCTATAATGTTCCATCAAAATTAAACATCCTCTTCAACCTACAAATAAAAAAAGTCAATCGTTAGTCATTGATACTTATTCTTAGTATTTCAATAAAAATAATAAAATTAAAAATTAGTACATTGTCCATATGCCACGCTACGGTTGAATGATATGCATCTCCAATTGTGGACTTGTTTCCATAAGGTCTGGGCAATGGTTGGTTTGTTATAAATGTTTTCTCAATATATACTTCCCAAAAGTCTTCACTAAGTAGTGTACCCCCTACTTTTGTTGAAGGGTCCTTGCTTATAATGAATCCACGTGCCACAACCACTTTTGGAAGTTCGGAAGTAATAAGGTCTACAATTTTAGGAAGTGCATTATTTGAGACCCTTTGTCGTGGTTGATGGTGCTTCTTTTTCTTCTTTGATGGTTCTTTATACAAACAAGATGAATATGTCATCAACGATATATTTCTGGAAAAAAATCGACAGAGTTTCATTTGTTTTTAAGACATCCCAAAATTTTTAAGACTATATACAACCAAATAAACCAACAACCCAATGTCAAGTATACATAAACTCCCCAAGAAAGCACAGATATATTGTGCCCTTTAAAATCCATTGAATTAGTAACATACCTGAATTGAAGTAGCATTCGTTTGTTCACTAACACGAGCAGTAGTCTCGGGGGCAGCGAAGTGTTGAGAATTTGCAATCTACAAAAACTGAATTATTTTAGTCATGAAAACTTAAAGTCTTATATTATGATTTTAAAAAGTAATTATCTACTTACCTGTTGAGATGGAGATAAATGGTGATTTGATTGTGGTACCACTGCAGGTTAAAATTGGTTGGTTTCTTCTAATTGCTGCTCGGGTTGCAAAATGGACCTATATGATGGTATGTTTTGCTCATTGGAGGATTGAGGAACCTGTTAGTAGCATGATTTAATATTTAACATACAGTTATGTATATATACACGATAATTAAGCACAAAGGATAAAAGTGTATTCTTATTAACCTGTTTAGATACAACGGAAGGGCAAGTCATCATGTGTGTGCGTATCAACTCAAACTGAGCCTCTAAATGATCAAATTTATCTTGAAATTCAGATCGAATCTCAGATCGTAGTCGCTCATACTCTTTTTCATTAACCTTTGGCCGCTTTGTTCCATGCATATCAGTTGGAGATGGTCCATGCCCATAAGCTCGACAATGACCGTGTTTATCAGGTCCCAAGACTTCATAAAATATCTCGTCTTTACGAATGCCGGAGTCATTACAATCTGACGAAAGTTGATCTACTTTTTGCCTTATTTTTGACTGAAATGAAACAATTCTTATTATAGAAAACAAAAATTATAATCATTTATTAACAAACACAAAACAGAATAAAAATCCTAATATCTCCCCACTGCTAATTTTAAATGGTTCACATATTAATTTCATGCATGATTTTAACTTTCATAAATAATAAACTTATTTAATTGTTAATTTAATCCTCATCTGCTAATTTTTGTACCATTACTTTAGCGGAATCCTTATCGATGGCTGAACCATCGCTCCTCTCGTGTGTTTTGATGTAAACATCAATCAACGAAACCTTTTTCTTTTGATCAGCCTCCATATGCATAAACTCATTGATTCGTAAGTCGTTACATAAATAAGTTTGATAACATAAAATAATATTGACAATCAAAATCTTTTATAAAACACCTTATGAGCAACATTCGCATGACTCTTTCTTCCGGAAGTATGTGGTGTTCTTTGCTTCTTACGAGTTCGACGATTTCTTTGGCTCGTTTTCTGTTACAAAAATATATTTAAAATATATGTTTAACTTGAATTTATAAAACTTTACTGCTAGTAATGCAGTCATACCCTTGCCTCACGAGTTCCCCAATACTTAACAAGTTGTGACCACTGCTCTAGCTTTACTCTAGGTGGACAATGTTTCAATCTCTCTTCGTTGGTATCAAAGGCACGATAATGTTTCTTCACCTCTGCTTTCCAATTATTCCATATCTTTCCAACCTTCTTCATGCACATTTTTTTTAATTCATCAGGGGCATCAGTGTTCTCCTATATAATTACAATGTATAGAAAAACTAGTCATCTACTACACATATGATTTTAGCTTACATAATTATCTTTGTAAAGAATTCAAATTTTTAATTCATTTGCCACAAATCATGGTACCATTTGATTTACCTTCACCTCTCGCCAAACATGTTCCTTGTATGGGTATAAGTCCTTACATCGCCAATCTTTGAAAGACAACGGTAACCTGTTCAACATTAATATAATATTAAATTAGTAACATATAGTATTGCAAAGAGTATTCTAATAAGAGTTGTGTTATACGAAAATTTACAAAAGAAATTTTACATGTTTCCATCACGAACTAAAATGCCTAAATGGGTAGATAGTTTATCCGCGGTATCTCCAACTGGCTGATAGAAATCGTTGAAGTGAAGCTCTAAGCATTTTCCCGTACCCCATAATTCACCCAACTTCGCAATACCTCTACGTTTAGTGGCATATTGTGCTGAAGTTGAACCGTAAAAATTGAAAATATAGGTTAACTTCAATCTACACAGTTAATTAAGCACATATAAATCAAATAACTTTGAGTACCTTCTTCATGTGAATGGTCATCTTGGTTATGTAAAGGCTCACTCTTCGTCGAGCTACTATTGCTTTCACTGTCACTTGAGTTTGATCGTTCAGTCGAGCTAGAATCTGAAAGGGAATGAGAACTGGGCTGAGATTGCGGCTGAAATGGTGGTTGGAGATTGGATTGCGAGTGCAAGAGAGACTGTGAACGAGAATGTGCCCGTGAGAGGGATTTACTCTGCCGCTGCGATGTCATAGAAACCTGAAATAATAATAATTCACCACTGAGTTTACAAGAGTAGTGTTTATCCAAGCCAAGATGTTCTAAAATTGTGAGGTATAAAGCCCTTTTCTAATTTCATGGGTAAACAATAAAAAAATTGATATATATATATATGTGCCCGCGCTTGCACATATGTGAATTGGTTCTTACAAGAGTGAACTGAATTGGTTCCCACTAGCATTTTTTGAAGACATGAAGGAACTCATGGTTTTGGAATTGATTAATGTATCTATTCCGTCACTTAAAGTATACGTATCGATATAGGTTCAAGGGTCTTAAATCCAAAGTTTCAAATATCTTTTACTCTGTTAAAGTCATCGAAAGTGTAAGGAACTTGGGGTGATATCACCTCTATTGTATAGGTGTTTTACTTTAATGAAATTCTTCCATGGAGAGTTATATCACCAAACCAAGTATTCAACACAGCCCATAACTAAAAGAATTGTTAAGGAAATAGACCACAATAAACATATAGCATAGAGATAAAATAAGGAAATTGAGTAGCAAATACAATAACATTTAAAGATACCAGTGACTTCCATGTGCAATATCTTCATATTTTGTCATCCAGTGTCAATTTGTAGTATTGTGTGAGTAGATAATTTACCATATACTATTGAACTCATGATGATAGATGATATCTGTAACTACCCATTATTGAATATGTATTAAGATATAAAGTCTTACCCAGATTAGTACATGCATAGGTAAATAAGTATTCACACAAAGACATCCAAAAATATACAAAAAAAGATTAATATAGATTTGTGCATATAAAATTTCAATTTAGCGCCTCGTATCTTTACTTTAACGAATTTATCGAATGACATCCACATTCGATTCAGTGTATTGTAGTCAGGAATACAAATAAAAATTTACAGAAAGAGGGACACAAAATGTAGATACAAACAGGATATGATATGTATGTAATAAAGCCATGTCAGAAATTTCTTTTGCCTGCATGTAGATCATATAAAAAACACATCTTATAATCCTTATAACTATTATTAAACCGTATTATGAATTCTTATCTACTTCACTTCAACATACTCAACCAGAATCATAACTCTAATTGCAAATAGTTCTACTTTTAGAATAGGTTGTTTGATAAACCGTATTACTATGTTTATTAATTTCTTACTAATTATTAAACCTGAAAGTCATTGAATCACGGAGCTCGAACAGATGTCAGGAGTAGGCATCATAAACCATCCTAAAAAATTTGTACTTAAGGTTCAAGATAAGCCAACTAACACCAACCAAACTACATTCGACCTGAATCCACTTAATGGATATGCAGACAACTAATCTAAGGCGCTTGGTCACAACACACTTCAAAATACACTTTTTAAAATGTTAGTTTAATTCCTTTTAAAAATAATTTGAAAGTGGAAGATCATAGCTAAAACTCTAATACTCCCAAACTGCATTTGACCAAAATCCTCCTGATTTCACCTTACACGATATGTTGGCATTCCATTTATGGTCTTAGTCACACACACATGAACTGAATTAGATATGGATATGACAGAAACACTCATGTCTGGGCAACAGTAAATTCATGTGTTGGAGAAAGCACGGGATGCTATTGAGGTGTACATTAAGGAAAACAAAACAAATGTTATCTATGTAGATACCATTACTGCAGATATGAAGCGCATTACTTATGCGAGAGTGTGTGTGGATATGGAAGCACAAGAACAGTACCCCACGTCTATGAATATGCTCTATATGATAATGAGGAATTCAGAAATCAAGATGGCAATGAGTCAGCAGCATATTTCACGAATATACACTATGGAACTGAAGTTTTCACTCACAGACCTGCTTTCGGTGGTGCGTCCATCTCAACTTTGGGGAGAGTTTTGCCTCACGAACTCGGTTAATTTTGTCGCTGCACTTATAAATGGAGAGAACGATCAGACTGTGGATCTCAATGTTCCATCTCTTACAGTTGTTCTCCGCTCCATTGTGCAGCCATAACGACGCGCCCTGATTTAACTGAGCTATTTCTTTATCACGGAGCTCAAACAGATGTCAGGAGTAGGCATCATAAACCATCCTAAAAAATTTGTACTTAAGGTTCAAGATAAGCTAACTAACACAAACCAAACTACATTCGACCTGAATCCACTTACTGGATATGCAGGCAACTAATCTAAGGCGCTTGGTCACAACAAAGTTCAAAATACATTTTTTAAAATGTTAGTTTAATTCCTTTTAAAAATAATTTGAAAGTGGAAGATCATAGCTAAAACTCTAATACTCCCAAACTGCATTTGACCAAAATCCCCCTGATTTCCCCTTACACGATATGTTGGCCTTCCATTTATGGTCTTAGTCACACACACATGAACTGAATTCGATATGGATATGACAGAAACACTCATGTCTAGGCAACAGTTAATTCATGTGTTGGAGAAAGCAGGGGATGTTATTGAGGCGTACATTAAGGAAGACAAAACGAATGTTATCTATGCAGATACCATTACTGTATATATGAAGTGCATTACTTATGCGAGAGTTTGTGTGGATATGGAAGCACAAGCACAGTACCCCACGTCTACGAATATGCTCTATATGATAATGCGGAATTCAAAAATTAAGATGGCAATGAGTCAGCAGCATATTTCACGAATATACATTATGGAACTGAAGTTTTCACTCACAGACCTCCTTCCGGTGGTGCGTCCATCTCAACTTTGGGGAGAGTTTTGCCTCACGAACTCGGTTAATTTTGCCGCTGCACTTATCAATGGAGAGACCGATCAGACTGTGGATCTCAATGTTCCATCTCTTGCAGATGTTTTCCGCTCCATTATGCAGCCATAACCGCGCGCCCTGATTTAACTGAGTTATTTATTTATCACGGAGCTCGAACAGATGTCAGGAGTAGGCATCATAAACCATTCTAAAAAAATTGTACTTAAGGTTCAAGATAAGCCAACTAACACCAACCAAACTACATTCGACCTGAATCCACTTACTGGATATGGAGGCAACTAATCTAAGGCGCTTGGTCACAACACACTTCAAAATACACTTTTTAAAATGTTAGAGTTTAATTCCTTTTAAAAATAATTTGAAAGTGGAAGATCATAGCTAGAACTCTAATACTCCCAAACTGCATTTGACCAAAATCCCCCCGATTTCCCCTTACACGATATGTTGGCATTCCATTTATGGTCTTAGTCACACACACATGAACATAATTTGATATGGATATAACAGAATCACTCATGTCTGGGCAACAGTTAATTAATGTGTTGGAGAAAGCAGGGGATGCAATTAAGGCGTACATTAAGGAAGACAAAACGAATGTTATCTATGCAGATACCATTACTGTAGATATGAAGCGCATTACTTATGCGAGAGTGTGCGTGGAGATGGAAGCACAAGCACAGTACCCCACGTCTATGAATATGCTCAATATGATAATGCGGAATTCAGAAATCAAGATGGCAATGATTCAGCAGCATATTTCACGAATATACACTATGGAACTGAAATTTTCACTCACAGAACTGCTTCCGGTGGTGCGTCCATCTCAACTTTGGGAAGAGTTTTGCCTCACGAACTCGGTTAATTTTATCGCTGCACTTATCAATGGAGAGATCGGTCAGACTGTTCCATCTCTTGCTGATGTTTTCCGCTCCATTATGCAGCCATAACCGCGCGCCCTGATTTAACTGAGCTATTTCTTTATCACGAATCTCGAACAGATGTCAGGAGTAGGCATCATAAACCATCCTAAAAAATTTGTACTTAAGGTTCAAGATAAGCCAACTAACACCAACCAAAGTACATTCGACCTGAATCCACTTACTGGATATGCAGGCAACTAATCTAAGGCGCTTGGTCACAACACACTTCAAAATACACTTTTTAAAATGTTAGAGTTTAATTCCTTTTAAACATAATTTGAAAGTGGAAGATCATAGCTAAAACTCTAATACTCCCAAATTGCATTTGACCAAAATCCCCCTGATTTCCCCTTACACGATATGTTGGCATTCCATTTATGGTCCTAGTCACACACACATGAACTGAATTCGATATGAGTGTCCTCATGGGACACGTAGGTATCCATTCAAAAGATATTTCACACCAAAAAACATATACCCCATTTTCTAAGCCATTAGAGATGAATGATACTAATTTTATTGGAATCACTATCTCAGGAATCAGCACGTCCTAAAATATAATTGATTGTAAATTATTAGCATGATAATACGTTCGAAATAAAATTAATGTTTAAGTGGAGAAATTTATTTTAACTTTCCTTTTATTCTCGAGAAACTATCAGGTCACCACTAAGAAAATGTTTTAATATTCACAAGAAAACTAGGGCATAACATCGGTCAAACTTTGGGATGCAACAGAAAAGGTTATCCTGCGCAATATAAGGAAAAAATAACAAATATAATATCCTATCGGGTTTCAACTGAAAATTATCCTAGGAGAAATTGCGATAAAAGAGAACATACATACTAAGGGCAAGGGTATACACCCATCTATATAATAGGGCAAAAATCATACCTGTGGGGGATATGCTTGAGGCAGGACCTAAAGGATGGATCACAGACATACTAAGGGCAAGGGTATACACCCCTAGATTAGAAAGTTCATCTCTACAAGTTGTCAAATTGTAAAGTTAAAAAAAAAGCCGAGATGCTAGACGAGGCTATAAGCTTCAGATAATATTCACATGTGGCTTACCAAGCTTCAAGTTCCTAGTTTTATCAAGACAAGAAGAATTTACTTACTCAGAAAAAGTTGTCTTTGCAGCAAGTTCTTTATCCAAAATTCACCCATCTAACAGAGTTTACAAACCTTCCAAACTATTTGTCCTCCAAAGAATGCCAGCAAAAACATTTACTTGTACTCCAAAAGATACACACACACATGCACTTAAAGAATCAAAAATCCTTTCTATTTTTCGATATGAGTAATTCTACATGGACTTGTTATGGGACTCAAAATAAGGGACTCATTGATCTAGTAACAATGCATGAGTTGAGGGGAAATCAGTTTATCTATCAGTTAAAAAGTAACAAACCAATGCACTGCTTCCACTTCAGCGAATCCCCTACTCTGAACCCATATGGGGAGTCTCGGTCCAAAATTATCCATTCCTTCTCAACTCCTCATCCCCAAGGCAGCTAAATTTTCCTCGAAATTCGAAGTTTTGGCTGGAGTTAGAAGCATGTCAACACCACCTGAATTCAAATTCATCATCCGTCTTATTTGGCTAGAAATATGTTTTGAACATTTATTAGCTACATTAATTTGTTTGACTTACCAAGTTCTCCATACATGTAATATTGCCATGGATAAAAAAGCAAAAGTACAGGGCAGAGTTAAAGATTACATGTATGTGTTGCATATCATTATTTTGGGCATTACATAATACAGTAAATTCATAATCCCTCAAGTTCAACTGAATTTAGATCTCTTAAACGTGTCATTACTTTGGAAATTCATTTTTATTAAGTAATAGAGGAAATTTACCTTTCATAATGGTTTTTATTTTGTAGTTTTTTTTTGTACGAATTTGTTGGCAGGTTACAACAGCCAAGTGCAGACTCCAGAAGATGAAGTGTTGGCTAATGAAATTATTTTTTAGACTACCCCTACTGTGGAGACTAGAGAAAAAAATTTCTCGAGTCAATCTCAACTACAATGGGCTCGTAAAAGTGAGGAAGCTTAATGGCAAGAAAAGATAGTGACTTCAAGAAGGGGATTCCAATACTTAGTTCTTCCATGTTGCAATGAAGTCTAGGAGTTTACAACTCCTTATTCATAAAATTAAGAATGAAGTTAGATATGGCCATAAAACACCAGACCGAATATTTGTTCTTCACTACTTTAAATAAGTATACCGTCGGTGATGATTGGTAGGAGGGATATTGTGTACCCATGGAGGAAAATGTAGAGGAAAGCCCCCGATCAATGTGGCTTTCTTTGCCTGGACAACAGCAAGGGGGCAATTTTGGACAGTTTGAAAAGAGGTTGGCACATGATCAATATCTGTTGCATCTATAAGCTGGATGAGGAGACAGAGCATGACCTTCTTTTACATTGTAGGGGGATTGGGGGCTAATGGGAGGTGATATTATCTCTTTTGGGTTGCATTGGGTTATGCCAAGTACAGGGATGATGGTTTTGGTGTCATAGAAGAGTAGGGGTGGTAGCTTAAATCTGTTTGTTTTTATGCATTTTGGTCTTTGTTTTTTAATTTTAATTTGTTTTAGACGTTAAGGTACTGAATTAATCAAGGTGATAAAAAGGGACACAAGTCGCTATTTTTACATTTTCAATGTATTCTCATATATTCTACTGATTTTAAAGGTTCAAAATTCATACATCGGTTTGCGGATATACTCGAGATATTCTTTTTTTGATTTATTTTGTTTTATTTTAGTACTTCACTGAAATTTATAATTTCTGATATTTTTATTTGCAAAGTATATGTTAATCTATTATTGTTGTATTGTTTATAATACTTAAAAACTCAGTAGTCGTCGCCTCCTTTTGGTAGTTGCCTCTATCTAACACACACTTCTAAAAGTTCAAAATCTAAAAATTGGGAGTTTGGGTGTGAGTGAATGTGTATTCACTTCACATTCACATTTAGGATTTCTTATTTTAGTAAATTTCCTCAGTCACTCACTCATATTTGTATTTGAACTTTTACGATTTCTAATTCGTTTTTAATTGGTTTTCTGGGTTCAAGATATCTAAGTTATACTCCTCGCTCTATTTTCTCTGTTTATTTTGTTGGGGGTGTGTGAATGCGTGTTCACTTTTTTAGTTTTGGTATTTTTTACAATATAATTGATGTTGCCTTTACCGGTAGAAAATGGAGAAGATGTGTATAGTTTTCTCGATTTCATAGTTTACTCACTCATTATATCCAAAAATTAGCCTGATTTTCATTGGAAATGTTGATTTCACGCACTTCATTTGATATGTTGATTTCTTGGGTTTTTCAATTAATGGTTGCAAAATATTTGATTTCAGAATAATTATATGGTAGTTGTGAGAGTGTAGCTGGAATCAAATCCCCAACATTAGTTATAATGTTGATAGAGGCATCTTTGTTCATCAAATGAGAAGAACTTTAAGTATTGGTATGAAGAAAGTGTACAAAGATTAGCCGCATACGCCTTCCCACTGACAAACACCCCAAATATGGTGACTTTTGATTTATTTCCTACTATTTTGAACATATTTTTCATTTTATTTCTGCATAATTGATGGGACTTTTGAATTCATAATCTATTATGCAAGGAATGGAAAACTGGTGGAGCTTACTTCCTTGTTGATAATGGCCTGAAAACAGTTGACTAATTTTGTCACAATGGTTGGTGAATGCATGTCGAAACAGATCCATTTGTTGACAATGCACATGTCGTCCAGACTAATGTACCAAATTCATTATAAATATCCATCGGTCGTGTTTATGGATATGACAGAAACACTCATGTCTGGGCAACAGTTAATTCATGTGCTGGAGAAAGCAAGGGATGCTATTGAGGCATACATTAAGGAAGACAAAACGAATGTTATCTATGCAGATACCACTACTGTAGATATAAAGCGCATTACTTATGCGAGAGTGTGTGTGGATATGGAAGCACAAGCACAATACCCCACGTCTATGAATATGCTCTATATGATAATGCGGATTTCAAAAATCAAGATGGCAATGAGTCAGCAACATATTTTACGAATATACACTATGGAACTGAAGTTTTCACTCACAGACCTGCTTCCGGTGGTGCGTCCATCTCAACTTTGGGGAGAGTTTTGCCTCACGAACTCGGTTAATTGTGCCGCTGCACTTATCAAAGGAGAGATCGGTCAGACTGTGGATCTTAATGTTCCATCTCTTGCAGATGTTTTTCGCTCCATTATGCAGCCATAACCGCGTGCCCTGAATTAACTGAGCTATTTCTTTATTACGGAGCTCGAACAGATGTCAGGAGTAGGCATCATAAACCATCCTAAAAAATTTGTACTTAAGGTTCAAGATTAGCCAACTAACACCAACCAAACTACATTCGACCTGAATCCACTTAATGGATATGCAGACAACTAATCTAAGGCGCTTGGTCACAACACACTTCAAAATACACTTTTTAAAATGTTAGTTTAATTCCTTTTAAAAATAATTTGAAAGTGGAAGATCATAGCTAAAACTCTAATACTCCCAAACTGCATTTGACCAAAATCCCCCTGATTTCACCTTACATGATATGTTGTCATTCCATTTATGGTGTTAGTCACACACACATGAACTGAATTCGATATGGATATGACAGAAACACTCATGTCTGGGCAACAGTTAATTCATGTGTTGGAGAAAGCACGAGATGCTATTGAGGCGTACATTAAGGAAGACAAACCGAATGTTATCTATGCAGATACCATTACTGTATATATGAAGCGCATTACTTATGCGAGAGTGTGTGTGGATATGGAAGCACAAGCACAGTACCGCACGTCTATGAATATGCTCTATATGATAATATGGAATTCAGAAATCAAGATGGCAATGAGTCAACAACATATTTCATGAATATACACTATGGAACTGAAGTTTTCACTCACAGACCTGCTTCCGGTGGTGCGTCCATCTCAACTTTGGGGAGAGTTTTGCCTCACAAACTCGGTTAATTTTGCCGTTGCACTTATCAATGGAGAGACCGATCAGACTGTGGATCTCAATGTTCCATCTCTTACAGTTGTTTTCTGCTCCATTATGCAGCCATAACCGCGCGCCCTGATTTAACTGAGCCATTTCTTTATCACGGAGCTCGAACAGATGTCAGGAGTAGGCATCATAAACCATCCTAAAAAATTTGTACTTAAGGTTCAAGATAAGCCAACCAACACCAACCAAACAACATTTGACCTGAATCCACTTACTGGATATGCAGGCAACTAATCTAAGGCGCTTGGTCACAACACACTTCAAAATACACTTTTCAAAATGTTAGTTTAATTCCTTTTAAAAATAATTTGAAAGTGGAAGATCATAGCAAAAACTCGAATACTCCCAAACTGCATTTGACCAAAATCCCCCTGATTTCCCCTTACACGATATGTTGGCATTCAATTTATGGTCTTAGTCACACACACATGAACTAAATTCGATATGGATATGACAGAAACACTCATGTCTGGGCAAAAGTTAATTCATGTGTTGGAGAAAGCAGGGGATGTTATTGAGGCGTACATTACGGAAGACAAAACGAATGCTATCTATGCAGATACCATTACTTTAGATATGATGCGCATTACTTATGCGAGAGTGTGTGTGGATATGGAAGCACAAGCACAGTACCCCACGTCTATGAATATGCTCTATATGATAATGCTGAATTTAGAAATCAAGATGGCAATGAGTCAGCAGCATATTTCACGAATATACATTATGGAACTGAAGTTTTCACTCACAGACTTGCTTTCGGTGGTGCGTCCATCTCAACTTTGGGGAGAGTTTTGCCTCACGAACTCGGTTAATTTTTCCGCTGCACTTATCAATGGAGAGACCGATCAGACTGTGGATCTCAATGTTCCATCTCTTGCAGATGTTTTCCGCTCCATTATGCAGCCATAACCGCGCGCCCTGATTTAACTGAGCTATTTCTTTATCACGAAGCTCGAATAGATGTCAGGAGTGGGCATCATAAACCATTCTAAAAAAATTGTACTTAAGGTTCAAGATAAGCCAATTAACACCAACCAAACTACATTCGACCTGAATCCACTTACTGGATATACAAGCAACTAATCTAAGGCGCTTGGTCACAACACACTTCAAAATACACTTTTTAAAATGTTATTTTAATTCCTTTTAAAAATAATTTGAAAGTGGAAGATCATAGCTAAAACTCTAATACTCCCAAACTGCATTTGACAAAAATTCTCCTGATTTCCCTTACACGATATGTTGGCATTCCATTTATGGTCTTAGTCACACACACATGAAATGAATTCGATATGAGTGTCCTCATAGGGCACTTAGGTATCCATTCAAAAGATATTTCACACCAAAAAACATATACCTTGTTTTCTAAGCCATTAGAGATGAATGATACTAATTTTATTGGAATCACTATCTCAGGAATCAGCACGTCCTAAAATATAATTGATTGTAAATTATTATCACGATAATACGTTCGAAATAAATTTAATGTTTTAGTCGAGAAATTTATTTTAACTTTCCTTTTATTCTCGATAAACTATTAGGTCACCACTAAGAAAATGTTTCAATATTCACAAGAAAACCAAGGCATAACATCTGTCAAACTTTGGGGTGCAACAGAAAAGGTTATCCTGCGCAATATAGGGAAAAATAACAATATAATATCCTATCAGGTTTCAACTGGAAATTATCCTAGGAGAAATTGCGATAAAAGAGAACATACATACTAAGGGCAAGGGTATACACCCATCTATATAATAGGGCAAAAATCATACCTGTGGGGGATATGCTTGAGGAAGGACCTAAAGGATGGATCACAGACATACTAAGGGCAAGGGTATACACCCCTAGATTCGAAAGTCCAGCTCTACAAGTTGTCAAATTGTAAAGTTAAAAAAAAAGCAGAGACGCTAGACAAGGCTATAAGCTTCAGATAATATTCACTTGTGGCTTACCAAGCTTCAAGTTCCTAGTTTTATCAAGACAAGAAGAATTTACTTACTCAGAAAAAGTTATCTTTGCAGCAAGTTCTTTATCCAAAATTCACCCATCTAACAGAGTTTACAAACCTACCAAACTATTTGTCCTCCAAAGAATGCCAGCAAAAACATTTACTTGTACTCCAAAAGATACACATACACATGCACTTATACAGTAACATCACACATTGGCTAAGGCTTATACAGTAGTAGATGTATTCATCAATAAAAGGCAAGAAATATAAAATGCAGTCATTCATTAATCATCAATAAATACAGAAATAAAACTAAATACAAAAAGAACTTGACTCTCCATCATTATTTATTTATTCATACATATGACGTGAAACAAATAAAATGCATTCAGTCATTAGCCATTTTAAAAATATTAAACTAAGAAAAGAATGTCAAATTTCATGAACATCGAAGCATCCTTATAAATAAAACCATTCATAACTGAAAAATTCATGTCAATTTTCATCTTCATCCATGTCAGTATCATAATCATCACTTTCAATATCATAATCATCACTGGTCTCCTCATTTTCATCACTTTCATTTATATCACTCTCATTAGCTTCCTCGTCTGCCTCTGAATCATCTTCGCAAGTCTCTGTCTCATAAACATCCTCATCACTACAATCCTCATCAATATCAACACGGATATCATCACCGCCATATATATCAACTATGTTGTCAACAGTTGTTCCCTCCACATCATCCCTAACCCATGTAATATCCCCATCATGGTTGATTAGAGTGTCATCCAGTTGTTGGATGTTGTACGTCTCAACTTCTGCATCTATTGTGTCACCTCTATAAGTATCTTTCCCATACATGTCATACAAATCTCTCGGTGTCATCTTCACGACAACTTGTCAATCTTCTTCAATCGGGTCTCGCACATACCAAATTTGTTTGGCCTGAGATGCTAATATAAACGGTTCATCTGACAGTCGATTATGCTTGTATAGTGAATGTTTGAAGTTCACTAATGTGAACTCAAAATCATCCTTTGTCGTCCCCGAATGAGTATCAACCAAATCACACTTGAATAGCACAAACTTGAAATCATTTGAATACCGCAATTCAAATATATCGGTTAATACTCCATAATATGTTACATCCCCCGAAACAAGTCGTTTGTCCTTTGCACTTGCAAAACTTTCGGTGGTGGCATCAAGCATAACTCCACTATTCTGTGTATTCAATCTTATCTCACGCTTCTTTGTGTGAAACCTAAACCCATTTACAATATATCCCGTGTATCTCCTAGTCCATTGGGAGGGGCCTAAAGCCAAAATTGCAACTTCCTTTGACACCTCCCCCTCATTTAGATTCTGTACCTAAATTTTTTCATATGATTGAATAATAAAAATTAGATGTGTAAAAATTGAATGTGTTATTAACATAATAAAATGTGGTTACATATAAATACAAAAGATGACTTACATGATCCCCAAACCATTTGTGAAACGTTTCGTTGTGAATGCGGTTAATTTCGTAGTGTCCCACACGAGGTCTCTCCTGTTTTAGCATTGTTATATGTTTCCTGTAAAACATGTATCTATAAATTGAATAGCGTAAAGTGATATTTAATTACATAAAATTTAAAATTCATTCAAATGTTATCTTACTCGCGAAAAGGCTGCACCGCGGTGGAGTCAAATAACACGTACCGATGTGCTTGTGAAAATGAAGTGTCATCAAGCATAAATGCTACTCATTTACCTAATGTACGACCTATTGAACTTGTGTTTTCATCAGCTTCATCATTCCGTAAAGGTTGATTTAACTTACTCTCAACATCACCCAGGTACCTCGCACAGAATGTCGTAAATTCCTCTGCTAGGTATCCTTCAGCAATTGAACCTTCTGGACGAATTCGGTTACGAACATATTCTTTTAGTGTGAATAAAAACATGTTCGTCATTGTAAAAAAATTAAAGTAGCATTCATATGCATTAATTTAGGTGACACAAACATAATGCATGCACGAAACGTACCTCTCGATGGGATACATCCATCGAAACTGTACTGGTCCAGCAATCATTGCCTCCTCGGCTAAATGGATTGTCAAATGCTCCATAACATCGAAAAACGTTGGGGGAAGATTTTCTCAAGATGACAGAGTGTAAGAGCAACAGGATCTTGTAAATATTCATAGTCTTTGAAGGTCACTGTCTTTGAACAGAGCTGTCGATTCAAATTACATAATTCAATCAAAGGCCTTCCTACATTCGTATGCAATGATTTTCGTAATGCTAGTCCATAAATATTTCGGTCTTTAATGTTTACACGCCGTGAAATATTGGATGCATAACCATCTGGGACTTTGATATTCTTTGAAACCTTACAAAATATGTCTTTATCACTTTTACTCATTGTGAAGCATGCTGGTGGTAAAAATACTTTGCTATCTAACAAGCTTTTAGGGTGCAATGCTTTTGGAATACCCATGTTCTCAAGGTCTCGATGAGCCTTTATACTATCTTTTGATTTTCCATTAATATTTAACAATGTCCAAAGTATGTTATCGCACACATTTTTCTCTACATGCATAACATCAATATTGTGACGAATCAAGTGATCCTTCCAGTACGACAACTGAAAGAATATGCTTTTTTTCTTCCAATTTAGAGAACTATCATAATTCCCCTCACCATCGATATGAGTTTTTCTTTTCTTCGTCATCGATGAGTGACTCTTCTCATTATTTCTTTACATTGCCTCTAATTTCTCCAAGATATCATCCCCGTATACTTGAGTTGGCTTCACTTCTCTTTCAACTTTCGCATCAAAAGCAACGGTATCATTTCTGAATTTATGGTTGTGATCCAACCACCGACGATGGCCCATATAGAAAAATTTCTTCCCATTCTTTAACCACTGTGAACGAGTGTTCTTGTTGCAACAAGGACAAGCCAATCTCCCTTTTGTACTCCAACCTGACAAGTTTTCATACGCCGGAAAGTCATTAATTGTCCACATTAATGCTGCACGCATACAAAAAAAAATTTCAGTCGATGCATCGTAAGTAAGTATGCCATCATTCCACAATTCCTTCAACTCATCAATGAGAGGCTGCAAGTAAACATCAATTTTATTTCCTGGACAACATGGACCATCAATCAATGTAGACAGTATAAGATAAGGTTGTTTCATACACAGCCATGGAGGCAAGTTATATATCATCAAAACAACGGGCCACGTGCTATGAGAAATGCTCATTGTTTTAAAAGGATTGAAGCCATCGGCTGCTAATCCGAGCCTAATATTGCGCGAGTCACTGGAAAAATTTGGATTTTGTTGATCGAAGGTTTTCCATGATTTAGAATCAGTGGGGTGTCGTAATATGCCATCGTCATCGCGTTCCTCTGCATGCCATCACATGAGGGAGGATGTTTTCAATGACATAAATAATCTTTGAAGCCTTGGTTTCATTGGAAAATACCTAACAAGCTTTGCGGGAATTTTTTGACCCCTAGCTTCTTCATCATCAGACTCACCCGAAAATTGCTTCCATCTTGATGTATGACATACTATGCAATCCTCACGATCTTTGTTCTCTTTCCAATACAACATACAATCATTCGGACATGCATGAAATTTTTGATAATCAAACCCCAGATCATTAACTATCTTTCTTACTTGAGAGTATGAACCTGGAAATTTCACACCCTCCGGAAGTGCCTCCTTTAAGAATTGAAGCAATGCTGTAAACGACGTGTGGCTCCACTTATAAAGTGTTTTCATATGAAAGAGACGAACAATAAATGAAAGTGATGAGAAAGATTTGCAACCAGGGTACAACTCACGCTCCCCATCTTTTAACAACTTGAAAAATGTTGATGCATTTTCATCCATCCCATCTTGGTCTTCATACGGGTCGTTACATCGCATACCCTCTTCACTTCGATTTCCGAATATATCATGTAGTAGTCCACACATATCATCTCTTGTATTCGAGGCATGCACTTCATTTGCTCCACTAGTTCCCATTGCGTATGGAGCACCTTTTACGTGATAAATCCACCGAGTGTAATTCTTAACAAACCCATGTATGATGAGATGCTCATAAACACCTTCTCTTTTATGGATAATGGTATTTCGACATTTCTTACACGGGCACTTGATCACTAGCTCGGGGTATTTATTGGCAAATGCAAAATCAAGAAACCCATTAACTCCTTTAATATAAGGCTGAGAAACTCTTGACAATTCCATCCAACTCTTATCGCTATCCATTTGTAAAGATTGTTGATTACCTCACACTATCATAAAATTGTTGTTAGATTTATTAGGAAAAATTCATTAAAAAAAATACAATAAATAAACAAAATGTTAAACCATAAATCATTAATATACTCCTTCAAAACTATGTAAAATTACAAATAGTAAGACTTTAATTATAACACCATTTGGATATGGCCTAATATGAAAACTACCAATATTTAGTGATATAAAATGAAGAAATTTAGATGTATATAACCCCCTATTGTACAGGACCGCATCGATTTAGATGATTAAAATAATACTAATCAATTAAAACAAGGGTATAAGAGTTACACAAAGATGATATCATAGGGTGTGATTTAGATTTACGTTTAACTGGACTTTTTTAACCAATTGAAATAAATGAAAGAGTGAAAAAAATTAACAACTAAATATGCTAGGTCGTGGATAAATCATATCTTGCATATACTTCATTTAATTATATAAATAGAAGCAAAAAAATAGTAACGACTAAGAAACAAGACCACTGTAAACAATAATATTAATATAACAATGAATTCAATTTTCCTACAAATTTTGTACTTTGACATTCTCAAGATTCAAAGCAACAATTCTAGATATTTGATAAAAAAAATAAAAAAATTCCATAAAAGTGGTCATTAAAAATAAGTACAAATTTCACCAAACTTGAACCAAAACAGTGGTGAATTGTCTAATTTTGATTGATAACAAAAAAATTAAAAAACGGATTGAATGATATTCAAGCCATTTACCCAAAAACAAATCTAAAATAAGCCACCAAAGGTTCAAACTAGGGGTGGCGATTTTAGAAACGACACGGGACGCCCCAAAATTGACACGATGTTTCGTGTTCGAGTCGTGTTTTTTTTTACACGAAGTCGTGTCGTGTCGTGTTCGTGTCTTAATTATGAGTTGTGTCATGTCGTGTTATCGTGTTATATGGGCGTGAAATTTAAGAAATTCTGGTTGTCGTGTCGTGTCGTGCCGTGTTATTTTTTATTCGGATCGTGTTAGTGTCAACTAAAAAAAACACGAATTCGTGTCGTGTCGTGTTCGTGTCCGAAAAAACCTTGTCGTGTCGGCCCAAAACACGACCCGCTTTTGAATTGCCACCCATAATTCAAACACAAATACACTCAAATAATAGCAATTATTTATCAGGAGATTATATCTAAGCATATGAGATATATAGATTGATATGAAACTACCCAAATGCAATTCTTTACAAACTAAACAAAAAATCAATAGAAAACTCACAAAAAAATCTCTAGCTCACACACATATCAATTAAATAATTGTGTATAAAAAAATCTCAAGCTCACACACATATCAATTAATTTGTGTTTTGGATTCATGGTATATATATCTGGCATCAACACAGTTTAATGTTTAAATAATAAAAAATAACAGTATAATCAAAACCAATTCTAGTGACCAAAATAGATTAAAAAAAAGAACAACAATGATCCAAGAACAGGTCCGACAGATCCAAGATGGGTTTTGATATACCTATACAAAAAAATATACCGAAAAAAAAACGCAGCTAACCTAACAAGTACAGGTCCGATTCAGGTCTTTGATATACCGAAACAAAAAAATATACCGAAAAACAAGAAAAACGCAACTTACCTGCCAGAACAGGTCCGAGTCTTCAAAGAACAAGGTTTTAACTTGGAACGTGGGTATATTTGGGAAGGATTGAGGATTATTAGGTCAAACTAATTGAGGGGAGAGAGTTTTGAGAAGGATTAGAATTGGTGGAGATTCGTCCGGAGGAAGAGGCGTGATTGGAGAGATTGTTAGAGGTTTTAGCTTGGAACGTGGGTGTTTTTTTTTAACAAAATACAAACACCTGCCAAAAACTAAAGTGACGTTTTTTTCTCTAATTTTAGTGGCATTTATTATGAAATGCCTACAAAATACTACATTTATTCCAGCATTAATTAAAAAATGCTCTATTTATGCGACACATCAATATAAATGCAGTGAATTTTCAATATTTATAAATAAATGCTGGTAAAAAGAAAATTCTCAGTATTTTTAAATAATACCGAGAAAAAAGTGCCGGAAAAAAATAGTTTTCTTGTAGTGAGAGAAGTAAACTAGATGTGCGCTGCTCCTCTTAAAGTTACGGAGAAGGCACGACACTTCATCTCATCTAGTATCGAATAGATGTCCGCCGCTGACTGATACATCTCAATGTGATGTAAGGGGTTAGTGCTACCGTCATACTTGGGTGAGACCACGGGCGGTTTGAACTTAGCGGTGGTTGGAAAGTTTACTATATTGTCCACAAAGGGGGAGCCTTCCGAGAAACCTCTTTGCAATGGGTCTCGACTTTGAATGAGGTATCCTATCTTTTCTTCAAGACGTTGGATGGAGTCATTCCATGGTCTTGTAACGTCGGCCAGGCCAAGGTTGTCCCCAGCTACCTCCAAGGGGTGGACTGAGGGTTCCCCAGCCGCAGCACAACATCGGTTGTTGACCTCTTCCTGGTCTCTACCTCTTCCTGTATGGGTTCGGCCTTGATGAGGCCGACGTCGCCCCTCTTCCCTTTATGAGCCAGCTGCACTTCTCGACCTTGATAACCTCTGTCTTAGGTCATTTACGGGACCGAGCCTTTCAAAGGCTGACCCTCTACTCAGTCGATCAAAAGCTGATCCTCGTTGCTGGGCTTCTCCACCTCTTCTTCCCCCACAACATTGGCTCCGTTCGATAGGACGAACTGTATTGTTCGAAACCTCATACGGTTCCCAACAATATTTCGGGACGTCTTGTGCCTCTAGATCGTCATACCTGTCCTCAGGGAAAGTATTTCCTTACCTCCCTAGGCGCAAGCGCCTAGGGTCAGCAACGTCCCTCCTCCGTTGGGGCGTAGGTTGGTCTTTTTGCGGTGCCTAGGGTGGTCCCCTGGCATCAGGATGAGGATGAACCGCCGTCGGAATGATCATTTTCGGTGAGACCCCAGGTGGCCTCATCATATTTTGGCTGAGCTGTGAAAATTGCTCCCGCATTGCTTGTTACGTTGCAGCCAAAGACCTCAAGAATGCGGCCACCTCCTCCATTTCGGATTGGGGTGGGGCCTGACTGGAGCTAGGTCCCCCCGCTACAGGCGGCGAAAGAGGTGGTGGTAGTTTCGGTGCCATGTGTTAGTACAAAAGAGCTGGTGTAGCAAATGAGC
The DNA here is from genome assembly GCA_949130495.1 of Sambucus nigra. Classification (NCBI taxonomy): domain Eukaryota; kingdom Viridiplantae; phylum Streptophyta; class Magnoliopsida; order Dipsacales; family Adoxaceae; genus Sambucus; species Sambucus nigra. Next base: position 252,276,207 of record OX422220.1, read on the forward strand.
TTAATACCTTACAGGACCTCTTTCAATGGTGAAACAGCTCCACGCTAGGGGGAGGCCTGGTTCACCACCAGAGTCTCCGGTGAGGCCAAGCAACAGATGAGGAAGAGATAGCTTCTCGATTCCCACAAACGGAGCCAAAATGATGATGCTGGAAACAGCACCACCCTTCAAGGTGTTTGTGAGCTCAATTCAATGTTAACAATGGAAGCATAAGGGTATATACACACATAGTAGAGGGAGGTGAGGAGAAGAGGATTCACACTGAAATATATGTGGTTCAACCAATTAGGCCTACGTCCACTATGGAAGTGTATGATATGTATAACTGTATGAGGGCTCTAATGGCCATAGATACAATCTCTTAAACTTTCTCTCTCTACTGTGTATATAGACAGAGTTTTAGCTAGGGTTGCTAATTTTGGGATCCCTCCCTAAAAAGGAGAAGACAACTATATATAATACTTGGGGGGTGTAATTCACCCCCCATGCATGCAATGAGCATGTGTGTGTTGATCTAGCCAATCGGATGAAGACATCTGTCACTGTCACATGTAGAGAATGATGACAAAATATTCCCTTATGTGAGGGGAATGATTCAGTTATAACTGATTGTGTACACATGTTCCCAACAAAGCATATACTGATAAGAACTCAGCCATCCATAAAGGGTCCTAACCTCGTCCTGGAAGAGGAAGAGGTTGTGACCTTGGTTCAGGTGGAGAGCCGAAGTAAGATGTTGAGCTATGACATCGGCCTGGGCTGAGGTAGAGGTGGCATAGTTGAAACGTCGGCTGATCTCTAGCCGAGATTGATGATGATGATGATGGTGAGATGGTAACCTCTTCATCCTCCTAGCCAAGGTTACGATCCTTGGAATACTAGTTGGATAACCTTCTCTAGGTCATGGAGACCTCACTTGCCGAGGTATCTAGCAACGTCGGCCGTGGTCGACCTTGCCTTGGACGAGTTTGCCAGGTGATGATCCAAGGTCCCTCCAGCATCGGACATCTCCATGGCTGAGTTTGATGTCTCTGTTCAAGGGGGTACATTCAGGGAATATCATATACCCCTCGGTATCTTCACGGTTTGATCCTCCAATCGAATAGTGATCATTGTGGGCTTAAGGCCACCCAGATCGAGATGCCTATAAATTGAATGGGGGAGGATATTGACACTTGCCACAAAATTGAGTAAGGCCTTTTCAAATTTATTCTCTTTAATGGTGTAGTAAATGATGGGTGGACCAGTATATTTATATTTAGCTGGGAGATCGTTAAGAAGAACAGAGCTCACGTTCTGCGCTAGGAACACATTTCTCTTTACCTTTATCCTCCTCTTAATTGTCAATAAGTCTTTTATGACTTTTGCGTAGGCTGGAATTTGCCTTATTGCATCAAGGAAAGGTAAGTTAAATTTCACATTCTTAAGGACTTCTAGCACTTCATCACTTATGGTCCCTTTGTGGGAAGGAATCAATCTTTGAGGAAATGGCATAGCGGAGGGTGGTTTTACAATTACCACGGGCTCACTAGTGTCTTCTTTTTCACTCTCATTTAAGAAAATATCTTTGGCCTCTTTCGTTCCGGGAAAATTCTCCTTGACTTTCAAAGTGTCGCGTGGGGAAGGTGATAAATCAATAACTCTCCCACTATGAAGAGTGGTTACAGCTTGAAAATGCTCCTGTTGTCCTGTAGAGGTGGAGTTAACACTAAGTTTACCTTGGGGAGGTATTTGGCCCTGGGCAAGAAAATTTTCCCTTCTCTTAGATACTCAACGACGATTGAAACTTGGAGATGTGCGCATTTATGTCGACAAACATGCGTTCATTTCTAGAATTGGTTGCACTTTGAGAATTTATGAACTGGTTTATTGTATCCTCAAGGTTCCTCCACGATGGAGCTACATATGGAGCTGGAGGTGGTGGTGATTGTTGGTATTGAGGAGGTGGGACAACCTGTGAATGTGGGTTCATCGTAGATTGTGGTTGTCCGTAGTTAAAACCAGTATGGTTTCTCCACAAAGGGTTGTACGAGTTCCCATGCGAGGCGTTAAAATTTCCCTTAAATACTCCTATAGCATCCACCTACTCAGTATGAATGGCCTTGTGGGAGAAAATCGTTGAGCGTGCTTTTGTGGAATAGCTCGCCTCACAGATATCACACACTTTTTTCTTTCGACCGACGGCTGGATCCAAAAATATCTCTCAACCGGCCATCAAACCACTCTTTCATATCTCTCTAAAAATGATCGAATCGACGGTCTATTAAGGTATTACTATCCAAATGGTACAGACCAGATGTAGTCAGAGCGATAGATTCTTGTCTAGGCTGAGCTTGGGTATTAGGATCAGATGTGTCCCATGCTTGAGTAGTCTCTATGACATACTTAAGATGGGCTTCAGCATCGTAGGAGTTCAAATCCAAAAAAGGTTTTTGACACATTATTTGCTCAAGTTGTTTGGAAGCCACTGTAAACCCATTATGGAATAAAGAGATCACGAGGTGTTTGTTAGAGCCATGATGGGGGCATGCTCATACCAACTCTTGGAAACATTCCCAAAATCTATCGAAAGACTCATTATCGTGTTGTCGAAACCTTAGATGTGAGTTTCGATAGAGTTTGTCTTGTTCTGTGGATAAAATTTTGAGATAAACTTAGATTGAATATCTCTCCAGAAAGTTATGGAGTTCAGGGGTAGAGACCACAGCCAGGTCTTGGCTTTATCCTTTAAGGAAAAAGGAAAAAGTTTTAGGCGAATGGTATCCTGCGTGCAATCTTGGTGACTAAATGTATCGCACGTCTCTTCGAAATCGCGGATATGCAGGTATGGTTTCTCCAAATCCATGCCGTGAAATGTAAGGAGAATCGGTATCATCCCATTACGAAAGTGTAACTGACCGGCATTATATGTAAGTAAAATGCAACCAGGGCTGACAGTCCACTCAGGAAAGAGTAAATTTTTTATGGGACGATAGGGTAAATATCCCTCTCCAGTGCCGTGACTTTTTGTGTCCAACATCGTATTCGTGCTCACTTCAAATGACTCGGTATACTCACTATGTGACTCGAGGGTTGACTTAGGGTGTAACTACCGATAGAGTGCTCAAAAGTAGATGGAACCCAAAATTATGGAACGCGAGGTGTGTGTGGGCTTTCAGAGTTATACTCAACAATCGAGTTTTTGTGGATTCTGGTTGGAGTATTGTGAGGAGTCTGAGTATGTTCAGGATTTTGCATTAAAGGATTTTGAGAGATGAAATTTTTATTATTATTTTATTACTATTATTATTATTTTTTATTTTTTATTTTTTTGAATTTTTGGTCTAAGCTTTAGATTGAGAACACACTATTTATTGACTTACTTGAGTCTACATATATGGGAGTTCCAATTAGTTTGGATATCTAGACAAAATAGATTAGTTTTTGTTAAGAAATCCATCTCCTCAAAGGTACAAGCTCAAAGAAGAAATCTAGTCCAAGAGAACCTTCAAAGGGAAGTTAATTCTATCCTTAAAACCACAAATAGGACACTTACAATGCATCATTCATATCAACTATTTTCATTAATGGTTCTTCAACACTTCAAGTCATTTCAAAATCAATTTAATTCAATTCAAATCATTTTATATATTTTTTAAATAATTTTCAAATGATTTTTGAATTAATTAAAATGTGTTTTTAAAAGTATTGTGGGTAAAAATTGAATTTCAGAACCTTATTTTCTTTGCTGATTGTATGCCTAGGTAGAATCCAAAAGCTCTAGAGAATTGGAGGTGTGATTTTTAATAACTTTCATACACGCATTTTTGCCTTCATTCTGTGCGTACACGTGTTGGTAGCCTATCGATTGGATTTGTGCTTTCTCGTAGACACGATCTGTTTAATCAATCTCAACCCTTGGATCAACATTATCAACGTCCTGCATGTGTTGGGAGTCAATCCACAAGAACCCAGTTTAAACTAATCACCAAACATTTAACCCGCCATTTCTCTTGAACCATTGGATTAACGTCAATTAGTCAAGATTCAATCACAGCCATTAGACTGAGTTCAAGGTTCTGCATCTTTCTACGTCTAGTATAAAAAGGAACCAATCCTCAGCATTCTGAAACTTTTTCCATTTCGTAAAATCTGAGAGAGAAGAGAGAAAAGGGAGAAGAGAGGGAAATAAAAGAGAGAGATTAGAAGAAGAAACCCTAGTTTTCTTAGTAGTTCAAACCTCTGTGTGTTTTCTACAAAACTAAACACAAAAACCTAAGAGTCGCATACACCAGAAAACCCATATTTTTTAGAGTTAGATCCTTATAGGGCTTATGTGTTTTTGGTGTTGTGTTTTCGTTTGAAGACCTCTTCAAATATTTGATTCTCTCATAACACTCCTCTAAGAGAGACTTAAGTTTTATTATTAAAACTGAGTTTTTCTAAAAGAGAACATCACACGATTTATTTTCTATTCTCGTTTTAGATCTGACATTTTAGATCTATTCTGTTTCAACAAATTTTGAAATAAAAACTTTTAGGTTTTTAAAATATTTTTTCAAATCTAGTGAGTTGTGTGTTTCTAGTTTTCTATTTCGTGTTTTATGAAATACTGGTGTACAAAAATAAAAAGAACACAAAGAACTCTTGCTAAAGTTTTAAGGAATATCCATATATCGAAAAATAAGTTTTATGTCAAAATAGGTTGAATCAGTCTCTGCATGTTAAGTCGGAATCTGTTTTAATAAAGTAGACTTCTAGTCTAGTTTGGATCTCAATTGAAGGTTTACAATTTCAAAAATATTTTCAAAACACTAAAATTGTTTATGACCTTCAATCATTTTTTGAGCAAGGTATCCTTGAGATCTGTGGATAAATAAGAGATCAAGAAGTCTTGGATTGAAAAATCAAGATTCAGAAATAACTTCCATTTTAGAACTGTTGTAATTTGTTAGGAAAGTTTGTATAAATCTTGAGAGGATGAGTTGCATATTTGCATGTGGTAGCACATCAAAAACACTATCTCACATGAACACTTAGACACTGTGCTTCTGTCTGAGAATCTTGGAGTTTGAAAGAGTTGCTGGAATCAGAATTCAAAGAGAAGGAGATCAGGGAAAAAGCAAAGAAATAGCAAGAAAAGATCAGTCCAATTCAGATTACCTTTGGAGTGGAGAATCTCAAGTAGGTATAGTCTGAATTTTGGTTAGGATCTTTGTGGTTTTATTAAGTGTTGTAACTTGATTCTTTATTCTAGTGGATTTTTATTTTGTGCCATAGAGGGCACTGTGGATGTTTCCCTTCTTAAGGGTTTTACCACGTTAAAAATTCCTGTGTCTATTTCTTTGAATGTTTTAATTGTTGTTGTGATTGGGGCTGCAAGATAACTATAGAATATGTTTATTAAAACTTAAAAAAAAGGAAAGGTAATCAACTATCAAATTTAATCCATACATTCAGAAAAGACATTTATAACACATCTTGTGTTTTTTTCGATAAGAGTTTTGCCCAAAAAGTTTATTCGAAGTTTACACAATTTATAACATTTTGTTATTAACCTTGTAAACAAGCTTTTAGTATTAAATCCTTTCTTCAGATCTAACCTAAGTCTACCTAAATCCCCGACAACGGTGCCAAAAACTTGGCAGGACCACAAATGTTTCAAGTGTGCGTGCTATGTAGGCTCAAGTACAAGCCTGTCATTTAAGTAATAATCTGATAAGTCAGGTATCGTTCCTCAGGGAAACAGAACGAATGAAGTGGTGACGACGTTGAAAAGATAAGGGTAACCTAGCTTTGACTCTAAAAAGAAGGAAAAGGTGATTGGGAAAACGAAAAAATATAATTAGATGTAAATTGGAAAATGATTAACGAAAGAAACTACGACCGAATAAAATGCAATTATTCTAATTAAACAAAATCAGATGACAATTGAACTGAAAGTTTAACTATGCGATGAGACAAATAGGTCGGGTTACAATCCCCCACACCCTAGTAATTCACTTCGTAGGATATTAGATTCGGAATTAGAATTTTAAATGAACTCAGTCTTTAGTACTCCTCAGTATTACACATATGAGGGATCGTAGCCCGCACAGTATGTAAGCAAAGGATGAGTAAAGCGATGTAGTATTAACCGATACGCACCTCGCACTCTTAAGCATCCTTATTACCTAGGGCAAATGAGATCAAATGTCTTACGATGGTTGCATTAGTTATGCAATAAAATTCATCTAATATTTAAATTCAAAAATCTATTTCCATTCTCGTGAATTACATCAGTTGGCGTTCATGCACCCCAACTCATTGAAAATTAGCTAGACATAATTAACTTAGAGAAAGACATGATTTTAAGAAAGAAAACATTAACTCTAAAGAAACTAGTTAGAAAGATAATTTCAAATTCAAAATAAGCAATTAAAACTAACGAGCAATAGAAAATTATAGGAAAGATATTACTTGAATTGCAGAAATTAAACTTGAATCCTTACAACAATGTTTTTTATTGAAAACCAGGGTTTTTGATTACAAAAACTCTCTACTCCTACTTAGCTAACCTAAAAATCAAACTCCTAATATGATGTAACAAACTAGAATAAATAGCTCTGAAATTTACAAGAGTTTAACCCCATAAAAACTCTTAGAGAAAAGAATAAAAATTTGAGGAAAATCCAAAGCGTTCCGGATTCATCGGGCAGGCGGTTCGGATCTGTAAAGACATAATTTTATAAATGTCCAGGGCAGAATCAAAGATTTATGTTTTCCCTAGATCACAGTTTGTATGTCTAATACCGCTACATTCAGCACGTCATCACGATCATCCATGACGGCCTTTATCCGAATCCATGCATCCATCATCTTCACACGTGCATTATTGCTACATGCTACGTACTGCTCAACCGTTTCCCACAACTCCACGACACACTATCAGTAAGATGACTAATTGGAGTTGTTTATATTTGCGTAAATATTAGGGAATTTTTTAGAAAATATTTTTTTGAAGTCTGAAATTATTTTTTATCAAATGTAGAATTTTTTCTAAGATGAAACAAACTTTTTCGGTAGGCGTGCTCTCTCAAACGACTGGCACTGTCATTCGCGTGAGATCAGCATGTCGCGCGATCTCGTTCGAACGACAGTTGTCTTCGTTCGAGCGACATCTGATCTCGTTCAGACGCCGCCGCCGACCTCGATTTTTGTGCCACTTTCTCTCACCACTACTTGTTCGACAAAACTCTTTTTATAGCATGTTGAGAAAAATCCGGCCCAGGTTCTGCCTTCTTTCCCAAAAGTTGTTTTTTTATGCTCTAAGCCTTACTTATAAATGCATGCTTCATTCTCATTTATCAAGTGCACATCATAAACCTTCAAGTGATTTATCTTACTCATTTTGGAGTATTTTGTGGAGAAGCCGACCCCTTCTTCATTGCTACCCATCTGGAATTCTTACGAGAGATTCCAGCCGACGACATCGAAACCGACACCTGCGGATATTTTCGTATGTCACACTTATTTTCATTATAATCCTGTAACTGTTATTTACAAATTATAGTGAAAATAATATGGTTTTACCCTGCGGGGATTTTTCCTGATATTTTGTGTCACATGATTTATTTTATGGGATGACACTTGCAGGTGCATGTTTAGGGACTATATTTATTTTGTTTAAAAATAGACTCTAATTAAATATGGTTTAATTGGAAACTTGCGAATAATTTTTATTCGATATCACACACAGCGCGTTTGGTTATTACGACCTTTCACGATCACCTCTTATTTTGAGACAACGTTCCTTAGTTTAAGGTAGTCCGGATCCTTTTTGGGAAAAAGGTCCAGATCCCCCCCCCCTCTTTTTGAGACAAAATATATTTTCCAAGGCGGTCCGGATCCTTTTCCAATAAAAAGTTCAGATCGCCCCCTATTTTGGGGCAGAATGCTTCTTATGATGCGGTCCGGATCCTTTTCCAATAAAAGGTCCGGATCGACCTCTGTTTTCATCCAGAGGCCTTTTCCTACTCAACTTCAAATCTTCATAACTTGATCACCGGAGCTCGGATTAACTTTCCATTTCTTCCAAAGATCTTGAAATTGAATTCTCATCAACTTCTAGTAGGCTTCACTTACGGGTGACGACTACAAATTTATGGAATTACCCTTTGACTTTCCTCCTTTGACTTTGCCCATTGCTTATTGAGTTTCTTTCTTCCTCTATACCTTAAATACCTGCAAAACTTAGGAGAAACACACGAAACTAGATGCACTTGTTAGAAGGAGTTAGTGTCAAGGAAACGCGATAATTACACTAAATTTACACTATTCGAGATGGTAAAGGTCTCTAAATTAAGGGGCTAAATTCCGAAGAATTTGAGCCTAATCACTATGCGATCAATTCCTACGAGTTACATTGGTCCCGTGCAAGGTGCTAGTGCCTCCTATGAGGCCTTTTTTTGGGGGTTTTCACCCTTTGACAGCTTGTTTTTAAGCTACATTCTTCATATTTTGTCATATTCTCAAATCGAAAGTTCCTTGATTATGCAATCAGTTCCTACGAGTTACACTGGTCCCATGCGAGGTGTTCATGCTTCTCACGGGGCAGTTTGGGGCTTGTTTTTCATTTTAACCCTATAACGGCATGTTTTTATGCCTAAGTCATGATATTTTTAAATTATCTTCATATTATTAAATCGGGAATCCCGTGAGTAGGAAGTCAGTTCCTACGAGTAACATTGTCCCCGTGCGAGGTATTCATCCCTCTTACAGGACCATTTGGGGAGTGGTTTGGGTTTTCACCCTTTTAACGACATGTTTTTAAGCATAATCTTTATATTTTCAAACTAGCATCATATTCTCAAATCGGGAGGACCATGACTATGCAGTCAGTTAATACGAGTTACATTGGTCCCGTGCGAGATGCTAATGCCTCTTTCAGATCCATTTGGGGGCTGGTTTGAGGTATCATCCTCTAACGGTGTGGTTTTAATCCTAATCTAGATATTTTCAAACTATCTTTATATTCTCAAATTGAGAGTCTTGCGACTACACAGTTAGTTCCTACGAGTTACACTGGTCCCGTATGAAGTGTTAGTGCCTCCTAAGGGACCGTTTGGGGCTGGTTTGGATTTTCACTAGCTAACGGTATGTTTTTAAGTGTCCTCTAATTTTCAAAAAATTGTTAAAAGCTACTAACACTGAAAATGCTTTGTTTACTTGGACCTTTGGTAAGGAACAAAACTTCCTGCAGGAGGTGAAGGTAAAATGTTTCCCATCTGGCATAAAAAGAAAACAACAAGATAAAAGAACGAATTTCGATGAAAGAAAAAATTCACTTAAGTCACATATGAAGTCTCATAATTCAGGTTGGGAGCATAAATAATATAATGTAAATCATTTTCCTAATGTTCAAATTTACATGTTATATTATCAATGTAGATTCTACTCCATATTTTTTTCTAACCACCTTGTTGAGATAATTCCCTCCCCCCAATATTCGTACTTGTTCTTACGACACGACACCACCAGCAACTACCACAAACACCTAATTCAATAACCCATAACTAAACATAAAAGTGAACCAAGGTATAGTTCTATTTAAAATATTGAGTTAATCATGCTCTGTTTTTCCTCCTGTTTATATATGTAAATTTGGTTTAGCAATGTATCAATGGACAACTAAATTTTAAACTTGGAAGATTTATCTTTTTTTTTGTACAATTTTACATCCAATTATTGGATCAAATAATCTCGATACACCATTGTCAAATGTCATGACATAACTTATCTTAAAAACAGGTAATACTTTAGTAAAATTAATACAACACATTAATTTTTAATAGTGGATCATGCAACATTGAACCCCAACACATTAAAGTAAGATATGTTGAATATGAAGATGAATAAATTCAATATGGGTGAACTTCAACAAATAATGGGCGGGTTAACGGGTAGACCAAAAAACACAGTGTGGGGTTGCTGGTAGAGATGTCGGGCAGTTGAAGCGTGGGGATGATGTATGCATATGTGCACAACATCATATATGCATACAGTTGTTGCATATATGCTGTTTTATGCATATATGAGGTTGTGTGTGTATACAACTGCTGCATATATGTTGGTGCATATATGCTGTTGTAACCATATATGCGTACAACATTTCATCATCTACATTCTAATGTTCATCTATATGGGACTTGACTTAGTAGAATTTAATCATCTACACAAAAATAATAGCATTTAATCTGCTTCAGGAAAAATGAGAAAGGCCAAAACACAATTGCATTTCAATAATTACCCCATAATAGTGAAGTAGAAATAATGAAGAAACACATATATGATTCATACCTACTACGTGCAACTATAATCATAATTTTATACCCTTGGTTCTAACACATATAATAACTAGATACCGATAAGTTTATTGATGTCCAATTAAAGACATCAAAGTGAAAAAACTAGGTGATAGAAACAGGAAAAAGTTAGTAAAACTTTATTCTCAAGCCAAAGTTAGTGGTATACATGTGACCAATAAAGTTAATAACATACACAAATGTATCATAATATCGAGTATTAGATTTAACAATAGGTTACCAAGTACTAAAATTCAAACTACTCAATCTAATAAAGTGTTAGATTATATAACTATTGAACATATGAAGAAGTTAAAATACTCACCATTGCGAAACCATAATTAATAAACTAAGCGTTGTTAAGGGATAAATATTGCGTGCATAGAAGATGTTACTAAGCACTAGTACATGTTGTTTTGTTCCTTTGTCCAAGTGAAGAACCCTTATAGTTTATCTATATAATATAAGAAGGCAAAAAAAAATAGTCAGAATGAGATAATTGTATTTACATTAGTAAATATGAAACACAATACTTCCATTTCTCATAACTATTACTACAAAACAAATAACAATGGTGTTAACATTTCATGTTTATATTTAAATGATTCAAAAAATTAAGACATGACATAAAATTGGAATGTACAATACGCTTTGCAGGTTCAAGGCCCTTTCCAAAGAACACTTTAAGCACTTATAATGGTAACATTATCAACGTACTCAAATCTCAATATCATAAGAGTTAAAGTTTTTAAGTAAGAATTAAATGCATAAGATTGAACTTATTTTAGGCATAAGAATAGCATAACAAGTAACAATACTAGAGATTTCACTCAATTTATAACCCCCAGAGGTGCAACATTCTTCACAAAGCGGTGCTCTAAAAGCTGAGCCGTCGTAGGACAATGCAATGGATTTCGTGGCAAACACATCCTCATAAAATCCTTTCCATCATCTGAGAGGTTATCAGTAATCGCAGGGAGTTTTGAAAAATTGAGTAACATCATGAGATTTGTACATAAATCTAAATCGGAGGATGAAACCATATGGTGGATAAGGTCAAGTATATGCCCATATCCTATTAATATAGTTACTAGTTAGGGCTATTTGTAACTTCATGAGAATGTGACAAGTCATCAACACAAGCTACATCATATTATGTGACAATGGCAACCTACACCTCATGCACACAAACAAGACACGTCTGCAAACATACTCATGAACAACATAAACTCAACCAATTGACCCACACACAAAACACAACATGAAAAAACCCCTTAACTCCCCTCACAGAATGACAAACTATAAAATAGGAAAGTGGTGCCATATGATGTAGTAAGTATACAGAATAAATAAATTACAGTTTGTAGACCCAATCACCTCAATTTCAAGACAATTTAGTTTACCTTGAGTAATAAATAACATATATACCTCAATCCATAATAGCTTCCAGAAACTTGTTACATAAAAGATTAGATGTTATGTATCTCAAAGAGGTTATTAAAAGTATTATCACAACCTAGAAAATTTACCTTTCCTTGGTAATATAGCTTTGCAAATCTTGCGGACACTTTGTCAAGAGCTTCATCAAGAGCTTTGATTTCTTAAATGGAACACATTAAGGAAACAAAACCCTACAAATACCAAATTTTAAGATTAAACACATCAAAACCATATATGTTGAATCATCTAACTCTTCAAAAAAAATTATCAATGTGCAAGAAGCAATTACTTGACTTATCTGAGAATAATGTTTCTCTATAGAGTGTTGCAAATAGTTGAAAAGGTCAATGTGAAAGACACATATCAGAAATGGGTTTAGATAGTAAATGTGATAGAGACATTTGCTCAAACTAGTCAAAAAGTTAATGGCATACCTTACATTTTGTTCTCTTAGATTTTCCACCAAATTGAGTGTGAAGGTTTACACCTTTTATTTCTCCAGCTCCAACACCTCCATGGCTATTTCATATAATAACAAAGTTATACCAAATACAAAGAGCCCCTAAACATATGCATATGTGTAATATTCTCTCTGTATGAAATTGTAGATGTAGATAAACACAAACAAAAATCATACAAATCATACCATATCATTACTAATATCAACAAAATTGAAGAAAACCCTTAATGTGAATGCAAGCTCAAGTTGGCATAAACAAATCGTATAATCTGATTTGCAAGAAAACCTAGTAATTATAAAACTTTAGAACCTATTAGAGTAAGAAATTTTCTTAATAATTATTATTAATAAGACAATAAGAGTCCAGAAGATGAAAGAATGTTTTGAAAGAAATACAAGAAACATAAAAAATATGTTGGTAGATTCATTACAGTTAAGAAAATCATACAGATAAATCCATATTCATTAATAATGTCAAAAAAAATTGAAGAAAACATATGTGTAAATGCAAGCTAAAATGGTCATAAACAAATCACAAAATATGATTTGCAAAAAACCCTAGTAACTATAAAACTTCAACAAATAAAGAAAGAACCTAACCTATTAGACAACATACTAATATGAGCATTTGTATTTCAAAATTTTAAAACATCTCGAATATAGAAACCAATGTGATAAAGTAGCAATTTCAGTCCACAATGGCAGAACAACACAGCTTGGCTCTTTAGAAGAAGTGTGTAACTCAAAATTCCATCATATACTACACTACAATGTATAATCTAAACACAAAAAAACAACAATTTTATGTGAAGGATAATTACATGCTTTTGATTACTCATAATACCCTCAACCTCTCTTTCTCTATCTTCATATCTAGTTAACCCACCCAAAAGAGAGTCCCTTAATAATTTTGGCCTCATCACAAGCCCAAGAATATAAGAATAAAATGTGCATAGTACAAGAACACAATTAAACACCCTAGGAAATTCATTCCCAAATACTCCAGGCCTAAAACTAAAGAATGATATATAAAATCAATGAGTAAAATATATTAAAAAAGATAACACATGTGTTGTAATATATGAAATATAAAGACTTACAAAGAAATTCTCCAATCGAGCTGACTAATTCCCCTACTGACATAATTCAACCGCATGGGAACCCTCTCTGATTGTTGTAGTAACCATGCGCATGGTTACCACAACAATCGTAATATCAAATCACTCATAAATTCTAATGAACCCAACAAAATCAACCAAATTGAACAGACATGATACACAAACTATATTTTACTAAATTTTAAAGAAACATGAACTTAAATTGTACATTTCAAAAAACTCATTATTATTATTATTATTATTATTATTATTATTATTATTATTATTATTATTATTATTTGAAGAAGAAGAAGAAGAAGAAGAAGAAGAAGAAGAAGAAGAAGAAGGAAATTACTGTGTTGGAGTAGGCGTGAGATGAAGAATAGTAGAGCCCAACAGAGTAGTCGACCTCAACATGTGTTAAGGCGTCCGAAAATGGGGTGCCCATGGTTACCGAAACATGGGTGGATGATTATTATTTTTTGTTAGTGCTGATTTTGATCGGAGATCAAAAACCTAGTTTCAACAACAATGAGGAATTTTCTATTTGTAAAGTGGGTTTATATTTTTTGGGAAAAATAGATATTACATAAACAAAGCCCGGATTTAAACTTTTTGGAAAATTACATTGCATTACCAAAATCGATCCATTTATCTAACATGTATACAAGATTTGTCATCATAAATATAGTCTTGAAAACTTTCAACTGTAGAACAAATGATCCACTCAAAATGAGAAAGTGATATATTAGGCATTTCTAGTAACGTTGGAAAATTGATCTTTAGTATTTTTTCAGAATAGATGGATTAAACATAGATTTTCCTTTGTAGAATGATGTCAAACACTTATTCAGAAAACAAATATAAAAAACAATGATCTACAATGCTATAAAATGACAATACTCATTCACACAAACCATCAAACACCTCTAGCTCAACCTTCGTTTGACCAATCTGGGCGACACCCTTTTCACTGTATGAGGCGTGATTAGAGTCGTCCCGGAGTTACACTTTTCTTATCCGATGCGGATGCCACATGATCAAAATCATCCCAAAGCTTCCTCGTTGGTATTCTCCTAATCTAAACCTTCGTTCATCTTTCACCCTCATTATCTTCTTCTTTATCGAGCAATTTTGTGAACCTCTTTTTAGCATCCAACAGAGCAGGTGGAGGGGATAGGCTTGAATACCTCTTTGTGGGGCCACGTGGAAACATGGAAGGATGGAGTTAGGTTTTGTAAAAAGGGGCAGATGAGAGAGAGAGAGAGAGAGAGAGAGAGAGAGAGAGAGAGAAAGGGTAAGCGGGAGACCTCAAAGTGAGGGAGGAGAGAGGGCGGGAGAAAAAAAACAATGTGAGGACTATTTCTTTTAGGGGTTTTATATTTTACTCAAGTGTAATCTATTTTGACACATTTGAAACAGTGCCAAGATTTGGCACGATTTTAAAATGTGCCAAATTGTCATTAAACCATGCCAGAATTCGGCACAGTTTTAAACTGTGCCAGATTTTTAATATCAAGGTGTGCCAAATTATTGTTTTTGGTGTAGTGTAAGGCTAATATTAACTTGTAGTATCCTCTCCCAACATAATATCCAAAAAAGTTAAGTCCTTCAGTATAAATTAACTACTTTCCTACATAGTACCCATGTAAGCTTTACCCATATCTAAACTAACTATAAAACTAGGCAATATGCTCGCATATTATACCAATCACTAGTCTAAGTACCTATGATATAAGATATCCACATAACATATTCCATGACTAATCTACTACCCAACTATCGACTATATATGTACTTATTAGGCTCTAAATAACTAACTAAATAATATCTTCCTAGCATTATAACACAACATTAAAATCGATAATCATTCATTATGTGTCACACTATGATGTACCCATATAATATACCGTACCTTTTAAGTCAATTATATCAGCATAACTATAATTGGAAAAATCCAATATACACGTATAAGTATGTCCATCATTGTACCAGCTATATATATCATCACAACACAAATGGAAAAATCCTTCGAGGATCCCTCATATTTCGATGGAGTCAATCCATAAGAGGTTACACTCCAAATAGATTGAAAGAAACATGTTAAAGTTAGGGAAATCATTATGTCATCATCCCACCGAGTAATCATATACCAAGATTAAATGATAGATTAATCAACATATTGATCTCTCTCATGAGACCACTGATAAAATACACATAGGATTAAAATATAGACCTATACACAGCCTACGTCATCCACTAAAGACATAGTTTATGATCATGTGAAACAATGCCATCAAATCCTTGTCGATAGATTCCGTATTAAGACACACACACATTGGTATATTAACATATAGCATACGAAGCATAAACATTCAATGCACCTGTAAGACTATAACAATGAATCCAAATTATTTAACTCGATCATTGTTTCACCCCTAATTATCCTCAAATACATAAGTATCTTCACACATAAAAATATACATACTATATTAAAAATAAGTTCTATTAGTACTCTAAAAATTACTAAGAAATCCCCTTTTTAAAACCCCTTTGGGAATCCACAAAAATGTAAGGAAAGGTAACGACTTGAGTCAGCCTCCCCAAAATTACAAAATTCCATTTTAAGATCGAATAGATTCGATTTAAACTAGTCTCAATTTGACCCCTCCAAAATGACTTGGTATTATAAATTTCACCCCAAAATTCAATCAACTCAATTATCTCCATAACACGTTACATTTAAAGATTCTTTTAGACTCTAGTCATTCCTAAAACATCCTAAATGTGATTTTTTTATTGTTCTTTCACGTGTTTTTAACGTTATATAATTATTATCTAAACCAAATCCATCAAAATAAGTGCTAAATGATTATTTTCAGTATGTGTTTAATAAGAGTTAATATTTTTTTATAGGATTAATTGATTAAAATAGATTTTAATCATAAACCTCTTAACCCAATTATATAAATCATTATACGAGATAAATCCTAAAACAAATCTAAACAATTTTAAGCATTTAACATGATTAAAACTGATATCTTACATGATTTAACATACGATCTCAGCCTATCATGTGACTAACTGAATTAAATCAATGTAAAATCAAGCATAAACAAGTTACAAGTTATACATATTAAAGAAATATATTCCTTGCCTGAAATATGTAGATGGAATCCTTGGTTAATCTCATCTTGTTGATTCTTTTTCTCTCCTAATTTCTCCCATGTAGGATAATTTTGTGACTCATGTTTTAGATATGTTTTTACTTATGCAGCTTTGGTTACTCCTAAATATCTGTCATTTCTGAAATCAAAGTCAACATAGTTCATGGGTTCGTACTATTCGACTAAAAACTCACTGTGGTGGTTTTTTGAGAAATAAGAGGGTTGTAGATTAGGAAAACCTCTTTGTTTTTATTTAATATATGTGTTATACCCATATAATACCAAAAGAGGATAAGTTCTGAATGGCCCAAGGAAATTAGCAAATGTTCTCGGCTTCACCTAAGAGGGAGGTCATCTCAGGTTAATCTTCTCGGTCGACCTATTTGAATGAGATTGGACACGTCCGTATTCTTGTAAGCACTTACACTTAAGACATCCATTATTTACCACATGGGACACTAACAACATGTTTGTTACCTCATAGTTATCCGAGAACTTATCATTGAGGTCAGTCCATAATTCAAGGTGCCCACAATTATGATGATAAACTTGTATCTAGGTGTAACTTCTTGACATATAAGAGAAATCCACCTGTCCACTTGTAAATATCCGTAAACCATATATAAATAGGTCATGAGCTCATGAAACAAAGGGGCTCCACTGATACCTTCTCAAGCCTTGAGTTGTATCATAAACCCTAATTGTAATTATGACAATAAGTGCAATATTAAATTAGCAAAACCGTGGATGTAGGTTTCCTCAAAGGGACGAACCACATAAAAATCACTGTGTTTTCACTTTCTCTCATCCCCATTATCTATAATTATTATATCTTTCAGATTATCTCCTTGATTATTTGTTGCTTTCACTTTTGGATGTTAACAAATTGGCGCCGTCTTTGGGAACGTCGTAACATGCTGTTGCAGTTCCTACCCAAAACCACTTATTAAGATACTTAAGAGAGACAATTTGGAATGTTGGATACCCCCGAGAGTATTCGTATAGAAGATGTTCAGACACCACCTACCCCTACCGGGGTAGGCGACCTACATAGCATATTAATGAGCCTCGCCAAAGGGCAAGAAGCGATACAGGAAAGTGTCAGGAAGTTGACACATACCCTTTAAATGAGGCAAGTTAAACTCAACCCAAATATACTGACTTTAGACCCAAGATATCAAGGAGCAATAATAGGCGACTTCCTCTAGTGCCTCAAAAGGAAGGGAAACAAGAATACTGTATGCAAGCGATGGACAATCCTAGGAGGATGAATTTATGATCATGTGGAAACGCCAGTTCTTATTGAATAACCGAGTCACAATGGGATTGGACGTACTTACCCAAAGCTAGGGCTATCAATGGAATGGGTCTGGACCCTGACCCGATTCAGACCCGACCCGAATTAACGGATCTGAGAAAATTTTATAGACCCGATTATCCAATTAGTTAATGGACCGAATCTAGATATACATGACTTTGATCCGATAAGGACCCGACCTGAATGTGTGTGTCTATATATATATATATATATATATATATATATATATATATATATATATATATATATATATATATATATATATATATATATATATATATAACTGTACTTTAGTTTATATATACTAACTTAACTTATGTATATATTATATAAGGAGTTTGTAGGTTAGTTTAGTTTATATATATATAACTATTTTTACAGTTTGTATATATATACACATATAGTTACAGGTATTCGGGTCGAGTATTCGAATCGGGTCTTCGGGTCCTTAACGAATTCGGGTCTGGATCTATTTTCTGAGCCCCAACGGGTAATCGGGTAAGACCTGATCCGCTAAAAAAATACCCAGATCGGATCTAGATATACCCTTACCCGATCCAGACCCAATCCATTTACACCCCTACCCAGAGAAACCTCCTCCATTCAGTTGCTCAACCATTTTGATGATCAATCATATTCAGAGGAGCGACCCAACATGTTTGAGAGACTAAGAAAAGGATCAACGTTTGATCTATTAGGCCAATGTTACAACCACTAGCAAGTACCAGCGGCCTCACCCAATTACTCTCGGAGGAGAGCGTCAGGTAGGTCCACCATTAGAGGCTCCCATCGCTCTGCCCGAACATCGAATAAAGCCGAGCAGACTTCTCAGGCAGAGAGCTCGGTCAAAAGTCATGGACAAGAAAAAAATCCAATTGAAGGTTGTACTCAAGGCAATAATGAACCGTGGAAAGGATCTATCCAATGCCTAAAAGACTTCCTTGGAGAGATGGCCAAATCGAGAAACCCCCTTTAGTGGGATTTCACAAAAGGATCCCATGTTTGTCTCCTCTATCGTGGCGTACCCCACTCCGACGAAATTCAAGTCACGAGTTATCACCCCAAAATACGATGGGAAGACATATCCCATTTTTCATATCAAACAATACCAAGTCACTGCAGACATTTACTCCATCCCGGATGAAATGAGGTGCCGAGCATTCTCCAACACCATACTGGCTATGTCCAAATCTAGTACAACAGTCTTCTGAAGGGAAGATAAATTTTTTTTAGTAGCTAGCTGATTTGTTTGTCAGCAATTTTTGCTTTGGCGACAAGCTAGGGATGCAAGTTACCCATCTACTCAGCATTCGCAATGGTCAGATGAGAGCACCCACGATTTCAATATTGAAAAGATAGAGGTGGTAGATTATAAAAAGCCAACCGCAATTACAACCCTGATGAGAGGGTTGTGATATAGAAAGCTATTATGTGTAATAGCCAAGGAGCCTCCCAAGACTATGAACGAATTACTTAAAAAAGCAGGAAAAATCATGAACACCGAAGAGGCAATGGCGACCAAAGAATTCGACGACTTCAAGCTATCATCCAGTAAGAACAACGGCAAGCAGGAGAAAAAGGACAAAAAGGCTGATAAGCCAAGAAAGTACGATGAGTACACGCCCCTCATGGTTGGCTTTCACCATATCCTAAAGGAAATCAAGGAGAGCAAAGACCTCCGATGGTCGGGAAAGCTGAAAATGCCAGTAAATAAGAGGGATATAAGTAACTATTGCCAATTCCATAAGGACCATGGTCACAACACATGCAATTATATATCTTTGAAGAACAATATCGAAGGCTTAATCAGGAGGGTTAAGCAGTCCAAGTATGTGGATGGCAGCAATCGATCAAATCCTAAAGAAGGCAAAGGCAGGAGATGGTCAAAATCATCCTGTCGAAGGACAATCGATAAGAAAAGGGAGAGGGACGATAACTCAAATAACAATCCATATCTTCCTAGAATTCCTAAAGAACCTATACGCAACATCGGCATGATAGCCTTCGATTGTTATTTCATCACCGGAGGTGGAGCTAGTGGGGGAGAAGATCTCACAAAAAGGAAGGACTATCTCAGTGAAGACCAATCTTGCGAGAAAATGTAAATAAATCTGATGACGGGTTCAGATAAGCAACCACGTAAGGTGAATAAAGACAAGTTAATCATCGGCTTCTCAAAAGAAGAACTTTCTAGGTTATGATACCCCCACAACGATCCTTTAGTCGTCACATTGGTCATCCAGGAAGGTCGGGTGGACAAGATCCTGGTGGACAATGGAAGCTTTATAGATGTAATTTTCTACAGTTGTTATAAAAAGTTAAAGCTTGAGGACATAGAACTCACACCTTATCATCAACCTATGATCAAGTTTTCAGGAGGAAGCGTGTACCCCCGGGAACTGTAGAACTGGAAGTTGTGTTCGGCTCCTTGCCGATCAACCGAATAGAAAAAATACGATTCTTTGTCCTTGATAAGAACGTGCTTTCAGCCTATAATATGATCTTTAGGATAATCGGTCGAAAAAAATTTGATGTCATTCCGTCTACTGTACACCACTTCTTGAAGTTTTCAACTCACTTTTGAGTGGGAATTGTCAAAGGCAATCAAAAGGTGGCGCGCTAATGTTATTCCATATCAGCAGACAAGGAGGAACAAAATAAATTGATGACCACCTCTCATATCAACACCATCAATCCCCGAGATAAAGAAAAACTGGTCAATAGGCAGCTTGTTGAAGAAATTGAGATAGTCTCACTTGACTTCAGCCATCTAGAGAGAAAGGTACATATCAAGGCGTCCTTAGATCCTCTTCTAAGGAAGAGCTTATCAACTTTATACAATGGTGTAAAAATGTGTTCACATGGAGACACGAGGACATACCGAGAGTAGATATTGATTCCACGTGCCACGAGTTAAATGTGATGTAGGGGACAAAACTAGTCAAGCAGGAACGGAGGGTTTTCGATGCTGACAAGAACCATATTATTTAGGAAGAAGTTCTCAAACTGTAGAAAGATAACTTCGTCTCCTAAATTATGTACCCGAAATGGTTGGCTAACGTGGTCATAGTTCATAAGAAAAATAAGAAGTGGAGGATGCGCGTCGATTTTACTGACCTGAACAAACCTTTCCCAAAAGATTATTTCTCACTAACATGAATTGACTAGATTGTTGGCTCTAACACGATTTTACTAACCTGAACAAACCTTGCTCAATTTCATGGATTCATACTCCAATTACATCCATATCGGGATGAATCCATCCTACAGAGAAAAAAATGTCCTTTATAATGCACCGAGGTACCTATTATTATAATGTTATGCCTTTGGTCTTAAAAATACAGGAGCCACATACCAGAGGCTGGTAAATAAATTTTTCAAGAAATAAATTAGGGTTACCATGGAGGTTTACGTAGATGATATGTTCACCAAAAGTAAGGTGGCCGCCAACCACATTAAGGACCTAGGCAAGACCTTTGATAAATGGGAGAAGTATCAGATGAAGTTGAATCCTCCAAGTGTGTCTTCGGGTGAAGGAAGGAATGTTACTGGGTTTTATTGTAAATCAATAGGGAATCGAAGCTAATCACGACAAGATCCAGGCTATACTTAATAAGAAGTATCCGACAACAAAGAAGTAAGTGCAGAGACTAACCAGGTTAGTAGCTACGCTGAACATGATTATTTTTAGAGCCACTGATAAGTTCTTGACATTCTTTAAGGTGTTACTAAAGTCATTCGAATGGAATGAGGAATGCAAAACCACGTTCGTAGAACTGAAGCATTACATGGGCTTCTCCTCTCTCTTACCATGACCAGTTGTAGGAAAAAAGGTTTACTTATATCTCGGAGTGTTCGAGTCAGCCATTAGTTCGGCACTAATGAGGCAAAAATAAGGGGTCCAAAAATTGATTTATTATACCAGCAGAGCCTACCAGGGGGTTGAGGTACAATATCCGTGAATGGAAAAATTATCATTAGCACTGACAGAAGCTTTGTGAAGGATGGAAACCGTACTTCCAAGACCACACTATTATGATCTATACATACCTACCTCTTCGGTAAATCCTTTATAAACTGGAAACATATGGTCATCTTATGGATTGGGTCACAGAATTGGGTGCGTATGATATACAATACGAACCAAGGACCGTAATAAAAGGGAAGGTATTATAGGACTTCATTGCAAATTTAACTTACGATGAGAAACTATCCGAGCAGACTCTTCCGGGAGAGAGCTTACTCCCCAGTAGTGAACTTCTACATTTAGAGGAGGCCATGAGCCCAATCATCACTGAGTATAACCCTGAGGGAGAGATATACCTTAAAGAAGGCAAGGGACAACGTGAGGAGTCCCATCACTAAATTTTAACGTTTGGTAAAATGGAAGAAGCAGACTTCATCCAAAATTGCACAATTTAGAAATTATATGTTAATGTATCATCCTATTCGGTGGGGAGCGACGTCAAAATTATAATCGTCATACCTGAAAACATAGACGTGGAATACACCCTGTGTTTCCAGCTTAAAGGATCTAATAACGAGGTAGAATACGAGGCTCTTATCGCCGGGCTCAGTCTAGCCTCATCCATGGGAACCGAACATATTGCCGCACATAGAGATTCCCATCTAATTATTAATAAGATATTGGGAGTTAATGAAGCTAGGGAGGACTCTATGGAGAAGTACTTGGACATCGTTGGGCAAAGGTTGGAAGGATTTACAAAGGCCAAAATAATAAGAATCCCCAGATTGGAGAACATCTGAGCAGATGCCATAGCCAGGTGGGCCTCAGCGACAAGAACATCTTTGAGAAGAACTATACTAATTGAAGTGCTTATGCAGAGGAGCATTGAGGAAGATCCACACAAAGTAATTGAGGTAAATCTGGAACCCTCCTTTATGGACCCCATATGGGCATATATTGAGGATGGTAAGCTCCCTACAGGCTCAAACAAGACCAGAAAGTTATGCTACAAGGTAGCCTAGTATGTCATGGAATCAGTAATACTATACAGGGGAGGATACACTATCTCGCTCCTGAAGTGTGTTCACCCGAAAAAAGTCAACAAGCTCATTAAAAAGTACATGAGGGATGTTATAGAGACCATTTTATCGGAAGATCGCTGGCAAAATGAATAGGGACCCAAGGATATTATTGGACAACCATGAAGACTGATTACACATATTATGCAAGGAAATGTGATAAGTGCCAGAGGTTTGCAACGATCCACTATTCCCTAGGGGCCCCATTAACTCCAATTGTGTCACCCTGGATGTTTGTTATATGGTGAATAGACTTGGTCGGCCCATTGCTAAGGATAAAAGGACGGTATAAATACCTCGTAGTGGTAGTGGACTACTTTAATAAGTGGGTGGAAGTCGAGCCCTTAGTGGATATGCCTTATGAAAGATCATTCCAATTCATCGAAAAATGATCACATGCCGTTACGGCATGCCCTTCAAATTCATCATTGATCACGGCACGCAGTTTGACAACCAAGATTTTGAAGACTACTACAGTAGGTCTAAGATCTAAAAAACTATACTCTGCACCTGGGCACCCATACTGCAATGGACAAATTGAGGTCACTAATAGGATGATATTAGACGGGATCAAAAAAGAGTCTCGATGATGCAAAGTGGAACTGGATCAATGGACTCCATAGTGTGCTCTGGGAATACCGAACCACCCCATGAATATCCACTGGAAATACATCGTATATGCTCGCCTTCGGTACAGAAGCGGTCATCCCCACGGATATAGGGATCCTTAGCCACAAAGTACTCAATTTTTATTCCCCAATAAGTGATTTGGCGAGAAGACTAGATCTCAATCTGGTGGAAGAGGTAAGAGAGAATGCAGCATTGCGCGTGGCTGCCTACCAGCAAAGATTTGCATGCTACTACAACCGCCGGGTAAAGACAAACATATTAAAATAAGGGGACTAAATCCTCAAGAAATTAATACAGAAGAATAACATGCTCGAACCTAATTGGCATGGGCCATATAGGGTAACTAGCATCGTGAGTCCAGGGACTTATCGAATTGGAACTTTGGAGGGTGAACAGTTTAAGAAACCCTGGAACTCGGAGCATCTTAGGAAATATAATCAGTATCTTGTTAGTCATTTCATTCATGTAGCTATCACCATTGCGATTAATAAAATAATGTTGTGTTCTCTCATTGATTTTTCTGTGAATGAGATATTGTGAACATATTTGAATTCAGCAACAAAAAATAACAGTGTTAAAATAAAAATATCAGATCGAATCATATGACTTCATAGGCCACGAACACTCGAACTTGTATAAATTTATCTTCACAGGTTTGCCAGACCTTTGTATAACCTTACAAGCCGTGAGCTAGGTGGTCCGCTACATCCATTGTATGACCTCACGGTTCGCGAACAATGTGGTTGGCTAAGAAAGTTGTACAACCTCATGGGCCGCGAACAGTTATATAGATTTGTCTTCACAGGTTTGACAAACCCTATTACGACCTTACAGGTCATGAATGAGGTGGTCGACTACATCCATTGTACGACCTCAGAGGTCGCGAACAATGTGGTTGGTTTAGAAAGATGTATGACCTCATAGGTCATAAATAATTATACTTGTACTAATTTCCTATTATGGGTGTACTACCCGAATGCTCTACACGACCTCATGAGTTCTGAACAGAAGCACCAAATGTTATTCGAACAAAGAAACAAGATGCAAATAAGCAAATAAATAAAGCTATATTTAAAGAAGCAGAAACACAGTCAAATTGATGTTATAGATGGGGTATTCAGAATTACAAAAATGTTCTTAAATGAAAACAAGGATAACACAAAAAATACATAGAAGTTTATCAATCTTGGGCATTAGCTAGCAGGTCAACACCTTATTCCCCAACTAAGTTTGCAACCTCCTCATCATCACTTTGCCACTCGTTCACAGTCACAGGAATATAAGGGAATTGAGTGTCCACTCTCTTTTATAGCTCTTTGTATCCACCCAAAAAGTATCCCAGGCATTCGGTGTCAAACTCGATTGAAGACTTGAAAGCTTCAACAATATCAGTACCAACATAGGCTAATGCATCCCGAGCATCTTGCAGCTCCAAAACAATAGCAGACTTACCTTTTTAAAACTTCTCTCTTTCAGTTGCAAGAGCATTCAAGCTCTAGATTTTGGCATCATCGGTCTCAGATTTCTCTTTGAGAGTAACATTCTTTCCCCTCACCTTACTCAGTTCTTCTATCCTGGTTATCAGTTGCTCATCCCTCTCTTTCAACTCATAAGAAACCTTATCATGCCCAGCCTTTAATGTCTTATTTTCCTCAAGAAGCTCATTATAAGCTACATGGTTCACCAAGGATTTCTTATGCAATACAGTGCAAGCCATGGATGCCTAGAAGATGAATAAGGAAACATAGTCAAGATATGGTAATTAGCCACTTAAATATTACAACGTAAGATGGATAAGAGATACATGCCAGTGACAATTAATGCTGAGCCAAAGTCCATAGGGAGTCTGGATCAGAACAATGCAAAAATTTGAAATCTTTCACATTGCCCCAATAGCCGAGTAGATCCAGAGCATTCTTATCATGATAAAAGATAGAGTCTTGATCAAATTTCAAGTCCTCATAAGTAACCTTACACTTTGGGTCAAAGTCAAACTTAGGAACTATCCCATAATAGGAAGTATGGCATGGGCCTAAAACACGATTGGGCTCGAAAGTGCGACTAAGTACCATTAGAAATTTATGCAAAGGTTAGTTATCCTCCTCATCCTCATTGGGCCTCTGTTACCTTATCAAAGGATACATGGGATCTTTACCCTTATCCGTAGCAACAACAAAAACCTCTTTATGATGAGCAACCTGGTCAACCGCCCGAGAAATAGCAGTTTGATCAAATTTTAACTGCTTTTGGCTGACCTGAGCTCTCTTTTGGTGAGATTCAATTAACGCCTTATGATTGATAAAATGAGGAGATATACCCCAGGTTTCTTTAGAGGGATGTTCTTCTACACCCGAAAAAATAATGAACTTGTAAATCAGTTTGCCAATTTAAAGTGGAAATGGATAACAAGTGAAGAACTAACATAATTTACCTACTTCAAAATGACCTTTCCTACCTATAGACTGATCACCGGTATCAAAATGGGTTCCCTTTTCCACCTAACCTTCTTGAGGCACCTCAAATTCCAATGGAAATCTGCCACCAAGTGGAGTATGGTACCTACCAGCAATGAACTTTTCCACAGTAAATAGATCCTCTAAATTGGGGGGTTTCTTTTCACAGTAGGAGTTGACCAGGTCAACCAGAGATTTGGCTAGCTTGGGTGTCGCTTCACTAAAATACATAAGAATAAACAACAACATCAATATAATAAGACAACCAGAATGAGGAAACGAAAGATAAAATAATCATAAAAGGATTTACCCATGTCATTGGTCCCATTCCATTCCATGGGGACTTTACGTATCATATCCCGTTCATTGGCCCTAAACTCCCAATCTCCTTTTATAAACACGTATAGACCCTTCTAGTTATAATTACTAGAGTAGATCACAGTAACCATCATATACATGGGTTTTTTAGCAAAAAATAGTAGTAACTGGGGGTCTTGGAATTATCCTTCAAACTGTACACATACCAAAATATTTCCCCGCCAAATCATACCTAGTCCTAAGTTTCCAAAACATATTTCCCCCCAATATAGTCCTATATGCATTTGGAGGTAGTTGGGTTAGGGTCACGCCATAACCCCTTAAAATATAGCATATGGTGGGATGAAGAGGAAGCCTTAACCTTACATGGAGAGACCATAAGGGGAGCCAAATCTCCTCTGAAACTCATACAGAGTAATACCTCTCAGACACACTGGGAATTTTGGTCAGGATGGCTATGGGGAGAGCACATATCTCCCTCATCGCATCAGGTTCTTCCTTAGTTACATTGTATTGGTACCATCGGGTACCCGTTTTCGCTGAATTATAATTACTGGATGACCCAGTAGGTCCTTTTTATACTTTTTTGCCATAAGTCTCAACATGAGACCCCTTAGCAGAAAAGTGGGGATCCATAATTTTTGGTTTATTATCTTTTGTCATGTCAGTAGCAGGCTCTTAAAAATGAGAATCAGGATTTATGGGATCCATAAAATAGTATTCATTAAGTTTTCCTCATTAGAAGGATGTATGGGGGGAGCAGTTTCAGAAGTTTCTAAAATGGGGGAAGAAATATAAGGAACACTAGGTGTTCATGTAAAAAACTAGATTTGATCTAATTAATTAATCACAGATAAATATGAGTAAAGAAATAAGATAAGATATTTTTAAAGTGGTTCAACCTTAATGAAATGGCCTACGTCCACTATCTTGTATTAATGGGTATCTTGCCTTGATCTCAATTTCGTTTTCTTTCGATTGCTTACCCTGCCATTAGTGTATTACAATGTATTTATAGCCCTTGGGTTGCTAGTGTGAATAGACAATATGATGTTATTGAATGGGCGTATACAGTTCTACATGGTAAAGAATAATCATTGAACCTGTCTTTGTCCTTTGATCTTTCTAATAAGTTGCTCAGTATGCTGAGTAGCTCGGTATGTTGAGTTCGTGCCATATTGGATGACACGTGTCTTCATAAAATTGGCCCACGTCACCTAACTAATTTTTTTATCAACCGAAGCTCCCAATGTTTCACAGTTGAGTTTTGATATAAGAGTATGGAATATTTTACCCAAAAGTGGATCGGGTACATTTCTTACATCTTGATTAATTACAGAACTGCAACACTTATAAATGTTTTTCGTTTTGTGTAGCAATTTTGAGCGCGAAATGGCAAACTTGCAAATATTTTGAGTTTTTAACAAATTCTTGGGTATTTACATCTTTTTCTTTTGATTAGTCGTCGGGAACACAACAGTCGTCATGTATGATCATTACTTTTCTCGTTTTCTGATGCAGCATAATAACAACGGTAAAATCCAATTGTCTTCAACATTTTGCTATCTTGTTTTCAAACTCTTTGTCTTATCATTTCTCTTCTTACGAACGCTCTTTAAAGTCATCTACCTTAGCTGATTCCTTAATCTTTTGTAAGAACTTCTTCTTTATTTGCTTTAGCCATCATGGTTTACCTTATTGAGTCATTATATAAGTTTAAGGCCGACTTTGAGATTCCTTCTTGGGTTGTTTTGGAAGAACCTCCTTACCCTTTTGATTTATTTTCTATAACTAAGGGACACTGGTTTCCCTCTATTTTTGTAGCAGAATGTGGTTTTTCTTTCCCGCCTAATCCCCTGTATTTGAAAATTTTCCAATATTTTGATATTGTACCTGCAAAATTATTTCCAAATACATGCAGGGTAGAAAATGTTGTACATAGGTTGAATCAAATTCATAGAACTCATATAGGGATTACTAAAATTATGTAATGTTACAAATAGGTCTCTAGCGACACCATATTTTATTTAAAAACTAGGTTTTCTAACAAAGCTTTAGTTGTGAATCTCTTTGATTCAAATAGGGATTATTTTGAACATGGGGTTGTGATGAAAAATTGGAAACACCCCCCCATTAAAGGGGAAAGACGTGTACCAATGTACCAGAAGTCCACCTTATGGAAATGGGATAGGTCATTTTTATTTTTAAGCCAACTCTATTTTTGTTTGATAAAATATTTCACTAACATTTGCTTTTTCATTTTTGATTTGCAGTTGATAGTAAAAGAAAACCCCAAAAGAGAGTGATATTAATATAAAAGATTTGAAGTTCATCTGGGGTTTGAATAAATCAATTATTCGGGAGAAGGTGAGGTCTGCTTCTTATTTGCTAAGATAAAGGAACACCACTTCCTCTTTTATTGCGCGACCTCTTGATCCTCCTTTGGTGATTGACCTTGAGAAGGCTCCAGCATCTCCTTCAATTATTGAAGAATCTTTCTATGATTTGGGCACTTCTATTGCTGACCTGATGATGAAGAAGAGGACAATACCTGATCTCTTTACCAAGGTTGTCCCTGGTACTGATAGGGTAAAAAAAGCAAAGAAAATGTCACACCTTAAGGGACTAGGAAAAAGGATATTGCTCCGTTTGGGAGAGAGGTCATAAATGTCAAGGAGATCAACAAGAATCCCCCTATTACTCCAAAAGAGGCAGCACCTTTAATTAAATAGGTTGCTATTTTTCAAGAAGAGACGGCACCTTTGATTAAAGAGGCTGCTCCTTTAAAAAGATTGAGAAGGGGTCTTACTGAGAAGACCGTTGATGCTGCTGTTCAACTTACACGGGTTGAAATACCTTCTTTGAGGGATAGTTCTCAGTACTTATTACTCCTGGCTTGGCCAAGAAATTGATCTGGTCGGGAACTCATCCTGATTGCCGAGCTGCTGAGACCTCTACTCCCCTAGAAAAAGTCACTGACTTAGCAGCACAACACCTTGCATCAGTCAGTGTTATTATACCTGTCATTTCAATTATGCATACAATATTCATATTCTGATTTGAGTTTCTCTTCTTTTTGTAGTTTTTGGTGTATTTCAATAATATCATGTAGAAGGATGAAGCGATCAAAGTTGCTTCCTCTTTCAGTGAAGTAGAAGAAGCCCTTGCTAGGTTATTAAAATCTTTAGAGGAGTCCTGGCAAAAGTATGAGAATGGAAAACCTTCTTGGGAGAATAAGATCAAGTTAGCTGAGACGGCTCAACAAAAATCCATGGAAGCTGCCAAGGAGGCTGATCTATCTCGGTAACAAGCTATAAAAACTTCCAAGGAGGTAGAGGAAAAATTGAAGATTGCCATTTCCATCAAGGATGAAGCTTAGGAGAAGTGGAAGGACACTGTTTCCAATAAGGAGAAATCTGAGGGCAAGCTTAAAGAGACTGAATGGCGTAAGAAAGATCTTGAATAGAAAGTAAAATTTGTTGAAGATCTTCTTAGGGAAAATACTTCTTTGAATAAGGTGAAGAGAAAAGTTGCTATGAAGAAGTCCTTTAGCTCTGGCTGGGACAAAGGATGGAATGAAGTTATAACTGCTGCCTCTACTCAAATGGAGTATGCAAGTTTGAAGTTCTTTAGGGATGGATGGGTTGCAGCGTTGAAGGAGTTAAACGTTGCTGAGGATTATAAACTGTTTTAGAGATATGTTCACGGCCCTCCTCCTGCTATTTAAGAATAAGAAGAAGATGAAGTTGGATCTGATGAATCTTCTTTGATGATAGTTGAACAAACACTTGCTGCCTCTATCCTTCAATCCTTTGAGTAAGTTTAACAGATAATAACTTCCTCCGAGCAATGTCAGCTACCCACCGAGCATCCAATCCCATCTTCAAAATCAACTAAGAATGTTGTAAGG
Source organism: Sambucus nigra (assembly GCA_949130495.1). Taxonomy (NCBI): domain Eukaryota; kingdom Viridiplantae; phylum Streptophyta; class Magnoliopsida; order Dipsacales; family Adoxaceae; genus Sambucus; species Sambucus nigra. Next base: position 252,306,368 of record OX422220.1, read on the forward strand.
AATAAGGAGAAGGTGTAATGTTGTTCGGTAATTTTTTTCTTCTCTCTTTTGTTTTGTACTTTTGGTTGTACCCTCCTCTATTATGATTAATAAAATGGAGTTGTTATTTATTCTGAATTTCTCCTTTACTGTTCAATATAGCTGTGCTGTTGTTGATCTGTTTTTACTTTTCCTTGCTAGTTTATTGCCAGGATGGAACTGTTGTTAACTCATGATACATAATTGATGAAGAAGTGTACAGATTACTTCAAAGATGGTCATGCGGATTTCACCAAAGCATAAATATTGATATTCTTGGATCTAATGCCTCTAAATGAGCAATTGAGGCTTATAAGTATTGAAAATGTCTACTTCATCGGGCTGTAGCAAATAATATAGCTTATTACGAAATGATTGAAGATCTTTAAGGAATGATTGAAAAACTCCAACTTCAACATAAGGAAGCCACTTCTCTTCTGCATGAAGGTTATGAGAAGAAGTAACAACAATTGAGCGTTGATCGGGGTTATGAAAAATTCATCTCAGCCTATAATAAGAGAGAGAGTGTTTAAAAACTTGAAGTTGAGGAATATAAAGCATTGCTCAGCTGCTGGAGGAAGAAAATTGTAATACCCCGAGGTTTTTGGACCAATAAATTAATTATTTTTGGGAGAAATAAATATTATTTTAAATGGAGAATAATTAAATTGGCATTAAGGTCAAAATTTGAGGATGTTAAAAAATATTTCGAATGGCGATTCTGAGTGTGAGGTTGATTCCGGATGGGTTGTGATAGTCGAAATTACTGTACTTGGGTCTTGTTTGGGTTCCGAAATATATTTTAAGTTCGTTTGGCTCAAATTGGAGTAACCGAGTTATTTAAAGTGTGTATTATCATTTTAAGTTGAGTATCTTGGATTTAAGGCTTAAAAGCCTACGTTAGAAGTCCTTCTCATTTGAGAGAAAAAGAAATCCCTAGAGAGAGAGAGAGAAGAGGAAAGAAAGAAGAGAAAGAGAAGAAAATCTTGGAGATTCAGGTCAATCCGTGGTTTTGAGGAAGATTCAACCTCTACAACTTTGATGCAAGTGATTAAACTTGCTAAATAATTCTTGTGCATCTTTTATTTCATGATTTGTGGATAAATTTATGGATTTTGGGTTTAAAATGTCAAAACCTAGATTTTTGGGTAAATCTTGCATTTGAGGTGTGTATATGGATTTGAGGGTATATAACTAGTTTAGTTGGGTTATATAGGAGTTTTGATGTTGTATATATGTTTGGGTTGAAGAGAAATGGTGAGAATATGATAATAATGAATTTTGGGAAATTTTGGCTTTTGATAAAAATAGCCATTTTCGTAGCTTCTGAATAGGCCAAATCGATTCGGCCCCCAGCCCGAATCGATTCGAAATGTTCCATCTTTCAAGGCCTGAGCGACCGAATCGATTCGGACCCAAAGCCGAATCGATTCATCCTAAGACAGTTGCCTAGGTCTTTTGGACCGAATCGATTTGCACTGGGGGGCGAATCGATTCGCTCAGCCGAATCGATTAGGATTAGGACCGAATTGATTCGGAATCAGGTTAGTTTTGGGTGAGGTTTTTCTGGAGCGAGTTTCGTCCCATTTCGTTTAGGATTATCGATTGGTAACCTCTAAATAACTTATGAGAAGTATGTTTTTGAGACTTTTAGGGAGTTTCCCTTATGATAAATTGTTGGGGTCATATTGACTTATTCCAAGAGAATATCGATTGGTTTTTTCGGTATTGCTTTGTATGTTTTAAAAAAAAAATTGGCACCCTCTTTATGTAGCAATGGGTAGTTAATTGTGTTTGTTTTAGTATCGTCAGTAGATGTTGAGAATGATCCACTTGAGATTCCTGATTATTTTAGTATAGGGTTGGCCACCCGTTATTATTTTAAGCAGGGTGTCACAGGTGGTATCTGAGCATCAGGTTATAATGTCTTTAGGATCTGTGCAGGTTCTCTATGATCTTTCGTAAGTGTTCTTGATGTAGAGACCTATTATTAAGACTTTTATGTTCACACATCTATCTTTTCTTCAGCGATGAGAAATCATTTGAATGGCGTTCTGATACACTTGTTCTTATTTCAGATGCCATCGAAGAGAGGTTGTTCAAGTAGGGAAAATAAAGGGGCTGAGAGTATGGAACCCCAAATGCCTCAAGGGACTATGACCACAGTCGAAGATGCCAATATTATGGCACAAGCAGTAACTGCTTCCATTTCTATGATGGCACATCAACCTGCAGTTCAAGCTGCCCAAGCCCACTTAGGGTTGTCTACGTGGGAGAGAGTACGGGAAGATTTTAGGAAGGGGCGTCCTCCAGAGTTTTCAGGGGGAGCTGATGCGATGAATGCAAGTTGTTGGAAGAATAGTATACAGAGGCTCATTCGCATGGTTGAATGTAGCGAGGTACAGAAGCAATTTCTAGCCACCTTTAAGTTAAAGGGAGCATCTCTCCATTGGTGGGAGTCAATCACCACATTGGAACAGAGAGATGCATTGCCCATATCAGATTTTTGGGAACTCTTTGACTGAAAGTATATTCCTTCCGTAATCCAAAAAGAAATAAGGAGGAAATTATTAGATGTGTTTCAAGGTAATCGAACGGTGGCCGAGTACGAAGAATAATTTACTCGATTAGCAAATTTAGTGCCCGATGAGTTAAATACAGAAGATAAGAAAATAGCGATGTTCGTGGTAGGTTTAGATTGGTGAATACGACAACATTTGTTAGGGAACCCAGCGTTAGTGACTTTCGCTGAGGTAGTGAATGCAACATTATTACAATGTCAGGAATATCGTCTTCGTTTGAAAGGGGGTAAGATCTTTGGAGATTCGGGTTCATCTAGTAATTCTGGAGAAAAGAACACCAGTGAGGCAAGATGGTATAAGCAGGATTTTTGAGGGTTGCAACAACGTTTTGTTCCTTAGGATGAGCAGAGAGGATTTACAGGTAGATGTTTCTTTTGTAAAGAATTAGGCCATATGAAGAGAGATTGTCCTGAAAGAGGTAGAGGACCACGTTTTGAAGAAGTTTTGGATGTGAAACCCTTACAGCAGGTTCGAGGTCATTTTAGGCCGGGGGACTTCGAGTGGGAACCCATTGATGAAGAGATGAAATCGGACTAGAGAGGTATGATGTAAATTATTTTCCTTTGTGATTAGGATTATGCTTTATGAGGTTTTGGGAGTATCGTATATAAGATTGAAATGAGTGGTTAGTGCTATAACCCTATTATGTATGGAATGACCCGGAAGGGTAGATTGAGCAAGTAAGGCTCTTATTTGATTATCTTTTGGGAGAATAGATTCTCTTTTGTTATGCTAGTAGAAAGCTATGATTTTGTTTTGAACGTAGTAATTGTTGTAGCATGTTGAGTAGTAATGATAAAGCTATTGTTTTATAGTTGCGCTAGACTTACATATTTGTTATATTCCAGCTATGGAAGAGCCTAGTGTATGGAAATATTTTATTATGTTATAAGAGATTATTGTTACTGAAATGATTTAAAGTTTAGTGGATAGTTATTCTAGCTATGGAAGAGCGAGGTATTTAGCTCATAGTTATTCTAATTTTGAGAACTATATGTTAGTAAGAGTATGATAATTATTATCACCTTGTGTCTTGGGCATAAGGTATTTAATTTTAATGTCGAAACATGTAAACTGTTTTCAAAATGAAATTTTTATAGGCCTTTGGGCAATATCAAAATGATTTATACAAAAATATTTTTTTAAGCTCTAGTCCCGATCTAACTAACTCTCAATCCCCGACAGAGCTACATAGTAGTGAATTGGGAGGGTTTCGTGTTTGGATTTCGCTTGCGAGACCTCCCCCGCACGAAAGTATCGATTGTTAGGAATTGAGAGGAGTTACATCTTTGGACATTTCAAAATTTTTCTTCTATTATTAGTATGTTAGTATGATTAAATTTATTTTGAGTTATTGTACAATTATGAAGGCTAAGTGATTCTGATTTATGTTTATACGAGTAAAGCCCGAATACAGGGTGTATGGGTGCACTTGCTGGCGGATTTGGTTTTATAAATTAAAATGATTCGGCATGAGAAGAGGGAGGAATAGGTATAGTGATAGTGAGGATAGGTGTCGTAGAAACTAGTTGAGATTTGGAGTATTAGGCTAAGCTTAATTTTGAGGGTGAACTTCTTGTAAATGGGGAAGTTTGTAATACCCCGAGATTTTTGGACCAATAAATTAATTACTTTTCGAAGAAATAAATATTATTTTAATTGGAGAATAATTAAATTGGCATTGAGGTCAAAATTTGAGGATGTTAAAAAATATTTCGAATGGAGATTCTGAGTGTGAGGTTGATTCCGGATGGTCGTGATAGTCGAAATGACTGTACTTTAGTCTTGTTTGGGTTTCGAAATATTTTTTAAGTTCGTTTGGCTCGAATTGGAGTAACCGAGTCATTTAAAGAGCGTATTATCATTTAAAGTTGGGTATCTCGAATTTAAGGCTTAAAAGCCTACGTGAGAAGCCATTATCATTTGAGAGAAAGAGAAAGCCCTAGAGAGATAGAGAGCAGAGGAAAGAAAGAAGAGAAAGAGAAGAAAAGCTTGGAGATTCCGGCCAATCCATGATTTCGAGGAAGATTCTACCTTTACAACTTTGAGGCAAGTGATTAAACTTGCTAAATAATTCTTGTGCATCTTTTGTTTCATGATTTGTGGATAAATTTATGGATTTTGGGTTTAAAATGTCAAAACCTAGATTTTTGGGTAAATCTTGAAATTGAGGTGTGTATACGGATTTGAGGGTATACAATTATTTGAGTTGGGTTATATAGGAGTTTTGATGTTGTATATATGTTTGGGTTGAAGAGAAATGGTGAGAAGATGATAAAAATGAATTTTGGGAATTTATGGCTTTTGATAAAAATAGCCATTTTCGTAGCTTCTGAACAGGCCGAATCGATTCGGCCCCCAACCCGAATCGATTCGGAATGTTCCAGCTTTGAAGGTCTGAGCGATCGAATAGATTCAGACCCAAAGCCGAATCGATTCAGCCTAAGATAGTTGCCCAGGTCTTTTGGACCGAATCGATTCGCACTGGCGGGCGAATCGATTCAGATTGGGCCCGAATCGATTCGAAAACATGTCAGTTTTGGGTGAGGTTTTTCTGGAGTGAGTTTCGTCCCGTTTCGTTTAGGGTTATCGACTGGGAACCTCTAAATAACTTATGAGAAGTATGTTTTAGAGACTTTTAGGGAGTTTCCTTTGTGATAAATTATTAGGGTCATATTGACTTATTTCGAGAGAATATCGATTGGAAATTATCGTATTGACTAGTGGGGAAGCCCACTATCATTGAGATTTATATTTGAAGATAATTATGGGTTTATAATAGAGAGGTATGATGCACTTAGCGATTTTGAATTTTGAATTGAATAACAAATGGGATAACGTTAAAGGTTCAAATGATTTATTGAACCGTAATATGGGGTGGGAATACCGAATGTTGATCGATGTGCATACGGATATAGAGAATATCCTCAACATTAATTGAATTGGGAGATTATTCATATAAATAGAATTGTTGGATGAGTAAATTTCAAGTGAGGGATCGTATCGTGTATATAAAATGGGAAATTTTGAGAGTTAGAAACGGTTTGTATATCGAGAGTAAAATATACTTATATAAATGAAATTATATCATTTACGCTTACGAGCGTAAAGGGAGTATGTATACTTATATGGCATGATACATAAATACCTTGTGTGATGGTATGCATTTATATGATGTGATAGTATATGTATTTCTATTGTGTGTGATATATATATATATATATTTATTTTTTTTTGTGAAGCATACCCCCTCTATGCTATCATGGGAAGTTGCGCGATGTGGGTGAGGCCGTTGGCTTGAGGAGCAGGGAGCGTATAGTCTCCAGGTCATAGTGTCAATTATTATTGTGTGATTTTTATTAGGGGTGAGGCGTGGTGGGTATGTTTCGTCTCACTTTCGGGGAGGAACTATGACCGCTTCCCATACGTTGTGATTTTGTTTTTACCAAGGCGGTGTGAGATTCTGACCGTTCGTACCTAGATGATATGTGAGCGATTCCCTGGTAGATGATAACATTGAGAAACTGCATCCTCGAGTTATAGCTCGCTGTGATGGTTATTATACTTGTGTGAATAGTATATTACTTGTATATGATTATGAGATATCATATATCTGTCTCTAGTGTAAAGAGATATAAGAAAAATGATTGAATCTCATTCTGAGAGATTTTATCTGGACTTAAATTGTGACAAATATATTATAGTGAAAATTAAATGTATATATCTATATGAGTATATATATTACGTTTGGTACCGAGGCCAGAATGGACCCCAACGACCAACATTGTCAAGGAGTTATGTATTGGGGGGGTTCCTTGTTTGGATTTCGCTTGCGAGACATCCCACGCACGAAACGCAGTGCAATGTTGGGAGTGGGGAGAAGTTAGTCCTTAGTACTCAGATTTCTATATTAGTATATCTCGACAATCGACAGTGTCAAGGAGTAGTGTATCGGGGCTGTTCCTTATTTTTATTTCGCTTGAGAAACGTCCCACGCACGAAATACAGTGCATTGTTGAGAGTTGGGAATAGTTTAATTATGTATGTAAATTAATTAATTAGGGTTATATGCGTCGTGCATTGAGGGCATAATGAATCTCGATAATCAATATTGTCAAAGAGTAGTGTCTCGGGGGGGATCCTTGTTTGGATTTCGCTTGCGAGACGTCCCACGGATGAAACGCAGTGCAGTATTGAGAATTGGAAGAAGTTTAGTCCTTTGCATTTAGATGCTATTAACTCATTTATGTCAATAACTAGAATCTGAGAAATTCTAGTAAGAGAATATGTATATGTATAATTTATATGTTAAGTAAGTGACGCACATTTGGGGATTATGGTAGAATTAGAAGTTGAAGGTTATGTTTTAGATGGTAGTTTAAATGAGTATAAATTTTGGGTGTAGGTTATATTATATTGACCCTAGATAGTGTTGGGAAGTTATTTGAGGATCATGTGCATACGATTAGGTACGCGCTTTAGTTGAGAGGTGAGTTGGATTTCATGTAGAGTGCGACTCCATTTTAATCATGTTATAATACATTTATAATTATTATGCATTTTAATGCACTTGCAAAAAAAATGTTTTCACACCTCGGCACTGACCCGTTTATATTTTCTTCTTGCTATATATATTGTATTATTTTGGGTGTTCCTTTGCAAGGACGCCATTGATGTTGTCTATCCATTGCATTTGAGGAAGTGTGGTAGTAGTGGACTGTTGCGAGATTTTGATATAGCTGATTCCCATCTTTTATATATCTAGATTAGGATTCAGTTTGTATATCGGGTTTAGACCCAAGAGTTGTAGTTGTAGCATTTTGTTTATATTTATTTCCCTTGACTGTTGTATTGTTTGTGACCCGACAACATATTCGGGTATTTTCTTTTTGTATATTTGGTTATACTCTAATACTCTCCTATTTTATATAGCATGTGTGTGTTCTTTATCATATTTAGTAGTTATTATGTGGTTTGTTGGGTATTACTTCGTATGTTTTAAAAAAAAATTGGCACCCTCTTTTTGTAGTAATGGATAGTTAGTTGTGTTTGTTTTAGTATCGTCAGTAGATGCTGAGAATGATCCACTTGAGATTCCTGATTATTTTAGTATAGGGATGGACACCCATTATTATTTTAAGCGGGGTGTCACAAATATATTGCTTTAAGAGAAGAACTGAGACACCTAAAATCTACTTCTTCCTCTAGAGCTCTGGTCCCAGTCAATGATGATGGTTTTTCCTTTTTGGAGACTAATAATGCCTCATTAAGAGAAAAATTAGAATCTTTGAAATGATTCAGACCTGCACCAACTTCCTAGGGTAATACAAGAGCTGGTTGGAGCAGCATCGAATAGACTAGGACTCAACAGGCTTTAGAAAATCAAGCTGCTCAACTGAAGGCAAAAAAATCAAGATCTAGCTTAGATGTCCCTGAAAATTCAAGCTCTTGTCGAGAAACTTTCCAATTAGAGTTTTTCATTGCAGAATAAGGAATGTTTGGTGATGAGGCTTCATCAACATGTTGAACGATTAACTTATCAATTTCACAAGTAGCCCAGAGAGTTCTGGATGGGGGATACAATGAAGATTTATATCATCTAGATGCTTGGTTGAAGCAATCAAATAATGAGGGATACAAATAGGGGTGGTTGAATGCTTTAACTGCGATGAAGGTTGAATAAAGAACCGAGCTGTAGGATTGGTATGAACTCAGATTGCTTGATCTGCCAGTACCTCCATTTTAGCTAGATGTTAGTTGGATTCCAGTTAGCTCTATTCCTTAATGTTTAATTTTTAAATACCTTGGTGATTACAGTCTCCGTGAACAATTTGAAATATCCATACCTCCTCACTTGCAAGACCGACCAAGTTCAAGTAACACCGAAATACTGCAGGACCTGAACTTTATCAATTATTCTTTTGCCTTAGATGATACTCCAACCGGAATGGATCATGTACCTAAATATAAAGGAAAGAAAACAATAGAATAGTCTATTTGTATTTTGTTAGTAAATGAATAAAAAGTATCTTTTTGTAATTTTGTTTCCTTGGAAGAATAATTGCATGATCTATTATAATCGTACTGTATTTTTCAGTCATTGAGTGTATATATATATATATACATTTTACCCTTTTTTAATTCGATTGCCTAGACAATGGAAGTTTTGCCCCATGTATTTGTCTACTTGTAGTGACTTATCACCCATACGTGCCTAAGCAATGGAACTTTATCCCATATTCTTGCTTAGTTGTGACGATCGTTTAGGTAAATAATTGCCCTGGTTCCTAGGCAGTGGATATGTTACCCATCTTCTTGCCTAGTTTAGATGCCTTTTGGGTCACCCATAATCAAGCAGACCTTACCTTTCCCGATTGTTTTACCAACATTATTGGTGTTTGTAGTGATGCCGACCAACTTTGTTGGTGTTTGGATGATGTTGACCAACTTTGTTGGTGTTTTTGCTGATGCCAACCAACTTTGTTGGTGTTTTTGCTGATGCCGACCAACTTTGTTAGTGAAAAAAAAATTGTTTTGCTGCAAAGTTAAGTGTGAATAACTACTCCAAAAAAAATATAAATAAAACAAACGATTAGGGAAATCATCATTTTCATTCATACTGAAACAATTGGGTACAAGGGTTGTTACATTACTGGAGGTATTTTCGCAGATGCTCAGCATTCCAACCATTTTTGAATTCTTCCCCTTCAAGAGTTTCTATTCGGTAAGTGCCAGGTCGAACAATAGCGGCGACACGATATGGCCCATGCCAATTTGCCGCCAACTTATTGTGCTTTTGAATCACTTTCTTAAGCACAAAATCTCCTTCCTTGAGAACGCATTTCTTGACCCTTTAATTATAGAACATGGAAGTCCTTTGCTGATAGGCTTCATTACGGATTGCCACATCTTCTCTGACTTCTTCGAGCATGTTCAAATCCAAGCGTCTCATCAAATCACTCACTGGAGAATTGAAGTTAATCACCCTATGAGTAGGTAACCCTAGTTCGACAGGTATCACGACTTCACTCCCAAAGTTCAACATATAAGGAGATTCCCCAGTTGTTGTTTGGGGAGTTGTTTGGTAAGCCTATAACACTGAGTGCAACTAGTTGATCCAATTACCTTTAGAATAATATAATCTCTTCTTCAACCCAGTCAGTAGAGTTTTGTTCATCACCTCGGTTTGCCCATTACTTTGGGGATGACCTGGAGCAGAATGGATTTTTGGGTACCGTGATCGGTAATAAAAAAATGGGGCAGACGATATCTATAAATAATATTCTTCTAGATGAATTAATAGACCCTTTCATAAGCCATATCGATGAGAGGTTCAGCTTCCACCCAATTTGTGAAATAATCAATATCCACGACCAAGTATTTGAATCATCCTCTTATAGTTGGCAAAGGCTCGACCAAATCTATTCCCCACATAGCGAACGGCCAAGGTGAAGTGATTGGTGTTAGCAGCGTCTGAGGAGCTCTTCGTATAGTAAAAATCACTGACATTTGTCGCATTTCTTTTCATAAGTCATACAACCAACGTACATTGTTGGCCAATAATACCCTTCGGTGTTTATTCTCTGTAAAAGAGTTCTACCTACTACGTGATCCCCATAGGATCCTTCATGAATTTCCTCTATTAGATCTTTCACTTTTGCTGGATGAACACACCTTTTCAGATCAGCTATCACACTTTTTCCGTACAGAACTCCATTGTTCAAGACATATTTGACAACCTTATACTTTAACCTCTTGGCTAAAAGTTGGTCGACTGGTAAAGTACCTTCTTCGATATAAGCCCTGATGGGATCCATCTAGGAAGATACCATATCTAAGGTGATAAAATCCACCATCAAATCTTCATCAATACTTATGTATGCAAGTACTTCAATGGGTATTATTCTTCGTAGCTCAGTGTGCGTAGGTGAGGCTAATCGAGCAAGTGCATCTGCTCTTGCATTCTCAAGTCTTGGTATTCTAATTACTTGGACAACTTCCAAATTGGATACAATCTCGATAGCTTTAGTTAAATACCTTGACATGAACTCCCTTTTTATTGCGTAAGGACTTAGCATCTGATTCACCACTAATTGCGTATCACTGAACACCACAACTTGCTCTGCATTCAACAATTTAGATAAATTGAGGCCCACAATTATAGCTTCATACTCAGCTTCATTATTGGAAGCCTGGAATTGGAAATGCAGAGCATATTCTATGTCTATCGCATCTAGACTATTGAGAATAATTCCAACTCCGAAACCTGTTACACACGAAGAACCATTGACATATAAATTCCATATAGGGATATTATCATCAAACGCTTGGTCTGAAAAAATCCCTTGATGAAATATCTTGTCTTTCTTTTCTTCATACTTTCTTTTTGACTCTTGCACCTTACCAGAGGATTCTGGTTGATAAGTGGCCAACCCTTCTGGCAGTTTTACTATTGGGAGTTGCTCGAGGATATTTTATGTTTCTCCTCTAACATCTTGAAGTTGTTCTGCAATAGCCTTCTGCTAATCGGAGACATCTGGCTAGGTAAATTCAGCAATAAAATCTGCCACTGCCTGCCCTTTGATAGAGTATCTTGGCTCATAGATAATGTTATACTCCCCTAACTCCACTACCCAATAAATCAATGCTTATGTAATGCTTATTTGAGTGGCATGTGAGTGTATACCACTATTGTATGGGCTTGAAAATATGGTTTCATCCTCCTGCTCGCTTCAATCAATGCCAATGTTAACTTCTCCAGTTTTGGATACCCGATCTCTGCTCCCTAGAATTCCTTGCTCGTATAATAAACTATTTTTTGCACGCCTCTTTCCATTCGTATCAAAATCGAACTGACTGCACTTTCTGAGACAACTAAGTACGGGTATAATTTTTCTCCTGCCACTGGTCTGGATAATAAAGGAGGTGTCCCTAAGTATTTTTTCAACTCTAAGAATGCCTTCTCACATTCATCATTCCACTCAAAGGTCTTTCTAAGAACCTTGAAGAATGGAAGACATCTATCAGTTGCTCGAGAGATGAATCTGTTGAGAGCTGCAACATGCCCCATAAGTCTTTGCACTTAATTCTTGGTGGTTGGAGATTATAACTCTAGAAAGGCTTTTATCTTGTCAGTATTTGCTTTAATACCTCTTTAATTAACAATATACCCGAGGAACATGCCTTCCTGTACACTAAAAATGCACTTGGTCGGGTTCAGTTTCATATGGTACTTCTTCAACTAATCAAATGTTTGGTTCAAATCAGCTATATGGTCAGTAACTTTCTTACTTTTGGTCAACATGTCGTCGATGTACACCTCCATATTTTAGCCAATCTATTCTGTAAACACCTTATTCATCAGCCGCTGATATGTAAAACGTGCATTTTTAAGACTAACAGTCACAACCTTATAATAATATATTCCTCGTGGGGTAGTGAAAGAGGTACTCACCATGTCTTCTGGTTTCATTTTAATTTGATTATATCCAAAATAAGCATCCATAAAGCTTAGCAACTCATGCCCCAAAGTTGCATCTACCAATTGATATATCCTAGGCAGAGGTAAATGATCTTTTGAACAAGATTTTTTTAGGTCTGTGAAGTCCCCACACATTCTCCACTTGTTGTTCTTCTTCTTTACCATCACAATATTAGCCAACCAATCAAGATATTTGACGTCTTCGATGAAAGAAGTCTTTTGTAACTTTTCCACTTCTTCTTGAATAACCCGATTCTTCTCCGTACTAAAGATTCTTCTTCTTTGCTTCACTGGTTTGATCTCTTTATTGACATTGAGCTCATGATATAGGAAGGTCGGGTCTATCCCTGGCATGTCTTCATGACTCCACGCAAATACTTATTTTTTATACTTTAGAAATGCCACCAACTCTAGCTTCTGTACTGGATCAAGTGAAGCACCAATCTGAGTTGTTCATTCTGGTTGCTCATCATCCAGAATAATACTTTCCATTGCTTCCATTACTTGGCCTTTAACGAGTTCCATTTCATCTCTTGGGTCTAAGGTTTCAATCTCGGACTCATCTGATTTATCTACTTGATAATTGGTTGCTTTCTTTCTAGCATTCTCTAATTATTCTTGCTCGGCAGAGGAGTATTAGCATTCCTGAGCTACTTTTTTATCGCCTTTCACAACTCCAACTCCAAAGTTGGCCGAGAATTTTAAACACTGATGTATAGTGGATGGGACTTCTTCAAACTTTTTCAAGCCTACTCTCCCCATGATGATATTGTAGGTTGGCTGGACATTTTTATCCATCATGAAGAAGCGTACCTTTTCTGTTCTGCGAGATAGCCAGGTACCAATCATCATGTCTAACTTGATCATTCCAAGTGGAAAGACTTTTTCCTCGAAGAACCCAATGAGGGGCCTTTGATACGACTCCAATTAACCAAGTTTTAAGTTCAAACTATCGAAGCAGGGGTAAAATATGATGTCTGCTGAGATACCATTATCCACCAGCACTCTTGAAATGATCACAACCTTCAGTATGATTTTGATCACTAGAGGATCGTCATGAGGATATAATATGCCTTCCAAATCATTTTTAAAAAAGCCAGTGACCAGCTTATCTTTGTGAACCTTCCTCGGACGATCTTCTTCTTCCAGATTTATACACTGTATATAGGATCACGCTTGAGCCTCATTGAGGTAATCTTTCCTTCCAGCGGTATGATCTCCCCCTCTATCCTCTCCACCTGTAATCATGTTATAATCTAATGAACCAAAATGAATTGAAAAATACCTCACGTTTAGGCTGTCTTGGATTTTTTGGGAGATCGGGATCATCTTAAGGATCCATTTTCTTGTCTTCTCTTGATCGACAAGGAGATTTGGATCTCTGTCCAGCCCTGGTGTTTGTGTTCCCACCATTCTAGTGATCAACATACATGTTCAACTTTCCACGTCTAATGAGTGCTTTAATTTCATTTTGTAGAGCTACACACTAATTGGTTGTGTGACCGTAATCTTTATGGAATTAATAATACTTGGATTTATCCCTTCTTTCGGGAGCTAATCTCAGCTTTTTCGGCCAATTCAGTTCCTTGCTATTCTTGATTTCCTCTAGAATGTGGTTTATATCAACCTTTAAGGGAGTATAATTCGTATACTTCCTCAAGTGTTCCATCATTTCTTTTCATTTCGACTGCTTGCCTCACCATTATGTTTATGATCTTTCCTCTCCGACTTGCCTTTAGCTTTAGCTTATGCCCTTGACTTAGCATTCTTCTTCGCAGCCATTACCTCCTTGGCATTCATAATTTTGGACATTTATCCATCAATTCATCCATGGATTTGGGGGGATCCTTGGATAAATTCTAATAGAGCTTACCTGGCAAAAGACCACTAATGAGAGCTATAATGGATGTCTTCTTTTCATAGTCTATGACCTACATCTTCTCGTTTTTAAAACAAGTGATATAATCCCTGGTACTTTCTCCTACTTTTTGTCTAACACTCAACAGATGTGCTACCTTTTTAACTGGCTTTGCACAAAAATAAAAATTTCGTATAAAGAGCTCTACTAGTTGATTGAAGGTCACAATCTTCCCCCGAGGAAGGTTATTGTACCATATTTGAGCAGATCCAATAATAGTTCCTGAGAATGCTCTGTACCTCATTTCATCTGGGACTGCATAAATATTTGCTGCAGCTTGGTACTACTCTATGTGGAGAATATGATCGATTTTTCCATCGTACTTAGGCATGACCATATGAGCCTTGAACTTTGATGGTGTGGGAAAATCCATAATTTCTTGTATAAATGGAGATCCTTTAATAAAGGTTCTTTGGAGAGGGTTTTTATCCTTATACATTTCCCATAACCTATCTTCCAATCTCTGAATAGATCCCTTATATGCATCATTTCCAACCTCTGACTTATTCATATTTACCCGAGCAATAGATCGCGCAGAATTCTCCTCTTGGGATCATTTAAGGCGAGATGCAAACCTGGGATTTAGATGTAGTTGGGCTAAGCCTTCCCTTAAATCATTTGGCCATTGAGAATTTCTCGACATAATTCAAGGAGGATTTTGGTTCCTCCTAGGGCCTAAACGGTCAAAGGGTGAAACTCTACTCAACCTCTCAAGAGCACTTGTTTGATCTGGAGTTATAATGACATTTTCTTGAGAGTCCAAAATTTTTATAGGAGAACTCAAACTAGGGTGATATGATGGATCACTTGAATTCCCAGTATGACGGTGTTCAGTATGTCTGGATCGTGAAGGTGGTGGATGTATGGTCCTATGAACACTTCGTTGGCCTGACTAGGCAGACGCTCCATGTTAAATAGTCTGAATGAACTGTCACATAGTTTCCTGCATAGCCGTTTATCCCCTGGATAAACTTGCTAAAATTCTAGTGATATCGTTGGCATTTGGAGGGAAGGAAGGGTTAGGAGGATTCCCTTCATTATTCCTATTGCTGGATTCTGGGAGATCAGCCATTTATGATAAGTTTTTAGTGAAAAATGCTATGTATAGTCGTTTCCCATAGATGGCGCTAATCTGTTGATGTAAAAAACTATATTTGATCTAATTAATTAATCACAGATAAATATGAGTAAAGAAATAAGGAAAGAGGCTTTTAAAGTGGTTTAGCCTTAATAAAATGGACTATGTCCACTTTCTTGTATTAATGGGTATCTTTCCTTGATCTCAATTATATTTTCTTCCGATTGCTTACCCTACCATGAGGGTATTACAATGTATCTATAGCGCTTGGGCTGCTAGTGTGAATAGTCAATATGATATTATTGTATGGGTGTATACAGCTCTACATGGTAAAGAATAATCATTAAATTTGTCTTTGTCATTTGATCTTCCTAACAAGTTGCTCGGTATGGCTCGGTATGTTGAGTTTGTGCCATATTGGATGGCACGTGTCTTCATATAATTGGTCCATGTCAGCTGGTTAATTTTTGTATTAACACCAGGGTTAATGGATGAACCACAACTATAAGGGGTCTTGGGAGTGTAAAGAGGGTGACTAGGTTCCCCCTCTGGTCTAATCGCTTGAAAAGGATGGGGAAACCTCCTCTTTGTGATCCCAGGATGCTCTAATTCAAGACTACAAATGAAATTATAATTTCTTTGAATGTGAGGGGGAAAACTCATGTGTCCTTCTATCTTTCCTTCTACTAAACCTAGGACAACCACCTTAATGGACGTCTAGCGTCGCAATCACCAGATAATAGCAAAAAAAAATCCAATAAATTACTAGAACAAAGAAACCCTAACTAAGTCAAGGATGGAGTACCTGATAAAATAAGTTAATGGCGAGTCAAGCTACAAAGATGAAGAAGGAGGCATTAAAATATTTTTGACAATAAAACAGTTAAGCTCCCATGGATGATTGAAATGACACTTGGAAATTTCTTCATCTCAGTGTGAATCTCCAAAGTGAAGAAAATTATAGAAGTTGCGTGTCTATGTACTATTTGATGAAAGATTGAAAAGACACAATAGGCCAAATGTCAGAAAATCTGCAGAATTAAAACGGCAGTACAGAGTATCAGTGCGCATGTCTAATCGCCATCATTAGAAAGAAGACTCTTCGGTTGCCTAGCATGTGTCCTTGAAATATCATAGGAAAACCAAAGTAAATCTTCTCGGCTTAGTCCGACCAAGGTGATCCAACCATAAATGATTCGGTATGAGCATCACATAACACCTCTTACACTCACCTAACCTCAAGTTGGGGAGTTCGTGCAAGAGGTGTTGGGGGCATTCTATTATACCTATATAGTCCCAAAAGAGGATAAGTTCTGAATGGCCCAAGGAAATTAGAAAATGTTCTCTACTTCACTTCAGAGGGAGGTCGTCTCAGTGTTAACCTGCTCGGTCGACCTGTTTGAATGAGATTGGACACGTATGTATTCTTGTAAGAACATACACGTAAGACATTCCTTATTTACCACATGGGACAATAACGACATGTCTGTTACCTCATAGTTATTCGAGCACTTATCATTGAGGCCAATCAGTAATTCAAGCCCAACACATTTAGGTGTAACTTCCCCAACTTATAAGGGCAATCCTCCCATCCACTAGTAAATACAAATCACATATAAATAAGGCATGAGTACGCGAAATAAAGGGACTCCACTGATGCGTTCTCAAGTCTCGAGTTGTATAAGAAACCCTAATCATAACTTTGTCAATAACTATAATATCAAATCAGCAACATAGAGGATGATACGACGCAAATATTGCGTATTTGACCCGTTAAACTACGCGTTATTAGCCCCCTCGGGTATCTTCATTCCTATATTTATGCTTGTTAACCAGACAACCTCGGAATTCTATGTTAACATGTTTTGCAAGGGTTAATTAAGATTTTATAGGTATTTGTATGCTTAGTATGAAGTTTGGATGCATTCCGGCGAAGTTCCGTACATAATCGCATGAGCAAGGGCATTTTAGTCATTTCACAATTTGGGCAAGGGGCCCAATGTCTTCACGGAAATTGAAGCCCTCTGAACAAGCTTCGTGTGGCCATAAATGGTACACGAATAGGAGCTACATCGAAGAAGTTACGGGCTTTGAAACTAAAGAGAATTTTAAACCAACCAAAAACAGTGGAAGGATTCAAGACATGTAGGTCCGAATCGATTCGGTCCAAATACGAATCGATTCGGGTTGAGACAGAGTGCCAGTTCTCCTATTCCAAATTAATTTGGATTTCAGCCGAATCGATTCTCCCCCATTCCGAATCGATTCGAATTTCACCCGAATCGATTCGTCCCTTATGTAGCCTAGTGATATTTCCATCCGAATCAATTCGTCCCAATACTGAATTGATTCGGCCTTGCAGATATTTGGGAGAGGATATCATTCATGCTTAAAATCATAGGTTACCATTTGGGGGGGGGGGGGATTTTGAGTTTGGGGCTCTCTGAAGGGATAAGGTTTGAGGTTGCATTTCATGGGGATTTTATACACTGAACTGAGGGAAATCTATTGGTGCTATCGGGAGGTGGATTCTCTTGGGTTTTAAGATGATAAACTTGTGGGGAAGGTAATCTCTCATGGTTTAGTGGTGTAATCCATGTGAATTTAATCATTTTCTACTAATGGGGATGTTGACTTTGTAGGGGGAAGTCTAAATAACCAATTTTTGGTGACCCCTTAGTAGAAAATCCTATATTTATATTGTATCAAAGATTAATTTTTTACATATTTTAGGTGCATTTGTGTAATTTTATAAAATTTCAAGGCTTATTATTATAAAATTAAATTAATTGAAGTCTAAAGGTTTAATTTGATATTAAGTTTGGGTCTTGGGGTGAAACATAGGTTAAGTTATAATTCTTTCAAAGTTTAAGGGGTAATTTGGTCATTTTGTAATCTTGGGGGTACTTTGGTAATTAAGCAATGCTGTAGGTTTTTTTATGTAGTTTCAAAATTTTGATGTTTTTGAATTTGACTAAGTTATAGGGACAATAAGAGGTGTTTTATGAAATTCTCGAATCTTAATTGTTTGGTCTAGATTTTAGAAGTTTGTGAGTGTTACAATCTACCTACCTAAAAAACATTTGTCCTCAAATTTATTTGTAAAAGCTCGGGATATTATTTCCTCATTGCATGTTCTGGTTCCCATGTGGGTTCTTACGGATTTTAGTGTTCCCAAGATATCTCTACTTATAATGTTTTTATAGGGGGTAGTGAGACTGGGTCTATGAATAACTGGAAAGGGTGAGGTGTGACCCACTCCAATGGACGTCGTCAGCAAGGTTCTCAAGAACTTCTGGAGCATTTTCTGATGAAACCTTCTCCTTTTGATAAAAATGGTGCTCAAGCTAAAACTCCCTTCGAGTAAGAAGATGAACTTCCACAACAATAATAATAATTTTCATAAGAAGAGCTCCTGAAAATGATGGTTGTCAGTGAGGAGTGAAATAACAAGGCACTTACCACCAAAGAGAGAGGAGGGAGAGAATACAAGGAAGTTCTGGTGTGATTTTGACAAAGTAACACTGCTATTGAATTTTTCTATCTATCTCTCCTTTTCTTGACCTTGCCCAGGGGTCCTATTTATACTTGGGCACTAAGGCTGAGATAACACTTTTGGCGCTAAAAACTTAGAGGGTGGGTGAGGGACAAGGTTTGTAGTTTACCATTTGTCCCTACCTGTGAGCAGCAGCCTGTCCCCTCAGATAGGTTCCGCCTGGAGCAAACCAAAGTCAAAAAGCAAATATGTCTCCTACTGGAGACAAAAAATCTGATCTGGTAAATATCTTTTGAAACGGTAACTTTTGGTACAAACTTTGTCTAGTTGAGGGGGGTCTCAAGGACCACCTCATCTAAAATCTTTATAAGCTTGAGGGGGGTCTTGAGGACCCCCCTTATAAAATTATTTTTATTGAGAGGGGCCTAGAGGACCCTCTCCTTTAAAATCATTTTATAAAAAGTTCTTTTCTTATAGAGTAACCTTTTGCCTACTCATCATGGCGGTGTCTAACTGTGAGGTGCGTGAGGACTGGGCAACCTTGTGGTCTTTCTACTAGTATTCTCTCAATACTAAAGTAATAAGTGGTTGAGCTAGCTTAACAAACCTCATTCCTCAATCGCCAAGCCAAAACTCCCAAGCGATCCCAACTGGCCCATTTGAGCCCTGTCTCCGCAACTAGTACTTTTGTTATTTTAAAGAATGACTTTTCATGATGAGGGGTTTCTCACGGTATCCATTCCTTCATCCTGACCTATTTTTCTAGAAGTTGAGGGGGAGGACATTGATTGTTCCTTGCCCCAATATTTTCTGAAAGTTGAGGGGGAGGACCTTGACTGCTCCTCGCCCCAACAATTTTTGGAAGCGGAGGGGGAGGACCTTGACTACTCCTCGCCCCACCATTTTCTAGAAGCTGAGGGGTATGACCTTGACTGCTCCTCACCCCGATATTTTTAGGAAGCTAAGGGGGAGGACCTTGACAGCTCCTCTCCCCGGTATTTTTTGCAAGTTGAGGAAGCTAGATGGTTCCTTCACCAACATGATTTTTTTTTATTGAGGTACCCTGGGGATTCCTTCACCATATGGATTTTCTGCAGTTGAGGAACCCTGGGGGTTCCTTCGTCTATGGATTTTTTGCGATTGAGGGACCCTGGGGGTTCCTTCACCAATATGAATTTCTTCAGTTGAGGGACCCTGGGGGTTCCTTATCCAATATGAATTTTTACTGTGGAGGGACCCTGGGGGTTCCTTTTCCAATATGAATTTCTGTTGTGGAGGGACCCTGGGGTTCCTTCTTACTATGAATTTCTATTGGGACCCTGGGTTCCTTCTCAATATGAATTTATGTGAGGACCCTCGGGGTTCCTTCTCAATATGAGTTTCTGTCGGGACCCTGGGGGTTCCTTCTTAATATGATTTTTTATCATAGAGGGACCCTGGGGATTCCTTCTTGTTATGAATTTTTTCCATAGCGGGGCCCTGGGGATTCCTTATTAATATAAATTTTTGCTCGAACCCTGGGGTTCCTTCTCAGTATGAATTTTTGTCGGGATCCTATGGGTTCCTTCTCAATATGAATTTATGTCGAGACACTAGGGGTTCCTTCTCAATATGAATTTTTACCGGGACCCTGGGTTCCTTCTCAATATGAAATTTTGCTGTGGAGGGACCCTGAGGGTTCCTTCTCCAACATGAATTTACATAATGGAGGGACCCTGGAGGTTCCTTATCAATATGAATTTCTATTGGGACCCTGGGGTTACTTCTCAATATGAATTTCTACTATGGAGGAACCCTAGGGGTTCCTTCTCAATACGAATTTTTTTCGGGACCCTGGGGGGTTCCTTCTCAATCTGAATTTCAGTCGAGACCCTGGGTTTCCTTCTCAATATGAATTTATGTTGGTACCCGGGGTTTTTTTTCTCAATATTAATTTCTATCAGGACCCTGGGGGTTCCTTCTCAATATGAATTTTTGTCGGGACCCTGGGGTTCCTTGTCAATATGAATTTTTGTTGTTGAGGGACCCAGGGGTTACTTATCCACTATGAATTTCTATTGTGGAAGGACCCTGGAGGTTCCTTCTCCAATATGAATTTCTACTGTCGAGAGACCCTGGGGGTTCCTTCTCCAATATTAATTTCTTCTTTGGAGGGACCCTGAGGGTTCCTTCTCTAATATGAATTTCTGTAGTGGAGGGACCCTAGGGGTTCCTTCTCCAATATGAATTTCTTCTATAGAGGGATCTTGGGGTTTCCTTATCCAATATGAATTTCAGCTATCAAGGGACCCTAGGGTTCCTTCTCCAATATGACTTTCTACGGTTGAGGGACCCTGGCGGTTCCTTCACCTAATATCAATTTTCTTCCATTGAGGGGCCCCAGGGCTTCCTCAACTAATATAAATTTTAGCTGTTCCTCAGCCTCATATTTTTTATAAGCTAAAGGGAAGGTCTTTAAGGGATCCTCATCCTAAAATATAGTGGTCAAGCTTGAAACACCCTTCTATATTAGCCCCTCGTGCAAAGTGTTTTGTGTTGGGCAGACCAAAAGGCTTTGTACGCCATAAATTCAATTTTTAATTTTGAGGGACCCTTGGGTTTCTTCATCATTCCCCCTTGGGTCATTAAATACCCTATCACTTCATCACAGGTTTTGTAGATAAGGCCACTTATGGTGGACCTCCTTATCTGGGTATTAATTTGGACAGAAAGGTTTCTCGTGGTGAGCCCCTCGTTCTTAGCCTTTTTTCGTGGCCTTCTATCTTGTTTAGAGGGGTTATTCATAGTGATCCCCTCATTCTTAGCCTTCTTCTGTGGACTTCTATCCTGTTTAGAGGGGTTACTCATAGAGATCCCCCATCCTTGACCTTCTTCTGTGTCCTTCTATCCTATTTAGAGGGGTTGATCATGGTGAGCCCCTCATCCTTGGACTTTTTCTGGGGCCTTCTATCTTGGGTAGAGGGGTTGCTCAATGTGAGCCTCTCATCCTGGGCCTTTTTATGTGGCCTTATATCTTGGGTATAGGTGTTGCTCAAAGTGAGCCCCCTCATCCTTGGCCTTTGTTCGATGTCCTTCTATCTTGTTTAGAAGGATTGTTCACTGTGATCCCCTTATCCTTGGCTTTTTTTTTATGTCCTTCTATCTTAGGTAGATAGGTTACTCACTGTGAGTCCCCTCATCCTTTTTTTACACCTCGTCATAGTACCACTCAAGGTGGACCCCCTTGCTCTAAATAATTTATTGTTAACTTGGGCAGTAGGAGCCCCTTTAGGTGGGATCACTCGCCCTTGGCTACTCTAAAATAGATGCTCGACACCCTTCTCCATTAGTCCCCTCTCATAAAAATCTTTATGTTGGGTAGACCAAAGGGTTTTGTACGAAATAATCACTTCCTCTTGGAATGCACAATTTTCATGCCTTTATATCATTATAGTATTAAATTTGGAGTAACTGAGGGGTCCCTAGTGGTGGACTCCCTCATCTTTAGTCATTTTCTTTTCGTCTTCGATTTTGGGGAGAGGGGACACTCTAGGTGAGTCCCCTCGCTCTAACTCATTTTACCTTGTTTCTAGTTTATGTAGTGAGGAGGGAGTCCTTGGGGTAGACCCTCTTGTTTCTTTGTATGTCTTTGGGAGATGGGTCATTTATCTTGGACTCCCTAGCCCTGGGTTTTCCTCTTTGTATTTGCCTTTGGCAAAGGGGGCACTCGAAGTGAACTCCCTCATCATGAACTATTCATGACTTTGATTGTAGCTGAGGGGCCACTCGTGGTGGTCCCCCTCACCACCATCTTTTTTATGACACTGCTCTTGCTCGAGGGGCCACTCGTGGTGGACTCCCTCGGTATAAACTATTTCTTATTCTAATATTGACTGAGGGGACATTTGTGGTGGACTTCCTCATCCTCAAACTATTACTTGTGTTGGTCTTGGAAGAGGGGCCACTCGAAGTTAATCCCCTTGCCGTAAGTTATTTCTTGTGTTGATCTTGGAAGAGGGTACCACTAGTGGTAGACCCCTCTCCCTAAGTCTTTTTCTGTAGCATCAAGTTTAGGAAGAGGGGTCACTCAAGGTGGATCCCCTCGCCCTATGTTATTTTCTGTCAATATTGCAATCTTGGGCAGGTGGAGCACTCTAAGTGGATAACCTCTCCCTAGGCAATTTTCTATCTAACTCTTAATCTTGGGTGGATAGAGCCACTCTAAGTGGATCCCCGCGCTCCAGGCTAGTTCACTCTTTGTTCATTTGCTTGAGGACTTCTCAATATTATCCCCCTCGCGCAGGAGTGTCTTGTAGTGTTGACAGACTTGTGCACAAAATATCAAGATTTCACTTTTTGTTCAGTGGCTTAAGGACTTATCAACATTAGTCCCCTCGTGCAGGAGTGTCTTGTATTGTCGAAAGACTTCTGTACGAAATATCATAATCAAGATTTCACTCTCTGTTCACTATCTTGAGGAGTTCTCAACATTAGCTCGCTTGTGCAGAATACAGGCTAATAGTATGAGTGCTCCTATTCCATTGGAGCCTGAGGTACTAAACCATAGTACCTTTTATTTGTACTAGGAAGTTGCTCAATAATGTGAGCGCTCTTATGCCATTGGAGGCTGAGGTACTAAACAGTTGTACCTTTTATTTATACTTGGTAATTGATCAATACTGTGAGCGATCCTATGTCTTTGGAGCCCTAGTTACTAAACTTTCATACCTTATTTTTATAATTGGCCGTTGCTCAGTACTGTGAGCACTCCTATGCCCTTGGAGCCTGAGGTACTAAATTATCGTACTTTTTATTTATACTTGGCAGTTGCTCAATACTGTGAGCGCTCTTATGCCCTTGGATCCTGAGGTACTAAACTGTCGTACCTTATATATATACTTGTCACTTTCAATACTGTGAGCACCCCGGTGTCCTTGGAGCCTTAGGTACAAAATCGTCCTACCTTATATTTATACTTGGCACTTGCTCAAGACTGTGAGTTGCACTATATTCTGTAAGAACTTCAAGATTGTACTTCCCCGTAGTCTGTGGGGTACTTTCCTAAGATATGAGAAAGTTATCATTTTAGTGTTGCCCCTCTAACTGTGGGGTACTTTCATATGAGATGAGCAAGTTAAAATTTAGAAGCTGCCCCTCTCGCTGTGGGGTACTTGCATATAGCTGAGCATGTTAAAATTTTGGAGTTACCCCTCTAACTGAAGATTACTTGCATACAACTGAGCACGTTAAAACTTTTAAGATAACCCTCTAACTACGGGTTACTTGCATATGAGATGAACAAGTTATTATTTCTGAAGCTACCTCTCTAACTGTGACGTACTTGCATATGAGCTGAGCAAGTTATTATTTCTTAAGCTTCCCCTCTAACAGCAGGGTACTTGCATATAACTGAGGAAGTCATATTTCTGAAGCTGCCCCTCTAACTGTGGGGCACTTGCATATATCTGAGCAAGTTAAGATTTGGAAGCCACCCCTCTAACTATGGGGTACTTGCATAGATGTTGATCAGGTTAAAATTTTAAAGTTTCCCCTCAAATTGTGGGGTACTTGCCTATAGGCTGAGCAAGTTAATACTTAAATCTTCCCCTCTAACTGCGGGGCACTTGCATATAGGCTGAGGAAGTTAAAATTTGGAAGTTTCCCCTCTAGCTACTGGGTACTTACATATAGCTGAGAAAGTTATGACTTTTCAGTGTAGCCCCATGTGACTGTGGGGTACTTTTTAGCACAACCCCGTGTGACTTTGGGGTACTTTTTTTAAAGCAACCCCATGTTACTGTGGGGTATTTTGTTATGCACATTCATTTCTTAGTTAGTAACTAGAAGATGGGGTTAGCCCTTCTCCTTCCCACAAACTTTGAATAAAATGTTACATATATCATAAATAAAGAAATAATTATTTCTTTGTACTGAAAATTTCCCTTCGTTTGGAGGGTCCTTATTCCAAAATTTTGTTAAGAACCTTTTTGTCTTATAAAAAATAGCAAGTTTAGAGAGGGGGTATACCCGCTTCTCTTCATTTTATTAAAACTAGTCAAGTAAATTTTTTCCTAAGAAAAGAGATTAGGACTTGTTCTCTAGGCTTTAAATCTGTATGGAATAAAAAAATGTAGTGAATTTTGTTTTTATTATTATTACTAGGAGGATAACCTCCTGTTGGTCTGGTCTTTACCAAAAAAAATTATATGTTTTGTTTGTAACGACTTTACTCAGTATACTTTTCCATTGGGATGGGTATTCCTCCAAGTATAATGAGGAAAGACCTTCATGTCATGGACCCTATTCTAATGTAGTATAGGTTCTACTATTCCATTAAGAAAGAGAAAACATTAGTCCTATTTACCTTTGTGGAGCGATTCTAGGCCTTTCTGTCTATATTCTGCCGCATCTACTTTTTTTAGTTTCAATTCTTCTAGGGGTTCCTCATTCGAGGTATCAATCATGGGAAGTTCACCATCTAGGATTCCATCCATATAGGGTTCATCGCTTGGATCTGTACCCCTAGGGGTTCCTCGTTGGAGGCATCACATAATTTTGGTTCCTCGCCATAACAGCTACTGGTGGGGATTCCTCGCAAAAAAATCTGTGGTAGGGGGTTCTTTGTTGATGAGGGTTCCTATATTAGAATCCCCAAGCCCCTTCTTGACTGGGTTCCTCGTTAGAACCTAGGTCTACTGGTGGTTCTTCACACGAGGTATTGCCCATGGGGGTTCTTCACTTGGAGATTGTTCCAATGGGTTCCTCACCAGAGAAATAAAATATGGGGGTGTCTCATTTTTGTAGGCGATAGTGTTAAGGGTTGCCTTCGATGAGCGCCTTATTCTTACGGTGAATTACCTGTCGGCGGTCTATTGGACGCTGTGGATCTTGATAGTGGATCAATTTTTTAGGTCGAGGACCTCAAGAGATTACTCGATACTGGTCGTGGTAGACAAGGGTTGCTTACCCGCTTTTTTTAACTTGGGGAATATCTTTCCCTCAGTTATGAATTCGAGGGACTCATAAATTGGGCGTTCGTCTGCTGAGGTAGTTTTGGGACCTAGGGACTCCTCGTTTACTGCTTTTCTTTTGTAGCATTTTTGGGACCTAGGGGTTCCTCACCGAACAAATTTTCAAACAAGGGTTCCTCGTGCATCGATGCCAGTGGGGCATTTGGCTTTGGGAGTGTGGGTTCTTCGCACATCGTATCTTTATTTGGACTTGATTTGGAGGAAGGGATTATGACTATTAGCGACTTGGCATTCGGGGTGAGGACCTATGAGGGTTCCTTGTCACTTGCTGGAATGGTCATCCTTACATAGGGATACCTCGTCTAGGTCCAATTTTTCCATGGGTTCCTCGACCACTGAGGCGATTGCGAGGGGTTCCTCGTCAGATGTTATGGTGTTCGTGATGGGATCCTCGACACAAAGGGGTCTTGTTTAGTGCTCCAACCATTAAAATTTTCTCGACAACATCGGATCTGCTGAAGAAGAGGAAGGTTCCTCGCACACTGCCATTGATGTGGCATTTTATTTTGCGATGGGTTCCTCGCGCGCTACTGGGTTCGATATTGCCACGGGTTCCTCGCTATTTCAAAAAAATGGCAAAGGTTCCTCGTTAGAGGTTTTAGATTTTCTCGTCTGATGTGCTTATTAGAGTGGGTTCCTAGACTACTGATCCGATTGCAAGGGGTTTTTCATTTACTATTCTGCCGGCAGCGAGTTCCTCATTTTCTACTTCTATAATCGAGGGTTCCTCGAGGGCATTACATCCCATAAGGGGTTCCTAGATGAGAGCTTTCGCCACTGGGGGTTCCTCGCTTGCTGCTGTGAATAATGGGATCCCTCAAGGCTCATTAACGCTATTTCATCACTCCATCCCCTTCTGCTTCATTTCTAGTTGCCCATGATACCATGAGTCCTCACTTTCTGCTCTCTAAGTGAACATGTTTGAATCTGGTGATGGATTGATGATTAGGATGAGGACCTATAAGGGTTCCTCGCTACTGACTGAAATAGGGGAGGGGTCCTTGAACAGGGGTTCCTCGATTGGATCAAAATTTATTATGGGTCCCTCACAACTATAAAGAAATGATAGGGTTTCCTCGTTAGGATTCTTCGCAACCTTGGGTTCCTCATGTGAGGCTTTGATTTTGAGGTATCTCGTTTGAGACTTTTGTGACCATGGGTTCTTCGCAGGAGATGCTGACTACAAGGGGTTCCTTGCGAGAGATGTTTATAATGGGAGGTTTTTTTTACAGCCATAACTTTTGCCACCATTAGTGGTTCCTCGCTTGGGACTTCGATCTCAGTGGGTTCCTATCTTGAACTAATAGCTATTGGTAGTTTCTCAACAACTTCATCCTATTATGCGTACGGGTCGTGCAACTCCTCATATAGATGAGGACCCTCCCTCTGATAATAGGAGATCAACTTCCTGACCTCTTCCGTAGTAACAACCTTAGAGGGTGATTCCTCCAAAATCATGCCTTTTTCTTCTGGTGAGCTTGATGGTGCCAAAACCTGCTCTGGCACCACCTTTAATGGCAGAATCATCTCAGTTGGAATTTTTGCTAGAGTGGTTGCCCCTACAGAGGGGGCTTTCACTGGTGTTACAGAACATTGACTCCAATTTGTAAGGTCAACATTCTTTTGTCGCAAAAACTCAAAAAAATATGCTCATAAGGTTTCTACATGTCATCGGAACCACCATCGGTGAACTGCTCTTCCCTCCCTGAGGAGAAGATACTCTAGTTCCGGTCACCACAACATCCTCCTGAGTGACCTGGCCATTTTATGCTCCATTCCCAGCTGGAATGTATTCAAAACTAGATGCCTAAAAACATTAAACCTTCTTTGTCCATGGAAGTGAGTATACCTCCCAAATGGAGTCGCTAAATGTAGGAGGGTAGTGTGACTGAGGTCTATGAATAACTGGAAAGGGTGAGGCGTGACCCACTCCAATGGACTCTATCTGCACGTTTCTCAAGAACTTTTGGAGCATCTTCTGATGAAACCTTCTCCTTTTGGTAAAAATGCAGCTCAAGCTAGAACTCCCTTCTTGCAAGAAGATGAACTTCCACAATAATAATAGTAATTTTCTCAAGAAGGGATCCTGAGAACGATGTCTGTCAGTGAGGAGTGAAAGAACAAGGCACTTAGCACTAGAGAGAGAGCAAGGAGATAATACTAGGAAGTTCTGGTGTGATTTTGACAGAGGTACAGTGCTATCGTTACCCAGGGGAGCTATTTATACTTGGGCACTAGGGTTGAGTTGGTGAGGGTTAAGGTCTGTAGTGTACCATTTGTCCCGACCTGTGTGTAGTAGCTTGTCCCCCTAGACAGGTGCCACCTGGTGCAAACCAAAGTCAAAAATCAAATATGTCTCCTAATGGAGACAAAATATCTGATTCGGTAAATATCTTTTGAAACGATAACTTTTGGTACAAACTTTGTAAACTTGAGGGGGGTCTCAAGGACCACCTTCTCTAAAATATTTATAAGCTTGAGGGGGTCTTGAGGACCCCCCCTTCCAAAATCATTTTTCTTGAGAGGTACCTATAGGACCCTCTCCTTTAAAATCATTTTATAAAAAGTTCTTTTCTTATGAGTAACTCTTTGGTTGTTCACCCTGGTTATGTCTGACTGTGAGGTGTGTGAGGACTGGGTGACCCTAGGGTCTTTTTACTAATATTCTCTCAATCCTAAAGTGCTAAATAGTTGATCTTTCTCAACAAACCTTATTCCTCAGCTGCCAAACCAAAACTCCCAAGAGATCCCAACTGACCTATTTGAGCCATGCCTGCTCAACTAGGCTACCTGTACAAGGAAGTAAGTGTTATTACTTTTGTTCTTTTAAAGAATGAATTTTCATGATGAGGGTTGCTCATTGTATCCACTCCCTTATCCTGCCCTATTTTTCTAGAACTTGATGGGGGGGGGGGGGGGACCTTGACTGTTCCTCGCCCTAATATTTTCAGGAAGTTAAGAAGGAGGACCTTGACTGCTACTCGCCCAGAAATTTTTTGGAAGCTGAGGGGGAGGATATTGACTACTCCTCGCCCCATCATTTTTTGGAAGCTGAGGGGGAGGACCTTGACTACTCCTCGCCCCGACATTTTCGAGAAGCTGAGGGGAGGACCTTGATTGATTCTCGCCCTGACATTTTTTAGAAGTTGAGGGACCTTGAGGGTTCCTTCACCAATATGAATTTTCTGTCATTGAGGGACCCTGGGGGTTCCTTCACCAATACAGATTTTCTGTGGTTGAGGAACCCTAGGGGTTCCTTCACCAATATGGATTTTCTACTGTTGCGGGGCCCTTGGGGTACCACCCCCAATATGAATTTTTGTTGTTGAGGGACCCTGGGGGTTCCTTCTCTAATATGAATTTCTGCTTTGAGGGACCTTGGTTTTCCTTCTCTAATATAAATTTATGTTGTGTAGGGACCCTGGGGGTTCCTTCTCAATATGAATTTATGTCGGGACCCTGGGGTCCTTCTCAATATGAATTTTTGTCGGGATCCCGGGGGTTCCTTATCAATATAAGTTTCTGTCAGAACCCTAGGTGTTCCTTCTCGATATGAATTTATGTCATAGAGTGACCCTGAGGGTTCCTTTTCATTATGAGTTTTTTCCGTAGAAGGACGCTGGGGGTTCATTCTCAATATAATTTTTTTACCAAAACCCTAGAGTTCCTTCTCAATATAAATTTATGTCGGGACCTTGGGGGTTCCTTCTCAATATGAATTTACGCAGGGACCCTGGGGGTTCCTTATCAATATGAATTTCTGTTGTGGAGGGACCCTCGAGGTTCCTTTTCTAATATAAATTTCTGTTGTGGAGGGACCCTGGGGGTTCCTTCTCAATATGAATTTCTGCCAGGGCCCTAGGGTTCCTTCTCAATATGAATTTTTTTCAGGACCCTGGGGTTCCTTCTTAGTATGAATTTATGTCGGGACCCTGGGGGTTCCTTCTCAATATGAATTTCTTTCGGGACCCTGGGGTTCCTTCTCAATATGAATTTCTTGTGTGGAGGGACCCTGGGGGTTCCTTCTCCACTATGAATTTCTATTGTGGAGGGAGCCTAGGGGTTCCTTCTCAATATAAATTTCTACTGGGATCCTGGGGGTTCTATATCAATATGAATTTCTGTCGGGACCCTCGAGTTCCTTCTTAATATGAATTTCTATCGGGACCCTGGGGGTTCCTTCTCAATATGAATTTCTATTGGTACCCTGGGTTCCTTCTCAATATGAATTTCTTCCAGGACCCTGGAGTTCCTTCTCAATATGAATTTCTGCAGAGACCCTAGGGGTTTCCTTCTCAATATGAATTTTTATCGGGACCCTGGCGTTCCATCTCAATGTGAATTTTTATTAGGACCCCGGGGTTCCTTCTCAGTATGAATTTATGTTGGGACCCCGGGGGTTCCTTCTCAATATGAATTTTTGTCGGGACCCTGGGTTCCTTCTCAATATGAATTTCTGTTATGGAGGGACCCTGGGGGTTCCTTCTCCACTATAAATTTCTATTGTGGAGGGACCCTAAGGGTTCCTTCCCCAATATGATTTTTTTCTGTTGAAGGACCATGGGGGTTCCTTTTTCTAATATGAAATTTATCTTTGGAGGGACCCTGGGGGTTCCTTCTCTAATATGACTTTCTGCTATGGAGAGACCCTGGGGGTTCCTTCTCTAATATGAATTTCTGCTATCGAGGGACCATAGGGTTCCTTCTCCATTATGAATTTCTGTGGTTGAGGGACCTGGGGGTTCCTTCACCCAATATTAATTTTTTGTCATTGGGGGGTCCTAGGGATTCCTCAACCAATATGAATTTTGGGTGTTCCTCAACCTCATATTTTTAGTAAGCTGAATGGGGGGTCTTTGAGGGATCCTCTCCCTAAAATATAGTGGTCATGCTTGAAATACCCTTTTATAGTTTCTTTCTTTCTCAAAACATTCATTTAACGATTTAGAACTTGAATAAGACATTTTTCAAACTCATGACTGGGTTGAACAAAAATTTCATGCCATTTAATAACTTGTGTCGGGTTTGGAATATGTCGAAGCAACTGAGACACTTGGAATAAATTATGAATACTAGATAATTTCGAGGGTAAATTTAACTCATAAGCCACAGATCCAACACGTTTGTTAATATTAAAGAGTACAATGTATCTTGGTGGTAGTTTTCCTTTCTTTTCGAAACATAGGATTCTTTTACAAGGAAAACTTTCTAGAATACTTGATTGTAAGTTTCAAATTTTGAGGGCTTCTTTTGATGATCAATGTAACTCTTCTTTCAATCTGGGGTTGTCTTGGGTCTTTCTCTGATATGTCGTATCTTTTTTATAGTTTTTTGGATTATTTTAAGACCAAATTTCTTATTGTTCCCTTACTTGGTCCAACATGTTGATGACAACTCAATCAATAACAACTAAATTCCAATTTTTTGGAATATCTAAAGTACAAGCTCTTATAAAATATCCTTTATTGTTTGAATAGTGCGTTCAGATTGTCCATCAATCTGGTGATGACATGCGGTACTCAAATGAAGTTTAGTATCCATTGTAGCTTGGAGTTATTGCCAAAATATACCTACAAAATGAGAATCTCAGTCTGATACTATGGACAAAGGGATTTCATGTAATCGACCAATTTCTATGGACAAAGGTTACTGAGCTTTTGGAAAGAATCAGCAGTTTTCACTCAAAGAAAATGGGCAGATTTAACGAGTCGGTCTACTAACACCCAAACAAAACTTTATCCTTAGGACGAATGAGACGGTTCACTAGAAAAATCCATAATAATATGTTCCATTTCCATTTCAGAATGGGAAGAACTTGGAGAATTCCACCAAGACATTGGTGTTCTATCTTTACTTACTAACACGTTAGACATCTTCTCACAAAGTTCTCAATATCATTCCTCATATTTTCCCACCAATATTATCTCTTTAATACATGATATATTTTGGAGCTTTCGAGATGTATCATGAATTTAGAACGATGAGCATTTTGTAATAACTCTTCTCATAGGGACAGTTTATCAGGTACATACAACCTATTTCTAAATCATAGAGTTGTTTCTCGATCGTATGATAACTCTAGAGACTTATTTTTGGTTTGTTGTTTCATAACAAAGGGATCTTGGAGTTCTTGTTCTAATATTTTCTTCCTCGGGCTTGGGTAAGCAATAATATTGGTAAATTTTGAAAAAGGTGACGTTGGCTGAAGATCATATTGCTCTATGGTAGCAGCAACATCATAGTAAATCGGGTTGTTAAGTTTACTAATAGGGTTATGGATTAATACATGAGCTATAACTTTTCCTTTTCTTGAATGTTAATTTAACTTAAATCTGCAATCTTTTAAAAATTCCATCCAACGTCTTTATCTCAAATTTAAGTCCTTTTGAGTGAAGATGTATTTCAAACTTTTATGATTTGAAGGTACTTGAAATTCCTCACCTTATAGATAACAACGCAATATTTTTAAAGTAAAAACTATGGATTCTAACTCAAGATCATGCACATGATAGTTACATTCATGAATCTTGAGTTGTCAAGATCCATACTCAACTACCTTTCCCTTTTTGCATTAGGACACAACCTAGCCTTGTAACAAGGCATTTATATATACATCATAACTTACAATACAGTAGAAGGAATGATTAGGGTGGGAGCAATAATCAACTTGTTCTTTAAAGTTTCGAATGCCTACTCACACTCGAAAACCATACAAATGGCATTTCCTTCTAAGTTAGCTTCATTAATGGAAGAGAGATTCTGGAATATCCTTCTATTAAACGATAATAATAACTAGTTGTCCCGAAAAAACTCTTAATCTCGGTGATAGTAGTGGGATTTTTCCAATCTAAAATTGTTACAACTTTAGCTAGATTAACTTGGGTTCTACTTTCAAAAATCACTTGTCCCAAGAACTTTACTACCTTCATTGAAAAATCACAGTTGCTCTTCTTAGAAAACAACTGAAGATTTCTCGAGGTACCTAATACTGCTTCTAAATGTTGGGCATTTTCTTCATGATTCTGGGAATAAATGAGGATATCATCAACAAATATGATAACAAATTGATAAAAAAAAGCCTGAATATCCGGTGCATTAGATCCATGAAAGTTGTAGGGGCATTGGTTAATCCAAAAGACATTACAATAAATTCAAAATGTCCCTAACGAGTTTCAAAAGAGGTTTTCGAAATGTCTTCTTATCTTACTCTTAATTTATGGTAACCAAATCGTAAATCTATCTTGGAAATGATTCTTCCACCCCTAATGATCGAATAAATCTCAAATTCTAGGTAAAGGATACTTATTCTTAATTTTTACTCAATTCAACTTTTGATAACCTGTGAATAACCTAAAACTTCCATCACTCTTTTTCATAAAACAACACAGGTGCTCCCTATGGAGATGAAATAAGGTGAATAAAACCTTATTCAAGGAGATCATCTAGTTGGGCATGTTCGAGAAGGTGGTATCAAAATAGGAAAAGTATTTAGTGGAAGGTTAATGGTAAATTTGATTTGTTAGGAGGGTAGTATGCTTGGCAATTCTTCGGGAAAACATCCTTGAATTTTTCCAAAATTCTAGGAAATATAGAAGAAGTGGAATTTTGGATTTCAAAAGTTAAAGGTTTGGAATGACCAATCCCTTGAAACATAAAAAAATGATTTTCTTGGTCTTAAAACTCTCTTTGAATAGCAATTGATCTAATTCTGATATTTTGATACTACGTCGATTCCGATAATAATATCGAATCCACATATATCTACAATTATCAAATTCACAAAGAGTATACATAAGTCTAACTGAATTTTTCAATTATCATACCCTTTAGTAGATGTACTAACCTCACCGATGCGTAATTATATTTCCAATGGAGTGTTTAATGACTTTGGTAAAATTTGTGAAACTTTAGCTACTTTAAGACCAAGGAATGAAGGATTTTAACCATAATGAAATAAAATATCAGCGGGATAATGATGAAAGAGTACCATACCTTCAACCACGTCATGTGAATTATGTGTAGGTAGTATGACAGAATTCTTTTTACGACTGGGGAATGATTCATGTTTCCTATTAGCACTATAGGGTTGGTTCTGATTATAGGAATAATTTGTTCCTTTGTGTCTTGAAAGGTTACCCTATCTCTTACGAGTCATGAATACATTCAATTAGGACATTGTGGACGCATATGTCCAACTTCTTGGGACTCGTGGCAAAGAAATACTGTAGAGGTGGTACTGTGGCGAATCAGAGAATAAACTTGTCCACTAGAGCTAGGATAAGGTTGGTGTCTGGGCTTGGGTAAATTTCTAATGACGTAGTTAATCCTATTTATAGGATCAATTGAACATACATATCCACTTATTATGGGATTTCATTCGATAATTGAAGAAATTTATATAAGTTGGAAAACATTTCAGATTTACAAAAGAGTAATGGAGGTTTTGATCCTTGAGTGCAACCCTCCCTTAAACTTATTATGTTTCTTGATCTCCGTATCCACGTATTCAACTGCATAATGCTACAATTCTGTAAACTTGTCTTCATACTCAACCATGGATGTATTAGCTTACTATAATAGCAGAAAATCGGCAGTTAACTGGTCTCTTTTGGTTTCAAAAAAATACTTCTTGAAGAAGATTTCTTCAAACTGTTCCCATGTTAGGGAAACAATATTTTGACTTTGGGTTAAGGTTTGCCACCAGAAATCAACTTCACATTCAAACATGTAGGATGCCAAAACTACTTGAAGATTTGAATGAATTCCTGCCATTTTGAATAGCTTCGTAATTTGACGTACCATTTCTCAGACTCACTTGCTCCTAGCTTTGCAAGAAATGGAGGGATTCTTTGCCTTATAAATTATTTAAGATCATTCATTTAACGTGCATCATTGGTAACTTCTTATTGAATTAGGTGGGGAACTAGTGATTGTTGTTGTTTGGCTAGAGATGTTAATTCTTCAAAGCATTTCATAATTCGTTCTATAAGAGTCTGCTCAGTTTGAGTTTCAGTGGAAGGAGTGTGATTTTTAACCACCTTAAATCATAATATAACATTTTCATAATGAAGAGATGCAAGAATAAAGTCTTAAAAAAGATCATATAGAAGCAACTTTGGGTAATTATATTATACATAGGGTTCATTACAACTACTAGCTTATGTTAACATGGTATTATACAGCGTAACTTAAACACTCTGGTTTTGATATAGTCCTTAGTATATTAATCCTCCTATGTGGTAGTGTTGTCATAATATTTATAGACTACTTATTAGTGTTAATACAAATTGGAAGAGGTATGTATTTTTATCTATATGTTTGGAGCCACGTTGTCGGTCTCAAAACGATTAGAGTTAGGGAGGAAGTCAAAGTCGTCGGGCCTAGAGGGGTCGTCATCAGTAGAGTGACTGGAGGATCCCAAATAAAGCTCAATGAGTTCTCTATTAGAGGTTGCTTCAGGATTGAGCGGGGCTGTTGAATGAACGTCATTCCACGAAAGGTTAATATCTTCTTGCAGAATGATTAGATCATCTACATATTTTCGTACTTTTCTCATGACTTGGTTTTCCCCAGAGATACTATTTATCAATATTAACTATTTTACGGTGTTACTAGAATTCAAGTCATCATCTACTTGCCGAACCGTTGTACTAAGCCTTAAATAAGCATATTCTCTTCATGTATTTTCCCATCTATTATTGGGAATTATATCGAGGCTGAAAAGCAGTGAGTCCAGAGTATTCATGACTAAAAACAAATTTCATATATAGTAAAGGTAAAGAAGTTATGAAAAATGTAAAATAACTAATGTTCTATATTATTCTGTTATAGGAGTCTAACCCAACGTATTTTAAAAGCACACTCTGATACTAACTTGTCATACCATGTTATTGATATGAATGTACAAGATAGTAACAAATAAATGAAACTAAATTTAAGGTGGAAAATATAAATTTACTCATTAACATAATATTACATCTATTGTATTACCACCACGGGGGTGAATTGTTAATGTCACATATTATTTCCCAAACTGAAAAATGACATAGATCATTGAGAAATGCCATTCTTTCCTTCCATCTTCCTTAATCTCCTTCCATATAGTTATATAAGAAAACATATGATCCATGCGTATCACAAAAAGGGAAGGGGATTTGGCTTTCTTATCTTGGAACATTTGGAGGAAAAACGAATTACCACGAGTATGCTAAGTAGATTTTAACCAGTTTATAACAATTATATGAATATACAAGTTGAACTGTGTACAAAGTTCACTGTTTACTAAGGAAGCATAATCAAAATTCTTTAATAAAGAAATCCAAGGATTTTTAAACCGAGAATCCCATACATACCAGTTTACTAATGGGTGTAGAAATAATTAAACACGGTCTATATAACCAAATAATAATGTCAACCCAAAACTTTTGGGTAATAATAAATAGATAGATAGGTAGACTACTTAGAGTGGAAATTATACGTATGTAACTTTAAATCCAGGCTCTCAAACATCTGAAACCTCAGTCCAAGTACAATGTTTTATGGGTTAATAAGTAAGTCTACTCCCTAGTTAATACTGATGCTTATAACAATTTTCACATAGATGCAAGGTGAACGGATTTAATTGTTTCAAATAATCTTTTAAAATTAGTTATTTAGACGAAAAGGGTTAAATTAATCAAATTATCCATATTCATGCATTAACAATATTTAACAACATATATATTATGGAAGTAGTATCATAATATAAAGATACTAAGAATAATTTGGAGCTATCACGGTGTGATATAATTAGCAATATATCAAATACGCTGAAATCATTACGCAAAAGGAAAAATCTACTGGTTAGTCATGTAGAACGAGCTTAACCATGGTTGAAATTGGGATCTTAAGGGTTATGTACTTGATTATCTATCAATCAATGTAATTTTAAGTATATGTCATGGATAATAGGACTGTTTTCAGAAAAATAAATGACGAAACTATATCTTTTAAAGTTTAGGGACTAATATGTAAAAAAAATTGGGACGTTAAATTGTAAGGCTTAAGGTAAATTTTGAAAAATGGTTTAGAAGACTTTTTGTCCCAAATTAATTAAAGTATATGTAGAAAAAAGTTGGGGTCAAAATTCATAACTTGAAAAAACTAAAAGGGGTCAATTTATAAATATATGATAATATAATTTACCTAAAACCATGGTTATCTGTAATTTGGGCTAGGATTTACCTACAATGCCTTACCATATACCATTTTGACTAAAACAGATAATAAATAGAAAAAAAAATAGAAAAAAAAAATTATTAGTCACACGCCCTCACGCGCCTGGTCAATATTACTAGTTTAAAATTTTATCTTGAACCTCTCGACAATAGAGCTATTGACCTTGAATAACTTATGATTTCATAAACCATTTGATATGATTTCAAACCAATCCAACCTAATTTATCATAAGGAATCTACATCTTTAGGTCTCACGGATTGGGGTTTAGTATTCATCAAGTTTCAACTACTATATGTCTTTCAGAATATTTGACCAAACATATATGGATTAACTGGACATGGCAATGACTTTTAAGCTTATGGATATCTTTCTCCTATCCTATAAAGGAGTTTGTCTTTGTTTGAAGGATTGATGTACTCTGGTTGAAGAGAATTTTGAATTTTCAGTTTTGAAAACTCGAAAATACTTTTGAGAAATTGGTGTTCAAACCTTATGACTTTTTGAAAATGATCATTGCACTTGAGCTCCTGGGCTCATAAAATAATCAATCCTCACTTTGAAACAGGTTCAAATTCAAAGAATTAAGTTTCATCACTAAAGCTCAAGGTTTAATGGAGGTTTTAAAGGTTTCTTCCTACGCATACTATTTTACACGTAAGAACTTACTTTTCTTGATTGGATTGGACATTATGTGCAGAAAACATTTGGATTAAAAGAATAAGAATTGATGCATGAAATCATAGGTTAGTAGTTTGGAGGGAAAATTTCAAGTTTGGGCCTGGCTGAAGGGATGAGGTTTGAGGTTGAAATTCATGTGGATTTTATACATTCAGCTGAGGGAGTCTAATGGTATTACCGAGAGTTGGATTCTCCCAATTTTTAAGATGATAAACTTGTGTGGAAAGTAAGTTCACGTGGTTTAATGGTGTAATCTATGTGATTTTTTTCCTTTTCTACTGATAGGGAAACTGACTTGGCAGGGGGAAAGTCTAAATAATCAATTTTTTTTATGTTCATTCATTAAGAGAAAGTTTTATATTTATTTGGTATTAAAAATATAATTTTTACATGTTTTAGGGGAATTTGTGTAATTATATAAATGTTTAGGGTTTAGGATTGTAATAATAAATTAATTGAATTCTAAAGGTTTAATTTGATATAAAGTTTGGGTCTTGAGGTGAAATATAGGTTAAGTTATACTTCTATCGAAGTTTAAGGGGTAATTTGGTGATTTCATAATATTAGGGGGGTACTTAGGTAATTAAGCAATGTTGCTAATTATTTGATGTAGTTTTAACTTTATGAGGATGTTTTTGAATTTGACTAAGATATAGGGAAGATAATAGTTGATTTATGAAGTTGTTGGATCTTACTAGTTTGATCTAGAGTTTAGAATTTTACCGGTGTTACAACTACTTTATCAGCCAGGTTTGAACAAGGTGAGAGAAAATAAGAGAGCTCACTTTAAAGTCATGGATGAGATGAAAAATGTATCCAAATAGTTGAAGCCCAACTATGTAGGGGATCTATCTAAAAAACATAGGATCTGTATAGTGAGACTGTGTGATAATTGATTAAATTAATTCACAAGTTTCCAATTAAACCTTATTTAATTAGAGTCTATTTTTAAATCAAATAAATTCAGCCACGAAACATGCATCTAAATATGATAAATAATTAAATCACGTGACACAAATATTCAGGAAAAATCCCCGAAGGGCAAAACCTTTTATTTCTAGAACTTTGAAGAATTTGCAAGACCATTGACTTACATACAACCTGATAATCGCACACAAGTGTAACACATGGTGTCTTTGTCAAACCTCTAAAGCAACGGCTAGAAATATTGACACAAAAATATCCACAAGTGTCGATTCTAATGTCGTCGGCTATAACTTTCCCTTTCCAGGAGGGCTGCAATGAAGAAGAAGACGACTTCTCCACAAGATGTGAACTTTATAAGGACTCCCTCCACAATAGCACGCAACTGTCGGTTGTAGAGTTTTCCCCACAAAGAATAAACCAAAGAAAAATATGTTCTTGGGTTCCACAAAACAATTCACATAAAAGTAATTGGGATTTTGTGAATTAAAACAAAAATATTTGAACCCTTAAAATTATTGGAGAAAAACTTTCTGCCAAAAGGTATTGAATTAAATCTGGGCAGATACACAAAAGTTTCAAAAGAATAAGACTCTTAAAAGTTGAAAATGTTCTCCACATCTTTCTAGGCTGCCAGGACCCCTTTATATACAAAATTTGAGTCAGTCAAAGGATAAGCATTACAGCAGCGTGTCAGTCAAAAAGCAGGGTCGTTCGAACGAGAACCCCATCTCGCTTGAACGAGATCGTGTGTCATTTGAAAGACTACGCGTGACATCCCAATGTCGTTCGAACGAGATTGAGATCTCGCTTGAACGACCTTGGTATCGAAACCGAGGTACGCTTACTGCTTTTGCAGTTTTTCACAAAGCTTTTCAAAACATAACTTTCTCTTTATAGTAGTTATAAAATCTCTTTAAAAAAACATTTTTATATAAAAGCTTTTTAAAACCCTTTTAAAAATATCCCAACACTCTTAATATGAAATGTAAATGAAATTTTAAAACAATATCTTACCAAAGTTCATATTGTTGGGCTTGAATGTTGAAGGCAACTTGTAATTCGAATCCGTCTTTTGTAGATGCAATATTCATAATTCTTCGACGACTTGTAGCGATATACAACATAATTAATTGTAACAGACTTATTAAAAATACGTCCTTATAGGATCGCATGGGCAACATCACCAATTTTAAAAAATCCACTCCAAAGGGTATTTGTACAGGGATTGCCATTCATGACCTATGTGATAATCTATCCAACCAAACAAAATTCAATCCCCCTATGATCACCTCAGTATAAGGAAAAGTTAGATCCATTGTTTCAAGTCGAGAAATACCAGGTAGCATGCGACATATTCTTAGTAGCAGGTGAGATGCATTACAATTCTTTTTCAAACATTCTCTCAGGACCTGCTTAGATATGGTATAATGGTTTACCTAAAGGGAAGTTCTTTTATTTTAAACAATTGATTAATATTCTTATTAATAATTTTTATTTCAAATAAAAACAAGGTAAGAGGATATCTCACTTATTAAACATCTGTTAAAGCCAGGATGACACGACAACGGAGTACATTACAAGATTTATCATCGAAAAGCTAGAGGTGGTTGAATACAACTAGAAAGTTACCATCATAACAACAACGAGAAAGTTTCCATCACAACAAATATGAGTGGCATATTGCATACTTATAACCAAGAAATTGAAAGATGACATTGAAGCCCTCATCAAAAGAGGTAAGGTAAATAAATATATGGTGAAAGTGGCAGACCAACACCAATTTGTGATGATTGGAAGTCGAGGAAAAGATCAAGATTACCTTGTGTCGGATATAGGGATAAAAAATAGCTGGGGAAAATAAAGATGAGGAAGATCCAGAGCTCCTTGCAAGGCCCAAGGAGATAGTACAAGAACTGAGGATGATTTCTCTAAGGATGAACCAGTTGAAAGAAAGGCATAACTCAATGAAGCAAGAGATTATGTCGACAATATAGACATAAACATAATGAAAGTAACAAATGACCTAACTCATAATGTCGCCATGGATCGATTGATAACAACATTCTATAGGGATGGCGTCTCAGGGTTATTATATCCTCATGACAACCCACATGTAACAACTATAATGGTCCATAATAGGAATGTGAAGTAAATTCTGGCACATAATGGGAGCTAGGAGGATGTACTTCTCTTTAACTATTTCCAAAGCCTGAAGTTGTCCAAAAAAAAATTTTAAGCCTCCTATTGTCCACTAAATCAATTTTTTAGGTGAGAAGGTATACTCACTAATAAAAACAGAGCTGCAAGTTTTTATTGAAATGTGGCCGACCTGTAGAATCGAGACAAATGTGATTCTTCGTCTTTGATTAGAATATATTATAGTCCTATAAAATTATCTTTAGAAGAGTGAGTCTTAAAAATCATAGGTTGTAGCCTCAACTATTCATCAATCCCTAAATTTCCACACTAATTTTGGTGTCAGAGTGGTAAAGGGAAACCAAGTGGAAGAACACAAATTCTATTACAATTTGTCCAAAGAGGAAAAAAGTAAGAAATTATCACAAACCTATCAAATCAAGACATTAAAATCCTTGAGATGAAGATAAGTTGATAACTGGAGAAGTAATTGAGAAAAAATAATTAATAATTCTGAACGATGAGCATCCTAAAAGGATAACCTATATCATCTCATCTCTAGATCCCATCCTTAAAAGCAACTAGATAAATTCCTAGGATGGAGGAAAATCTTGTTCGCTTGGATCCATTAAGAAATTCTTGTAATTGATCCATCTATTATTAGTCACGATCTTAACATAGTCACAGAAGCAAAGCCAACAAGGCAAAAGTGAAGGTTATTCTTGAAGGAGAACAACATGGAAATTCAAGATGAACTGACCAAGCTGAAGAAATGTTATTAAAGATGTGATGTATCCCTATTTCCTAGAAAACATGCTAATGGGAGCAAAGAAAAATAACAAATGTCATATGTGTGGACTTCACAGACTTGAATAAGCATATCCCAAGGATTTTTATCCTTTGGTTCGAATGGATCAACTCGTGGACACAACAGGTTGTCATGAACTACTGAGCTTCATGAATGAGTATTCATGTGATAGCTAGATTAAAATGAAGATAGAAGACAAAGAAAAGATCCTCTTAATCACTAGCCAATGTACATTTTGTTATAATATTATGCCATTTAGATTAAAAAAATGCAGATGCCACCTATAAAAAATTGGTGAACACGGTATTTAAGAAGAAAATATGGAAGAATATGGAAGTTTGCGAGGATGACATACTATCCAAGAGCAAGAAGGAAGACAACCATATCAAATATCTCAAACAAACCTTCGATGATCTATAGAAACATCATATGAATCTAAATCTAGCCAAATTTGTGTTTAGATTCAAGGCTAGAATTTTTTTTAGTTTTATTGTTAACTAAATGGGTATATAGGACAACCTTAAAAAGATCCAAGCGCTGATCAATATGAAACCCACTAAGAGTAAGAAGGAAATCCAAGGCCTTACAAGTCAGGTGGAACCTTTGAAATATTCATGTCCATAGTAAAAGATAAGTGACTCCCATTCTTCAACATTAATAAAAACTTTTCATATGAAGAGAGGAATGCAAAGCTTCCTTCATAGAGCTAAAAATTACCTAGGATCAATCTCATTACCGTAAAGAAAAATCTTGGGAGAAAAATATATTAAAAGACTAATTTTCTATTATGGACTAATAAACCCTAGGTAACCCAAAAAGCAAGTAAATAATCTAAGCCTTTCTAAGCATGCAAGTAAAGTTATTAACAATTTTAATATGAATTACCTAATTATAAGGTTGACATGAAGGATTAGTTTGGCAATAAATAACAAGCACAATCACACGAGATGACAATGTATGAAAGAAACCCCAATAGGAAAAATCTCAGACGGCTAGGCCTAGACAAATTTCACTACTGATAAGGTTTTAACAAAAGACTCAAATGATAAATAATACTTGACTTGACTCCTTAAGCTCATGCGGATGAAAGTTTTCTACCTTCCTCTACAACATTGGATAATTTAGCATCAACTTCACACTAACTCTATGACTCGAGCTCCTCTGATACCCTCTGCCATCACCCGATTGCGTGGATTCCACTATAGTGAAGAATATATAATAAAATGCAAGGTTTTGATCTTGAAATATGATCAAGAATCTCAATATTATATTTGGATATTTGGATTTGGAATAAAGGTACAAGTTGGAGTCTTAGGAACGTTTCTGTTGTAAAAGGATATTTTCTAATGGATGTGAAACCTAATTTTTTAGAGAATGGCCATTTGAAATAGGTCAAAAACATTTTCTAAAAATTAGTTTCCCTCATTCGAATGAGAGCTAGGTAGTTTGAATGACATTATACATATCGTTTGAATGAGATCATAAGTTGTTCAAACGATAAAACAATTTCGTTTGAACACTAAACTAACAAGCTTCCAGCGAGGATGGAAACATAAAACAATGGGGTCTCATTGAAATATCCTTAGAAGTATGTTCGAATGAGACTTGAATCTCGAGAGAAGCTTGTTAGAATAAGATTTTCATTTCTCTAGAGTGAGACACGTTCTCGTTAGAATGACCTAAAAAGAAAGTTTATTTTAAATGTTTTTTTTATCGAAGACGGATAGAACCCCCACCCATGTTATTAATAACCAAAGATCAGAAAAGCCCTGATGTGTCATCTAGCAATCAAGAGAAAAAATTAAATAAAATAATTAAGGCTTTTATAAATTAACGCCTTTACAAGACAAATTAATAGAATAAAGAAAGAATAAAGAATATCTACAGTAAGAAGTTTGAAATTCTCATAATAGGGAGACCCCATTTGTCCATCTTGATAGGTCCTTTAAGGGTAGATGAGAAAGAATCAATATGAAGAAACCAAAGATTAGCAGGTTGTTGCCATATCTATATACATGAACAAAAGAAATGATGAAATCTTCACTAATTATGTTAATATCCTCCACTATATCTATAATTTTCCAAGGACAATGCATCATTTTATTAAGGACATCAATAATAATCTTCGAAACAGATTCTACAATGAGCTCATAGTACTTTAGATCTCCATAATATTTTATGCCTTCTAAAATAGCCGAACCTTCTACTTCAATGTTGGATTTAACGCCAAAGAAATGACAGAATGCCCAAAGCATATCTCCCTTAGAATTTCTCAAAATACCACTACCTCCACTATTACCTGGATTACGAATTGAACTACCATCAGTGTTGAGATTTATAACATAAGCTGGAAGGGGATGCCACTTCACAACACAATACTCCTTAAACACCTTAAAATCCCCCAAAGAGTAAATAGAAACTTGTTTGGGAGAATGAGGAATCAACTTAAATATTGAATAACATAAAGT
This sequence comes from Sambucus nigra, assembly GCA_949130495.1. NCBI lineage: Eukaryota > Viridiplantae > Streptophyta > Magnoliopsida > Dipsacales > Adoxaceae > Sambucus > Sambucus nigra. The sequence continues at coordinate 252,350,186 of OX422220.1, forward strand.
ATCAATAGATCTGATAACTTCATTGAATCTACAGTTATTTCTATGGAACCATAAAGACAAACAAATGATAATAGGCATCATTTTTTACAAATGGCACTAAAGTTATTTAGAGCATAAATCCACCACAATAAACACTTGCTTCTGATATCTGATCTCACAGAAGGAATTCCCATCACCTTACCAAAATGGGACCACACCGTATCAGCTAAATCTCCTTGAATAAACACATGGTCAATACTTTCAACTTGACATAGAACATAACAATGACATTTAGAAGGACCATACCAACTTGTAGACATCAATTTATCATCCATGGGAAGGAAACCATAAAGCATTTTCCATACAAAGATGGATAATTTTATAAGAATTGCTCTCAACAAAGGGAAAGAATAGAACCACCTAGTTATAAATTTGTTTTGAATAAGATCCCAAGCTGACGAAATTAAAAACTTTCCATAAGTAGTTGCTGACCATATATCTCATCTTTCTGATCAACCATACTGATATAAGTTCCCATGATTTTATAGCAGATCTCTTGGGGAAATAAAGTTGAAATCTTATTAACATTGCATCTTCTATATTCATCCCACATATCCTTGACTTTGAATGGACCATCAGCTGAGGTGTACAGATAAAGAGGGCCAACAGAGCATAAATTTCCATAAAGAGAACTCCAAGAGTCATTACCTATTCTCCACAGGATGCAGTCTTCAACTTTAGATCTAACTTGTCACATTCTTCTCCACGATTAAGACCTTAAACTTCCACATTCTTCTCCATGATTAAGACACTAAACTTCCATTAGCTATGCAAGGATTCACTTTTCTCTTCTATTTGGCACACATGAGTTTAGGCCGAAGAGAGTCTTGACTTTTAAACTTCAACCATAGCTTAATAGCAAATGATTTACTCATATCACAAAGGCTTCTAATACCTAAACACCCTTTATCATTAGGTCTAGAAATCACTCTCCATTTACACCAATGATGTATATGATATCCAACACCAGAAATAAAGAAGAAATTAACAAACAAACCTTCTATAATGTTAATGGTCTTCTTTGTAGGCATCAAAGCTGACATTATATATAATGGAATAGAGGATGGAACATGCTTGATAAGGATGATTTTACCTCCAAGGGATAGAATCTTAGCTTTCCAAGAAGCTATTTTAGACCTGATTTTAGCCACTAAAGGCTAAAAAAATGTTTTTTTCCTCCCTGAGAAAATAGGACATCCAAAATAAGAAATAAGAGATTGTTTTACTTTAAAACCAAGTAAAATAGAGATCTTATTTTGTCACCAACTTAAAGTTTATTTAACAATGAAAGGTAACTGAGATTTATTCGTTTATCAGTTTGTGAAATTCTACATGGTATCAGAGCGATAAAACTCTTGCGAGTAATATTGATCCTGGTAGTTCACATCGGTATACCGTTTCTCCGGTGGAGGTAGCCTTCGTTCATTGCTACCGTCCGTCGGGTATCCTTAGACTCCATATGGGGACTTTGCATCTGTGAAGTTTTCCTTTGTTAACGGAGATTGAGAGTAGAAGTAGTAATGATCCCGCTATTCTTCTTGGTCTGATGCGTCAAAGTGAGTAGCTGGTATGGGTAAGGGCACATAAATGAGGTTGTCTTGTTGAGTCGTTCTTGGAGGAAAAATAGAGGAAAGAAAGATCAAGCTCATTAATCTTGAGACAAGCATGTAGCAATTGTACCTACTACAACTTTGGTGGGAGAAAATTTGAAAAAAACAAAGCTTGACATTGTTAATGTTTAGGCATCAAGTGTCTAACGCCAGATAATTATTTTAAGACTGCAACTACTGAACATAGTAAAATTAATCTCCTGGGTGCTTTGAATGATGATGGTATAATTGTTTCCAATACCAAACCAGTAACAAAGGAAAATATTATGGCTGCAATCAGGAAGAAAACTACCAATAACATTGTATACATTTCTTGCCAGTCCATCAACAATGTAAGGAAATCCTTATTTGACTTACTAAAACCGGCAACGAATATTATCCATGTCCAGCGACTGGCGGTCCAAGAAATTGTGGTACTAATATTATAATTCCTAGCAGTATCCCTCATGGTACGGTTGATGTTGCTACAATGTGAGGGGAGAAGCTTAATGTGCTAGTGATATATGTAAAATAAGGGCAATATTATGCTTTCTTTAATGCTATGAATAAATCTCCCTTTCTATTCCAAATAAAAAAAAAAGTTTATTTAACAAAGACATTGAACTTTTCAGTCTATTAACCTTCTGACTAGAGACTTTTTTATATAAATCTCCCACCAACATCAGCTTCTTTAAAAATTTAAGGTCACCAGATGAGAATAAAATGAGATCATCAGCAAAAGCCAAGTGGTTAATTTTAGGAGCCCCAATAGTAATTTTGAACTGTTTAAAAGAGGATTGAGAGTTTAATTGATTCAAAGTCCAAGAGAATGCCTTTGCCATGATGACAAAAAGCCCCAGAGACAAAGGATATCCCTGCTTGAGACCTTTAACTGATTTAAAGAACCCCTTATGAACTCCATTTACCATAATAGAGAACCAATTATTGGATAGGACTCTTCAAATCATATCAATCCAAATTTCATTAAATCCCAATTTCCTTATCACTTGAATTAGAAAAAACCAAGAGACTCTATCATATGATTTAGCCATGTCCAACGTGATAGCTACATTTCCCCCAAAGTTTTTGGAGTTGATCATGTGAAACATCTCTTAGGCAATAAGAATATTCTCTGAAATATATCTCCCCTTAATGAAATCATTTTGGTTTGATGAAATAATCTGAGGGAGAATTCTCTCAAGTCTGGAATTCAAAACTTTAGTAAAAAAAAAAATTGAAGAAATTACATAAGCTTATAGGTCTCATATCATTAAGAGATTGAGAGGACTCAATTTTAGTGACAAGAACTATAGAAGTAGAAGAAACTATTTCAGGGATTTCAAGACCTAAAAATATGCCTTGCATAACTTTAACCACACCACCTCCAATAATATCCCAACATTTGATGAAGAAATAACATGAGTAACCATTCATACTTACCACATTATTCCCATTAAGCTCAAAGACAACATTGTTAACTTCATCTTAATTTGGATAATCATAAAGGAAAGAGTTTTGGGGTTCAAAAATTAATGGTTGAATACATTTTAGGAACATTTCTGGATTTTCATAACTCTCATTGTCCTCAAAGAATATTTGAAGAACTTGATAACTTCATTGGCAATGTCAAGTTCATCTATCATCCACACACCACTTTTAGTCTTGATTTTATGCAAAAAGAGCTTCATTCCTCTAGATTTTACAAATTTGTGAAAGTATTTGGTATTTTTATCACCTTCTTCCAACCATTTATCTTGAGCTTTTTATCTCCGGTACTCTTCTTCAATGGAAGTCTTCAAAGTGAATTCTTTATCCATTCTAGTAAGAGATTCTATTTGTTCCTCATTTGGATCATTTTCAAAAGAAATTTTAGCCGCTAGCAGATTATCATCGGCCTCTCTAACTGACTAAAAAATGTCCCCATATGTTTCTTTAATCCATTAAGATAAATGATATTTGTGATTTTTTAGATTTAGGGCCACTGAATAAATAGGGTTAGAGGAAATATTAGAGTTCCAATGATTTTTTACTATCTCCATGAAATAATCCTTTAATGTCTCGCTTAATGATAGTATCAATTGTTGACTTCATTTCCACAAGAATAGGAGCATTATCAGAAGTAGACTTGTTTAAATGAAATATATGTACACCAAATTCATTTTGAAGCAAATCTGTATTAGATAAGGTCCTATCCAACCTACTCCAAATTTTGGACACACATTCCCTCTTATTAAACCATGTATATGCAGAACCTGAATAGCCCAAGTCTTCCAAGTTATTAATCTTTATGAATTCCAAAAATTCTAAAGAGGAATTTTTATCAATAGAATTTCCACCTACTTTTTCCCATGAATAAGCAACAGTATTGAAGTCCCCATATACGAGCCAAGGGTAAACAATAGACAAATGAGTAAGGTGTTCCCACAGATCCCTTCTACCAACTTTTGTCCAATTTGCATACACAAAACTACAAATAAACTTTTGACGTAATTGAGGGTTGTGAAAAGAGACTATAAGAGCTTGGTCAAATGAGGCAACCACGTCACTATCAAGTTAATCTTTCATAAAAACCAAGACTTTACTATTAGAGTTGAAGAGATCTTGATTAAAACCCAATCTCACCATAAAGGTATAAATAGCATTCCCTTTTTGCTTTGGTTCTAAAATACCCAACACAAAAATTTTATGAAGCTCAATCGATCTTTTAAGTCTTCTTATAGCTCCTTTCTTAGTAATACCTCTGATATTCCAAATTAGGAAACTAACCATTGGGACAAGGCATCAAATTTAGCTCTTGAATTTGTTTTTATATTCATTTTGTAGGGACATCCCTTTGTAATGATTCGAATATGAGACAAAGAGGTTGACTTGCATAAGAAGTCAGATACTGATGGACTACTATTATTTCTTTTGCCCCTATTTTTCCTTCGTAATAGTGGTAAATTCTTCTTCTTGAATTTTTTCTTCAAAAGTTCTTGTGGCACAATCATTGTTAGCATATATATCACCTTCTTTACCGTCTTCAACAGTCTCATTGGCAAAAATAATATCTGATATCTTTTTAACTTCCACATAATTATTCAATTTATCTTCATGCTCAGACTTCTTCTTCAAAGAAAGTGTTTTTTAAAGATTTTGATTTTCAGGATTCAATGGTTACTCAACTGCCTAATGAAAAGGAGATTCAGTCATGAACTGTTCAATATTTGCTTCTTCTTCTTGATAACCTTCTTTGACATTATCTGTAGCAGTTAACACTCCATCAGTTATAGGAGTTTACTTCTTGAATTTCCTTATGACCCATTCTTTAGTAGGTTCTTTAGATTTTGGAAATGTCTCTTGATTATTTTTCTTATTTAAATTAGTTGTAGCATTCTTCTATCTTCATCTTTTTTAAACTTACAATCTTCTTATTTGTGGCCTTTCTTACAGCAAAAATGACAATAGTCTGGAATATCCTTAAACTCTATATGTTACCAAAACCCAATGCCTTTATCACTGTTGCCAATCCATATTCTCTTGAGATGATCTTTGAACGGGTTAATTTCCACACAAATCCTAGCCAAGCTAGGCCTTGAAAGAGAAGTTATAGATAAATCCATTTTAGGAGGCATTCCCACCACATTTGCGATGGAAAAAATGCTATCTTTATTGTACAAATGGATAGGTAAAAGTGGCATATTGATCCATATAGGAGTAATCGTGGATTCGACATCTAGATGAAAATATGGAGACCATTTAAAAACATGCATAGGTCATCCATGAACGAACCAAGTTTCTCCAAGACAAACTCTATGAAAATCCTACTTTTGGAATAAACGGATGAGAATGTGTTTGTTATCAATTAACCCTATGTTAAAAGCTGCTCTCAGACCAAGAGAAGAGAAAACCTTACGAATATCACTGATGGAAGGCCTTCCATGTGAGAATTTACCAATCAGAGTGTATTTGAAAGGAGTTGTAAGTTTTTGCATATCTTCTTCAGATAAAAATATCACATGTTCACCTTTGTAGTTACAAACTTCTTTCAAGGAAATAAAAGAGGATGACTGATTTCCAACTGCTAATACAAAGGACTTAGAAGTATGAATGAGTTTAGGGGAGGAAGTGGAGGAAGAGAGACGGCCTCCACGTTGGAGGCAGTAGTGGAAGCCATGAAACCCTAAGTCACCCTAGCTAGAGAGAGAATTTTCATTGATTCAAGAAAACTATTTTTTGAAATGCTTTTTTCAAATGAGAAAAAGGCTCAAAATAAAACCCAATTCTAATAGTGATAATTTTGATCACCTAACATTATATACCTTTTAATGTCGATAATTGTGGAGTACATTTAAACACATTGCATTCGATATAGTAGCTTTCTTGTCTCGATTCATATGCTTGGGTAACATTTGATTGGCATTCTGATAACCAATATGTTTTGATAAACAGAATTAGACAATGCATATATAAGTCTCAATTTGGAAATCTACTCTTACAAATCTCCCCCCCCCCTGTTTATTCCACGATAAAACACAAGACTAAGTGAAAAATGCCATGCCAAGTCATCAAGCCACCTATGCCCATCCCAAAATCACTTAAAAATAAAATGAACACAGACAACCTAACACCTACTCAGCAAGTTAGTGTTCCGTTGTGTAGCTTAATCTATATATCATGGAAGAAGAAACCTACACACACGAAACAAAAATACATGTGATGTATGGGAGAATAAAAAATTATTTAAATAAAATATCAAACACTCCCCTTACGTCATATAACTCTCTCTCCTTTTTGTCTAGAAAAGACAAAGGGATAGGGAAAGAGAATATCATGCAATAAAATCATATAGAAATGGATAAATATAGAACTATAGTCTCAATGTCCATCCTAGGGATGCAACCGGTACGGTATGGTCGGTAACGACCGCTTACCAATACCAGAACCACAATCTAAATGGTAAAACCGTACCGTACCAATTTATCGACCGGTACATCAAAACAAAAACCAAAACCAAACTGACCGATTTTTCGATTTTTTCGGTTTTTTTGGTATTGGTAATTTTGGTTTCAATTCGTTTTTTTCTCGATAAAAACTAGAATTTCATATCGGTTTATGCATTCGGTAAATTCGGTATTTCGACAACAATATGATTCCAGTAAAATTTTAAACTCATTTAATCGGTTAAATGCATTACTTGAAACTAAAATATAATACAAATTGCCCAAAAAATAAAATAAAGATCATGAAGAAACAACTTATATTTCGTAGTTAATTGCGTCTACTCCATATTAATACACATTAATCTCCAAATTAAAAATTCAATACAATAGCGTAATAAAACAACACCATCATGCAAAATAAACTACAAAAGACAAAAGAAAAAAGCTTGACGTAAATCATTCTTCTCTCTTGCCTCCAAAAGACATCATCATTCAAAAGACAAAATAAAACACCACCACCATGCACAATACACAACGCCATTATTCTTCTCTTTTGCCTGCATTTTTTCACTTCACCTGTAAATAAAGATAAGAAAAAATAATATTAGAAAAAGCTTAGAGAAACATTCCTAAAAACAACATTAAAAAGCTTTTAAATAGCCATAAAATAGTCCTAAAACGCCTTAAAAACATCCCTAATAACATTTCTAAAACAACCTTAAAAACAGTTCATAAAACACCTTAAAAATAGCACTAAAAACAGCACTAAAAACAGCCTAAAACTCCTTAAAAACAGTCCTAAAACGACTTCAAAATAGCTCTAAAAACAACCCTAAAAACAACCCGTAAAACGCACTAAAAACAGCCCTAAATGCACTAAAACACACTAAAAACAGCCCTAAAACGCACTAACAATATCTCTAAAAACAGTCCTAAAATGCACTAAAAGCAGCCCTAAAATGCACTAAAAACAGCCATAAAACGCACTAAAAACAACACCTAAAATGCACTAAAACAGCAACTAAAATACACTAAAAACAGCACTTAAAAGAGCACCTAAACGCACTAAAAACAATCCTAAAACACATTAAAAACAGCTAAAAACAGCACTAAAATAATCATAAAATACCTCATTTTTTAGAAGATCAATGTCGATTAAGCCGAACCAATGTTCAATTCATTGAACTCATCCATCACACCTACAAGCACAACAACAAATGCATATCAATAAATACAAATACATACGTGAACAAAATAAGTCAACTTAAAACTTATGAATATAAAATACATACAAGCTTCAATGATTTCAAGTGCTTCAAGTGATTCTTCAATTTCAAAAGTTGTGGAGTTTCTAATCCAATCTTGGGCGCATACTAAACATTCCACCGTGTTTTGTGTCAAAGAGCTACGAAATGGATCAAAGACTTTTGCTTGTACTAAAAGCACACTCGTAAGCCACCGAAGTCAAAGGAATGGCAGTGACATCACGTGCCATAAATGCAAGTGCACGGTATGTTGGAATCTTTCCCTTCCACCTAGTCAAAACATCAAAATTTTGATCATCAAGAGCCTCTATACCATCATTGAAGTATCGATCCAAATCATTCATCAATTCAACATTCTCCTTCCTTTTCAAATACTTTGAAAATTCTATTTTCTTCAGAGCACGATTGTCAACATTTCCAACTAAATTACCCCAAATATCACCATCACAACGAACCACACTTGACTCACTTTCAACAAAAGAGTCATTTTCCAACTTGTAGTGATAATACATTTGTGACATCAACCCTTTCAATCTTTCAATGAAGTCAAACACTTTACACTCTCTTTCTACTTGAGAAAGTGTGTGATCCTTAGCAAAATATTCATTATACCAATACTCCACATATTGCAATTTATGTCGAGGGTCCAAGACAATAGCAATAACCAAGACTAAATTTAAAGAAGAAATGTCACAATACTTGTCAAATTTGGCATTCATTTTAATAGCCATGTTACGATAAAAAGGATCATCACTCTCTAAATATTCTGAGAGTAAGTCTTTAGTGGAAGTTACTTCATCAAAGTAAGAATTTGAAGTGATGTAATGAGAACCGGAAATACGTTTTGTTAGAAGATAGAATTCTTCCAAAAATTCATGCAAAGCTTTCAATGTCTTCCAATCACTTTCACACATGACACCATCTCCTTTGCTACTAACCTCTACTTTGTACATATCATCTTTGTCATCAAGGCGTTCAAATTCCTTTTGATATTACATTGCCGCACCAATCATAAGGTATGTAGAATCCACCTTGTTTTCATGTCTAGGCATACCCACTTTGTTGATGATATCCTTTATTCTGGGGCACACATTTTAAAGGTTTGCAACCTTGAAGGAGAACTTCTCACATATTTCACACTCCTACAAAGTCGCTTCACTATCTCCTTAATTTCAAAAATTCCATCCCTTACAACAAGGTTGATAATGTGTGCAAAACATCTCACGTGAAAAAACTCCCCACCCAACAATAACCCATTTCTTTTGTTAAATCTTTTCCTCAAATCATCAACACACCTATCATTATTTTTTTCATTATCAAGTGTAATTGTTGTCAACTTTTCTAAACCCCACCCTAGCAAGCATGACTCCACGGCTTTAGAAATGGCCTCACCTTTATATGGGTGTGTAAGGACACAAAAATTTATGATTTTCTTTTGTAACTTCCAATCCTTATCCACATAATGAGCAGTTAAACACATATATCCCAAATTTTGAATGGATGTCCATAAATCAGTGGTCAGGGAGACACGTGTAGAGGATGTCATAAAATAATGCTTTAATTTTGTACATTCTTCAAGATAAATTTTCCAACAATCTTTTGTGATAGTAGTTCGAGAAACTACATAAAACCTAGGATTTAACTCTTTGACAAATAACCGAAAACCCTCCTTTTCAACAAAACTAAATGGAAGTTCACAAAGAATAATCATTTTCGCAAGAGTCTTGCGGGCTATATCTTGATCAAACTTCCAATTAGGTTTTTGAGTTCCTTCCATTGATAAAATTGTTCGTTTATCGGTTATTTCGGATTGTAAATATTTCTTACATCTCCTTTTAAGATGATTCCACAACAAAGTAGTTCCGTTAGCTGAAGGAGCATTAAACTTTTCTCTGCAATGAACACAATCACAAGTACCCATATATGTACCATCAAGCATATGTCTATTCATATGAGTCCAAATGAGAGAACTACCTTGGATTGACTTTGTGACAGTTTTAGTACATCCCTTTGTTCGTTTTTGACTCACTTCAGTGCTACCCTTGCTTATTTCAGCATCATTATTATTTGTTTCATCCATCGCTAACATCTAATAACAAATACAAAATATTAAACAAATAATAAGTATGGGTAACAACAAATAATAAATAAGGGATATGCTAAACAAGAAAGATATACTTAATATTTCATTACAAAAAGACATAAAATGTCATGTAGTTCTCCAATACAAGTTAGAAGGTTAGAGAGTAGAAACATTTGAAACTATTAACAAAAAAGATACTATTTAATTCATCTAATAAAAAAGACACTATTTCTAAACTCTCTTAAAAAATAATCCCACGTGATACTCTAATCCGTGTTATTAAGCCCCATTGTCCACCTTTTTAGTAACTTAGCAAATTTTATGCGCTTTTGAGGGTAGAGGTCCTTAACAGACCACTTGTCAAGTTGATGCTTATCATATATTTTTTTATTAGTCTGAACACGATCAACATGATTTCATTCTACGCAATCTCCCAAATGATCCCAAAGTTTATCTGTTGGTTCAATCTCCGAAAAACGTTGTTTACAATATATGCACTCAATCTGTCCCTTTCTCTCAATCTTTGCATAATGCTCAAAATATTCGTTATTATCGTACTCCCAATTTTTTTTATTCCATTTTCTCTTTCCCAACACCTCAGAGGTTCCTATGAGCGCACAGATATTGCCTTTCAAAACCATTGTTGATTAAAACCTACAAATTAAAAAAAAAAAATTATAAATTAATTTGGAACTTTTTAAGATTTTATCAAATATATTATTTCAAATATAGACAACAATCAAGATAAGCATGATAAATAAAGAGTAAAAGACCCCTATGGGCCTTGAACTATAGGATAAAAAACAATTTTTTTATATAGGATAAAAAACTGTTTTTAAATAGGATAAAAAACAATTTATTGCCAATTTAAAAAAACTGCTTTAAAATTTGAAAAAAAAAACTATTTTTTTAAAATAGAAAACTGCTTTTAAATTTTAAAAAACTGCTTTTAAAAAAACTGTTTTTAAAAAACTACTTTTAAATTTTAAACTGCTTTTAAAATAGAAAACAGTTTTTTTAAAAAAATGCTTTTAAATTTAAAAAAAAAACTGCTTTTAAAATAGAAAAAAACATTTTTTAAATTTGAAAAAGAAAACTTTTTTTTTAAATAGGAAAAAAATTAGTTTTTTTTTTCAAATTTAAAAACTGTTTTTTATAAATAGGAAAAAACTGTTTTTTTAACTCTTATGGTGAGAAGAAATTATACTCGATATCTGCAAAAAGTAACTGTTACAGTTTTTATAAATATGAAAACTATCCACATTGTTAATATGAAAATAAAGATTAGTAATCGATAGTGGAACAATAGCATCAAAAAGTAACTGTTATAGTTTTTTTTAACTCCTCCTCATTATCCTCATTATTATCCTTATCATCAATATCTATGGGTGGAATACATAGAGGAGGAGGATTAGTAATCTATGAAAGCTCTCTGACAAAAGGAAAAGAGAAAAAGCCTTTAAAAAAATAATGTGGATGATGCTAAGAGACCGCGCATCAGTTTATCATCACTATCATCAACTTTAAAAAAATAATCTTGACCCATAGTAAAGGATTTGGAGACCGCTCATCAATTTATCAGTTTATCATCACTATCATCAGTTAAAAAAATAGAGAGCATAGTGAAGAAAGTACCTGAGACTTGGAGAGAGCGGCGGCTGATTTGTTGTGTTGTGTGTTTAGGGTTTTGTTTTCTTTGGTTGGTGAGATTTATAGTAAAGGAATTCAACGGATGAGATTGGTTTAAAAAAATGAAGGGTCTAGATAATTGGGTTATTATATTTAGTTAAAAATAATTTTTATTTGGAAAATGATATGGTAATATGCGGTAATTTTGGTACGATATTTCGGTATGATAAATTTGGTAAGTTTGGTACGGTATTTTGGTACGGTAAATTCGGTACGATAAGCCAGTACGGTAAATTGGTATTTTATATCTAAAAACCAAAACCAACCAAATTTTTTTCGGTATTTTCGGGTTCGATAAAATAGGTTTTCGGTATTTCATAATATGAAACCGAAACCATTTTTCCTCGGTCCAAAACGGTACGGTACGGTAAAAACCCGTACCGATTGCACCCCTAGTCCATCAATATGAGTGTGAGAAAAATCATGCCACGGTGTGAAAATAAGTACCCCATAAGAGAGCATATGAAGTGACAAAATAGGATAGTAACATAGACCAAGAAGTGACAAATAATATATATCATCATAAGTTCCGAATAAACTAGAGAGATATAGTGTAGGAAATAAATAACCATGAATATAATAAAAGCCACACACTACATCAAAATTACATATGTCCAAGCATAAAATATAGCTATTTGAAAAATACCAAGCTCGAGTACAATAATCCACCATATATATACAATCCTTAAAAATTAGATATATGAATCTCAGTAGAACAAAATTAACTCCAAGACGAAGGGAGGCCATAACCTATCTCTGTATGCTTGTACCAGCTCCAAATGAGCTAGCTCCTCGTCTATTGTATGAGCCAGAAGATAGGACTCCATCTAAGCTCTCTACTCACTTTTAGGAGAAAGTTGTGCCATCAACTGAGATTGTACTCGTTTGAACCCGAGACTCTTAATATCCAATCGTCTCTGCTCGTCACAGTCCTCCTTAAAAGCATTCATACGGACTAAACCTATCGATAAAAAATATGCATAGCTGGGGACTCCTCAAGTGGAATGGATAATAAGGGAGGAAGGTATCGATGAACTTGGAGGTATATCCAACCTAAAAGAGGAGGAGTAAGGTGAGACTATACCCCTACGGGCCTAAAGAGGTAGATAACTCTTATAACGATGAATAGAGTTCGCATAAATAGAAGAGATAGAACCCAACTGAACCTCATGAGGTAAGATAGGTACTTAGGAAACTAGACAGATATGAGTAACCAACACCTCATAAGGAAGAGCCGACCAAAGAGGCGTCATCCCGAATTTTATCAAAAACGCCATGTAGGGCACTATTTTCTCAGAAAGGTCGATGATCCACCTATAGATAATTGCATCCATATATAAAACTATGTCCTCGAATAACTAGGTAGAGTTGGACCAGTGGAGGAAGGATGATCCTGTGACCCAATTAATGATTCTATAGTCGGGGTTAAGGTCGGAGAGAAAATAGATCAGGGAGTTGAGTGGGGTATGATAAAATATAGTAGAAATGAAGGTAGATTAGGGTTTAGTCTCCTCGAGAGGCTGGGAATAAGTGGTATCGTGGGCCCGATGAATGCCCAATAACTCAATAAGGGGATATAAGATTCCCAACTCCTAGCACCGTGGAATGGAGTGTAATAACACTCATACGAATCAGAAAGGGTGCATCTCCAAACCCCGTTGGGTTAACCACTGAGGAATATCAGTGTTTCCAAACTCCTCGATCCTAAAAATGTGTTCACAAACTACAACCCTAATATGAAGTTATAACATGGATTATAAGTCGTAATCTGCATGACTCAACCACTGACTGGAGGAATATGTAGGGTGATTGGCCTGAGCAGCACGAGCTCTTGAGGATGAAGTGGAAAACCCATCTTGAGCCTCATTATGATAGAACATCACTTTGTCCAGCCATGAGATAAGTAAAAAATACTAGGAGAAAAAATAGTAAGGACGACAAAGGGACCCAAAACCCTAATTCACCCTACCAGAATGACTAAGGCCCTATCACCGTCAAATGTAATCGATAAAATGCTAAGAACCTATCTACGACAAACCAATGGACCCCCGTAAAAACCAGAAAAACCAAATAGTAACCAACAAACAAGGGTAGATGATCAGAATAAGTAGAATTTGCATGAATATGCATGAATGTCATATTACCTTTTTACAAGGAATTGATAAACTTGAAAAAAAAACTAAAATGGTAGAATGATATACATGGATTAAAAAGGGGAAACCAAAAAATATTTTTGAGTTTTTATCAAAATTAAAATAAAAACAACAAATGTCGCCCAAAAAATATTGAAGAACGTATGAAGAGGAAAAAAGAATGCAATGTATATACACAGGAATAGATTTCAAAAGTGGAACACATGGTGTATATACACATGAGAATGGATCCCAGTTATATATTATTCAATAATATAAATGAAAAAAATTGAAAAATACCTGAATAGATAATAAGCCCTAACCGAAAGAATTCCCAACTACGGAGAAGAGCTCATAGGAATGTCAAAAGTGAATACAACAAGTAGGAGGTGTTGTCTAGAGAAAATAATAGTGTTGCATAGGTAGAATATGGAGGAAGGATTTTGCTCGGGAAAAAAGAAATAAGTATATGAAGGAATGGGGGTATATGGTTAAAAGATAAACTTTCCTAGTATACTCATCTTGAACTTTCTAATCATCTCCTCCGCTAATCGATGAGTATATCGGTCATAAGTAAAATAAAAAACTATATCCTCGACATAGACTTCAGCAACCAAAATATCCCATTTCTCTCAATGCACAAACAATTTTATATAAACTCCCCCTCTTGAAACAATTGTCCAGGAGATAGTAAGTAAGCTTGTCATACCAAACTCGAGGATCTTGTTTCAGTATATACAAGGATTTCGTTAGATAGAATGCATGGTTGGGGAATATTGGATCTTCAAAACATTTCGGTCTTTATAAAAAGACCTCAGCTTGTAGCATGCCATTAACAAAGGCACTATTGACATTAATTTGACACAACTTGAATTTTACATGAAACACTATGGCTAGTAAAAGACGAATAGACAATAACCTGCAACAGGAGAAAATGTCTCCTTAGAGTCGACAACTTCAATTTGAGTGTAACCTTGAGTGGCCAAACTAGCCTTGTTATGAACTATGATACCATTGTCATCCATTTATTCTTATAAATCCATTTGGTACCAATAAAATATGTATCACTATGCCGGTGGGCTAACTCTCATACATCATTTTTTAATTGAAGCAACTTTTCTTGCATGGCATAATCCAATGTTCTTCTTTGGGTGCTTATTTGATGTTCTTGGGATCGACTTGGTAAGTATAGAAAAACTGTCTAACTTCATTTTCAAATGAGAATGATTCTGAACACCTTGGTTTGGATATCCAAGAATGTTCATGGGGTCATGACTCTTGAGAACCCAAGATGGTGGATCCTCTTTGCTAAGTGTGAGGTCCACCACATCGATGTGAGAATTGATGGGATCATCATTGGGAGGTGCATCACTCTCAAAAGCAAGAAAATCATCGATAAATGTTGTAGGCAGATCATATTCAATAGTGACATTTACCAATTCCATAATCTTAGATATTCTAAGGTTGTAAACTCTACAAGCCTAACAACATGATGAATACCCAAAGAATATTTCCTCATCACTCCTAGAGCCAAACTTTCCTAAGTGATACCTATCCCGGATATTGTTACAAGGAATCCCACATACGTGAAAATAAGATAGGTTAGGCTTTTTCCCTCTCCACAATTCATATGGTGTTTTAGTAGTGTGTGGACAAAGATAAGCATGGTTCACTATGCGACAAGTGGTATTGAACACTTCATCCCTAAAGCATCTCTGCATATTTTGACCAATTAGCATAGATATTTCCATGTATTATTATGTCCTATCCTTTTTTCTCAAAAATGTCATTATGTTGAGGTGTGAACTACGAACAATTCATTTTTTATGCCCAAAACACCACAAAACTCTCCAACTCCAACATCAATGAACTCCGTGCCATTATCATTCTTAATTCGATTAATACTGATATTATGTTTATTTTAAAAGACACGACATTTTGATGTGAGGAACTCAACATTAGTTGATTTTTATCTAAGGAATAATGTCATAGAATACGTCAAAAAATCGTCGACCATCACTAGGATGTACTATTTACCACCTTTACTCTCCATATGCATTGGGCCCATAAGATCCATGTGTATCAATTTTAATACAAAAGAGGTATGTAACACCCCGCCCGCCCGGGGAGAGCTCGCGGCGTGCTACTACGATAAAACTAAACTAATTCCACAATAACAATGTGTATAGAGCATCTAAAAAATCCCACAATATAAATGAAACCACTAATCTCAATTCATCAAATTAAATACAACAAATTCTCTCAAAATAATATAAATCACCAATGCTCTATACAACACAATAAAATAATACAAATCTCCCTCTTAAAAGTCTGTATACAAATAATTTAAATGTATTTAAATTGTTTCGACACTCTTTTATAAGGGGAAAAAATGCATGTATCCAATGCACCTATCGAAGACTTATCGGATTGCTGACATGTGCCAAACTTAAGTCAGCTAAAAAATTCATTAAAAAAACCTACTAGTCATTCTATTCAGTCAGCCAAATAGAATAATTGTCCACCTATAAACTAATAGATGCCAACCCAACACCATATGTAAAAACTTCACCCACTCCTTGGTAGTCGTGAGCAAGGTCTTGGGAGATTTTGTTACACTATATTGAAAAGCATCTCATGACCCAAAGATAACTAAATAAAACCATTCAATAGCAAGTAAAAGAGTTTGGCCTAGATGAATAGATACCAAGGAATGACCTTGTCCTAGAAATAAGACCACTCCCCATTCATTCTGGGCAAGCTAGGTCAATTCCAACAAGCTAACCGACGAGCTATAATTTTAGTTGCACTATTAAAGGCTGGATAATACCATGCGAATGGAACCAATCGACAACCAAGATGTACAACAACATTCCTTCATGGGTAAAATAATAAACTATTTCTTATTTGGGTAATGGTACATAAAGAAGATGTTTCCACTCATCCGATATTGATGTAGACATACATTTCCCCACACTCATTCGCTATTAAAGGAGAAATCCCCAATTGGGATCTAGACCAACTGATAGGCAGAGATATATTCTTAAATTCTAACTGTCTAAATAGAGGGGTTGAGTGATTTGAATTGTTTTAAGACCTCGGGTCAATTGAAAATTAGTATTAAAATCTTCCCTGTGGATGTGGGCTAGGGAGAGTTGAACCACGTAATTCTTCTTGCAAATCCTCCTATTCTAACCTTTGTCCTTATTAATCTTCATTCATTATTTGTTATCTCGGATTGTATCTCAATTATCTAAGAAAAATATTTAAACCAAATTTAGGCAATAACTATTATATATACCATAATGATCATATCCTAAGGAATCACGTACCACCACATTGTTCTTCAACAATAGGTGATTGCATGTGATCTCGTGAAAAAATGTAATGTTATGTAAATTAGACTCAGGTGAAAAATAACATTCTAAAAATTTAACTAACTAGTTAAGATTTGAATATATCGTATTAAGAAATAAATAAATGGACTTATTCCAGACTCCAAATCCCTCACTCATAAGGGCCTTGTTATAAAGGCTCTAGTGATAGGGATTTCTCACCTTTCACTGGAAAGTGGAAGGAGCTGACCCACCTAAGAATATTTATACCAAAAATGAACATAATGGGAAATCCAACTATCCAACCCTAATTCATCACTATCGTAAATTCATTACTTTATGGAATACTAATAATGAATTTAAGGGTCAGGTCTTTCTATCCACCCTAGGATAAATCTTATTCAAGTAATTTGCGAATATATTCCCTTTGTCAATCTCCATGTTATTGAAAAGGATAAATAATTAACAATTTATTTTATTATAATTATAAGGGTCATAAAAAAATATTGACTCTTTAAGATAACTATGAAGAATCATGGAGAGACTTTATGGATTCTCAACGATTTGGAAACATACAAATAGTGATGATTTGGTAAGTTCTTCATTTAAATTTTATTATCCAAAGTCGATTATTTGTGTCATTATCTCCCAAAACAATAACAAATACTATGAAGTACATACTTTTTGGGATTGATAAATATGTCAAAATTTAGGGAGGTATTGTTAAGGAGAGAACATGCAAAACGGACACTAAAACTATAAAAAAAAAATGAAGATGTCAAGAAGAGTGGGAATAGTGGAGGAGAAATGTTGAGGGATTAATAGCTAGAATTGGTAATAAGGACAATATTGAAAATAAGGGAATGTAATGGATAAGAAAAAGACCATCCCCTAAAGATCACGATCACAATTGTAATACACTGTGTTTTTGAAGAATTAAATAATGGGCTTAAAAAAAATAAATGGAAATTTGGATTTTAATGATTTTAAAATGGAAATTTTTTATACTAATAATGATATGTGAAATAGGATTCATAAAGGGTTAATTTGAATTTTTGTAATTTTATTGATAACTTTTTAAGTTATTCTGGACATTGGTTAAATAATAGGCTTGGGCTTCGCTTGTTTAGGTTAGAATACTTTAAATGATTAAACGGGGTATTAGGGTGAAATTCCAAGGGCAAAAGTGTCATTGGGTATTATCTTGGGGAACGCCATGTTGTTTAGGATTGAAACCACTTTTTGTAAAATAAGGAAGCGAAAAGAAGTAAGCTCCTAGGTTTGGGGCACGATCGCGGTGTAGTCCCCACGACAGTGAGCAAAACACCCCATGATCGCGGGTGTGTTGAGTCATGGCTCGATCACTTCTTGGGCATGTGTAGGTATGCTGGTTATCTTTGTTTAAATTGTTATGCACGAAATATAAGAAAATTTACATCATATTTCCTCAAAAACTCTCTTTACCTCTCTAAACTAAATCTCATTTCTTTACAACTCTTCACCAAATCAAACTTAATTCTACCAAATTACCTTAAATATAGAAATGAAATAAGGAAGACTATAATTCAATAGTAATAACAAAAGTCATTCAAAATATTCAAGAAGGGTATTCAAGTGTTCAAGACTATTTTTCAAGGCATTTCACTATTCGAGCATTTATGTTAATTTTTGTCTAATTCAAGGCAACTTATCAACCCACTATTCTCCCTTTATACATATAAATGTTATATTAACGTAAACTAATGAATCATGTTTATATTTTTGTAGAAATAATTAGGTGTCATATCATCTCATTTAACACTCTCACGTTATGAAATTGAATCATGATTTTATTTTTTAATATATAATTAATGTTTAGTTGATGTAGTTAGTAATTGAATTTGTGTAATTATTTAGTAATTATTATATTATGGTTTTTTAAATGTAAAATAGGCTTAGCAATTTATTATACTTGCTAATTATAAAGTATCCCCATGTTAAAAATAGGTAAGTTTGGAAATATATCAAAGGGCATGTTAAACTTGTACATTTAGAATAATTTGTTATAACATTGAGTATAAATGCCCCATATTGGAAGGTTAATATATACTGATAAGTAATTAACCCTTGATTTCACACATAAATGTGTAAGTTGTGATCATCCCCATGTTTAGGAGGTTAGGGGTTGAAATTGAGATTTTCTCACATGATATTCATATTAGGGGTGAACATAGTCCCGATGCCCTCCAAGCCTACCCGATCCGCCCCTAAAAATAGGGATTGGGTAAGGTAAATAGGCCCATGAACCAATTTTGTCAAAATTTATAGCTCCGATTTTTTTTTTCGGACTTTGCCATGTATTCTAAGGCCCGCTTGAGCCCGACCCAGTTCGAGGCTCGAGAATTGTATATATATATATATATATAAACAGAAAAATTAGAAAAATTAATTTTAGGCTTTATTTAGTCTTAGACTTGAGAGTACATTCGAAAATTAATTTGCTAAAAAATAAAATTGGTCATAAATTTGCTAAATAATAAATTTTATATAAAAAAAATGTTATTTTTTTAGCCTGGGCAAGAAGATTATAGATTTGAATGGGTTTGGGATTACACAATGAGACCCGACTCCGGCCTGGGCGGTCTTGAAATAGCTCAAATTTCTATAGGCCCAGCCCATGGACAACCCTAATTCATATTAGAAATAGAAATTTGGAATTATATATATATATATATATATATATATATATATATTGATGATGATGATGATGATGTCATTAGAACTCTTATTGGAAATAAATGAGTCAAGAGCCTTTAGATTCCCCTTTTAAATTGTTGGAATTAAATTAATAAGTAGTTGATGGTTGGGAATTCAATAGTTCTACATAATATGGGTTAGTTGTTGTTGTCTTCAAATTATTAATTAGGTTTTTAAACTTTAATATTACACAAGTAGAATTTCCACCTATTAGAGATTTAAAGTAGATTTATTTATTGAGAATGTCTATGAGACGTGTGACAACCTGTGATCCGAAATAAGGGGTGGCCAGCCCGATACTCCAACATAACGGAATCATGGATGGAAATCATTCTCATCATCACAACAATAAAATAAGTATACGGGAAAACCACCCAATAATTCAGAAAACGGGTTGCCAAATTTTTTTGTTTTATTATGAGTTAAGAAAATAATTGAAACAACCCAATCCGAGGAGAAAGTTGAATACCAAAAGAACTTATATTACATCAACAACAATTATACAATAAAGGACCGAATATGCTGTCGGTCAACAGGTACATACAATGGGTTACAAAAATTTAATAGTTTACATAATACATCCATTAAACAATTACAAACGTTTGGGCCACACGCCCGAGTGGAAGACCCGATCGTATCTAGAATACAATGAGATGAAAGCGTCTAACAAAACATCCTGTAATATCCGCAAAATCTTACAGCTCCTCAAAATCATAGGAGTAGGAATATCATAATGGGAGTCCTTGCAGCGGAGCACCTGGGTGGATACAAAATTTCATACACAACAAGGAAAATGAACGGGTCAGGGCCCGGTTTTTATGTAATCACCAGATGAATAAGAAGTATGACAGTTATGAAATATTAATCATGAATGATAAGGATAAGAGTCTAACAACATAATCCCAAAGCATAATAAAGCAGTTTAAATGATTATGTCTTTTTATTAAATTATGCAAGAGAATATAATTAGACATCATAAATTTAAAAGCCTCCATCATTATTTACCATTTCATTCAAATTTCCATTCCTTAAGAGGAATATAATACCATCAGATGTTCTTATGGCATTTTACATATCTCAAGTTCCACTTGATTTAGAATGGTCATATTCTTATACATATAACAATTCTAAGATCGCCCCTCCGAGTTTCCCCACTGGGCGCGCCCCTAAATGACTATCATCTTCCAGGGCCCATCAAACAAGACAACATGGGTACCTAATGCACGTCGGGAAGTGGCCATATGCCTGCGAGTGAGTCATAACCACACCCGGAATTACCTCACTAGCGCATAATAAAACATATAACAACCCCGCATGTGGCCAGGGACTATAGTCTCCCTGCATTCACTAGTCAGTGGACATCACCTCATGTGCGAGCTTCCCTTATGATAGCATTTAGAGAGGTGTGTTTAAGTAAATTAGCATTAACCATTTAAATCTCATTTTCATTTCCATTATTCATATTTGTTTCATTTTATCCGAAACCATAATCATTGAATATTCTCATTAATATTCATCATATTTTAAGTCCCGAAATAAATCTCCAAGTGATCACAATAATGCTACAAATCCCAAGGTCTTATATACCTCATTAGATCCCCTAAATGTCTCCAAGTATGGGCCTACAACTCCAAGATACTTAACGGATTTCTAAAAAAAAGAAAAACCCTAACCTCAATTTGTACACATCCGGATTAAGCCCCATTTAATCCAATCCTAATGTAGGGTAGTGACTTGACTCAAATAAAACTCTAGGACTCTAAATTCACTTCATTCAAGAAGGTTCCTAGGTCCTAAGCCTAAAGAAAAAGATTAAAAATTGAGTTGGAAAAATCAACTCAAACTGCAGGGTCTTAATCGATTCGCCCAAAAAGCGAATCGATTGGGAAGATGAACCCAACTTTCTGCTTCAGCCGAATCGATTCGGTCTTAACCCGAATCGATTTGGGTTTGCAGACCTGGAAACTGCCCCTTGGGCAAATCGATTCGGACATAGACGGATCGATTCGACCCTGCGAATTTGCCAAGTTTGGCTATGGAGTCCGGGACTCCTAAATTCACCCAACACCAATCTACCCAAACCATGATCATTTATTTCCACCAACTGATTATAAATGCATCCAACAACATTGATCTACACCAATAAATATCCAAATCACTTCCAAGGATTTAAAACCCATAAAACCATAAAACCCTAACTTTGATAAACCATAATTAATACTTAACTATCAATACTAATCATTCATCTTAAATCACATAATATCAAGTAGAAAACTTGCCTTAATCTTTCAAAATCAGATTTGAGGAAGATGAATGCAAGATCAATCTCCAAATCTTCAATCTCTCTCTTTCTCCACAAGTTCTCTTCTTCTTTCTCTCACTCTAGGTTAACAAATGCTCTTCGGAGAAATAAAAGGGCTTAGCATGACTAAATCATGGCATTAGTCTAAAATCTCCAACTTAAATGATAAATACCACATTAAAATGACACCCGATACACGTTATGCTAAAAATCAATCAAAAGTGCCCAAAACACCAAAATACAATATGGCACTTATTTCGACTATCTCGCACCATTCGGGACTAACTAAACCCTCCAAATTATCATTCGAAAATTTTATAACTCATTTCAAATTTCGGTTTCATTTTTAAACCACAATGTCATTTTAATTCTTATGACACAATAAATTGCAACATGGTGATATTTACCTACATAGAAAGTAAGCATACAACATTTTAGTAAATATTAACTTATCTCATTAAATTAATACTTACTCCACATTCCAACATTTTATATATAATTACTTCACATAGTAAATAAATATAATATAGGTTCTCAAAAGCGAGGGTTGTTACATACTCCCTCCCTTATGAGGGAATTTTGCCCCCAAAATTCAGGCGTACCTTGAATGAAGAGATGCGGGTACTTTTCCCGCATATCATCATCACGTTCCCATGTTGATTCCTTAGCGTTGCGATGACTCTATTGGACTCGCACCAAGGGCACCACTCGAGACCTCAACCTACGCTCCCCATGCTCTAAAATAGCAACCGGTTGTTCTTCATATGAAATGTCGGGTTGCAAGTCAATATCCTCAAAAGGGATATGCCAAAGGTCACCATCGCACCTTTTATACTTCTTCAAAGAGGAGGCATGGAACACATCGTGGATTTATTGTAAAGGTTCCGGTAAGGCAAGTTAATACGCCACTGGACCCACCTTAGCAATAACTGGAAAAGGTCCAACAAAACGCGGCGTAAGATTCCCTTTCTTTCCGAAACGCTTGATACCTTTCATTGGTGACACTCGCACTAAGACTTGATCCCCAACCTCTAACTCCATGTGTCTCCTATTTGCATAGGCATAACGCTTTTGGCGGTCTTGAGCTATCCGAATGCGATTCTGAATGAGTTCAATCTTAGAAGAAGTATCCTGGATCATTTCAGTTCCAAGGAATTTATTATCCCCCCCTTTTAACCAACACGTGGGTGATCTACAAGGCCGGCCATAGAGTGCTTCATAGGGCGCCATTCCAATGGTAAATTGGTACGAGTTGTTATAAGCAAACTCGACCAACGGAAGATATTGTTCCCAACCACCCTTGAAATCAAGCATACACATACGGAGCATATCCTCCAATATTTGGTTTACTCGTTCAGTTTGACCATCTGTTTGAGGATGATAAGAAGTGGTTAACTTCAATTCAGTTCCATAGCCTCTTGGAAACTTCACCAAAAGTGGGAAAAAAAGATTTTTTCACGGTCGGAAACTATATTTAAGGGTACCCCATGGAGTCTGACGACCTTCGCGATGAATAATCGGGCATAGCGAGCAGTGTCATAATCGGTACGCATGGGTAGGAAGTGTGTCTACTTAGTCAAGCGGTCGACAATCACCCAAATAGAATCACAACCACTATATGACCTTGGAAAGCCTATAATAAAGTCCATCGATTTGCTCTCCCACTTCCATACCGAAATCTCCAACGGTTGCAACAAACCTGTCGGTCGCTGATGATCTATCTTGACCAATTGACAAGTAGTGCATTGGGATACAAACTCAGAAATATCCCACTTCATGTCCGGCCACCAATACTGACGGCGCATATCTTGATACATCTTTTCCCCACCAGGATGTACCATAAATTTAGACCCGTGAGATTCTTCCATCACTGCCCTTCTCAAGTCCCCTTCATCAGGGACAATGATGTGACACCCCGCCTAATTAAACATCGGGTGATCAGGCCTTCATTAAATTAAAACAGGTTTCTCAAATGCTTCATTCTGAGCATCACTGTCGAAAACTTTTTAATTACTAATCCCCTAAGAAAAATTAGACTGGTGCCAAATTTTATCTTTCTTAAAACAGAAAAATCGACCATGCAGAACAAAGTACAAAGAATCATGTACTATAATTCAAACATCAAAGTAAAAGTACAACAGAACAAAAGTATTACCGAATAAACCATCGGCTAAAAATCCCAAACAACAATAGAATAACCACTAGTCTGAAACTAACATCTGAGACTAATACCGGACCACAAGTCCATACATAGAAGAGTGCGAGATCCTGTGCTAGATCTGAATGAGAGATATCGTCTAGTCAAATCCTGTAAGCATCCACTGTGCTACAGCTCCGAGTCTGGAATGGAATCATCACACATGGCGTCCCTATGGATGGACACCTAAAAGGTTTTGAAAATATTTTATAGCAAGAGTTAGTACTCAAAACATTTTGAAAATATTTAGCAAGCATTTATCACAATATAAAATGCGGTTATTGATTACACATGTTAGGTTCTCGTACACTCTCTTGAGTTAACTCACCCCTCATCTTTGGTGCACACCTAACGTTCCACACTTAGTTTGTCTAGCCATACTTCTCAAGATAACTAAAACCAAAGTAGTAAACTGAACTTATCTGTACCCAAGTTCCAGTACCGCCCATACAGTACAACCGTTTTACTAACATCTCGCGTATGTTAATTAATTCTCAAGTAACATTTCATCTATGTTATTTTTCAAGACTTCTCATTTAGCTTCACTACTAAAATTACTACAATTTTCACAATAGTTGACTTTCCCACTTATGTAATTAAGTTTCGCTACTTGAATTACTAAATAGATTTTCTCTATCTAAAGGTTCATTTCGAAATTAAGTTTCACTACTTAACTTACCAATTTAGTATGTATCTTTAAATACACAATATATCAATCTACTAATACACGGAAGTAGAATATCATCAGGTATATATATTTCACACACAATATATACTAAATATTAGTCACTGCTATTTTGCCCCTTTTATACACATAAAGGACTCTTGGTTCGGAATGATTCATCGACCCCAAGTAAGAATTGGTTCGGCATGATACATCGACCCCAATTATTTTAAAAATGTATATATACACATATTCTGGTTCGGGACTCTCTCATCGCGACACCAGTTCAAAGTTTGGTTCGGTATTTCTCATCGACCCCAAACTTATAATAACTTTATGTTAGTTCGGAATGTCTCATCAACCCTAACATAATTAATTTAGGTATAATCTCTCTACCTAAAAGATCACATAATTCAGTAGGTACACGCCCGACCTATTAATCATATACGTACGTAATATTTTAATCTCATATATTTACCGTACAATATTCGCTTTACGATTTATCTCATTAATCGTATTTATTTGAGTATTCACACAACTCTAAGGGTCCTAGTTACCCCTTACATATAATTTCAGTAGTTATTTCTTACCCTACTGGTCTATTACTTAAATTGAATTTACTTCTCCCCGTAACTCAATTTCCGAAGTCCCCGATACTCTACTAAATCGGATTATTCTCCTCAGTCCATAATCCAAGCCCTACACCCAATGGCCTTATTTGACCTCAACAATATACCTACTGGTCTTATTCTTACTCCCATATCAGTATAATGTAAATCCTAGAATACCCATTCATTCCCGAACTCAACGAAGGATTAAACACAAAATTTTCGGGAAAATAGCTTGCGTCGATCGATCGACGGTTGGGTTCGATCGATCGACATAGTCGATCGATCGATAGTTCAAGATCGATCGATCGATCGAAGCGTCTGTCTTCTTCGTTGATCCTTTCCTCCATTAACAAATTTCCAAAATCCATTATTGTCCACCAAAATTTTACCCAATGATCCTAACATATTTCCACATATACTAGGACAGTTTCTAACGTGTCAATTACATCAAAACTCCAATTACTTTAAAGAAATAATGAATTAAAATCCAGAATTTCTTGAAACCCTAGTTATGGTGTTCTTCCCATATTATCATTCAAAATCCAGATTTTTATTCTGAAAATCATCAAGTCTAATCTGAATATTAATCCTCTACATATTTTAAATCATTCTACATGCGATTCCTATCCCACATGCATAAATATCATCTTTCTCCAATCAAAATATTGATTTAAACAAAACTATTCAAAAACCCTACACATGGGTATTATAACTTTATAAATTTTTGCAATAAACAACTTGCCTTATGATCAGTAGGGTCTGATTTCGTGGTTCTTGTTGATGATTGATGATCTTCATCCTTCAATCCTTCTTCCCCAACAAGTTGATGGTAGAAACCCCTTTGAATCCTTCCCAAATCTTCTTTTTGCTTTAGAAAGTGGTGCCTCTCCTCTCTCTAATGGTATTGGTGTTGTCATGGGTGTTCTAACCCTAATTCATCTATCATACGACTGATATAAAACTCTCAATTTCGTAGGTCTCCATACCCTCTTATGTTAAAAGACCAAAACGCCCCCGAACGGTCTCGGTTTAGTCCAAAATTGCCCCGGGACTCAACTAGTACCCCCGGGTATACTATTTTGACTAATTTGACCCTTCCGGACTCATTGGTGACCTCTAAATTATCATTTGAGTCACTTAAAAATATTACTCGTTCTCACCCCAACACGGTCTACACGCGTTAAGTAACTATTTACCATAATTACAATTTTAAATAAAACTCTTTAAGTTACTACTCTTACGTAATTTAAATCAAGACGATATTTTCTCATTTAATTCTCCAATCTAATTAAATGGAATATTCAGAAATACGGGGTATTACAAATGAGTCTTCCATGGAAGCGTAGTCCACCCTCTGAACTTATCGAGTAGGATTCCTCTCCCTCAGACAATAATCGGCGTATATGGTCCTGACAACCTTCATCCCTTCCTTGGGCTTCTACAACCCTTTCTACAAATACAGGCGTAACGGTCATCACTGACGTGAACGCCCTAGCAACCACATCCTCGTGACTGAGCTCTTTCTACTTAGCTTTCCATACATCAGCTAACTCTCCTTCGAGCCTTCTACTCAAATAATCCGCTACCACATTTGTCTTGCCCGGATGATAGTGGATGTTAAATTGATAGTCTTTCACAAACTCCAACCATCGGCATTGTCGCATATTTAAATCTTTCTGTGAAAATAAATATTGCAGCGACTTATGATTTGTGAAAAGACTAAATTTCTCCCCTAAGAGATAATGCCTCAAAATCTTCAAGGCAAAGACAACTGCGGCCAGTTCTAAGTCATGCACCGGATAATTTCTTTCATGGGGCTTTATCTTGGGGGAAGCATAATCAATAGCCCTTCGCTCCTGTTGAAGTACACCTCCCAATCCCTGTAGAGATGCATCGGTCAAGACTAGGTATTCCAACCCAGGCTTTGGTAACGCAAGGACTGGAGCAGAAGTTAATCTATCTTTGAGCTCGTCAAAAGGGGTCTGACAAGAGTTATCCCAAACAAACCTCACCCCTTTCCGGGTTAAGTTTATCAAGGGGCTAGCAATTTTTAAGAAACCCTTGATAAAGCGACGGTAATAACCCGCCAAACCCAGAAAACTACGTATCTCGATAGGTGTCGTGGGCTGACCCCACTCCCTCACCGCAACCACCTTACTTGGGTCCACCTAAATGCCCTGAGAAGTCACAATATGACCTAAAAATTGCACTTCCCATAACCAAAAACCACATTCATCGAACATAGGTTATAATTTGTGATCCCTCAACCTTTGCAGGACCAGCCTCAAATGAATCGCATGGTCTAATTCCGTTCGAGAATACACAAGGATCTCATCGATGAATACAATAACAAATTGGTCCAAGAAGTCCCAAAATACCCTATTCATGAGATCCATAAATACGGCGGGGGCATTGGTTAGTCCAAAGGGCATAACTAAAAATTGATAGGACCCATACCTCTTCAGAAAAGCGATCTTGGATACATCCTGCTCCCGTATCCTCAACTGGTGATACCCCATCCTCAAGTCTATCTTAGAGAAGTACGACGCTCTCCTAAGTTGATTAAATAAATCATTAATACGAGGCAAAGGGTATTTATTCTGGATGGTGACCTTATTCAATTCTCTATGGTCAACACATCATCGGAGAGAACCGTCCCTTTTCTTCACAAACAACACCAGAGCACCCCATGGTGACGTACTACGCCTAATAAATCCCTGCTCCAAGAACTACTGAATTTGATCTCTTAACTCCCTCATCTCAGCAGGAGCCATACGATACGGAGCTCTCGCAATCGGTCTCGTCCTGGGCGCTAAATCAATCACAAACTCAATCTCCAGACTCGGAGGCAAACCCGGTATTTCTCGAAAAACATCTACAAAATCTTGAACAACTGGAATAGAATCCAAGGGAACAACTACATCCTGAGAAGTCTCTTCCGCAATAAAATACAAATAAGTACTAGTACCGCCTTCTAAACGAGGCATAAACACCAAGAACATTTCTTGTCCCGGAACGGCAAAGACTATACTCTTCCCGTAATAATTAATTATCGCATGATACTTGACAAGCCAATCCATGCCCAAAATCACATCATACCCGACCATGTCTAGGACGAGTAAATCGGCCTCAAAGCACAAATTACCAAGAGTAATTCCTATATGTTTACAAACAAGGAAAATGAGTGAACCATCACCCATAGAGGACTCGACACTAGTGAAAGTGCTCTCTGCAGATTTTATCAACTCTGTAGATTGAGCAAAACTTCTAGAAATGAATGAATGTGTCGCACCTGTGTCAAACAAAATGCGACCCATATGCTCTTGAATAAGGAACTTACCCTCAATCGTCGGCAGCCCTGGTGGAGCAGGAGGATGCATAGCATCCTGGATATGATAAACTCTCCCATACTGTAGCTGACCCGGCTGTGGAGGAACAACCGAATTTGGTGCCTGTGCCGGAAATTGAACATATGGCTGCTGAGGGACTCTAGGAAGCTGACCCCCAACCAACTGAGGACACTCCTTCTTGTAATGACCCGCCTCCCCACATTGGAATCACTTTCCTAACATTTTCTCGGGAACACGTCCCCGGTTGTTTCTAAACTGTTAATACCTTGGCCCGAATGACCCCTACCCCGACCTGTTTGTTGTTATTGTGAGGCACCCTGACCGTACCTAGTATTATTTCCACCCGAATTAAACCCACCAAAATGTGTTGCCTTTTTTACGAGTCCCCTTGCTGGGGATCCCTTTCTTTCTGCTTATTAACCGAAGATTAGGACGAGGAAAAATCTCCGCCTCCATTCCCACTACCTCCAGGCTTTCCCACTTGCCCCACTACGGTAGCTTTCTTGCTACTCTGCATGTACAACCGATGTTCTTGGCAATGGAGCAATGCTGCATTCATTACCTCACCAAAAGTTTGCAAGGCTGGATTACCTAGAAAATGTTGTCGGATTCTCCAATTCAAACCTCCCATAAACTTTGAAACCTTCCTCTCTTTCGGAGTCACCTCATCCGGTACAAAACTTGTCAACCGGGTGAACTCCTCTTCATATTCGGCAACGGACCGCTCTCTTTGAACTGCAGGAGGAAAATACTTTTGGTCAAATAAGACCCAGAATTCAGTGATCGTCATGGCATCTCTATTCTGGTGTAGTCATCGACTCCCACCAGTGTAATGCGGCCCCAACAAGTTTGAAAGTAGCAAGGACTTGTTTCTTCTCCTCACTAAATTCCACCATTCATAGATTGGGTTGCATGTCCTTCTTCCATTTGTTTGCTCGAATAACATCAAAACCTCCGTCAAATTCCGGGGGATGGCCCTTTAAAAAGGACTCTCTAACTCTCTCCCACGGAGAAAGTCCTGTAGGAACTTGTGCATCCTGTGCTCGTTATTGAGCTTGTGGCATTTGCTGATCCACTGCGGTCATAGCCGCATTAACCGCTTGGGCCACGATATTTGCTACATCCACAGCATTAATAGTTCTTTGTGGCAGCGGCGGAGGACCAACATCCTCTTCTACAACGCTATTACTCTTAGGCGGCATCTGAGATGGAGAAACAATAGAGTTAGAATACTATTCAAAACAATCTATCTTGGAGAAGATCGCAATAATAAGGAACAAAGCAGTCCTAACATTAGGCTCTATATCAAAGAACGCTATGGTAGAACATGACAAGTCCACATAGACCCTAAAGACTCTAGAACCTAATGCTTTGATACCATCTGTGACAACCCGTGATCCGAAATAAGGGGTGGCCAGCCCGATACTCCAACATAACGGAATCATGGATGGAAATCATTCTCAGCATCACAACAATAAAATAAGTATACGGGAAAACCACCCAATAATTCAGAAAATGGGTTGCCAAAATTTTTTGTTTTATTATGAGTTAAGAAAATAATTGAAACAACCCAATCCGAGGAGAAAGTGGAATTCCAAAAGAACTTATATTACATCAACAACAATTATACAATAAAGGACCGAATATGTTGTTGGTCAACAGGTACATACAATGGGTTACAAAAATTTAATAGTTTACATAATACATCCATTAAACAATTACAAAAGTTTGGGCCACACACCTGAGTGGAAGACCCGATCGTATCTAGAATACAATGAGATGAAAGAGTCTAACAAAACATCCTATAATATCCGCAAAATCTTATAGCTCCTCAAAAGCATAGGAGTAGGAATATCATAACGGGCGTCCTTGCGGCGGAGCACCTGGGCGGATACAAAATTTCATACACAACAAGGAAAATGAACGGGTCAGGGCCCGATTTTTATGTAATCACCAGATGAATAAGAAGCATGACAGTTATGAAATATTAATCATGAATGATAAGGATAAGAGTCTAACAACATAATCCCAAAGCATAATAAAGAAGTTTAAATGATTATGTCTTTTTATTAAATTATGCACGAGAATACAATTAGACATCATAAATTTAAAAGCCTCCATCATTATTTACCATTTCATTAAATTTCCATTCCTTAACAGGAATATAATACCATCATATGTTCTTATGGCATTTTACATATCTCAAGTCCCACTTGATTTAGAATGGTCATATTATTATACATATAACGATTCTAAGACCGCCCCTCCGAGTTTACCCACTGGGTGCGCCCCTAAATGACTATCATCTTCCAGGGCCCATCAAACAAGACAACTTGGGTACCTAACGCACGTCGAGAAGTGGCCATATGCTTGCGAGTGAGTCATAACCACACCCAAAATTACCTCACTACAACCCCGCATATGGACGAGGACTATAGTCTCCCTACATTCACTAGTCAGGGGACATAACCTCATGCGCGAGCTTCCCTTATGATAGCATTTAGAGAGGTGCGTTTAAGTAAATTAGCATTTACCATTTAAATCTCATTTTCATTTTCATTATTCATATTTGTTTCATTTTATCCGAAACCACAATCATTGAATATTCTCATTAATATTCATCATATTTTAAGTCCTGAAATAAATCTCCAAGTGATAACAATAATGCTACAAATCCTAAGGTCTTATATACCTCATTAGAGCCCCTAGATGTCTCGAAGTATGGGCCTACAACTCCAAGATACTTAATGTATTTCTAAAGAAAAGAAAAACCCTAACCTCAATTTGTACACATACGGAATAAGCCCCATTTAACCCAATCCTAATGTAGGTTAGTGACTTGACGCAACTAAAACTCTAGGACTCTAAATGTACTTCATTCAAGAAGGTTCATAGGTCCTAAGCCTAAAGAAAAAGAATAAAAATTGAGTTGGAAAAATCAACTCAAAACTGCAGGGTCCGAATCGATTCGCCCAAAAAGCGAATCGGTTCGGAAGATGAACCCAACTTTCTGCTTAAGCTGAATCGATTCAGTTTTGCAGACCTGGAAACTGACCCTTGGGCAAATCGATTCGGACATAGCCGAATCGATTCGTCCCTGCGAATTTGCCAAGTTTGGCTATGGAGTCTTGGACTCCTAAATTCACCCAACACCAATCTACCCAACCCAAGATCATTTATTGCCACCAACTGATCATAAATGCGTCCAACAACATTGATCTACACCAATAAATACCCAAATCACTTCCAAGGATTCAAAACCCATAAATCCATAAAACCCTAACTTTGATAAACCATAATTAATACACAACTATCAATACTAGTCATTCATCTTAAATCACATAATAGCAAGTAGAAAACTTGCCTTAAGCTTGCAAATTCAGATTTGAGGAGGATGAATGCAAGATCAATCTCCAAATCTTCAATCTCTCTCTTTCTCCACAAGTTCTCTTCTTCTCTCTCTCACTCTAGGTTAACAAATGCTATTAAGAGAAATAAAAGGGCTTAGCATGAATAAATCGTGGCATTAGTCTAAAATCTCCAACTTAAATGATAAATACCACATTAAAATGACTCCCGATACGCGTTATGCTAAAAACAGTCAAAAGTGCCCAAAACACCAAAATTCAATATGGCACTTATTTCGACTATCTCGCATCATTCGGGACTAACTACACCCTCCAAATTATCATTTGAAAATTTTATAACTCATTTCAAATTCCGGTTTCATTTTTAAACCACAACGTTATTTTAATTCTTATGACACAATAACCTGCAACATGGTGATATTTATCTACATATAAGGTAAACATACAACATTTTAATAAATATTAACTTATATCATTAAATTAATACTTACTCCACATTCCAACATTTTATATATAATTACTTCACTTAGTAAATAAATATAAAATAGGTTCTCAAAAGCGAGGATTGTTACAAGATGTAGTCTTACATATATACCCATTATAAGGTAATTAGATAAGATAATTGATAATTGGAAATTGAAAATGGTATTACCTAGTGGGTGAGGTAAATGAGAATATTGTTAATATAACTTTAATATGAACTTAATTGTGGAATGTGAAATGAGATGAAAATAATCATGACAATGCTTAATTGAGAATAAATTAATTGGATGATTATAAAGGTGTGTGTAGAGAGAATGCCTTATTTGTGCGTAAGTTTTTCGCCTTATATGAGTGGTGGGACCATGCTAGTTAATTTGTGTGTGTGTGTGTGTGTGTGAGTGTGTGTGCGTGTGTGTGCAGTTTTATATATGCGCCAATCATGCTTTGTAAGCCCATGCTAATGAATGGTGATGCCTAGATGATGTTCCAAGTTATTATGTATTGCGTATCACATGATTGGTGGTCAGGGAAAAGCAGTTGGATGAGGTTACGATTTAATAAATTGAGAGACAAATTAATCACTAAAAAATTATGTGTAATTAAAATGCATTGTGAGGTTCCGTTTTATATTATGTATAAATTATTGTAAGTTAAACAATATGTGGAGATACCATTTATATATATGAGTATTTTTTAGCTATGTATCTTTGATATCTTGTTGAGCTCTAACCCAAATATCTCATGTAAATATTAAAAGTCCTCTCGTTGGCCCGATTGAGTAATTCTCACAACAGCTATCACAGATCCTTTCTATCTCTATTCCAGACTCGTCACTTATAGGAGAATTTATGTAGGTTTTTTTATTTGTTTGTTAGTTACTTTTAGTTTAGTTTGTTTGTAAGGTTATACTCTTTGCAGTTAGAATGTATTATTGAGACTGTTGAGGCATGTATACCATATAATGGTGGAATATTGTTTACAGTTGATAATTTTATGGGTTGTTATTACTGTGGATATTGAGACTCTTTATATTCCATTAGTAGAAGGTTATGATGCATTTATATTACTTTGAGGGTTCTATTGTATTGCACTTTATACTTTGTTATATATTTATTATTGTTTCTTTACATGTTGAGAATGATATTTAATTAGCACTAACAATTTTATATCCTAATATTAGGACTGATCAGCCCTTATCAAAATATACGGGTTGTTATGACATTAAATTAAAATAAACCTTTAATAAAAAGATCATGATCACAAAATCAAGAACTTTATAAACTGACGCAACACTTGGATGACCTTGTACAAGCAGGTTGCTTAATGGATTTTATCTAAAGAAGATGGACAAAAGGGTTACTAAAATAATTTCGTCTAGTAGGAAAATAACAAGTAATTGGTTATTTAGTATAGTCATGGGTATATTGGTCCCACGTAATTATTATATAAAATTAAATGGAAAAAATCAAAATCACCGCAAGTATACAATAACCTTTTAATTTCACACCTCTAAGCCCAACTTTCTTAACAGGGAGAGAAAGCCGATCAACTTTGATAAATTATATTTTTTGATATTTATTTTATGGGACCCAACCTCCCCTACCATGATGAATTGTTATCGACCCTCTAAGTTTCAAATTATGGAATTGTAATAATCCTCGTGGATTGAGAGGAAGTTCTTCCAAGATATTAAGTTTCAACCACCTTTTTCGAGAATGCATATTACTTACTGAAACGGAGACACACCCAAATTATTTTAGAAAACCTAAAAGTCTAAATTACAATATTCACTAATGTGCTATCAAGCAACTAAGGATTTAATCTTGTTTAAGCCTGTGGGTTGTAAAATATGCTTAAAAATTAAGTAGATATTATGAGGAGAAAACCCCACTGACAGGAAAAAAAAAAAACTTGGGCCAATGCAATAATATTACTTAAAACATGGCAAATACTAATAGAGGGGACTAATGACTTACACTAATTCAACGCTAACTCATACCTCACACTTTTTCCACCAATTCGTAGAAAGCCAAAGATTTTAAATGCTGATAGAAACACTCAAAATCTCGTATGTCTTGACACACAACAATGTTGTGGAAGATTTATTCTTAAATATTAAGAGCTCGCAAGTGATTGGAAACTAAAAAAGATCCCTAAAAGATTTTTTTTTTTAAAAACTCTTGTTAGGAGTTAGGTCATAAGAGTGTATGAAACTAGGCAATTTTTGTAAAAGTTTTCTTGGTAAAATGTTATTCTTAATTAATATTAATCAACATTAAGAAAAAAGAGGTGATTAAATGCAAAAAAAATTAACTATATTTAGATATTAGATTCCGTCTTATTTAAAAGTGTTCCACCTTTTTAGAAAGGAAGAACATGAAGAAGAAAAATATATATCTTGGAAAGTATTTGCCTTAAAGATTTGATGAGATATATTTTGATATAAATGCCAATAATGGTTTTTATAAGAAAATAACCAAATGGGTTTACCCATTACTAAGGTGAGCTCGTAAGTTACATCTATTACACAAGGCACATGAGAGAGTCATGTTGGGGAACCTAATGTCAAATCATAAGCAAAAAAAATAAAAAAAAGTTGAATTTTTGCACAAAATCCAAGAAGATATTCAAAGATCCCAAAATCTTATGCACGACCAGGTCTCATCATTGACACGTTTGTTGTAGTAAAGAAAATCTTTATTGGGGCAAACTTTCGGTGAAGTAAGATGTGGATATTTCCAAAGTTCTTCTAATCATCTTCAAGAGAAATAAATTATTCTATGGAAAGGATGCATCATTGTGGCAAATGCCTTCTCTGTGATGATTCATCAGGGAAACAGGTCACACTAACTCCCAGAATTTCTATTGATAGAGATCTCAAGTGGCCTAATTGTAGAGATTCTCCAAACTTTCACCTTTCATCCAAAATGTGATCAAGGTCTTCAACCTAAACAAAGATTTTGGAGAGGTAAACAAGGATCCCAAAGTATTTTTGGGAAACCAAAATAAGACAACTACCTAAGAGTTCACAAATGAGTCCGTGAATACTCTTACAATATCCCCCTTTGTTTATTAAGTGACAAAGCACACAACAAAAAGATTACAACCAATAAAAGGAAAATCAACCGACTAAGACGCAAGGCTTATCCAACGGGACAATAGATAGAAATTACACACGTTCACAATATAAAACTATAACATACTTGTTTAAAGACTTTAATGAAGTACTCGTAGTATGATTTACTGAAACACAATAGCAAACTCATGAAAATTGTAATGTGTGAAGAAATCCAAAATATGCAATATTTAGAGATATTAATAAGAGATATAGACAATGGAAAATATCACATTTCTATTATAAATATTATAATAAATAACTTTCAATTATCCCCTTAAATATGATAAATAAAGTAACATCCCTACTATAAAAACTTCTCCCCCATAACATTTTCCCCTTTTTGGTAAGGAAATAAGCAAAGGAGAGAATCAGGCTAAGAAAATATGAGAGTTAAAGGAGTGAATGAATTTGTTAAAATAAATTCAAGGTAGCACACTCTTTAAAAGTATTTTTTCATTCATATATATATTTGGAATATATAGTGAACGGTTTTTCTACTTGCCAAATGTTATTATATGCATGACAAGTGTTCATCATTATCATGAAAATATCATCCCAAAAGATAATAAGATTATGAGATTTATTAACCAAGAACACAATACCAAATATCATATGTGATGAATAAAAATAGAGAACACCATTGTAAGATTAAGACTAAGCACAAGTTCAATTAACAATAACAATTTATAGAATAAATGACTTAAAGCCTCTATGGAGTTGAAATTTCTAACACCTTCGAATATTTTCAAATACTACTTTTTTCCTTCCTTAATGAGTGATTTGGTTAAAACCTTCAGTTTAGCATACTTGATGTCACTTAATTTTGGATGGATATAAATCTTTAAAATAACATTTTATTCAAATTGTTTTTGCATGTGGAGGATTTCACTTTTTACAAAAGGTAAGGAGTTATTTTCAATATAGGCATCTCTCTCTTCAGAATGTTGCAACCCTAATCAAACCTTCTCTCATGATTTTATTTAACATATTTTTCAAATCATGAATAAACATCAAACATGCGCATTTTTAGGATAATGGGAACTCTTTCACAAAATATTCAAAGCTTTGAATCATTTGTAAAAGATCATAAAACTTTGTTATCCCCCCATAAAGTGGCATCAAATCAATATTACTAAGGTGTAAAATGAAATAATATATGAACCTGTGTTCCCAAAAAATTTACTTGAAGTTTATAAGACTTAAAAGAG
The DNA here is from genome assembly GCA_949130495.1 of Sambucus nigra. Classification (NCBI taxonomy): domain Eukaryota; kingdom Viridiplantae; phylum Streptophyta; class Magnoliopsida; order Dipsacales; family Adoxaceae; genus Sambucus; species Sambucus nigra. The sequence continues at coordinate 252,387,277 of OX422220.1, forward strand.
AATATAACCTTATCTTATGATGCAGGAGTTCAAATTATCCAAACAAAAGGAAAAAGTAATAAAAAGTAACCATTTGACATGAAAGAAATGGCAAGGATTATCATCGAAAGAACATATGAATAATTTTATCCAACAAATATTTAGATGGAAATATATAAAACCTACTCTAGTCTAAATACATCATGGAATAGGATATAAAAATGCACTAATACAAAGAAGAATAAACTCTAAACATGCTATAAATTATTGAACCAACGATGTGAATACCCAAGGATGATATAAGAAACTGAAACATACTCCAATCAAGTGGTTTCTTAAAAATATTATCTAATTGAAGATTTTTAGAAACATATATTAAAGACACAACCTTTTCTTAAATAAGATCTCTAATAAAATGATGGTGGATGTCTATATCCTTTGTTCAAGAATGTTGAATAAGATATTTAGAAATATCAATGGCATTGTATCATCATAATAAATAATCATGCAATCTTGATCAATATTATGGTCTTATAATATATGTTTCATCCACAATAATTTATCACAACAAATTCCCGAAGCAATATGTTTTAATTCGGTCGTGGAGAGTGATATACAATTTTTCTTCTTGGTATGCCAATAAACCAAATAACTTTCAACATTGACGCACCCGCCGAATGTACTCTTCCTACCTTCAATATCCCCTCGTAATCAGAATCTAAATAAGATAAAAAAAAAAAGAATGCCAAATACACATAAGATGCCAAATACCAAAGCCAATAGTTCATCCTATATATTTAATGATTCTCTTAATAAATTTGAAATGGGACTTGTTGATACCAAAATTAGTATGCTGATATGGACGAATAATAAGAAGACACGTGTCAATCTACGTGGCACAATAGCAACAAGGAAGATCATTCCCCGACCAAGTTATGTTTGCTCCGAGGAACAGACCTCTCCGAGAAACTCACAGGCTCCGAGGAATAGACCTCTCCGAGGAACTCTTGAATACCAGGAAGACCAACAGACCCGAGCTACTCAGACGGTCCAAGCTGCATCTCGGCCACAGCATTGATTGCCAGATAACGAACAGTCCAACTGGTTCATTAAATGACTATCCTTGACGCACAAGTCTAAGGGCATTAAATGTATTACCCTTTCATATGTAAATCATTTAATGTATTGGACCTTTCATGTACAGCCTCAAGGCTATAAATACATTGTATCTCCCTCATTCAAAGGGACCGGAATTTCTTGAGAGAATTTGTAATCAAGAATTCCACAAACACTCAGCAATAACATAACAGTGGACGTAGGCTTTATTCCTAGCCGAATCACTTTAAAAATCTTTGTCTTATTTATTTATCTGTGATTGAAAAATTAGAGCGATCTAGTTTTTTACATCAACAGATTGGCGCCGTCTGTGGGAACGTGTTACAAGCGTTGTTCTCCACCAAAAGCTAAGTTTTTATTTTCTCTACGTATAATCAATTATACATACATCTTTTGATTCGATCATGATTTTTATGTTTATATACATAAATTAATTGTCCAATTTTTATCTGCAAAATGTTGCATATCATGATTTTTAAATCATAACTGTTAGATTCATCCTTATTTAGAAATCTGAAAAATAATGGATTTCATAAATCATAAATTTTTGCTTGATTCTCAAGTTTTAATTTAATATCATGAAATAAATATTTTAAATGATTACATATGCCAATATATACGATGATGATAAGATTTGATCATTTTCATTGTTGATTTTGAAATAAATTTTGTAAGATATTTGATGTCTATTCATATTCCCATCATATTTTTAATAAAAGAATGGGAAAAGGTTAAAGACAATGAAAAGTCTTCTCATGGAAATCATGACCCAGATCTATTTTCTTTCTCTTCAAGTTTGAGTCTCTGTGCATTCACAAGTTTGAGACTCTTTGCATTCATTTTTATGAACTATATAAGTAATTGGTTCATCTTCCATCTATGTCAATAAAGTCAAATTGATTGATTTTTTATATAAATTTGGTAATGACTTTAATCATTCACCATATTTTTATCTCTCCAAATTGGGAATATAAAGGGATCAATATAAAAAATAATTTTCTCTCACCTGAAAAATCATTACCCACCTCTTGTAAAAAAGTCTGGGCACAAATTTGATATGTTGGCCCCTCGTTCATCACATCACAAGATTTCTTCGTCGAAATCACACGATCTAGTGGGTTATATATTTATTCATTTAATTAACGTTCTTAAGGCTTAAATTTTACATTGAATGTTATTTTTTGATCTAAAGATTCGAGATATTCTGGTCATCCAACCATATATTCTATAATTTGAGATATCCTTAATTGTTGGTCGGCAATATCCATGTCGTTTGTCGGCAGCAGTAGAATCTTGGGGTATTAAAAAATGCCGAGCAGCCCTGATATTTCTTTAAACACGAGTTCGGCTTGGGGACAAGCAGGGGGCTTAAGTCTTTTTAACTTATGATCACCCTAAAAATATTTATAAACAGCAACTAATACCTGATTGGTTGTTGGAGATTAAATAAATTTACAAAAAAACTTTACGTCTTATTTATGATGCATATTTGATAATAATTTGTCCATTTCACACACATTTGGCATAAAACATATTATTTCATATTTTGAAATTTTTATGTTGATACATATCATATATTGATTGGATGAGTAAATTATTCTCATGACTAATCAATTCAGCCTACACATATGGTAGAGCAAATTATTAATTTTTTACAGGCACAAGATTCAATGCCGACGAATGCTGAAGCACAAATTATTCTATATTCATTCGGATTCATATTTTATATTTATCTCAGCATGGAGCTCGAAAAATTCCTTCTCTCTATATATATTCAGTTCCGAGGAAGAACTGTAACATTTATTATATTTCACCCCCAACGGATAGTTGGTCGGGGTAATTCTTATTGATATGCAGGCCCAGCAAAGTTCTCGGCCATATTCTTATATTCTGGAAAATATTATTCTTATTCGGCATTCTGCAATTATGCCTCGACAGGATACTTATTCAGCTTTAAGGAGAATTACAACATTCGTTCGGATAATTCTTATTTATATTCAGGCCTGACAACATTCTCGGCCATATTATTATGTTCTGAAAGATCTTATTCTTGTTCGGCATTATATGATTCTACCTCGACTGATCGGCGAGGCACTTTATTATTTTTAATTATTCTTTATATCTATTTGGATGCATATTCTATTCTCATTTCAGCATGGAGCTCGACAAATATTTATTATATCTTATTCAGCTCCAAGGATGTCTCCAACATTTATTATATCTTATTCAGCTCCAAGGATGTCTCCAGCATATATTATATCTTATTCCCAACAATCTGTTGGTCATCGCCGAGGAGGTATCCTGCATTTATATTATTCCCAACGAATCTGTTGGTCAGCGCCGAGGAGGTATCCTGCATTTATATTATCTTATTCCCAACGAATCTGTTGGTCAACGCCGAGGAGGTATCCTGCATTTATATTATCTTATTCCCAATGAATCTGTTGGTTAGCGCCGAGGAGGTCTTCATCATTTATATTATCTTATTCCCAACGAATCTGTTGGTCAGAGCCGAGGAGATCTCTAGCATTTGTATTATCTTATTCCCAACAAATCTGTTGGTCAGCGCTGAGGAGGTCTCTAGTATTTATATTATCTTATTCCCAACAATCTGTTGGTCAGCTCCGAGGAAGTCTTCATCATTTATTATCAATTACCACCAACTCTGATCGGTAGATAAAATCCAACTCCGGTTGGTAGACAAAATCCAACTCCGGTTGGTAGATAAAATCCAACTTCGGTTGGTAGAAAAAATCCAACTCCGGTTGGTAGACAAAATCCAACTCCGGTTGGTAAATAAAATCCAACTTCAGTTGGTAGAAAAAATCCAACTCCGGTTGGTAGATAAAATCCAACTCCGGTTGGTATTGGTCGATAAATCTCATTCAAAGTTCACATTCCACAGTTGGGGGCTTATATTACAGATATATTTGTTCATTTGGTGGCACATTCTTATATCATCATGCAATCGAGCATCAAATTCAACCCCGACTAATCAGGAGGTATATTGAAGTTCAAGAGGAATATTGAAGTTCAGGAGATATATTGAAGTTCAAGAGGAATATTGAAGTTCAGGAGATATATTGAAGTTCAGGAGGAATATTGAAGTTCAGGAGGAATATTGAAGTTCAGGAGATATATTGAAGTTCAGGAGGAATATTGAAGTTCAGGAGGTATATTGAAATTCAAGAGGTGTATTCAGAAGTATCACGACATGATAAAAGAAAGCGACAAGTATTCCCCCGAGGAACTCTGTCAGACGAGAAATTTGAAGACGAGGTACCTACATGGAGATTATATGTAGATGGATCATCTTGCACAGCTGGTTGTGGAGCAGGGATTGTTTTAAACACCCCAGATGATATTGACATGGAGTATGCCTTGAGATTCCAATTCAAAGCTTCCAATAATGAGGCTGAGTATGATGCTATGATAGCAGGTTTTCATTTGGCGAAAGTCATGGAGGCACGGCAAGTAATTGTTTTCAGTGATTCTCAATTAATTGAATCAAATGATGGGAATATATGCAGTGAATGGAGAGTCGATGGTCAAGTACCATGCAAAGGTGATGGAGTTATTGACAGAATTTGATGCTATTCAATTGGTGAGGACACCGAGGATGGAGAATGCTAAAGCAGACGCATTGGCCCGATTAGCATCAGCTACTTGTACCGAGTTGCGAAGAACGATACCAATTGAAGTATTAGAAAGTCAGAGCATATATTGAGGAGGAACAATTACCGGAGGATAATCTCGCTGCCTAGAAATGGAAGTTTAAAGCTGCTCGGTATGTATTAATTAATGGTATTTTGTATAGACGAGGAATTATGGCAGGTTTGCAAAGATGTGTACATTCCTCCGAGGTGAAAGAATTGGTTAAAGAGATCCATGAAGGGTCCTGTGGAGCCCATGTAGCAGGTCGGACACTTTTGCAAAAGGTGATGACGCAGAGATACTACTGGCCGACGATGAGAGCTAACTATATAAGCCTATGCCAAGAAATGTGACAAGTGCCAACGCTTTTCCTCCATCCGAAGAATTCCAAAAGCATTGTTGACACCCATAACTCCCTTTGGCCATTTGCCATATGGGGATTGATTTGGTTGGACCATTGCCGACGACTCGAGGAAGATTCAAATACCTCGTCATCACAGTAGATTATTTTACTAAGTGGATAGAAGCTGAGCCACTTATTGACATGACATACGAGAAGAAGAGCATCCAGCCCCGAGAAGAATCAAGCTACACAAGAGGAAATGAAGACCGAGCCAAAAAGAGATCTAGATCTCCTTGCCGGGTAGAAGAAAAACAATAAATGGAGAATGTGTGTTGATTTCACCGATCTCAACAAAGCAGTGGATGCTACCTCGGGACACGAGTTGCTCATGGATATTTACTCTGGCTACAACTAGATTAAAATGAAACCTGAAGACATAACAACGGCTGATCAGTCTATGTTGATGACATGCAAGAAAACTGCTGATCATTTGGTTGACTTGAGTCAAACTTTTGATCAACTGGATAATTATCAAATGAAACTCAACCCGACGAAGTGCACATTTGGAGTACGAGAAGGAATGTTCCTCGGGTACATCATCAACCAGCGAGACGTTGAAGCAAATCCAGACAAGATCAAAGCCCTTTTAGGGTTGCGATCCCCAAAAACGAAAGAAGAGGTGCAGAGATCAGATACCCAAAGCTGGAAAAATTGGCAGTGGCATTAATTAAAGCAAATAGAAGAAGGAGGCTGTGTTTCCAGGCCCATACCATGCATACCGACATGCCATTAATACAAGCTATAGCAGAGTTTACTGATCTTAATACTCCTAAGAAACAAAAATTGCTCGCTGATCAACCTGTGGATGTTACAGGATCAACCAAGAAGACTGCTCTACGGAGTCATGCTCTACGGAGCCATGCTCTACGGAGTCAAGCTCTACGGAGCGCTCTACGGAGCAAAAGTGCTATAAGTAGCCAACCTCCTTTGGTTAGGAGGATAAGCTCTCCGGAGCGCTCTACGGAGTAAAAGTGCTATAAGTAGCCAACCTCCTTTGGTTAGGAGGATAAGCTCTCCGGAGCGCTCTACGGAGCAAAAGTGCTATAAGTAGCCAACCTCCTTTGGTTAGGAGGATAAGCTCTACGGAGCGCTCTACGGAGCAAAAGTGCTATAAGTAGCCAACCTCCTTTGGTTAGGAGGACATGCTCCAAGGAGCCAAAAAGTTCGAAAGAACTCTACTATTCCTTTGATTAGGAGGTGTAGACCAGCATGATCAACTACGGTTGGTAAGACTTTATATACTCTCGCATTACAACTTATGTTGGTCGGGAGGTAACATTATTACAAAAAGTTCTTTAAAAGAACAAAATATTCCAAACTATACCAAGTATGGTTGAACCCATCAACTGTAGTTGGTCGACAAACATTATTTATCCACCTTGGTTGGTTGGAAACACTTTGAATAAATTATACTCATTACTTTATTATTAAGTGATCGAGCAACATTACTAATACTTGTAACTTTTTTGGTCGATGAACCATACAATATTGTTATGCAAGCACAGATAATAAAGTGTTTGATATTTACAAAACAATAGCAAATTCAAATTTGCGAACAAAAATGAAATTCTTTCACTGAATTCAAAATGAATTATGCAAATTTATTACATTGATATTAAATTGTGTACTAACTATTACATTGAGATTCCTACTCTATTGGTTTCTCTCCCTCTGATTTTGAAACAGGTTCCTCGCCAGCAGGAAGATCATCCAAAGCATAATGGGAGTTTTATGAAGTTAAGATATTTCAACATTCTGATATTCATCACAGATGATCTGTCCGAGAAGCACTAGCTCGTTCCCGAGAAGCTCTTGCTCGTCCCTGAGAATCACTTGTTAGTCCCCGAGAACCTCTTGCTCGTCCCCGAGCAGAGGTAGAAGTCAAAATCATTATCTACAGCACTGAGATCTTTGCTAATACTGTCTCGACCAATATTGAAGAAAAAGTTATATGAAAATGTTTCGAAGTCCACCACTAGCTCACAGAATGCAGTAGGTCGGCTAGCAAACCAATCAACATACTTGAAGATTATGATAAGCTACAAGCGGCATCATATGTCGTCCAGGAGATAATGCCCTTTATGTCCAACAAATCAAGAAGGTAGATCAAGAATTTCACGAGCACCGAGCAACACTGCAGAATAAATACTCCATCCTTTCAAGTAAACCATCAAGCATGAAGCATTGGGGGCTTCTGTTGATACCAAAATTAGTATGCTGATATGGACGAATAATAAGAAGACACGTGTCAATCTACGTGGCACAATAGCAACAAGGAAGATCATTCCCCGACCAAGTTATGTTTGCTCCGAGGAACAGACCTCTCCGAGAAACTCACAGGCTCCGAGGAATAGACCTCTCCGAGGAACTCTTGAATACCAGGAAGACCAACAGACCCGAGCTACTCAGACGGTCCAAGCTGCATCTCGGCCACAGCATTGATTGCCAGATAACGAACAGTCCAACTGGTTCATTAAATGACTATCCTTGACGCACAAGTCTAAGGGCATTAAATGTATTACCCTTTCATATGTAAATCATTTAATGTATTGGACCTTTCATGTACAGCCTCAAGGCTATAAATACATTATATCTCCCTCATTCAAAGGGACCGAAATTTCTTGAGAGAATTTGTAATCAAGAATTCCACAAACACTCAGCAATAACATAACAGTGGACGTAGGCTTTATTCCTAGCCGAACCACTTTAAAAATCTTTGTCTTATTTATTTATCTGTGATTGAAAAATTAGAGCGATCTAGTTTTTTACATCAACAGGACTATTTGCGACAAGATACGTAGCAAGATCAAACTTCTAAACTAAATGATATATCATGACGACTAGATGTAAGTTACAAAAACTACCTATCATGCTACGATAAAGAGTTTCATCCACATTCTCTCCATTGACATCCTTTCAATGGTTAACGAAAACACTTAAAAAGTCAAGCTCAAATTTCTTCACAAGATGTTTAGCATACTTAGATTTGGAAATGAAAATTCCACTGTGTAATTTATGGCTTGGACACCCAAACATAAAGTGGGTTGCTCAATCATGCTCATCCCATGGTTCTTTTTTCATTAAAGAGGAAAACACTTGAGAATTTTTCTCATTTGTTGAGGCAAAAATAATGTCATCAGTATACACTTGGTCTACCACAATGTATTTTTCATTACATTGTTAAAACAAATTATTGTCCACACTTCCTCATTTAAAACCTCTTCCCCATAATATTTGACGTCAGTCACTCATACCATGCTCTAGGTGCATGTCTAAGGCCATACAAAGCCTTTTTATGAGAAAATCATTTGTTGGGAATTTGGGATCCTTAAAGACCTTTGGTTGGGACACATATACTTCATCTTGGATATTTCCATTAAGAAAGAAATTGTTAACATAAATTTAGTAAAACTTAAAGTCTAAGGCACATGATATGGCTAAGAGTAAACATAAGTACTCAATCCTAGCAACGGGGGCAAAAGACTTATCAAAATCTACATCTTTGACTTATGTGTATCCTTTAGCAATTAGTATTTCCTTGTTCCTTAAAAGGGAGTCATCTTCATCAATATTAATTTTAAAGATCCACATAGTATCAATGACATGAACATCTTGAGGAAAAGGAACTAGATTATTATAATACCTTGGATTTTTGAAGGATTAATTTAAGGTTAATAAATCTTAAATTGTGAAAATAGTAAATGGTTATAACTTGAAAATAATAATTTTGCTAAAATGTGAATAGGTTAATATAAAGAAGATTTTTAAGTTTATTTTTTTTATAAAGAAGGGCCTAGTTTTCTCAAGATCAACCAAGAAAGAGTCTTTATTATTTTTGTGAGAGGATTGCAACCATGTTACGAGTTTCTAAATAATTATTTTAAAGTACAGAGTTTACACAATATGCTCCTCTTAATATCTTGAGAGTATTTTCTTGTTCCTCATTTTTGTATTCCTCTTGAAAATGTTGTGGTATTTATTGGAATCCCATATGTTATTCGATTAAGATATTGTGTATTTGTTTAATTGGGTATGGTGCCATGAAATTTTAATATGGCACTGAGAATAGTCACCCGCCAAAAATCCAATAACTGGAATGAGACTTTGAGATGCCTAGGTGAGGTGAGGTGAGGTGAGGTCTGGTGACCTATTAATCTGTTATTGAGAAATAAATTGGTACAATACTTAGGCGTCTCGTTGGAATCGTATACGGTTTTGTATGTTGCATTTTGTTTACCATTATCATTTTGAACATCTTATCATGTTATATTGTGTACTTCCCCGTCTTTTGTTTTCAGTGGAATGTAAGTGTGGATTTGGACAATATTTATTTATGAAGAACATTAATAACACACTATTTTGAGAATATTAGTTTTGTAAAAAATTAGTATTGTAAATATTTCGAATCTTAGTGTTATTTATTAGTGAAAAAAGGATGTATTTATTTTGAGGTGTAAATTGTCTATAAATTTTTAATACAAGACTTTTAAATTGGATTATACATTTGGATTATTAATTGGACATTACATATTTTGGTGACTCATTGTGTTTATTTTTTTTTTTGTGGAATATAGATGCTTCATATGGATTATTGAGCTTTTTAATTTAATTTTAAGCGAAGTGACGAGTCGAATCGTCCGAGGTGTCACAGATGGTATCAGAACATAGTCTTAATTCTCATAGGTTGTGAGTCCATTAGGCTTTCACATTATCAATCTTTGTTTCCCATTATTGATTCGTACTCCTTAAGATATTAGGTCTAACATACGTGTTAAATGTGTTTCTTAGAGATAAGGTATTTTAGGTTAAGGATATTATAGGCATTGAGGTTAAAAGTAGTAATCTTGATGTGAGGATCCTTAGAGTTGATTTTGGAGACGAGATTTATTTTTTCAATCGTTAGTAATAATTTTAGACAGCTCTTGTATCGATGCGGTGATGTGATTTAATTTGAGGACTATGGCATTGTGATGGATTTTGGAGATAAAATTGAGTAGTGATTTGTGGGAGAGTGTGATACATTGTTATTTTCATAATTATGCTTATATATAGTTAAGATATATATTATACATTTGTTCATTGGGTAGGTGCATGTGTAATTGGGCGTGTGGGTATCCAATCGTGGCATTTTATTGGTAGGCATATATGAGCCTTATTTTATTTGTGAGTTTATATTTTACGCTTACGCTTCGTCAAATTTTGAGGACGAAATTCCTATGTTAGTGGGGGTAATGTAATCATCCATACTTTTATGAGTATTTGAAATTTCCATGTGTTCATGGATTTATTAATTTAACTAGAGAAATTAAAATGGTTTCGATATATATAAATTAGCGAGTTAAGAATTAATTTTTATTTGATTATTATTTACTTACGTGTGATAATTATATAGATATGTAATTTATTATATGTCGCATATGAGTGAAAGAGAAAGTTTATTACGATATGTCGATAGAGTTTTACATCGACGGATAAGTATATTCTTAGGGCAACGCATAGGGTGCTCATATGTCGGGCCCGATTTATGATATGTTAGCACATTTTTATTTTGGTGACTTGAATGACATTTTCGAGTGCACCGATGATCCAGAAAGAGTAAAAATATCCCATAAAAGGTACATGGGCGTTATGTTTGGGCTCCAAGAGTTTTTTAGACATAGCGGGGGGCGTATAAGAGTATGAGGGTCATTTCACACTTAGGAATAAGAAAAAATGGAATTAGATAGATTAAGATGATATTTAATAGGGTGGGAAGGTGGATGACAGCCCATCGTTTATATTGAGCCCTAGAGAAGAGAAAAAGAAGAAGATTGAGTAGGAAACTTAGAAAGAAGAAGAAAGAGGACTCAACCCGTCATCAAATTCACAGAAGACTTCAAATTTTAATCCAACAAGGTAAGTAGATACTTTCTTTATGTAGAAATATGATAATAGTTAATTGTTTTCATGATTAGAGGTAGAAATCTGAAAATTAAGATGTTAAATATTGAAACTTTCTTAATTGATATAGAGATTTAAATGATATCATATTAGGATTTATGAATAGATTATTAATGGAGATCAATCATACTTGAAATTCAAAATATATTTTGGGATTTAAATGGATGAATATGTAGAACTTGTATAAAAAGATTGGATATTGATAATTAATTTGGAAGAAATTTTGTGTTGGATTAATTGGAAATCTAATTTAAAATCCTAGGGTTTGATTTGGGATTTAGGGTTAATTGTGTAATTAAATACCTCTTGAATGTTAGTGTAATATCGTAAGAGTTAATTTTTTTGTTTGGAGTAGCTGGAAACCACCATTTTAGGGTTTGGAAGAGAAAAACACGGGGAAGAAGATGTTTGGAAAACTGAACAGATTCACTCCCCCTAACAAACTTGTTTCGCTTTTGGAAGTTGGATAAGTTTGTGCAGAATCGAATTTGTAATTTTTTTTTTATTTGTTATGAATTTTCTACTTAAAGGTGAGCGAACCTAAAATTTTAAATTGATGGTTTAGTATTGGGCTTTCTTTTCGAAATTTTGATTTTGGAGGCAGCGAATCAGTTCCGCTTGTTGGCTTATCCAGATTTTGTTCGTGTGTTGTTTTGACCCGTTGGGAATTGAGGACAAGCCGTAGGGGCTTCTGGAGTACTGTGGAATTTTTGGGTAAGACTTTATAGATTTCGATACGTGCAATAGGCCAACGTTAGATGGGTTTGAGTGAGGAGAACCAAGGATTCAAGTGAGTGACTATTTGTTTGATTAATCAGAAAGTTGGGTTGAACTTCGAAATTGGTTGAACCGTGCGCAGTGGGATATGTGTAGGAATTCGGTATTTATTATATACACATATTAGAGTAATGTGTATATATATTTATGTTCGCATGCTACTTGTTTAATCTAAACATACTTACTCGTGAGTGCTATCACAGCAGGTTGTGCATAGTGGACAGTCCACCCTGGCATTGTCCAGCAGATGTTAAATTAATCCTCATGTTATAGTAATGTTGCATGGCCACTATCTGTGTGTCAAAATAGGTGTTGGTTTCAATTTAAGATAGGGCTATGTGGTATGGTTTCAATCCTTGGATGTATGTTTACGACCGCCTCTATTGTATGTGTTTAAGTTGAGATCAACGGTGAGATTTCGACCCGGTGGCTCGGTGTGAGGCAAGATGCCTGGAGCAGGAAGCACATAAGGGGTGTATCCACGAGGTTCGAGCTCAAGGGATAGGATTATACATATCTAGTGAGTGATATATATTATGTATATGTATGTATGTATGTATTTTTATACAATATAGTGTATACATCTATTTATAACGCGGGTGTAGCTATGTTATGTTTATTACGTGATTATTTATTTATAGCAAGTGTGTCGCTACAACATTATTTATAGACATATATCTAGTGATGATAGTTATACTTAGTTAATAGAGAGTATTAGCTAGATTGGTCTTAGATAGAGGTTATGTATATCCTAGTTAGATCCGGTAGTTTAATTAGGACACATAAATGAAAGCATTCGGTGCGTACTATAGTTAAGAGGTGAGAATTATCTTAAGTGAGTGCGACTGGTTAATTATCAAAGTAATACCCTACTTTTTTAATCACTTTTAAATAATTATCTACTTGCAAAATGTTTTTTACTTTACGGGCTTCGACTTGCAGGATTTTGTTTTTCCTTGGTTTTCTTTTATTATCCTAGGTGTGCAGCAGCAGCAACCAGGATCATAGGGATAGATTCATTCTTGTCTTCCAATAGATGTAGATGCTACATCTTTGATTATATTCCTCAGTCCATTTTTTCAATATAGGATCAGTCATTTCAGTTTCAGTTTTGGGGGTGTTTCCCGTAGATTGATTGGTTTTATATTACTCTCAGACATTTACATTTTAATATTCAGTTCATTTATTCAGTTAATGTGAATGTTTTATTTGGTGATCGAATGTTTATTCGATTCACTCTTTTATCTACTAATGCATGAGGATTATTCATTCATTTTTAATTGTATGGTTTTATTCAGATTATTTGTTTTATATTGTGATTGCGATATTGATGCTGAGAATGTGCCATATTGATATTCCTGCTTTATTTTAGTAGAGGATTGGCCACTCCATATTAGAATTGGCGGGTTGTCACAATTCCAAACTCATTGTTTAGTAAATTGGTCTAGTCCTTATTATATGTCATTGACCCAATATTCGTCTAACATGACTCCTTGCACATTCTTAGGTTCAATACTAGAAATATAATAACTAAAGTTATCTTCCTTGTTAAGTTGAGAAGGCTTATTTTCTCCATCATTAGGGCTACCAATGAATTTGGAAATATCTTGGTCTTTTTTTAACCTAAGCAAGTTTGTCTCCCACTCTCGCACCATTACATGGTAGAGGGTCACCTCATCACAATCATCGTCTTTTCTTCCCTTTCATCTTCAATATAAGGAAACGTGGAAGTACTGTTTTCATAATCTTCCTCATTAAAGTCATATAAATCACTATCATCAATGTTGACATTAATAAACTCCATGATTTTTGGAGAGATGCAATTATAAACACAGTAGGAACGACTATTACTGGAGTAGGTAAGAAAAATTCCAACATCACTCTAAGAGTCAAGCTTAGTCAAGTATTCTCTATACTTGAGCATATATCATTTGCTTCCAAAGATCCTAAAAATCTTGAGTGAGAGTTTTTTTACCTTTCTAAATCTTATTGAGGATTTGGTTTGTATCATACATTCTATAGACTTGGTTAAAAGTATGCCAAGTATTGTTAAGATCTTCTTCCCAAAAAATCGTTGTCACATTCTTGCCTATGCACATGGATATGGCTATCTCTTGAATGGTTTAATTCTTTCTTCCAGTGATCCCATTTTATGGGCTGAGAACTCATGATGTGTTACAACTTCACTACACCGCTCGGATATACCAGTTCTCTTAAATTCTCTCCCATGATCACTACGGATTCTCATGATAGTGAATGATTTTTCATTTTCAACACGTTTGAGCTTGGGAAAAAAAGCATCCTTAGCTTCAGACTTATTATGCAAAAATCCTACAAAAGTGAATCTAGAGAAACCCTATATAATCACAAGGACATATCTTCTACCGCCTATGTTTTTTATATACATTGGACACATAAGGTTTGTGTGTAAGAGATATAGCACATAATAGGTTTCAACAACAGAAAATCTCTTATGTAGTTTATGAATTTATTTTCCCATTTGTCAAGTACCACATGCACGAGAAGAAAATTACTCAAAAGGATGTAAATCACAAATAATATCATTCCTATAAATTTTCCTAATATCTCTACAGTTAATGTGACCTAACCTCTTATGCCAAATATCTGCCACATCTTCCTTAGCACTATTGCAAAGAACATAGGTGAGACATTTATGATATAGAAGTTCTTCATAGTTTTAGTGAACTTCAAAATAAAATTACCATGGGATCAAGAACATTACATTAATTGTTGGTAAAAAGTAAAAATGACGTATAAATAACAAGACAAATAACATTTTCCCTTTTCTACCAAACCTCTATAGTCTTAATTAGTATTCATACACAAAAAATTTAAATAACGTCAACATTTTTAGATTTATAAATGCTTTCAATATTTGAAAAAATAGTTTTTTTATATTACAAAAAGGGAATTAAAATCAAACCTTAAAGAAAAAACTTCATTAAAGTGAGGTTTATTAATCACCTTGGATTTTTTCTTAAGACTATAGAAAAATTCTTTCAAACGACTAATTTTGGTTTCAAAAAGTGCAATGATACACAACACATTGATCATTTTTTGAGAAATCTCTGAAATAATTTTCTTCTAAAGAGATGAATAAAACTCCTTTTCACAAAAATGGTCTTTTTCTAATATATGGGTGGCACATTAGATTCAACAAAACCAATGCGACGTTTATCACTAGAAGTTTGGGTACGAGATAAATGCATTTTTCCAAAATAAAGTTTACTATCTTCTAAGTCACTTTCACATTCTTAGAGGATTGTAATTCATTTTCTGGAGAGGTTATTTTTTCATTCAAAAAGTCATTGGAACTTTTTAATTCTTCTAAATCACCTTGCAAAATCTATAACTTTTCTTGTAAATCATTTTTCTCATTATCCACTATTTGGGTAATCTTTCCATGACATGAACATTTAACTTCTACATTGCTCAAAATGGACCATTCCATTTAAAAAAGCATTTTCCTTTTCACACTGTTTATGTTTTATGGATGTTTTCAACAAGTTTTTCTTATACTTATCATTTTCATAATGAAGTTTATCATAATCATATTGGATGTCTTAATCTTCTTCATTATAAGAATCATCACTAAAATAACTTAAAGAAGATAAAGTATGAATATTTGTGGAAAACCCATCATCAATATATGACGATTGAGACAACCCTTTATCATTTGATGAAATGGGTAGGTGGAACAATATCTTCAAAATAATAATACCTTTAAAAATTTCATTGTTATCCATATTAACACAAATAAGCGATCTTAGTCTATGTCTTTCAACCTTAATAACAAGATTACCAAGCTTCGATACCAGTTGAGTGTTCATATTACATATCAAAATGGAGACCTGCCAAAAAATATTACAACATGCCTGAAAGTCTACATTGAACTATTCGTCAATGTTTTATCAACCAACCCTGATTTCAATCTTGTTTAAGCATGTGGGTGATAAATTACGAGGAAAAAGTAAATAAAGACAAAACTCCAAATGTACGAGGAGAAAAAAAAACTACTAACGGAAAAAACCTTAGGCTAATGTAACAATCTTACTAAAAACTTATTAAAGACTTACAATGATAATTAACGACTAGCATTATTTCCACGCTAATACATACCTCAAATTTTTTCCACTAATTAATAGAAATCTAGAGATCTATATTCATTGATAGAAACACTCAACATCTCTTATGTATTAACACACGACAACAATGTTACTCAAGAGCTTGTCTTAAAGCTTTGAGTTCACAAGTGATTCGAAACTGAAAAAGAGCCACAAAAATCACAATACTCTTGTTAGGAAAAAAGCCATAAAAGTTTATGAAACTAGGTAGTTTTTGTAAAAGTGCTCTTAGTAAAATCTTATTCTTATTTGATATTAATCTACCTTAACGAAGAGATATGATTAAATGCAAAGTAAAGAGTAAGGAAAAAGATGAACTAAATTTAGATATTAGATTACCTTTTTCAAAAATGTTCTAATATTTTTAGTACATTATATTAAATTGTATTATTTTATAATTGTCTGTAGTGGCATGGGATGTCACTAATGTTATATGTCTTACATGTGTTATTTTTTAAAATTAAAATCGGACATAATATATGGTAATGAATTAATAATTATTTGCAATTGCTTGTGAATTATGGTTGACTATGGAATGGTCAACAAATTGGTATCAAAGGTTTCCTTGTTTGGATGATCAATCGTGAAGTAGTTTATTATAATGTCGTGTCGCAATAAACGAATAAATATTTCAATAATATATTTTTGTAGGGATAGAATAAAATGATGTTTTGTATAGTAGTCCGGGTTGACTTTTAAGGCAAGTAGAAAGTCCGGTTATGACTTAAAATAATGGATTTTAAGTCCTATGGGTTGGTATATCACTTGGGTTATGTTTTAGTTTTTTTGTAGATATATTTAGGCTCACTAGGTTATAGCCCATATAGTGCATAAAACTAATTTAGAAATTAACATAGTAAAAAGTTCATTAGGATAAATCTAATTCATTCAAAAAAATTTAGAGAGAAACCCCACAGCTAGAGAGAGGAGGCAACTTGGATAAGAGGGCAATTAGAAGTTTAAGCTCAGAACCCACCCTTTTGAATTGAAAAAAATTTACTCAGTGTTTGAATATAGTTATTTTGTGTTATAATATGATTATTCATTGGGATATAAACCTAATTGTAGTATAATCTAATTTAAATAATCAAACTATTAAATTCAAAATTAACTTACTTGAGTAAATTATGTTAATCGCTATGTTTATAGTATAATATGAAATTATCATAATCCATTATGAATCTGATATAGATTATAATCCATCATTAATTTGAGATATATTAACCCTATAATTGTAAGGATTATGTTATATATTTGTAATTGATCAAAATCCCCTTGTTAATTCCATATATTAACCTAATTTTAAGTTGGATTTGGTTAATATTATAAACTAGGGTTCTTGAGAAAATTATGAAATTTAACCATTTAAAGTATGTTGCAATTGTACAAAACTATTAGATATCGATTAATATTGATATTAGACCGATTATACCTTAAGAAGATAGGGTTTGGTGATGTTCAGAAGCATTAAAATTGGCCTTTAGGGTCATAAATGTCTGAATGGGGCTGTGAAGATGATGAATATTGGAAATCTCATTTGAACGAGATTGAGAAGTTCGTTCGAATGAGATCTAGTCTCATTTTTTTCATCAGTTCCGAGTAGAGACTAAATATATTTCGTGACCAATCAATCAAAACAACTCAAAAGATAAAGAAGTATTGTCAATTTCTTAATGCTCGTTCCATGTTTGAAATACCATTTGTACAAATGGGAAAAAGAGTGGATATGAAGTCTCCTGAATGAATTGACTTATTCGAAAAAGGACTTATTCTATGTAAGTCTTGTACTAAATGATTCCACTCTGTAAGAAATCCAAATCATTCTTTTGAAGCTCATCCCCTGATCATAAATTATTCGTTTGCCTCGAAATGACTTGGACTAATTGAACGAGTTAAACTTTCTCGTTCGAATAACATTAGGAAGTCATTCTAAGGACCTGTGTGAACTAATTCAAACGAGTAGTGTAACTTCATTCAAATGACATTGATTCTATTAGGATTTTTTCTTTTTAATTAAAAGAGGTTTATAGAGTTAATAATTATAAATTTAAGACTTGTAATATTTTAGTGATTTGTATTACTATTCTTATGTATTATGTGCAACATGCCATGTGCCTTTACTCGTTGGATACATATTAAGGGGATATCCTTATGGGGCACAGACGATAGAGACCATGCTCTTACCCCAATAGATAGACACATGATTTACGTTGGTCATGATTACCCCGAACACTAAATACTGAAAACATACATTTAATCTAGATGTTATTAACGGGGGTGATCCTCTCATTTCTCTTAGGATGCGGTGTCATATGATTGGTGTGAAGGTTTAATGATTATCACTTATTGATACTTTAAGGTTAAAGGTACAGGATAAAGTATAATTGAACCTAGTACGCATGAGCAATCCCAAAAGGTAATAGGTATAGGCCTTCATTATGTGCGGGCTCGAAGGGAACCCATTTATGATATAGATGGTATGGACCGTACTTATATGGATATAAACAAATATATTGTCTTCCCTAATATTGTCATATACTTGAAAGTTATAGACTGGTTAATAATGTAACCTTTACTTATATTCAATTGATATGAATAATAGGTAACCGTGGGGTTTACTTGGGCTTGGGCTTAGACGCATGTGATATTTAGCATTGTTTGGGTTAGGATAACTTAAAAATAACTAAAATGTGAGATAAAAATGAATAGTTATATTTTATCCCAAACTCAATTATATTCTTAGTCTTCATATACTTGTTGTTAACGTTGTTGTTGAATTCTCTTTTCAGAATATAGGTTGTAGGTGCAGCCTCACCATTGATCCTCTTATTCTTTCCTTAGTTACTGCTCAGAGAGGATTTAAGTGTCGAGCCAGCATACTCACTCTTTTATTACAATTTATTTGTATGTCATGTAATATTTAAGTCTAGTATTATGGAGTTGGTATTACAAATACATTTTTTATGGGATTTATTATGATACATTTGTAGTTATGCGATGGTTCTATTACTATTGACTAGTTTAGTATAGAAAATTATGTGGTTCACTTCTATTATGGTTTGATTATTTATTTTATGAATTTAGTTTCATTTCTCATGCTTAGAATGATACCCAAATTTTTAGACTCCAACATTATTTATTTTGCATTTGATCCATTTAGTTTAGATTCTATAGGGTGTCAAGTTAGTAACAAATCTAGGTTTGAGTCATAGAGATCTTGAATACATCCATGTTTTATGCCTAGGGTTATTTGATATGTTAGAGATTTCCATTTAGAGTTTATAATCTATTTTTCGTACATGTACGTATACATTTTTCTTACTTTCATATGGAAAAGACAGGCCTACTAGCAACACGACAAAGATGAGATGCTAGCATCAAGTTAGAGGTAGCAATACCTCAGTAGCAAGTGCAGCTACCTCAACCACCACAGGTAAAGGCACCAGAAATAGCGCCAGTTGTCCTGGGTACTATCCTTTCACAGACAGTATCTATGACTATGGAAGTTATGCATTAGGAGCAGCCACTACATGTGGTTTGACCTGTGCTTGTATGACATGTTGCATCTTCCTGGAGTGAGAATGTAATGCTCTTAAGAAAATTCACCCACTATGGGCTTTAGCCTAAGATACCATGACCTCGTACTCATCGAGGCTTGGAACTTACCCCGATGGTCCGGCATAGGTCTTGCACTTAAGCGCCATCCATTTTCAGGGATGTTCACATTAGAGACCTGATGTGGCTATGAGTACGATTGGCATGGGAGGCACCTGGTCCTCATGATTTTTAAGGGGCGCACCAGACACCACGCGACATCGGCACACACCCGGGTGATCCCTAGCACCAAGGCAATGTCGGAAAAGTGATTCCTAAAACCAAGGCAATGTCGACAAGGTGATGCCTAGAAACAAGGCAATGTTGTTTGGGGGATGTCCTAATCACGATTAAATTTCAAAAATTTCTCGACCTTGCCTTGTTTCCAGGCATCACCTGATAGACTTTGACTTGTTTTTAGGCATCCCTCGATCGACATTACCATGTTTCTAGGCATCGCTCGATCGACCTTGCCTTATTTCCAGGCATCCCCAAATTGACCTTTCCTTATTTCCAGGTATCACCCGACCGCCCACGCTTGTTAGAATATCTCCACTTTGACATTCAGAGCACTGGGCAGAAATCACATTGTGTTAGCATCCGCAAGGACCATCACAATGCTTTGTTTTAATTAAATAGTTAGATTCCCCTTATCCGTACCAGTTCTGAGTCAATTTGTCGCGTCGGTAGGCCGACGATCAGGAAGCTTTTGGCGGCGCTTTTTTCTGAACTTTTTGGGTCATCGGGGCTTAATGGATTTATTTTGGGGTGTTTATCCCCCATTATTTTAGAGGGATTCCAAGACATCATATCCCACCATGAGGGTAATCACACATTCAGATAACCATCCCATTTTGGTGATTTCGAAGCTTCATCAATATTGAATGCAAGTCTGTGATATTTCCTTGTTTCTAGGTTGCCCCATCGACGTTGCCTTGGTGATAGGGATCACCCGAATGATGTTTCCTTATTTCGATTCGTTCCTCCCCCCACCAAAAACCCAACTCATTTCCTCAAAAAATTCCTTAGGTTTATGAGCTCATACCGTAATGGGAATGCTCGAAGTCTCGAGAAATGCTAAGGAGTGTGTAACAATATCAAGGGCCGTAGGTAGGGTTTAGCGACTGGAAGAGCACCACATATCGCGTGGTGTCTGGTGCGCCCTAGGTGTCTCTTGAAAATCCAAAGGACCGAGTGCCTCATATGCTCAGTCGTACTCATAATTGCATCAGGTCTCCAAGGCAAAAATGCTTGCACGCTAATGGAGTATGGGGGATCAAAGTACATAACTCCACTTTGGGCGATGTTGTGTGTGCTTTGATCCTCCCCATTATCCAGACAAAAAAGAAGCGAAACATGCATAGCATCGAGGTTCACCCAATGCCGCTTAAGAAGCATTAGGAGAAAAGGGGACAATAACATGAGTGAATTCTGTCATTATCGATATGCAACACAAGAAATCAACTTGAGCCCAAGGCTCATAGCACTTTAAGACAACATCACAAGGAAGATGTTTCCTTGTCATTGGGGGTGAGGTTTTTTGCCTATTTTTTTGCGTCATCCGATTGAAATTGCCTTGGTTTTAGGCATGACCTGGGGTCACGATCACAGCGACATCAGAGATGACTCATCAGGGTCAACTCTATGCCCGTGACAATGAATTGGTGCACGACGGGATAAAAAGGCTTTTTAAGCACCATTTGTCGCGATGTCTATTTTTTGATATAACAAAAACCCAAAACAAGTCCACTAATCCTCAATGACCCAAAAAGTCCCGAAAAAGCATTGCCAAAAGTTATCGAATCATCAGCTGATCAAAGCGGCACGGCGACCGACCATTTTCAACATTGTGCATAGTTGCGTTGTAGTGGAGGCATGACACTGAGAATCTCTTTGATATAGTAATGTGCACCGACATCTAGATATAGATTATAGCTAGCTTCAGGATATTAGGAAATTTCCTACAGTGGTGGGAATTCATTATTATCGTGGAGGATCAGTTGTAATTGAGCACCACACAGTTCTGGATAAATTTTGTGGGGAAGTTTTTCCTCCATCACAACAGGCATCTATAATGGAACATGTCCACCGGATGAAGTAGGAGGATGGCATGGTAACAGGTTATGATAGGGAGTTCACATGACTTGTATACTTTTCCCTATACATCGAGTGTTTAGAGGTGAAGAATATGGACATATTCTTAGAGACTTGTGGGGGGATTCAGGCAAATTTTGATGGCAAATCTATCACACACCATATACAAGTCTATTATAGACGTCATACTCCCGAAATTGTCAGTATCATAGATATTTTCTAAGAAAGTCACGCCCATAAAAGGATATTGGGGGAAATGACTAGTTCAAAGTCAATGAAGTTCAATGGGGAGTCTCATCACATCAAAAAGGTTATATTCAGTAGATAATCCCTCGAAGAAATTTATAGTATGTGATGTCTAGATACACCGGGGTAGCTAGGGGAAGTACGTCCAACAAGGGGGACAGTGCTAAGGTTAGAGAGAGTAGGATAGACATTAGGGGCAAGATCATCAGGATTGTCATTCGGACCGTCCTATCAAGGGACTATGTTATACTTTTGGAGAGTCAGGTAACTTTTTTCATAGATTACTTAGGGGAAACCAAGACGATCAAGGCCACCCACATGAGGGGGAGTAGTTGGATTATCCAAGACTACCAGAGTACCATGCATTTTCACTAGCACCAACATACCCGACATTGACTCCACCTAGTGATCATGAATAGGGGTCCCCATAGCTTCACTGTGGATGCGTTTACAACGTCCATCAGCTGGACCATCCAGCATAGCCCCAAGTAATTGAGGTATGTTTTATATTTATGGTAGTTATACTTGAGTTTTGTTACATGGGCATGTCCTCATTCTCTAGTTATACATTTTCATCTATATTAGGATTGGTAGATATAGCTACAGTTGTATCTTTGCATGTGGATACCCTAGTAAGTAGGAGTGCTACATTACATCGTGTTTGTAGAGGCATGGCATTTGAGATCAGTTAATTGAGTTTTTTTTTTGCGAACTTACTACTTTGGCAAATATCGACGTATGATGTTATATTGGGTATGGATTGGTAGCTTAATAGCACGCACAGATTTACTGCAAGGGGAAGGTGATTACGTTTACTTTTCCCGATCCGGAGATGTTTTTAGTCACTATGCCTAAATCATGGGAGCTTCTAGAACACACTAATATTATATAGATGTTACTTTATCTAAGTAGGTCATCGTATGGTTAGATTCAATAAATTTCATAGGAGTTTACAGAAGTATTTGATGAGGTTCCAGTATTATAACCATCTATAGAGGTAGATTTTTGTATAAATTTGACACCAGACCCATTGTAAGGGTGTGTTATTAAATGGCTCCACTAGAATGCATGAGTTAAGGAAAATAATTTCTTTAAGCAAATCCCCTTTGTTTAAGGAAAAGCACTTCTTTCACTGAAATTACTATTTCTCATACCCAATTTACCTTAGTATTTTTCCTGAAAATCATCTTTCAACACATGCAAGCATCGTGTTATAAAATACTTATTCTTCTTTGAAAACCTTTCATGAACACACTCTTGTGTTAATTAGGGGTTAAACCTCTTTAGGTTACTTAATTACCAATTTGATCACTTCCCTTTACCATCCCATTTACTTCATGGACATTAGTTAATTTTTCTTACATTACTTGTCCACACTATCCTTTAATCGAAACATTTATTAATTTCATTCAAGTAAGGTTATTTTTCTTATATTCTCTACACAATCAATTAATCTTACATGTTCCACTTTTCTTATTATATTTTCTCGGAATCTTCCAAATATTTGTATACTTTATGAGGATCCACACTGCTGATTGTGCTACCATATGCTCTGGCCAATAATTTTGGGTCTTTCACCCTCGGGCTCCGGGATCTTATTAATTATTCTCGATGTCATCTGATTCCATATTAATTTGTTTTAACATTTATCAAATCTCCACAATATTCCACTTTTTATCGACCAAAGCCAAATTTCGGGGACTTCACTCTATCTTGTGTTACACTTTAAAAATAACCATTCTTGTCCTTTACAAACTTGTGTTGATTTTATACCCAAATCACTTGCTTTTAGGATTATTTATGTAACATCATTTCCAACATTATTATAAAAATGTTCCACTTTATGTAAAATTTACCATTTCACCCATTTATTTCCAAACTTACATTTTTCCTCAATTTTCTCAAGTGTTATTTTCCAAAACATTACTAAGTTATACACTAACTTTCCAAATGTTTTTACTTATCAGCACTCATTTCACACTTTGGAGATAACAACTTTTTCAAGTTCAAATTATCTTTATTTTTATTACTTTCTTTACTAAGAACTCCATTTTAGCATTTTGGAAACTACTTTACAAGAAAATAACATTTTTCCTTTATTTCCACATGTAGTCTTGAAATATCCATTTATCACATTTTCTACACCTTTTAACACACTTTAAAGGCTGAAATTTCTATATTCTTTATTTCATGGTTAAACATAATAAATCCTTCATTAAACTTGTTTATATGTTCATCATCAAAATATTACAAGTTTATATGCATGAGAAGATAGATTATATGTCCAAAATCCTATTAAATGGATCTAGCACATGGTTCATTCTATAAATTTCTTAATATTTGCATAAACATGCTTTTTCATTCCAAAAAGATATTTTTGTTTATTTAAAACTTATGTAAATGTCTTATCTACATCAAAATCCCAATTTTCACAAGTAAACCTCAAGACATTTGTTCATAAAATATGTAGATATCAAGATTCTTGAAATACATCATTTCCTCAAATCCTTTTAGATCTTTCATAAACTATTTTTATTCACAAAATCATGAGAAATAACTTTCCTAACCATAAATTAATCTCACTCTTACAAACTCTAACTACAAAACCAGTGCCATGAAAAATAGAGTTCTTAAAATTATAGTATAATTTCTCACCTCAAAGAAGCTCCAACAATGGTAGGATGAATATTGAAGAAGATGGCAACCTTCCACCTCTTAAGGTGGCCTTAAAGAGGTTGCCTATACCCAATAATCTTGTCCTCTAGAAATCTCCATTAAAACCTCCTTCAAACTCAATGATTTCTTCTACCTCTTCTTCTTAAAAAAAACAACAATATCTCAAAATATATTTTATCTTGCTTAACACAAAAACCTTGTGAACGACGAAAAAGGCTTGGAAATGGTGTATTATGATGATGGCAATGTGTGACAATAGTCTCGAAGCTTGGGGAATAAGATGAACTCTTAAAACTTAGAGAGAGAGAGAGAGAGAGAGAGAGAGAGGAAATATGGCTGATGAAAATGGTGGGGGAAGACCCACCGTCTATATATATTATAACTCAGAGAGGAAATTTTGAAAATGACACGGCAACACGAAACAACACGGAACAAAATTAACATTAAATTGACACGGCTTATCGTGTACGGGACGTGTTTGGGTCTGGGTTATTAGACCCGTTGTCATGTCGTATTCATATTTAATTTGGTCCATAAAATTGACCCGATTTTGACTTGTTAAAGACATGATAGTGACCTCATTAAGACCCATTATGGACCCAACTCATTATTGACCCATTATTAACCCCGTTAAGATCCAATAAAGACCCGTTAAAAATAAAGGGATTTTGTTAAAAAGACCAATCCATGAAACATTTAAGCTCTATTTGCCACAAAAAAAATCTATCACCAAACATTTCAATTCCCAAAAAAATTTGTGCGGCTATTCTTCTAGGCAGTTTTGTGTGGCTGTCCTCGTAGGCAGTTCTCTCCTGTTCTAGCACCAGTATGTCCTCCTCGGTGGTTTGACTTATTTTTTATGTTGTCCTCTCCTATTTTCGGTGTTTCCCTCTCCCGTTTTTGTGTTGTCCTCTCCCATTTTCAGCTCTGTCCTCTATTTATTTTTTTCCTTATTTTTACCTGATGAAAATATTATAATGAAAGTTTGATTCTTATTACCTGATATTTTATAACATATAAATCTGAAAGTTTTGTATAACAAGTAAGGTATTGATGTTTTGTATACTACAATATTCAATCTTAAAGTTTGATTTTCATTATAAACTCACCATATTCATAAAAAGGTTAATAGGTATTGATGTTTTTTTTCACATGCGTTGATGTATTAATTTTTACATATTATGAATTTTTGCAAATTGTTGATTTAATTTGTCACGGGCAATTAAATTTTGATGTAATTATTTTTATTGTACAAATACAATGAGGCATGGATTGAAAAAACATGCTACAAATTGTGATGTGCCAATCGTGTCGTGTTAATGGGTTTTAATCAGATCAAAATTTTAAATCCTGCCAACCGTGTCGTGTCGTGTTATAAGAGGATCGTGTTCGGGTTATGAAAAAATAACACGACATCGGGTTATGTCGTGTTTGTGTCACTAAAAAATATTTCGTGTTGTGTCGGGTTGGTCCTGAACCCGACCCAATAACACGATTTGCCACTCCTACTTATAACCCCAAAATAACCCACAAATAATTTAAAAACCTAAGCACCACATTTTATACACATTTTGTATACTTTAATTCCTTCAGAGTTCAACACATAATCCATCCAAGGGTCCAAAATTTGGCATCACACAAAGGCAGCTCAAAATATCAAATTTCAAGCGAGGTCGTTCAAACTAGATCACATCTCATTCGAATAATATCTGAATCTCATTCAAACGACATATTGACGAAGGGTAAAAATACTATACATAGGTGATTCGTTAGAACTTTGTTTGAAGCTCGTTCACACGATAGGGTCTTCTCGTTCAAACTAAAAGGGACTTCGTTCGAATGGGAGTCTTGTTTGAATGACCCGCAGCTTCATTAGAACGACAACAACATTTCCAAATTCTAATTTTACCAATGAATTCTCAAACAATTCCACAAGGGTCACAGGAACATTTAATTATCAACAACCTATACATGATTGATCTCAATCCCAAGGTTTCTATATAAATAAAAATTTACATAGGAAAAGAAATAAAATCTCGAGTATAAGTGTCACAAAATCAATGTATGGAGGATCAATATTTTTTTTGGATCATTAATCGGCTCAATATATTGGGAAAGTTCGCATGTAGGAGATTGAAATAAAGAAACCTAAGCACTTGAGTTATGATGTGACGTTTCTCGTTCCATTTGGGCCCTTATGTTGGGTAGCAACATATTTATCGTATGCGATATCGATCCATGCCTCTCAAAATTATCTTCCACTAGGGTTCTGAGTGGCTTTGGTCGGATATGATATTGCACATATTCAAATGACTTTGATGCTTCTCTTCCATAGATATGTATATGTACATAAAAGAATCATTGTCTTTCTTGGACACACTTGTTAAATATTTAGAAGCAATGTAATGCATGCCAAGGCATATAAGAGTTTAGTTATATAAGTGGTCAATTTTAAAAATCTAAAAATATTGATGTGGTACACTAGCTGAAGTGAAATGAAATGTTGTTGGAAAACAACATTGAAAAATGGTGTAATAAGACTTAAGAATAGAACTTTTATGATTATACTCCTTTTCTCCCGCATGATTAGATATATTCTGCATTCCACGAGTTTGCATTTATTACTTTCACGACCTAAATGAAAAGCATAGACTACTAAGAAAAATCATAAAGTGAAATCAACATGCATCGAAGATATTCATATATTACTAAGAAAAATTATCCATTCCATGCATTGGCATTTATATACTGCATTTTGATTGATGTACAAATATGCATCAAGGAATCAAAAAGAAGTTAAATCAATCTAATGTAGTTTAACAAAAATTATGCATTTCATGCACAACAGACCGCAGTAAGATCTGTTTTATCTTTAGAGGTAATGTTGAATTGATTATGGATAACTACAAATATAATATTAAAGGCGATTAGTCTGGATAACATATGGCAACCTTTAAAATGATCTTTGTTTATAGACTTCCAAATTTCCCATATAATGTATAGAGGTGTATTGGATAAAATAAACTTCAGATAATAATTATTAGTCGTTTTAAGACCATATAATTCTAGATCCCTAAAAAATATTAGCAAATCAACAAAGTTAAGACTGTAAATGTTAAAAACTCAACACAACTCGTGCATTATGAATATCTTCCCTTAGGATAGGCTTCAAATTGCCAAGTGAAGTATACAAACAAACAAGATAATAAACACATTCATCCTCTATTTAGCTATTGGAAAATAACTCAATTCATCTTATCAATCTTACCAATCCAACGATATAATAGATGCTAGATGTATAAACTATCTGTACTTTAAAAAGATGCAGCCTAACATAAGGGATAAGATACAAAACTTACCCTTGTTTTACTAAGTATGACAAACATCAAAGTTGTTTTACATGACTAAATAATCCTATCATGACCTCTATAACAATCATCATAAATTTGATCACATTAAGCCACTTGCAATCTAGAAACAAAATCTCATATTATGGAGATACAAGGGAGAGACCTGAAATCATTCCTTATAAGAGGCCTCTTCAGTTATTTCTCAACTTTCTCAAATGCATCCATCATCATAACCTCTACACCATTCATTGGTGAGGGCCCTCTTGCCAAAACGATTTTTATAATTGATTATTCGTTGAAAAATAAATTATTACATGGTCATGGTATATAACATAAGAAATATCATGCCAAAATAAGTTCTAATAATCATATCATTTATGGCCGATTCCTTCCTAGTATTTATATCATTTGATTGGAATCCGTTGTCATTTTCCATTTTATCTCTATTTTCTATTTTTAGTTCTTTTTAAACATTTCTTTCTGTAATTAGTCTCCAAGCATGCTTGGGAATAATTAGGCATTCTTTTATTTTTAGTTAGTCATTTTAGCTAATTACTTGATTAGCAAGTAATTCATCCAATATAAATACCACATGTAATCTCAATTGTACTTACTTTTCTAATTCTCTAAATATAAGAAAACTTTCGATTCTCTCTCTAAAATTAAGGTTCGGTATTTTTTTTAGCCATTGACGTGTAGTTTGTATCAATTTGGTATCATAGCGAGGTGTCATTCCCTTAATGGTGTATTGGTTTGTTAGTATTCAAAATCGTACACTACTCGTAATGGCTCCAAAGAAATCTAAAAAAAATAATGAAGAGATTCAAGAATTATAAAACATGATTGAAAAGTAAACCCTAGTTTTCCATGACCTCAACTAAAAATTTGAAACCCTATTCTGACATTTTTCCACAAAATAACCCTATATTATTCCTCAAAACCCTAACATCTCAAATGAATCCCCAAAATCAATTGTTCAAAGGTTCAGAAAACAACTCGAAGAGGGCTTCAATTCAAAGTTGGCGGACCTGTCTGCTAACTGTTGCGACAGGTTTGCATTAGCAGCAGTGTCGTCTTGCCCAAAGATAAATTTTGACCTCCTTGAAAACTTAAACAAATCAGGAGGCTTCAATCCAGATTTAGGTATTTTCGATGTTGGCAACAGGGCTGAGTTTCTTGGCCAAACTTCTAAATCGAATCTCTTCTAAAAGGATAATAATCCTAAGGTTCTTGGTACAGAACATGATCCTGACATCCCTTGCCAGAATGTGACATCGAAACCCCTCGTCATTAAGAATCTTGATGTTTTTAGCTAAAAATCTAAGTCAGTTGTGAATTGCGCAAAAACATCTTTATTCAGAAATGCAGATCCCCTGTTATGTACCATCGGCGTTCAAAATCGCGAGGCAATTGGATGGATTTTTTTCTAGCACTATCGAAGTTGCTATTCTCCTCGAATGACGATCCGAATTCATCATAATTCATAAACCATTCACTCGGGACTTACCCAAAACCCACATCAACTCACTCATCTCTAGGCCTTTAATTCCCTTAATCTTGGCCCTTGGCCTCCGGTCCTGTATTCATTTCCTCATCCACCTCTATCTCCACACCCATCCTGACATCATACACCATCCCACAACGATTTCTCCCTATTTTACACTAATTCTTATTCATCCAGCGACGCTGGGGATACCTGTAGTAGCATCCTAGATTCGATTCCCCCACCCTGACTCGGTGGTCCTCATATTATACCCCTACGCGATCGCCAAAGCTACTATTTTGGAGAGTATGTCCATTTGATCAGCACATGCCCCCATCGTATTTCCCCAGCACCTCTTATAGTCCCACATACTCATCCTTTTCATCCACCACCTGCCCAGGTACCTCCGACACTGATTAGCCCTGTTGCACCTGTGTTGGGTGACGTGATGGGTTTAGGAGATCCTCAGGATGGAGACTCACTTGCATTGGTGCTTCAAATACATTCTAGGATTCTCGACGGGTATATTCACATAGATATTCCAATTTTGATGGTAGATTCTCCTCGGATGATATGACCGATTGGCTCACAGCTATGGAGACAATTTTCGATTACAAGCGGGTTCAGGGATGCTCATGTGTTCTTCTAGCGGCCACCAAATTTTAGGATTTTGCCCGAATTTAGTGTAATGATCTTTTCTATCATAATACGATTTTAGGATTCCCTCCTATTCATGACGTGCTCAACCTCAAGGCCACTTTTTAGGCCTCTTTACGCGCATTCAGTCTCTCCAGTAGGATAGGTACTCTGTGGTAGAGTACACGGAGCAGTATTAGCTCCTTTTACACTAGAGTCCATCTTTCTGAGACTGAGGAGAAGTGGATCGGCCTCTATATTCTGGGGCTCCAGCCACATATTCGGCGGGATCTTGGGTTGAGAGAGATACCGACCTTTCTAAAGGCAATTGAGTATGCTACTAAGGTCGAGGTTTATCATACAGCGCCTACCACTCCTCCAGAACCCCAACCTTCACCTTCACTAGTGTATTTTCCTCCTACAGTATCAACATCGGCATTATCTATAACTATTTTATCCACCACTCCTCCCGCTACGATACATCCAGGTCCTCTCACATTCCGGTGCTTTAATTGTGGCAACGTGGGACATCGAGCGTCGAACTTCTCCCTCCCGCATCGGTGAGCCCTTTTGATGATGGATCAGACACTGGACTACCTTGATGACACCAAGCACCCTCCTAATTATCCATTGATTGTAGTTTTAAAGGGAGACACTGCAAGTCTCCCCATTTGAGTTCGTAGAAGACCTCTTTTTTTATGGGAGAGGGTGATGGGAATACGTTGTTATTTTCCTTTTATTTTCCATTTTATCTCTATTTTCTATTTTTAGTTCTTTTTAGACATTTCTTTCCTTAATTAGCCTCCAAGCATGTTTGGGACTAATTAGGCATTCTTTTATTTTTTGTTGTCCATTTTAGCTAATTACTTGATTAGCAAGTAATCCATCCAATATAAACACCCCATGTAATCTCATTTGTACTTACTTTTCCCATTCTTGAAATAGAACGCAACTTTTGATTCTCTCTCTAAAATTAGTGTTTGGTATTTCTTTTTAGCCATTGACGTGTAGTTTACATCATCGTCTGTGGCAGAGTCCTTTTCAAGAAGTTATAAAGCTCTTTCCACCTCATTTGATCATAGGGCTATAATGTGAATATGCCATGATAGAGAACCCGATAAATCATTCTCAATGAAATCATACTTGTGAACGAATATTCAAAGCTTAACACACAAGATTAAAAAAGAATCAGGATAGCTTAGAAAATAAGAAAATTTTAAAATAAACATAATTCAATTTTTTTCCCAGTTCAGTTGCATTTAACATGTCCTCTAGTTGTGCATAAATTAGTTTCTTTTTCTCTCCGCACAACGCATTCGCGCTCCCACAATGATGACCCAATCACTCTTCTTAGATGATCATTTTGGAAGTCCGACAATGATTCCCATTTGCATCACGAAAATGAAAGATTGAATTGAAATTAGGTTCTTTGTTTCCTCCTGAAAGAGTTATGGATTACTATTCCATAACTTTATCCACAACATACTCATCATTTCAAATTTATGGCACTATACTCATCATGTTATCCATGACATAATCATTGTGTAAAATATATTAACTAATGTTTGACAATCTATATGGCATTATTGTTTACAAAAGTAAGAATGAGCTTTGTGAAAATTATGATTATATATATATATATATATATATATATATATATATATATATATATATAGTTTTTGAATGTTGGGTGCTCAAACAAAGTAAAATTAGGCCAACTTGTTGCATCTACGATAGATTTATTCAATCATAAGTGAAAATGTTTTCAAAGCCGAACTAACAATACTTGACATTATTTGCCAACCTAACATGGACATGAAATTGATAGATTTCAAATAAAAAGATTTACAAAATTTGTAATGATTTATAACTAAATCTAATTTTAATATATACTTTACGACCCCAAATCCTAAAAGTGAAATGACTCTAAAGAATATCCACCTTAAATCAAACAGGAGCTAGAGATTAATGTACACAGTCATGTAAACAAGAGGAATAAATAAAATACACAGTCATGCTCATCTCCTTCCAAAGCATCATCGATTGCATTTCTCATCACCTCTAACACCATTTCCATTTTATTATTATTCCTCCCAAACTCTTGTGTTATCTTCTACAGTGATGGTAAGTTCAGTTACTAATTCATCCACCCTAAATATTTTGTGAAACATTTTATTGCCTCTCCCATTGCTTGGGATGATTTCAAAGTATGTCAAATGGAAAACCTTTTAGCAAATGAATAGAACTTTACAGAATTCTTATATATTTATTGTAAATTAAGATAAAACTTTAGCCAATATCAAGATTATTTCCTGAATATGGACTCAAATGAGTGATTTATAAAACTGAATATGGACTTTTACCATCGAAGCAAAACTAAAAAAAATTATAAATGAGAACCACAATAGTTAAATGTATTAAAATACAATTCGATACATCATCTATTAATTAATATATAATTACACAAATAAATGAAGTTTTGAGCATGATATCATCATATTCCTATAAATCTCGTAACATTGTCTAAGCCTAAGGTTGACATGATTTGAAGAATCATGTGAACACGAAGGATTTTTTGATAAAATATAATGAACAAGTTAAAACAACCTAACAAGAAGTTACAAAAATATTCGATAAATAGGTACCAAGTACAGTGATATTTCCAAAATGAGAAAATAGAGAGAGGGATGGCATACCTAACACTACTTAAGAGGCGCCACCATTAACACAGCTCCAGCTCTGGACCTCCGATAAGTATGTATATTTTCCCATCATACAGTTAATCATTAGTCAATTATTTTTTTTATGAAAATCACATAGATGATATGTGAGAGAGATGGAACGAAATTGGTTAGGACAGAGGACCATTTGGGCATTGAAAGGTGTGAGTAAGGTTTAAGAATGGTGAGAAAATTGATGGATTCGTTGGGGGGATTTGCTGGTCAATTTTGACTATATGTCCCTCTCCCTCGAAATTTGAGTATTTTTTATACCTGATAATGTTTATCTGTTGTTGGGGCATTTTTTATGTTTGATCTAACGGGTTTTTCTTCTTGTAGATCAATTTTGCTACTTAAAAAATCGATTTTGACAGTACTAATCACACGATTTTGCTTCTTGTCACTCCACGTATCACATGATTTTGCTTCTTAAAAAATCAATCACCACATAGATCGATTTTCCTACTTAATATCATGCTGTTGTTATGGGCCAAAATTGATTTTTACAAAAAAAATATTCAGTGTTGTTGTTATGGACAATTAGGAGACAGTTATGATGCTTTGGTTGTATAACTAAATAAAATGAGTTACACTTTTCCTTTTTTATTCTTTGTTTCCTCAATTAATATTTTAATTGAGTTATATTTTTCAATTAAGATGATGCTTTACTTCATTTTGGTTCAAACATTAGAGAAACTGATGAGGATAGAAATTTCAATGGAGTACCACAATTGAATAAGAAAATGAACATTCAAGGTTAGTACTTATGTTTGAACCTTCTTTTATAATTTAATTTGATGTTTTACACATTTCTCTATATCTTGCATGGAAAATTATATATTTAATTCATTGATAAAATTAGTGTTTAATAAGCTATATGTGTCTTCATATATCTTAAATAATAAAAACAAATAAGGATATTATCTAAATCTGAGAAATTCGAGAGGATACGGATAAGGATAATTTAAATCATTATGCGGGTGGATACGGATAGTGGGGAGAGTTGGCGGATATGGATGTGGATATTATGGTATCGCCTCCATATTTTTCCGTTTTACACCTTTACTAAAAATGGTTATCTGTATTCTCTCTTTTCAATATTTATTTAAATAAATATTCTCTAAATTTGGATACGAATAGCAAACGAATTCGAATTTTTGAATATCCGTTTTCACCCCTATGTGTATGTGTGTGTTTGTTTACCTTTGTGTGAAATGCTTATGTATATAAAGATGTGAAAAATTATATATGAGTAGAAGTTAATAGATGCGAATCAATTATGTATATAAAGATGAGAATAACTATATAGGGGTAAGTTATATCTTAAATTGATGATTAAATGAGATATTAATTAAGCGGTTGTGAAAGGTAATTAATGAACCAAGGGTAGATATTATACTCACGTTAGGGCAGTATAGTATTGATGTTAGTGGAAAGGCTAGTTTGGTTGGGTAGCGTAACTAGGCGGGTTAAAATGCATACGTTAGGTGTGCCATTAGATGAGGGGTGAAGGGTGACTCAAGAAAGTGTACTATGGTTTATAAATACAAAAATTGACTGGATATTTTCATTTATGCATTTTATAAACTTGCAAAATATTTTTCAAAGGTTTTGGTCTTAGACTTTGTAAGGACACAAATTTCCAATTGAGTCCATATATAGTTTTGGCTCAATTTCGGACAAAAACATTTATTCATAGGATAGTATTTATTGTAATATTCTCAAACCTATGAAGTGTATGTTGAAGACGTAGCGGCAAAGAATTTAAAGCTTCATCATAATGCCGGTTTGCGTGCCTCGTTTCTACGTCATCAACTAAGGTTCCATGCTCCCAAGGTATGAATGTAATTATATATATATAGGAGCTTGGAACAATATGTATTGGGTGTTAGGTAAAATAAAAACTGCATTTTATTTTCAGAAAGAATCAATTAAGAACTTTAAAATAAGTATATAAAAGTTTCTGGGCCAAAATCGAATTTTTCAATCTTTCTGGTTGTTCGTTTGAAATGTCGTTCGAACGAGTTTTTTCGTTCGAACCAGATTTCGTTCGAACGAGTTTTTTCGTTCGAACCTGTTTCGTTCGAACGAGTTTTGTCGTTCGAACCAGGTTCGTTCGAACGAGTTTTGCCAACGACCCTAACTGGATAGTCATTCGATATGTCGTTCGATATGTCGTTCGAAAGAATGCTCGTTCTACGAGGTATCTAACAAACCTCTAATGAGCCCAGGCTGGTCACTCGTTAGAAGTCTCGTTCGAACGAGAATCACGTTCGTTCGAACGAACTTCCAGCGGGAACAGTTATTTGGCAGTTTTTTGCAGTTTTTCCCCACTCTTCCACTTGGTTTTCAACCAACCTTTTTCATACTTTATTATGTGCGGGAAACACATTTTCCAAGACAACTTTTCCAACTTAGTTTATCTCCAAAAGAGAGTTTGAGAGCAAAAATAGTTTTAGGAAAATGTTCATGTTTTGAGTGTAATTCTTTCAAGAAAAATTTCATACACACTCTAGTTTACACCCAATTGTTTATCCAAGCTTCTATATAAATATCAATTGCTTGGAGATTGTTTTGGCACCGGTTTTTTTTTCTCTACACCGAATTGAAGAGAAGTTTGTTTCATTTCTACCCATTTGGAGAAAGGCTCCATGTTAGGGTGACGGTGTGCCTAATTGCCCGATCGATGAATTCCGAGACCACGGTGGAGCTCCGTTGGTTATCCGCTAATTGGAGGTTGATACAAGAAGGAGCATCACGGCTTGAGAGGGTTCGATTTTAGGAAGTAAGTCTTTTGTCTTGTATTTTGTAATACCGTTTTTAGTGGATTTGAGGCTAGGGCCGTCCCGAGGTTTTTTCCCGTTAGTGGGTTTTTCCTCGTACATCGCGGTGTAGTGTGACTGTTGATTTTTATCTTGCTCTATATCACTTAGAACGCATGCTAGATTAATTTCAAGATAAAATTTGGTTTAATTATCACACTCATTTAAATTGGGACTTTAATTTAATATTGGGTAAATTTGGTTTATTCAAGTCACTTTCTAAAATTGGTTTCGCCTAACTTTG
The DNA here is from genome assembly GCA_949130495.1 of Sambucus nigra. Lineage (NCBI taxonomy): Eukaryota > Viridiplantae > Streptophyta > Magnoliopsida > Dipsacales > Adoxaceae > Sambucus > Sambucus nigra. Next base: position 252,423,156 of record OX422220.1, read on the forward strand.
AATAATTGTTAATTATAACTTAGGCCAATTCTAGGACTTGAATTATGCTTTAATTTGTTTCTTATGATATTAAAACTTATTGTTTTATTTGAAAGTTAAAACCATCTCAACGCTTCCGCATTTATTTAAAAAGGAAATTATATTTTAATTGGGACATCTTGGCCCTTCAAATTGGTATCAGAGCCAAAAACGATAAATTACTTCGTTACGATCCTTTAATTTTTGGCTAAAATGGATTTTTCCCCATTTTCAAAATTTCCTATTTTTGATGGTTCAAACTACGCGTATTGGAAAGCGCGAATGAAATCGGCACTTAAATCTACTGATGAACGTGTTTGGATGTCTGTTGTTAACGGCTGGACCCCACCAACACATTTAATTGAAAATGAACATGTACCCAAACCCGTTGATAGATGGACTGAAAATGAGTTTAAGCTAGCAAACTTTAATTCCCGAGGTTTAAATGCCTTATTTAGCGCTGTCGCACCGGATGAATTCCGACGTATTATGACGTGTGAAACTGCTAAAGAAGCTTGGGATATTTTACAATTAACTCATGAAGGAACTAGTGTCGTTAAAGCTTCAAAACTCCAAACCTCACCACTCAATTTGAAACTATCAAAATGGATGAAAAAGAAACTTTTGATAAATTTTATGCTAGACTTTCTGATATTGTTAATTCATCCTTTAACTTGGGAGAGAAAATACCTGACGACCGTGTAGTAAAGAAAATTTTAAGGTCCCTACCCAATAGATTTATTCCAAAGGTGACCGTTTTAAATTCTTTACCCACTTTAGCCTCTACGAAATTAGAAGAGCTTGTAGGTGATTTACAAACCTATGAACTAGATATGTTTCCCTCTAAAACTGAAAAGAAAATTGAAAAGGGCGTTGCTTTAAAAGCCCGAAAAGAGGTCAAACAAGTAGTAGAGAGCGATAGTGATAGTGACTCGGAAGACATGGCTTTGTTTGCTCTTAAATTTAGAAAATTTCTTAAATTTAACAAAGATAAAGTTAAAAATGATTTTAAGAAATTTGAATCTTCTAAACATGATAAAAATGAGAAGATTTCTAAAGCCGATAAGATCCCTAAACCTAGTAATGAAAATATTGATAGGGACGAGTCTAATAAATCTTTTGGTTGTGAAGGTTATGGCCATAGGGCTTATGAGTGCCCCACTAAACTAAGGAAAGATGGTAAGCGACCTATTTCATATAATGCAACCCTTAGTGATAGTGATAAGGAAGAAAAGCCCGATTCCCCCACTAAGAAAAATTTTGTGGCTTTTATGGCTAGACATGTGAGTGATAGTGAGAACTCATCGAATGATGAAATTATAGCACATGCCACTTCCAAGGTCATTGTACATGATTCTCTTATTTTTGATGATAGTGAGAGTGAAGAAGAAAGAGAGAGTGAAAATGAAGAAGAGGTTGATGAGAGTGAACTTTAAAATGCTTTTCATGAATTATATAAAGAATCTATTAAATTGAAAAGAGCTAATTTGAAGTTAGAAGCGAGTTTAAGAGAGAGTGTCAAGGTCATTGATGAAAGTGCCTTAATAGAAGACCTTAGGACACATGAGAGGACTCTTCAAGAGAAGCTTAACTATGTAGAAGGCGAGAGAGATAGCCTTAGGGGTTTAATGGAATCCTTAAAAAATGAGCTTCTTGCTTTTGAAGAGCGAAATGTTTTACTAGAATCTAAAATTGTTGAATTGGAAAATAAATTAAAAGATTCTAGTATTGTCAAATTTGATTTGGAATGTCGTTCAGAAAAACTTGATAAAATGTTAGGAACGATCCAAATTAAAAATGACACTTGTGGTTTAGGCTTCAATCCTTGTAATGAATTTACTCATAATGCCTAAACCAATGTTTTAGGAGAATCAACTAGGAATACTTTTAAAGATCACTCCTTAAGTAAATCTTTTCGACATGTTCTCACTTGTACACATTGTGGTCGACAAGGTCATCTTAGGAAATTTTGTTTAGATCTTAAACGAATTCCTAGAAAATACCATAATAAAGTAACCACGATAGCTAATGTTTCTACACCCCAAGATAGTAATTCTTCATTAATTTGGGTTAGGAAATCCGACTTGGTTGCCTTACAAAATAGGGATTTTGATTCTCATTTACTTTCACATCCTTCCTCCCTTGATAAATCTAAAGGATGAATGTGTTAGTGTTTGCATACTTTAGCTTTTGTACTTCATGCAATATTCATATGCTAAATGTATGCTTGGTTAGTCATTTTCTAGTCATTGCCTTATTTCATATCACATGCTAGAAATTATGACTTGTTTATCTTTTTGTATTATATTTTGTGTTTGAATCGTCTGCATAATATAAAAAGATTTTTGTTTATCATTTGTGTTTTATATATTTCATTTAAGCTTAATGAAAAATACAAATGATTTTTGTTTGTCCTTTTGAGTAAATATTTATTTTTGACTAAAAATGTTAAAAACTCAAAAAGATTTTGTTTTGTGTGTATTTTTGTTTGACACACTTTATGTGGCATATATTTGTGTTTGAATCCTATCGTTTACACTTCCATGTGGCTAGAACTTTTGGTTTAGATTTTCAATCCTTAAAATGTTCTTTACCATGTTTTATATGGAGTAGTTGGATTTTGTATTGTTTAAATGGATTCTATTTCTATATGCCTCTATTCACACATGCACGAGCTCTTTTGAAATCTTAATGTCACATGTTATATTTGAGCTTTTTGAGATGTTCTCCTATCAATCTAGTCATCTACATATCTATGACCTAGGAGGACTAGTGCATGTCAAAATCTGTTGCATGTGAGATTTGTGTGAAAAATGAAAACATGATAAATAAATATATGCACGGGGAAGGGCTCCGAAAGGATGAATTAAATCCTTTGTGATAGTAAGCCACCGTTGATTGGATCTAAAAGAAATACGTGATCCAAAGGCCTAAAAAACAGAATATTTGGCATTAAATAAAAAACAATTGCCAAGGCCTATGTTTGTTTGATATATTCATTCAAAAACAAAAGAATATATATGCTCAGTGAGGGAGAATTGGATGGTATATCAACGGTTTGCACAATGTCCGTTTATCCTAGTTGTCTTTAATGTCATGACTCTATTTGGTTTATAGAATCATCATCATGCTAGGCTTGTATGCATTGTGTATTTTTGTTCATTGAGTTCAATCTTTATATTGTCACATGAGGTTATATTTAACTGTGATGAAGTTTGCAATCAAATGAGAACTCCGTGAACGTTTCTTAAGTGTTTGGGTCTAAATTTAATTGTTGCTAGTTCACACCCCTACACTTCCGTTTCCATATGACACATTTTTGCCATACGAGTGTGCAAACTTATTGTATTTTGTGTCATGTGTGTGTTTATATCTATCTATATATGCACGTACTTATTGGTATATTTATAGTATATATATATATATATATATATATATATATATGATATTTGTTTGTCTTTGCCTTGCTTTTATTGCCCATATGCTGTCATGTCTTTTATTTAAGCTTCCACATGCTGTTTATTAGTTCTTTATCCTTTGCCTATTCCCGAACAAAAAGGGGGAGAATGATGATAGGGGGAGAAATGGTATCTAATCCTATTATTATCGTATCTTCGTTTGGGGGAGATTTATCTTAGGGGGAGACGTCTTTCTAAGTAGGTCATGTGTTTAAAAGGGAGAATTAATTTAGGGGGAGTAATTATTTAATTGCATTTAATACTTTGATATTCCCTATGCATTTGATGAGTTTGCTTAAGTGTGCAGGAATTATTCTAAAGCGGCATCTTTCTATGGCAAAGCATTTGATCCTTGGGTTGAGTCAAGATTGGGCGGGTTATGTTTTGAGTCTAGTAGAGCTTGACGGCCCTTTAGGATTTTTGTTTGGTTTTTGTCCCGGAATAGCCAAAGGGGGAGATTTGTAAGGACACAAATTTCCAATTGAGTCCATATATAGTTTTGGCTCAATTCCGGACAAAAGCATTTATTCATAGGATAGTATTTATTGTAATATTCTCAAACCTATGAAGTGTATGTTGAAGACGTAGCGGAAAAGAATTTAAAGCTTCATCATAATGCCGGTTTGCGTGCCTCGTTTCTACGTCATCAACTAAGGTTCCATTCTCCCAAGGTATGAATGTAATTATATATATATAGGAGCTTGGAACAATATGTATTGGGTGTTAGGTAAAATAAAAACTGCATTTTATTTTCAGAAAGAATCAATTAAGAACTTTAAAATAAGTATATAAAAGTTTGTGGGCCAAAATCGAATTTTTCAATCTTTCTGGTTGTTCGTTTGAAATGTCGTTCGAACGAGTTTTTTCGTTCGAACCAGATTTCGTTCGAACGAGTTTTTTCGTTCGAACCTGTTTCGTTCGAACGAGTTTTGTCGTTCGAACCAGGTTCGTTCGAACGAGTTTTGCCAACGACCCTAACTGGATAGTCGTTCGATATGTCGTTCGATATGTCGTTCGAACGAATGCTCGTTCTAACGAGGTATCTAACGAACCTCTAACGAGCCCAGGCTGGTCACTCGTTAGAAGTCTCGTTCGAACGAGAATCACGTTCGTTCGAACGAACTTCCAGCGAGAACAGTTATTTGGCAGTTTTTTGCAGTTTTTCCCCACTCTTCCACTTGGTTTTCAACCAACCTTTTTCATACTTTATTATGTGCGGGAAACACATTTTCCAAGACAACTTTTCCAACTTAGTTTATCTCCAAAAGAGAGTTTGAGAGCAAAAATAGTTTTAGGAAAATGTTCATGTTTTGAGTGTAATTCTTTCAAGAAAAATTTCATACACACTCTAGTTTACACTCAATTGTTTATCCAAGCTTCTATATAAATATCAATTGCTTGGAGATTGTTTTGGCACCGGTTTTTTTTTCTCTACACCGAATTGAAGAGAAGTTTGTTTCATTTCTACCCATTTGGAGAAAGGCTCCATGTTAGGGTGACGGTGTGCCTAATTGCCCGATCGATGAATTCTGAGACCACGGTGGAGCTCCGTTGGTTATCCGCTAATTGGAGGTTGATACAAGAAGGAGCATCACGGCTTGAGAGGGTTCGAGTTTATGAAGTAAGTCTTTTGTCTTGTATTTTGTAATACCGTTTTTAGTGGATTTGAGGCTAGGGCCGTCCCGAGGTTTTTTCCCGTTAGTGGGTTTTTCCTCGTACATCGCGGTGTAGTGTGACTGTTGATTTTTATCTTGCTCTATATCACTTAGAACGCATGCTAGATTAATTTCAAGATAAAATTTGGTTTAATTATCACACTCATTTAAATTGGGACTTTAATTTAATATTGGGTAAATTTGGTTTATTCAAGTCACTTGCTAAAATTGGTTTCGCCTAACTTTGAATAATTGTTAATTATAACTTAGGCCAATTCTAGGACTTGAATTATGCTTTAATTTGTTTCTTATGATATTAAAACTTATTGTTTTATTTGAAAGTTAAAACCATCTCAACGCTTCCGCATTTATTTAAAAAGGAAATTATATTTTAATTGGGACATCTTGGCCCTTCAGACTTGTATTAAATCTATTTACAAAACTTTTAGGTGCCCAGTCACAGGGACGCCAAGGATGAATCATCTTACGGGGATAATGTAGATGCAGTTGGTGTGGATGCTTATAGGATTTTCAAGTAACCGATTCCATTATTGGCATTTTAGATTATATTCTCTATTCTAGTATTGGATGGGCGTGTTTCCCAATTTCATTTAGACATATGTACTTTAGATTATTTTAGCTAGTTAGTTTGGATGTATTGGTATTTACCCGATTGTTTATTCAGGGACTGTATTTATTAATCTTTGCTTCCAACTTTACATTGTGATTTTATTTACATTGGTCACTGTATATGGGATTATCGTGGATTGGTTAATATTGTTGTAGATTAATGAAAGATAAAATTTTGGCACCAAAATATTTAATTAAATAAGTGGTTAGAAATTAAAATGTTTTGACACTGATGCTAAGAATGAACCAGATGAGATTCCTATTTTATTTTAGTAGAGGACTGATCACCCATTATTGAAATAGGCGGGGTGTTACCAATAGTACTAGGGCATCATTTTCTTGTATCCGTAGGATGTTTTCGGATGATTATGTTTTTAGTGTTACATTCTTATTAATGTAGATCTATATTCTTAGGAATGTCGATTCATATTCCGATTTATTCTCTCCTGCTATTAGGTATAATTGATTAGAATCTTATTTAATTTTTGATGGATTTTGAAAGCCAAACGGGATAAGGACGACCAGCGAATGCCGTTAAAAGGACCGTAGGAGGAGAGGCTCGGTCGGAGCCATAAAATATTTTAGGAATGGAGACTGAGGTAGAAGTCACCACTATTATTGCTTAGGAAATTAACATTGTGATGACTGCCAGGGCGCAGTAGTTTTCCCCCAAGTACCGTCGTAGTAGACGGTGGTGCAAATTTATACTCACCCAGTGCATTCGGTGTGGGAGAGAGTCGGAGAGGCTTTTTAGAAGGGACATCTACAATAGTTTGGGGAAACTATGAACGTTTATTATCTAGCCAATAGAGGGAGAACATTTAAAGGTAATTGCGAACGGTGGACTCCAGTGATACTCAAGATTTAATTCCAATTGGTTTTTAAACTCATAGGAGAAATGTTGTAGTGATAGTATTTAATCACCACATTTTGAGGAGAAATACCATGAATATAGAGGAGTTTAGGATGTGATTTGACCCCAATTCATTTCATTTGTTGTTTTAACAGAAATGCGAAGGAAATTTTTGTACTTATTATAAGAGAGTCAGAGAGTGGCCAAGTATATGGAAGAATGTACTTGTTTAGCAAACTCCATACCCGACGAGGTGGATACAAAGGAGAAAAAGGGTGCTTAAGTTGAGGATGGACTCATGGGTAGAATATACCAGCATTGAAGGGGAAATTTGACATGGAAAACTTATGATGATGTCATCAATGTCATATTTTACAAAGTCATTATCAATGTGTCCATGCGAAAAGAGCCAAGAGAATTGGAGAGTCTAGCCAACAAAGCAAGAGCGGACGTATTGGTGTTAGTGGGACACCATATAAGGGATAACGGTATATAGGACATGTTTAAGAGATTCAGATCAGGGGAATTCTGATCGAGTGAATGTGGATTTTGATAGGGCCATCAAAGCTATAACCATGTTCCACAAGACCAGGGAAGCCAAGGGAACAACTGTGGTAACCATCAAGGTTGACGCTACAAGGCTAAAGAGTAAGGCCGCCTCGACATGTCCAGTGGGGCCAGAGATAAGGGACGTGTTTTATATATGGAGTGCAGGACTACAAGTGGAATCTTGTCCGAAGTGAGATAAGGGACAAGAGAAGGGTGCCTAGTAGGGACAAGAATTACAGTAGTTTTGGGGTTGTTCATAAATGAGTATTATGTCTAGGATCCAGATAACCAACTAGTTACATTGGAGGTTGAAGGTACAATTTTTATCATTGGGTAAATGGGGGAAGTTTTATGTGACATGGGTGCATTACTGTATATTGGTTAGCACTAGATTCGTGCATGAGATAGTATTACTGGGTTTACCATTAGTATCAGTACTGTGTATATATGTATATTTACCATTAATTAACGGGGATCTCTTTGGTTCCATCTGTAGGAAACCGGGTGAGGGCACTGATAGGATATATTTTAGTGGATTTGATCATTTTAGAGAGATGTGTTATCCGAGTATGATGTTATCCTAGCTATGGACGGGTTAGCGACGGTTTGAGCGATGGTGGACTATTACAATAGGGCTATTGTGTTTGTTATTTCAGGATAGGATGTGTTCTTTTCGTGATGTCATGTCCTGAAAGAGGGTCGAGCTCGCGTATATATTATATTATAGAGGAGACTTCAGAGAGTATAGTTGTCTCGTTATATCCGATCCTACTGAGTAAGGACTTTACTGATGTGATTTAGGTAATATTGGCTTTACCGCCGAGCATAGAGATTGAGCTCGCTATTGATTTACCATTAATGACTTAGTGATAGTGCAAGAAATGTATTGTATGACTCCTTAGTGATGTAGGAGTTACGGATTAGACTTATACGTCTGGGGATAGGATTATGGGTGTCCCGATTATGTTCTTTGGACATATGGATGTCGATGACTAACAATGTTAGGTAGTAGTGTATCGGGGGGTTCTTTTTTTGGATCGCGCTTGTGAGACGTCCCACATATGAAGCTTAGTGAGCATCGAGAGTTGGGAGATGTGTGGTCATTAGTTCATGGACTTGGTAATTTAGATATTACATATCTACGTAGATACCACTTTTACCTGAGTGCTATTATTACAATTTAAGCCCAGTGGAGCCAAGTAATGCTGTGTAGAAAGCACTGGGGAATGTTAACACCACTAGTTTATAGATGGGGTAATCTCGAGGATAATTAAGTCGTGATTATTAGGTTAATCGAGTATATCCTTACTGTATAGCCATGCCGAGTATTCAGGGATGAGTTTGATATATGTATGTTACGTCTGTTATAATGGTGCAAATATACATGAGATATAGGGTGTATGGGCACCTTAGTTAGTTGGTTTTTCAATATCATGCATGGTAGAAGATGTGTAAGTGTATGCGTTGAACGCATAAGCATGGGTAAGTTAGAAGTGGAATTGGAAAAGTATGATGGACCTAATCTCATCGAGGAGAAGGATATTCGGGATATGTGTACAACAATAAGAGTTATTCCACAAGAGATGGGTTGAAAGACGATAGAGACAAGGGTGAGGGATCTCTAGAAAAAGGAGGATCCAATAATTTGGGGGATTAGAGAAGATTCCTACTCAGCTTAGTTCTGAGGGTGGCTTGCGTGTAAGTAGGATGTTGATTTCACCAATGAGACCGACTCAGAAAGTGCGCAATTTTAGAACAGACACATGGGTCACAGTTTTGGTATACCCCAAGAAAAGGAGTAAGATTTACCACTTTACATGGTATCTTAAGCTTATGTATCGGTGTGGAGGGAGACATGATGAAGTGTTCCACCATATGCACCATTCGTGAGGAGGGAAAGGTCGATCTAAGGCGATCACCTAGAAAGTCTATGATACTTGGTGATTCAAGTGACGAATGGGTAGGAAGATATATAAAGTCAATTATTGGGTTACCAACATCGCAAAAAAGTTAAGATTTCCTTTGGGCTTGTGGAATTGGCTAATCGAGATGAAGAAATTATTATTAATTTAGGTGAATTACACTATCGGGAAATGTGCCCAACAAATCATAGGAGGAGGAGAATGAGCCGATACGAAGTGTCGCCCAGCATTATTATGGATTGAAATACGATTATTGTGTCCCACCTATGGCTTAGTTATCAAAAGGTAGTGGAGATAAAGTTGCATTTGAGTAAGGCCTCATACCTGTAAGCCGAGGAGTAAACAGGAAAAGTGACTAAGTTATTGAAAAAAGCGAGAAATGCATATCCCAGACACTAAGATGGTTGAAAGGAGAAATTACCATTGGTCGAGTTGTGTGTAACAACACGTACTAGCTATTATTAAAAAGACGTCTTTTGAGACTTGAGGTGGGAGGCCTTGTTATCCACCCTGTGGTTGGTTAAGGGTGAAAAGATAACAAGTTTCGAGGGCCAGAAGCGATTTACTTAGTCAAATTTTTGTTCATATAGATTAGAAACGTCGTAAGAGTTACGTCATCACGATTCGAAGAGTTAAAAGACTACCATGAGTGGTCAAAATTATTGCGGGTATTTTCTCCATGAAAGAAAATATGGGATTTGGACAATAAGGGATATTATCACCTAGGGAAATAGGGCCTTTTCCAATATTTTGATGACAGAGCTAGTGGATCATATGCTAGTCTTTTTGAAGCATTGTTAGCGAATTCGCGATAATTTAGCATTTCATTGTGCAAAAGATACCTTAGAAATGATGGAGTATATCGATAACAAATGGTTTGAGTAGACTCATTGCTAGTTTTAGGCTACAATAAGAAGGCCTTTAGTCATGATGGTGCCACTAGTGAGTGTATAGTGAAGGCATCAAAGCATTACCATGATTTGATTTTGAGTACGTTCGAATGTCATTCCAGTAAGTATCCAATGTTTTTGGTTCCAGGCATATCCGAATTTTGAGGAAGAAATTCCTTTGCAAGGGGGAAGTATGTAATACCCCGTATTTTAAAGAATATCTAAATTACATGTGTCAAAGTAATTTAATTAATTTGAGAAATAAAGTGAATGTAAATATTTATGAATTAACGAGAAATGGATTAATATTCATGTGATATTATATTTACTTGTGTGATAATTAAATGAAATTTTATTATTTTATATTACGTCCTAAGTGGGTAAATGTGATGAATCAACAAAATCTTATCTGGGACATGTGTATGGGGTCGTGTTCGGAATAAGATAGTAAATTGATGATATGTGACTCATATGATGATTTCTAGTGCATGGTTGATCCAGGAGTCGTAAAAATAGTCAAAATTAAGTACCCGGGGGTATAGATTTGTTACCAGGATCTTTTTAGAGTAATCGTTACCCGTGTAAGGGCATACGGGTCATTTTACACTTAGGGTTTTATCTAATTTTTGGATTTGGGTTTAATATATGCGGGTTAAGGTGGGTGAGGCAGCCATAACACACCAGACACCTAAAGAGAGTCCATTTGAGAGAAAAAAGGGAGGTGGAACATCCAAGAAATCCAAAGGCTTCATTTGGAGAAGGATGTGGAGGATAATTCTTACCTTCTTCAACCCGATGCGTAGAGACTCAGAATCACACGATGATTTCAGGAAAGTGTATAAACTTGCTATCTTGAAAATGTGTAGTGTAAGATTCATATCAAAATTGGTAGAGAATGATACAATTTTTGGGATAGGACTTATCATGGAATAATGGGGTTTCGGGGAGAAGAATATCTACAATATAATTTATGGAAGAAACCTTAAATAGTAGAAGATAGAAATCATTATATTCTGAATTGTGTGACATAAATTTAGAATGGTATTTTACTATAGAAAAACTAAATCTTGAAATCTGAAAAACTGTGACTTTTCATATGAAGATTGAATAATTCGATGACTTAGAACGATTGAGATGTTAGTTATGAATTTAGTGTTGAAATATAGGTAGAATCCTTGTAGAAAAGTGATAGAGGATCAATTATAATGATTGGGATTATGGAGGCATTGAATTTGGCAATTGAGTAGAGGGAAATCTTTTCATAATCAAATAAGAACTAGGCTCCTGGCTAGAATTGAATTGACAGGCAAATTGATTCGACTATGAACCCGAATTGATCTCGATCTGCTGTGAGGAACAACTTGGGATTTTATTAAGAATAAAGGGTAAACTTTGAATTTAGCAAATTTGTTGAGGTCGAGTAAATAATTTTAATCCTTTTGGAAATGTGATCAGCGGGGTAATTTGGGTAGACGGGAATTGACTTGACTTATGTACATAGAATATTTAGGAGATATCACACTTGAGGCATATGATGTGTAACGGGATAGAGTGATTCCCGATTTTCAATTTAGGGTTGGTTGGGAAAGTCCGGTAGAATTCAGTGATGAGAAGTAAGGTTAACTCTTTAATTATGTGAAGAATTAAATGAATGGGAGTCAAGGTTAGACTCGGGATGTTTAGGCTAGTGTTGTAGGTGTCAGGCACGAATTAACCGAGTTGTGTTAATATTACATGAAAAACTTAATCAACATGAGTCTCAGTTAGACTCGAGCAATTAGATAAGTGCCACGGGCGATAGGCACGGATTAGTCGGATGAAGTGGAAAAATATATACGAATAGAGACAGTATATATATATATATATATATATATATATATATATATATATATATATATATATATATATATATATATATATGTGTGTGTGTGTGTGTGTGTGTGTGTGTGTGTGTGTATTATAATATATGTGTCTATAATATTGCATTTAAAACATACCCATCCTAGTGGATATGCTATCGGTGGAGGTTGCGCACCGTGGGAGGTCACTCTGGTGAATCTCAGTAGAGGTGGTACCGTTCTCTAGGGTCATAAGTCTGTGAATGCCCGTGTTGTGTAGGGTTGGAGTCTTATGGAATATTGTGGTATGGTTGTATCCTACGAACTTAAGGTCATGACCTCCCCCATTACTCATTTATATTTTTGGGTTTGATGGTGAGATTCTGAACCAGTTGTCCAAAATGTGGTGGACATTTCTGGAGCTTGATAGCATGTTAGTGATTTTGCATCCAGCGCGTAAAGACTTGGAGGGACAGCGTTCTACGTATGTATATATATATATATATATATATATATATATATATATATATATATATATATCTGTGTGTGTGTGTGTGTGTGTGTGTGTGTTTACCTTTGTGTGAAATGCTTACATATATAAGGATGTGAATAATTATATACGGGTACCAATTAATAGTTGTTAATTAATTACGTATATAAATATGATAATAATTATATACGGGTGGAAATAAATAATTGGAGTAAGTTATGTCTTAAATTGTGATGATTAAATGAGAATATTGATTAAGCGTTTATGAAAGTGTGACACCCCACCTATTCAAATATACGGGTGACCAACCCTATACTAAAATACAACAGGAATCTCAAGTGTATCATTATCAGCACCAACTATCGAATATAAATATAACCGGTAACCACCCTATATATATAAATAAACAGGTGACAAAAAAATTCTCTTTTTTTAAAGCATACAAACAATAAATCAATCACATACAATGGAGCTTGAACAACAATACACAATTAAAGTACTAGATCATTAACATGCTAAGAGTGTACATACAAAAGAATATTCTCGAATATGATGTCGGGAAACAAACCATACAACAATCAAAAGACAATTATATAAGAGATAAACATATAAGACCTTTAGTACAACCACCCGATTTACAATTTTGAATTCTTAACTAGATTACAAAACGATATGCGTCTATATCAAAAATCCTGTAACATCGCGCACATGCTACAGCTCCCAAAAGTCTGGAATAGATAACCATCATGGGCGTCCTTACGGCGGAACACCTATAATAGACACAATATACATATAACAAGGGAACATATAAATGGGTCCGAGACCTGGGTTTGAAAATGATTGTAGCAGGTGAATTTAATGCATAATAATTAAATATGCAAGATTTCATAATTGATGTGGAGTCGTACTCCCTTGAGACTCAACCTCACCTCTCTGCTACAACTCACACCTAACATACATATAAGTATAATTAAGTAAAATTCAAATACCCCATGTACTGATGACCAAACGTTTCCCACTTCCAACATAGCGCTAGGTTTCGCCCGTGGGATGTCTCACAAGCGAAATCCAAACAAGGAACACCCCTGATACACTACTACCTAACATGGTTAGTCGTGGGATCCGTTCAACCCTTAGTCCATAAAACATACTCCTATATTCCTGTCTATAAACATCAAAGCATACGTATACAATCTTGTGCTAAAAAGGGGTAATATAAATATCACATATCATATAAGTAGGGAAATACATAACACACATTGTACAGTTATACTAACAGTATCCACAATGCTATCATCTTACAGGGAATTACTCACTTATCATCCTGGGTTACCAGTGGTCGGACTCTCACACCGACTTGGTATAAAATCGATTCAAAAGCGTATGGGAAGCGAACATAGTTCCTTACCTAAACGATCATACCCAAGACGTCTTACCCCTACCTTACACACTGTAAAATACTAGACGCTATGACCTGGGGACCGTACTCTCCCTGCTCCTCGAGCCAGAGGAGTTTCCCACATCGCGCAACTTTCCATGGTAGCACTAGAGGTGTATGCACCATAGAGTATATATTACACAACCAATATACATCCACATTATATATACAAACTATCACACTATAGAATGTATATACATATATTACTAATCCTGGCTACATGTAAATATATCACCTTACACTAGATAATGATCCACACAAACATCTCAAGTTCATATTATAATTTACTCGCTTAATTATTTATTGATAACTCATCACACTTATGATTATATCTCCAATTTAACCTTGTAATAACCCATGAACTCTCACTCCGTAACTTGTAACTCTTCTCGAAGGAATTCCCATTCCTTCGAGTATTTACAAAAAGGAAGCAATATAATACCCTCTCTAATATGCTTCTATAATAGCCATGAGGTAACCCCTCCATCGAGTCATATCATACCCACATTCTATCCCATAAACATGTTTACACAATAAGATTCCTAAGTATTTAAATCATCTAGAAAGGAATAGCATCAAAATTCACAATTACAATAACCGGATCGGACCAGAGGTCCTCAAAAATGAATCGGTCCGGATCTTAAAAATTTTGCAAAATTTTTTACTTTTGGACCGACCCGGTACCCCTTAAAAATGAACCAGTTTGGTCCCATAAAATTGCCATAAAACCCATAACTTCCGGACTGATCCGATATCCTTAGAAAACAAACCGATCCGGACTGCCCAATTTTGCATCCTATGAAATTTTACCTATTTACCTAACAAATTCTTCTTCTTCAATACTCCACATCATAATCCACCCAAAATATAAATTCCACCATTTCTATACCTTCAAACCCATATACACATAACAAAACAAAACTAAACTTCCATACTCAAGTCTACGGTTTAACAAATATCTCTAACATTACCAAAATCTTACCACAAATTATGAAATAAATCCCACAATTAAGATTTTAGCAAGTTAATCCACTTGCCTAAAAAATTATAAGGTCTAATTCTTCGTCAAAGTCAAGGATTCTACAAGATTTCAAAATCCCCAAGCTTCCTCTTCTTTCTGTTCTTCTCACGATCTCTCTCTCTCAAATGGATTTTCTCTTAATTGAGATTAATTAGCCACTTTAGGCTAATATCCCCTTATCAATAGTAATCATATGTTTAAATGATAATACACACATAAAAATAACTAGTTGATTAGGCACATATTCTTCACATTTATCCCCTTAATTTCGGTATTTTTATGATCCCGTGCAGTGTATTTAGCTTGGATTTGTCTCTTATTTATGCTACTAACCTTTTTTCGCAAGTATTTCGTGTTTTGTGTATTTCTCATGTGCTTTACAGGTATTTCATGCAAGTTAGTGCGAAGGAGAACTCAAAACAGTGAAAGAAACCAAGAAATGAAGAGTTGAAGGGCATTTTCGTAATTTTTCAGACTTATTCCGGAGGTGGGGCCAACTAGAAAGTTGAAGAGCTCTAAATTACAAGAATACTGGAAAAAACGTCACCTCAATCCGAGCTACGGTGAAGAAGTTACAATGTTTTGAAGTTGCGTGATAATGAAGAGTCTGGATGTGCGGATTTCTGTAATTAATTATGCATTTAATGCAGTGCAACTCTTGGAAAACTTTTGCCACAAGCGAAATTTGATGCCAAATTCATGCAACTTGGTGCTATAAAAGACCAAGCTCTAGCTCATTTTCAAGGGGAGTGGAATTCTAGAGAGAGAGAGTTGCTAGAGAGAGGCTAGGTTAGGAGTAGGTTAGAAGTGCTAGATTGAATTTTAGGGTTAGATTTTGAGAGCAAATTTTCTATTCCTTCAAGAGTTTTCATGAACCCTAGTTTGTAAGAAATTCTGGATTCCAATTCCATTTTTGTTGCTGAATTCAAGTAATATCTTTCCATTCTCTATTTTTATTATTTGCAAATTATTTCCCATGTCTTGTAGATCCATAATTTTGTGTGTGAATTTATTCTTGAACAAAATCATGAGTAGCTAAACTCCCAAGGGTTGGGGTACATGAACTCAATCCAAGGCAAATTATTTATGTAGAAAATAGAGGTTAAATTAAAATATTGATTGAATCGTGAAAGCGCCGCTTTATATTTACCTTTGATTTCGTATGGTGCGGGCTTGAACCTCATATACGTAATGCTTAGAATATATAAAGACTGGATTCATTCACCGCTTCATATCTATCTTTGATTTCATATGATGCGGGCTAGATCCCTTATATATGTAATGCTTAGAATGTATAAAGACCGGATCTGGTCAATAATTTTAATTTACAATTCTAGTATTCTATACGGTAATTTGTTAAGGATTGAGGGATTGTACCCTACCCTATTTTCTCCCATTTGTCAGATCTAATTTCTTTTGAACTTTTTAGTTTGTTTTTCTTAATTAATTTTTTAATAGAAATTTTCCCAATTTTTAATCATCTTTTCGTTTCTTTTACGAAATCATTTCAAGATTTAATAATTTTTCTTATTACTATTTGGCAATCTCGATCCCTGTGAATACGATCCCGACTTACCGGGTTTATCACTTGAGCGACAGGCTTGCACTTGAGCCTAGATTGTACGCACTTTTGAGACAAATATTAAGTCGCGTCAAGTTTTTGGCGCCGTTGCCGGGGATTGAAATTGTTAAATTTTAAGAAAGTTATTTTTATCTACAAGTGATTTCGAAAAAAAAAAATATAACAAAAATTGGAAAAAAAAATGGGTGTCACGTTCTTGAATTGCCCAATTTGAAATGTCTTATTTTAACTCTTTTGGTGGATTTAATTGTTATGCTAATAGTGAGGAAGAGGAGGCACTCAAGACTTATGACCATTGGATCAATATCACTAAAGATGATTATATTAAATACAAGAATAGTGCTGAGAAACTCCAAATTTATCAAAATCAATTGCTTGAAGAAGAAAGACTTGAAAAAGAATATCGCAAAAAAAATCGTTATTGGGAGCAAGAGTTAGATGCATTATTTGAACCCAATGAGGATTTTTTTTCCGATAGTTTTGAAGATGAAGTAAGTTTTCAACCAAATGAGGAATTCGAGGTGCTAGAACCAAGAAAGCCTACTTTGGAAGAACTCTTACTTGATCTAAAAAAGCAATCTGATGACCGTGCTGTTCTCGAGTCGAAAATTATAGCAACTTGCAAGGAGTTGAATGATTATTTGGACAACTTAGAAAAGGTCGAGACTTGTGCTTCACCTAATACTTTTGAGAATGAAATCATTGAAATTGATCCAAGTTCTTTTGAATCTCAACCTATTATAAATATTGCAAAATCTACTGAGGTTGAGGATCATTTGTCTCCTTGTGTCCCCACTATTATCGAACCATTAAATCCATCACAAGAATTGGATGAATGTCTTAAGGATGTTGATCTGCTTCTTGTATGGGAATGTTATTTTGAGATGCTTCATCTTACGGGTCACACACTTAGACGTGTCACTCCACAAGATCCAATTGAACATTTTGAGGGAAAAATTTTGAGGACACCAAGCAAGAGAGAGAGCTAGAGGAGTTGAGCCTAGCAGAGTTTGAGCGCGAGTTCGGACCGGTGGATGCGAGCCTAAATGATGAAGTCCAATCTTTCTGGGCCTCAATTTGTAATTTGGACGAAAGCAAGTGGGACAATAGAATTGATGCATTACTCCTTCCCAAACCTTCACCCATACCATTTGAGTCTTCGGAGGTACTTGAAGATACGACTCAAATATCGTCCGACTTAGAGACCAACACACGTGCTACGCAACAAGAGGATCATTTTTCGATTTATGAGGACAAGCACTCTATGCTTAAATTGTTTTCTAATATGGATTGTTCCTTTTTGTGTGCCCCTCTCCCCATACTACTTGAAAAATCTTTGGAACGTGATTCTATATTTCTTGGATCCCAATGGGACTTGTCCTCTTATGCACCAAAATCCTTCATTATCCCCCTACATTTTGTAATTGGTGATGGTTCATTTTTTAAACTTTTCACATGCCTTCCGTTTTTCAAACGGAATTCTTACTTTTCGGGAGGCATGCATCCTAATGAGGGTACACCATTAATCCCTCAAAGTCAAATTGTATTTTGGGTGGACCCTAAAATTTTTTGACTTTTAGTGTATGATTTATTAGCTGTTCAAATGTTAGGTTGTAAATAGTTAGTTTTTTTTTCTTTTTCTTTTTCTTTTTCTCTTTTATTATAGTCTAGTTTTGAGAGTTAGAGTTTTTGTTATTCTTTTTGCTATGCTTGGTTCTAACATGTTTTGTAGATTCTATGGACTTGCACTCATCGGGGATCGCTCCATTTGGGTAATATCTTTCTTTTCCTCTCTTTATGTTGTGTTCTTGATTTGCATTGAGGACAATTCAACATTTAAGTTAGGGGGTGTGGGATATTCTTCCCATTTATTGTTTAGATTCATTGATTCGATCACATGTTCTTTCCAAGTGTGTTTTTTTAGAAAATTTTGAAAAAAAAAAATTGAAAAATTTAGAAAAAGTCAAAAATATTTTTGTTCAAAATAAATAAGAATTGGAATTTAAATTTTTCAAAAATATCACCTTTATTCTATTTAAAGTCTCAAATTGTTAAATCTCAATTGCACTAAGCCAAAATTGACCGAAGATGGAAATTGAAAGAAAATTGACGACTTTACGAATAAGTGTGGAGATTAGTCCAAACCGGTGAGATTTCGAGCCTATCAATTTTTTATGAGTTTTTAAAATCAATCCAAGTTTATGATTAACTCAAAGTTCTTTTCAGCGTTTTAATAAGTCGTCAATGATCTCAATCCTTTGTTTTGATCGGTTATGGGAAATGTGTGAAATTATTGTCTCGAAATTCGTGCTAAATATATGTCTTAACTTAACTAATCTCGAGATGCATATGGTAATGTGATTAGCAATTTGGACAATGAAGTAGGCCCTGATTTGTTACCCAAAAATATTAGCCATAAAAAGTTGTGAAAAATTATCCCTTTGCAACCCAAGTTGAGCCTAATAAAATATTTTCCTTTCGTTTGATAACTCGAAAAACCCAATTAGCCCGGAATTGTGAAAATCGAGAAAATTCATCAAGTAAGTCCAAATTGTGCAATAAAAAGGGGCAAGAGAAAAACAAAAAAAAAATGAAAATAGAAAAAAAAAAAGAGAAAACTGAGCAAATGCCCGAAAAAGAACTAATGGACATCATAAGGACATTTTCTAGTTCTGAATATTCCGTCTATTACCAATTTTTACCCTTTACACCTTTTAACCCAAAAAGTCCTAACTGAGTCCAAATGGCGAAATTGGTTACCGCGTGGAGAGCTAAGACATGAAAAGATAATATGAGAGATTAAATGGTGTGAATAAGAGATGATATTTCCCGTTTCCTAGTAACTGTATTCCGATGATGAGATCTTTTCACCATATATTTCCTTCTTTTCAATTTTGTATGCATGAATTTGTGTCCATTATATTTACTCTTTATATCATGCATACCGAGAGAAAATAACCACAATCCGAGTGATTCGTTTGTGAGTGCAATCCGTAAGAATTTGAATCAAAACGAATTTTCGAAAAGTAACGTAATGCTCAATCGGTGGAAATTTGAGGTTTAATTTTTGACTTTGCACACACACACTCTACGGTTTGAGACAGTTGAATATGAGTTGATTGTGATTATTTTTCGAAAAGTTTAAATTGTACAATTTTTAAGTATTTTGATCTTTATTTGAGTCAATAAAGAATTTTGTGGGTGTATTCACTGCAAACCCTCACGAGACAAAACTCGTCCTACTAGGGTAACCTAGGGGTTTAAAGGCTTATTGCATACGCTAAATGCAATCGCTTGCCCGCGAAAAAGGTATTCTATCCCAATAAAATAATTTTCAAGAGTTGAGCATTCATAGGATTCATTTACATTGCTCGCTTGTCCGCGAAAAAGGTATTCTATACCAATAAAATAATTTCAAGAGTTGAGCATTCATAGGATTCATTTACATTGCTCGGGACGCGCAAAGTTCTAAGTTAGGGGGTGTGATTAGGCACATATTCTTCACATTTATCCCTTTAATTTCGGTATTTTTATGATCCCGTGCAGTGTATTTAGCTTGGATTTGTCTCTTATTTATGCTACTAACCTTTTTAGCAAGTATTTCGTGTTTTGTGTATTTCTCATGTGCTTTACAGGTATTTCATGCAAGTTAGTGCGAAGGAGAACTCAAAACAGTGAAAGAAACCAAGAAATGAAGAGTTGAAGGGTATTTTCGTAATTTTTCAGCCTTATTCCGGAGGTGGGGCCAACTAGAAAGTTGAAGAGCTCTAAATTACAAGAATACTGGAAAAAACATCACCTCAATCCGAGCTACGGTGAAGAAGTTACGATGTTTTGAAGTTGCGTGATAATGAAGAGTCTGGATGTGCGGATTTCTGTAATTAATTATGCATTTAATGTAGTGCAACTCTTGGAAAACTTGTGCCACAAGCGAAATTTGATGCCAAATTCATGCAACTTGGTGCTATAAAAGACCAAGCTCTACCTCATTTTCAAGGGGAGTGGAATTCTAGAGAGAGAGAGTTGCTAGAGAGAGGCTAGGTTAGGAGTAGGTTAGAAGTGCTAGATTGAATTTTAGGGTTAGATTTTGAGAGCAAATTTTCTATTCCTTCAAGAGTTTTCATGAACCCTAGTTTGTAAGAAATTCTGGATTCCAATTCCATTTTTGTTGCTGAATTCAAGTAATATCTTTCCATTCTCTATTTTTATTATTTGCAAATTATTTCCCATGTCTTGTAGATCCATAATTTTGTGTGTGAATTTATTCTTGAACCAAATCATGAGTAGCTAAATTCCCAAGGGTTGGGGTACATGAACTCAATCCAAGGAAAATTATTTATGTAGAAAATAGAGGTTAAATTAAAATATTGATTGAATCGTGAAAGCGCCGCTTTATATTTACCTTTGATTTCGTATGGTGCGGGCTTGAACCTCATATACGTAATGCTTAGAATATATAAAGACTGGATTCATTCACCGCTTTATATCTATCTTTGATTTCATATGATGCGGGCTAGATCCCTCATATATGTAATGCTTAGAATGTATAAAGACCGGATCTAGTCAATAATTTTAATTTACAATTCTAGTATTCTATACGGTAATTTGTTAAGGATTGAGGGATTGTACCCTACCCTATTTTCTCCCATTTATCAGATCTAATTTCTTTTGCACTTTTTAGTTTGTTTTTCTTAATTAATTTTTTAATAGAAATTTTCCCAATTTTTAATCATCTTTTCGTTTCTTTTACGAAATCATTTCAAGATTTAATAATTTTTCTTATTACTATTTGGCAATCTCGATCCCTGTGGATACGATCCCGACTTACCGGGTTTATTACTTGAGCGACAGGCTTGCACTTGAGCCTATATTGTACGCACTTTTGAGACAAATATTAAGTCGCGTCACTAGTATACCCCAATTTGAGTCAAACTAGTTGAAAAGATTTCGGAACTCTAATAAAAACCCTAGGGTAGTCATTTTTACGTTCTCGACCCTTCCATAATCAACCGTGCCCTCCATTTTTTTATTCTAAACTCAAAACATAAAAACCATCTCCCAACCTTCGATAATTGATTAAAATAAGCCACGATTGAGAAATAACTAAATCCCGCCGTTAATACACATATATACGACGAACTTGCATAAAACAATATTATATTTACCATATCACTCCGATAAATGTGTAATTCTCATAAATTATAAATATTCTGACCAAATCAATATTTATTCTGAATCCTTATTATAGTTCTTAATTATATTAAATCACCCGTACTCGATAATTTAACATAAAAATAAATACACAAAAGTAAGGGTATTACAAAAGGATAATTAATGAACCAATGGTAGATATTATACTCGGGCCAAGGTAGTATAGTATGATGTTAGTGGCAAGGCTAGTGAGGTGGGGTAGCGTAACTAAGGGTTAAAATGTATACGTTAGGTGTGCACAGTAGATTAATGGTGGGGGTGACTTAAGAGAGTGCGCCACCGATTTATAAATATGAAAATTGACAGGATATTATCATTTATGCATTTTATACAACTCCTAAATCTTTTTCAAAGGTTTTAGGCTCTGACTTGTATCAAATTTATTTGCAAAACTTTTAGGTACCCATCCATAGGGACACCAAGGATGATTCATCTTCCATGGATTATGTAGTTGCAACTGACGTGGAAGCTTGCAAGATTTTTGAGTAGCCGATTCCGTTTTTGACATTCTAGATTATATTCTTTATTCCATTATTGTTTGGG
Organism: Sambucus nigra; assembly: GCA_949130495.1. Lineage (NCBI taxonomy): Eukaryota > Viridiplantae > Streptophyta > Magnoliopsida > Dipsacales > Adoxaceae > Sambucus > Sambucus nigra. The sequence continues at coordinate 252,445,254 of OX422220.1, forward strand.
CGTGTTTCCCCTTTTCATTCAGACTTCTGTCCTTCATATTATTTTAGTCAGTTGGTTTTTTATGTATTGGTTTTTAGCCGATGGTTTATTCGGGGACTGTATTTATTTACTTCTGCTTCAGACTTTGTAATGTGGTTTTATTTACATTCTTTATTGTATATGGGATTATTATGGATTGTTTAATCTTGTTGTATATTAAAGAAAGATAAAATTTATCATCGGCTTATTTAAATTAGTAGGTGGTTAGAAATTAAAATGTTTCAATAGTGATGCTAAGAATGAACCAGATGAGATACATGTTTTATTCTAGTAGAGATTTGATCACCCCTTATTGAACTAAGCGAGGTGTCACAATTACATTCTGGTCAAAATCTTGGGGGCTAAAAACCATGTGGAAACCCTTAGAAGGACCTTTGACATCCTTAGGATGAACTGAAAGAGCCTTAACCCAAATGAGTGTGATTTTGATGTTTTTAGAGGCAATCTCTTTAGGTTTATGGTCATCTGTGGAGGCATAAAGGTCAATCCAGAGAAGATTCAAGCTTTGATGGATATCAAGTCTTTCAAAATAGTCAATGAGGTCTATATCTTTGTTGGGAGAGTTTCTGACCTCAATCGATTTATCTCAAAGGATAAAGATAATTGTCTACCCTTTTTCAAAATACTAAACAAGACCTTTGAATGGACTCTCAAGATGGATCAGGATTTTTGAACCCTCAAAATGTCCCCACATCTTCTGTCTTAGACCATCATTCAAGAATACTTATATCTGTACCTTGTTCACTCCTCAACTATTATTATCTCATCGCTCAACGGAGAAGATTTTGGGGTGCAATAGCATGTTAACTAAATTAGTCGATTCCTTTAGGGTATGACAACAGTATCTGAGAATTGATAAACTGCACTTTTGCCTCATCATCTCAGCAAATCACCTGAGGCCTTACTTCTAGTTACATACCATCGTGGTAATGACCGATCAACTCCTTCGATAGGTCCTCAATAAGCCTAATACCTCAAGAAGTCTTGCTAAGCGTCAAATATCAATTGAAAAGTGTTATCAAAGTTCAAGAGTTATACGAATTTAATAAGGAATTCATTAATCTAGAGGATGTGGAAGAAGAGACCAACTTTGCGGCCCAAGTCTCAGTGGTGCCCAAAGATACCAAACTACCCATATTCAAGGGAATAGACCTTAGCTCTCCCACATGGGTATTATTCGTGGATAAATATTCAAATAACTCAAGTGGTGGGGATGAACTTCAGCTAGAAATTCCTGAAGGAGGTATTATATCTCTTGTTCTGCATGTTAAATTCAAGACCTCAAATTATAAAGATGAGTACCAAACCTTAGTGCTAGGATTAGGCTTATCCATTCACCTAATAACTCAACAGGTAGAGGCCATCACTTACTCTCAGCTGGTGGTCATTGGGCAACCAGTTCATGAAGGTCTATTAGACCAAAGGTGATAAAATGGTAGGGTACTAAGAAATTGAACAACATTTCATCAAGAGGATCTATATATTTTTCATCAAAAGGTTATGGATATATGTAGTCCTGATCTAGATCCAACCATTTATAGGCCGACATTAGTGGATCCTACGAACTTCAGCAACTTGGATCAAGATCCAGAAGATAATTAAAGATAATACTAGCCATTACAAAGACTTTGGAAGGGACATAGGAAAATTTCAAGGCTTCGTCCATTCTGGCCACCTCCTCTTGAGAAGCCTCAACAACGACTAAAAAAAAGCTGGTTATAAAAAGTAACATTGATTATAAAAAAATTAAACATAAAAGCAAAGGCAAAACTTTTACTCATCTATAGCCAGAGGAGTGCCCCATAGAGTAAGGCAATCGATTGGCTCTGTAGCGTCTAGAATGGGAAAAAATATACCAACAAAGAAGAATATATCCTTCCAATTTTTAGGTTCATTATTTTATCCTTGGCGAAGATTGTAGTGCACTAGGGGCTACGTACCCTTATGTTTATTTTTCTTATGCTCCTAGACCCTGTAAAATTTAAAGAACTGTGCCAAGTTGACATTCATCTTTCCTTTCTTTATTTTCTGAAAGTTAAAATAGTGGCCATCAAAGATATCTATGAGTTATTAACCAACTGAGATGGATATATCCTCATGGAAGTCAAGATCTTCATTATAGGTAGGGGTAAAGCGAACCTCACCCCATATCGAATGAAGAAATCGTTGAAACATACGTGTTAAACCACCAGAGAACAAGCCCTATCATTAGGCTTGGCAATCCTCAAGGTAACAAAGTCCCGAATATAGTAGTTCTTTCAAATGTCTGCTAAATCCTTCTCAGTAATCTTAGAGGAAGAATAGGCCCCACCAGAATAGTTAAGATCATTGAACCTAAGTAATTGATAACCAAAGTGCCGAAAGAGGTGGTCCATATGGAGAGTAACCTAAACATCTCGATTTATTTCTTCTTAATTGAAGGCAGAGAAATATGGGTGTCAATGGTAAATAAAGGTTTTGGGTTTAAGACTTTGGAGGGGGAGACCATATTGACAGAGATTGTTGTGGAGAAAGGGATTTTTTTATAAGAAGTAACAAAGGGATAGTGATGAGGCCCTATTTAACACTTGGTATTTAAAGGACTCTAAAACTCCTAAACTACCCTAAGGTAAAATGGAGGTCTCACATATGAATAGGTAGTTAGTTGCATATAAATACCCTCAGGTAATTAAAGGACTCTCCTTGAGTTTTCATATAAATAGGTAGTTGGTTGAAGGATGAAGAGAGGTTTAAATCATAAAACATAGAGAGAATATTTGGTTTCCACCTTACACAAATGTCATTCTTTGCTAGGAATTTTCTCACCCCACTATTGGGAAGAATAGACTTCTAACTTGGATAATTTCCCATTATCTTTTATTTTGTCTATCTTGTTAGGCCCAATATCAGTATACAGGAACCATTAGAAAAGACTATAAGTTATTTACTGCGGTTCTCTGGATTATTGACAAAGGCTAGTAGACCTCATACTCCCTTGGCCAAATCTCAAGAAGTCTCTTACATTGTAATAATTCCTTTATTATTTAGTAAATAATATATCACCTTTGATAGTGGACGTACGACTCCCTCCTACAGTCCGAACTAATTATCTAATGTCTAAACAGTAGCAATTGTGGGTCTAAGGTGATGTATGGTTTCTTCACCCATCAAGATTGAAGCCAGTTGACCTCTAATGCAGGTTATAACTATGAAAAGTAGCCTCCCATAATTTCTCCCAACTCTTTACCATATTTGTGGTCTAACGATCTATTTTATCTTAGGAATAAATATGTCTTTTAATATTATAGATGAAGGGACATCTCCGTTGGGGAAATCAAATCGTTGTGGGTATCTTATGTCCATTACTTCTTACCTTGGGTTTTTTGCTGAGAAGTTCTACACCAGAACAATTGTTAGTTCAGCATCTATTCATACCCATTTCCAAAAGTATTCAAACATTTGATATATCCCTTTATACCTGTCTAAACCATATTTAACGGACCAAATTATTAGTGACATGTGGAGGATAAATGTGGAAAACATCGTAAATACTAGCTTAAGGAATATAAGAAAACAAAGTTTATTCCGTGACACATTCTAATACAGAGGAAAAAACACATGGTGATGTGCACACATGTGGTTGATTATTGAGAACAAAGTGGTTGTAAGTGATGAAGCTCGCAGTTATTGAGTAACTAAGTTTAAAGCGGGAGTTACCAATAGTTATTTGATCATGGAAGTTACATTCGAAATACTATAAATAACAATCTATGACCAAATTCGAGGTGGACTATCCAAAACAAAACACTTATATATTTGTAATTTTTTTTAAGTAGATTATAAGGTTAGTTTCTGACTTTACATTTGGTATGTCTCTAAATATACATTTCAAAATTTACTATTCTTGCACTTATTATTTTATCTTTGCATTGCAATTCCTTTACTTTCTATAGCATTTAAAATTCTTTACTTTCAACTATATTTTAATTTATTTTCCACAAATTTCATTTAATTTCTTTTTGTTTTCAATATCAGTTCATATCTTTGTTTTAGTTTAATCATTAAAAATATAGTACTTCACAAAAATTCTTCTTAATTGAAGCATTCGAACAAATAATAATCATCTGATTAAATTTTGGCTAACTACAATTCTTTGGGAGGATCCAAAATCTTGCTTAACATGCTTGTAACTTTACACATTTGAGCTCAAGAGGTTAAATTAATCCAAAATATATTTTATGGCAAGCTTCGTAGGATAAAAGTGATATATTGTTCATCCATGTGGATAGGAATGGGGGGGGGGGGGGGGTGAGGATAACAACAAAATAAAACAGAGAAACTCTAGTTATGTAGGTACTACAAACTATAACACTTAACTTATAACCCACTAACTACTAGGATTGGTCAAGGCATAGGACTAGAAAACCAAAACTCCACTATGCATGAATGCCCAAGTCCGAGGGATAGATATTCAAATCTTTTGTCTATAATGGGTGCCAACAGGTAAAATAAATTGATTCATTTATTAAACCCATGAGTTTGACCACCTTAGAAATGTGATTTAAAATATTAGTGCAATTATGACTGTTGTTATAAATATGAGCTTAGATCCTCTTGTAATTTCATTAATTGATCTGATTGTAGCACCACCAACTAGTTTTAACATAACCAATCAAGTGTTTGGTTATCTAACAACCCATTACAGACCAAGTGCAAGAAAAAACAATAATGTCTCTAGTATGGGAGTGGGAGCTTTTGGAAATGCCAATATTCCCACCTCAGACATTCCTATCAAAATGACTAAAGGATTTTGTGGATATCAACAAATTTGTTTTTTTTTTATTCTTTGACTAAAGGATCATTTACTTGGTTCATAAGGTTATCGCAAAACTCCATTCAAAATTGGCAACAAATGGAATATATATTTCATGCACAATTCTTCCAAACCAAGACAAAAGTTTTATGGTTAATATAGCTAGACTAAGTCAAACGACAGATGAAAATGCCATATAATTCATAAATAGATTTAAAAGGTCTAGGAACAAGTGTAAATATTACTCCTAGCATCGGAATTTTTTACATGGGCCTAAAATAGCTTGAAATTTAATCTTTCAAAGAAGTTTATTGCAACAAAATTTAGGTATTTGGTAGGTTGAACGTCCATAGTGTAATTGTATGAAACTCTTTTCTATCAAGATCAAGAAATAAATAAGTCATCTTTCAAACCTTATTATTATGGTCCAAGCATGAGGTAAATATTGCAGAAATCATAAGAACTGAGATAAATCTTTGTGAACCACTATTCGAAATGGAAACACTATAGAATTCTATTTTCAAAAGGCAAAAGGGCTAATTAAAAAAACTACTTTGATATAAATGTGGCAAAGAAAATCCTTATCATCTTTTGTGTTAAAACATAATTAAATTGCCTGAGGATGTACAATTTCAAACTCTTTATGATTTAAGAGGAAACAATATTACAAATGGAATTATACTCGGTCTCATTCAACTAATACATGTTCTATTTTTTAGATAAAATTCAAAGATCTTATCAAGAAGGGAAATATCAAATTCCCATCAAGGGAAGGTTGGGCCATGGGTATTGATGAAAACCATTTTCCTCAAATCAGGTAAGATGGAACAAATATATGGTCAATCAAATTACCAACAAATGATCGACATGTTGAATTTAGAGTTAAAAATAAGGTTGAATCAATGGTTTTAAAGTCTAAAACATATTTTACTAATCTATATTCCAAGATAGTGAATCACCTCTATATTAAATGTTGAGACAAATACACTGAAATGTGTCCAATCATGGATTTGAAGGGAAAAAATTACAACAATGGAAGAAGGATAATGACACTGTCCATTAAGAGATATTTTGAGGTCAACTAAAGAATATTTAAACAGGAAATAATAGACCCAAGTTAGTCCTTCATTGTTTTATGGTTCCACATCCAGCAAAAGGAGCATACCTAAAATTTTACCATGGGTATAAGAAGATTCATCCTAAGGGTTATCGGTTAAATCCATGTGCTTAAGACACTAGGAGTTTCCAATACATAAGTCCAAGTTATAAAAGAATCTCCCTCAATAACAAATTTTCAATAGAAGGAAAAACCCTCAAATGATATCTTTTATTCAAGTTGTATCAAATTGCTCCAAAATTTATGAAACAAATAAATGACTTCTCTAATATAACCATGAGACCAAAAATATTAAAGCCACCACATGTTCTTGCTGGATTGTGGAATGGTTTCCAAAGAAAATGGTCCAAGAAGACAGAAACTAAGGATAAAATAATCGGGACTCAATAAAGGAGCATCCAAAGGAAGGTTAAAAAATGAAGCATCAAAAGTGTCATAAACAAATGGATCAAATGAGCATGGTCCCTCCTTTTTAAAACCTAATCCAATATTTTATAGGGGTAAAAAGGAAAAAGGACAATCCAATATTTATGCCTTTGATTTTTCTTGTGGGTTTGAAGATTCTACGTAAGACATGACCAATCATATTAAAAATTTATTACTTAAGTATTTTGTGAATACATTCTTGATAAATAAAATTCTCATAAATAATGGACCTCTTATTGATATCGTGGCATGTTCAATGTCGATAAAGATGAAAAAGAATGAAACATTGTATCGAACTCAAATAGTGATTTCAAGTTATGGTAGTGATAAGAAATCAAATAAAGGAATATTTTAAGTGGAGATAGAGATTGGAACAAAAATATCTATAAGAGGATAGTATGACTGAGGTTAATTAAGAAACTGGAACGGTTGAGGCGTGACCCACTCTAATAGACTCTGCCTTCAAGGTCTCAAGAGCATTCGGGTATAAAAATCATCTATTTCTGGTAAAAATGGAGTAAATGTTGTTGACCTTCCCCTGAAAAAATGAAACTTCATAGATCGTAATGATAAATTGGAGAAAGAGATCTCCTGAGAATGATGGATGCAATGATGGGAGTGAAAAGAAAAGCACTGAGCACTTAGATAGAGAGTGAAGGGAGAGAATGATAGAGTAATAGTATAACTTGAGTTTTTCTGATCTGATTTGACCTAGCCCAAGGGTCTTATTTATAGATACAATTTAGGGCTGACATCGCCTTTTTGGGCACAAAAAAGAGAGGAAACTTTGAGGGATAAGGTCTGAAGTGTACCTTTTGTCCCTATACAATCTACAGTCGCATGCCCCTCTCTGACAGATAATACCTAGTGCAAATCAAACTCAAAAAGAAAATACGTCTCTCAATGGAGACAAAACATACAATTTGATAAATATATTTTAGACGGTAACTTTATATACAAACTTTTGTAAACTTGAGAGTGACCTTAAGGGCCACCCTCTCTAAAATCATTTGTAAAAGTCATTTATTTATGAGCAGCAACGTGCACTGATGTTATGAATAAGTGTTGGTTGTGTAAGTGCTTCAGTGACTCCTAAGGGTCTCTTTACCAGTATTCTCTCTATATTAAAGTTCTAAGTGGTTGAGTCTTTCTTAACAAACCCTATCTCTCAGCCACCAAGCCAAAACTCCCAAAAGAATGTAGTTGGCCTATTTGATCTTAACTAGAATACTTGTATAACTAAAGCAACCTTAGTACTTTTTTATTTAAAAAAATAATTTTTTTATAGCGAGGGGCCCCTCATGATATACCCCCTCGTCCTGACGTATTTTTCTCCTTGGGTTACTTGTGTCTTGGACCCCCTCACTACAAAGTAGTATTTGGATTTGAACACTGGTAGAGGGGTCCCTCGATGTGGACTCCCTTGCCTAATTTTATATTGTGACTAGTATTGGCAGAGGGGTCCCTAGTTTGTGGACATCCTAACCCAAATATCATTTTATCTACGTGTTGAAAGAGAGGTCCCTCACTTGTGAACTCCCTCGCCCAAATATCCTTTTAACTACGATTTGGCAGAAGGGTCCCTTGTTGTGGACTCCCTCACCCAAACGCCATTTAACTAGGATTTGGTAGAGGGATCCCTCACTTGTGGACTCCCTTGCCTAAATATTGTTTCCACTAGCATTGGAAGAGGAGTCCCTAGTTTGTGTACTCCCTCACCTAAATGATGTTTTTAACTTGGGACAATGCCCCTCTACATTAGTCCCCTCGTGCAAAGTCTTTTGTGTTGGGCAAACCAAAAAATTTTGTACACCATAATTGCAATCCTTATTTTTTTAAGGACCCTACGGATCCTTTATCATTATCCCTAGGGTCATTAAATGCTCTATCACTGCATCCCAGGTTTTGGAGTCTCTAGGAGTCGTGTGTCAGCATGGGAACTAATATCCCATTATTTGGGTAAAAATTTGTCCAACTTTTATTTTTCCTTTGTGTTGTCCTATTTTTGTATAAAATCTTTTTTTAAAACTTCATTCCTTTCACTTGCACGCCCAATGAAAAATCACAAAACTCTTGAAATAAGTAAAAAAAAATCCTTCCATAAGTTTTCTTTCCTGAAGCCTTTAAAAATACATTTCGATGGCCTCATCTTCAGATACAGCATCTACTGGCATCGCGATATTTTAGTTGCCTCTTTTCCTATCTCAGTTACCGTTCCTACGGTGGTGGCTACTGGCGTAATCACCATATCCACAATCGTACCTCATCTTGTTGTCACCGTAGTAGGGGGTTATTTTTCTGGGACAAACGCTACTAGGGGTCCCTAATTTGGGACAAGTGATGCTAGGGGTCCCTCATCGGGATGAATTGTTAATGGGGGTCCCTCGTTTGGGATAATTGTTACTTAGGGGCCCTTATCGGGATCGATTCTTACTAGGGATTCCTCATTCGGGATAATTATTACTGAGGGTCCCTCATCTGGGACAACTACTGCTGTGAGTTCTTGTTATTGGGGGTCCCTTATTTGGGACAACTATTGTTGGGGGCTCCTCATTTGGACCAATTTTTACTTGGGGTTCCCTCAGCTGGGACAACTGCTATTAGGGGTTCCTTGACTATTACCCCCCTCTTGAAATTTCATAAGGATTACTTACGCATTCTCCAACATAAATATTTTGGCTTTTACCAATGCACACCCTACTTTGGTAAGAGTGATGGATTCATGTCTTCCTTTGCCAAATTTGAGGAAGATTTTATTGTAAATATATGCGAGAAACCCCACGTTGGTTTGAGTGAAATAAGTGATTTTCCTATTGTTCTCCCTGATTCCATCCTTAGGGTTAAGGTTGACCGTGGTGACTTTCCTCATTCCAATATAGAACTCAAGGTTGGTACAGGGGCCCTTGAATAATGGGTCTCTTGGGTTAACCATACTCTTGTTGTCCCTTCATACAAGGCTATACTCAAGGGACTTAATCTTGTCATAGTAATCGACAGTTTGAAATCTTGCACAGTGGCGAAACATGGTTCTACTTTCAACTTGTTGGCTTCCCATTGGATTAGGGATTCTCACACATTTGTTACATGTTAGGGTGAATTTAAAATCACCATGGAGGATGTTTGGGATCTTCTCGACCTTCCTTACTTAGGAGAGCATGTTTTTACTGACGGCTATGAGGACCCCCTCAAATAAGAGATAGTGGGAGAACTTCAGTTAGCTATTTTTGAGTGTTCTAAGTATGGGGATATTAACGTAATAGGTACCTCCAAGAATTTCTTCACTAAATGGTAGCGATACTGGATCAAAGATTTTGAGCATCTCCCTAAGGGGGAATCTTTTAGAAGGACCAGCAAGAGTTAGGAGGGTCCTAAGCTTAACTCTCCTTCACATTTGGAAGTTTTTCTATTTACTTTCCTTAGTAGATTCTTACTTCCAGGGAGGTCAAAAGACTCTCCTCTTGACCTCCTTTTTAGATTGGCAGTGAGGACGGCACGAGGGAGGGTTGTGACCCTTTGTCGCCTTTACACTAGGGTCTCTTTATACTTAGTTGGATCATGACCACGTTGATGTTGAAAGATCTTGTGGCTATTATAATGTCACCAATTTTACTAACTCCTTTATTTTGAGCCTTCTTATTTGAGAATTTTCCAAACTTTGGCCCCGAAGCGAATGACTGCCACAGCAAGGCTGCCCGTATCACCAGATGGCCCTAGAAATAACTTGGGGTCTTTAATTAAAAATGTGGATGAATTCTATTTCTTCCCATGCTATAAAGGGGTTAGTGGCTCCTTTTCCTAGATATCTTTTTCATGCACCGAGGGTACATTCTACTGCCCTGCTGATGCATCGCCAGTCTCTTCCTGCCCGCACATCGATATTATCACCATGATATTTCCTGGTCTCCTTCCTTCCTTAACAGAGATAGGAGAAGGTACGAAGTTCTATCATTTAGAGAGAGTGGTGAGGGAGTTTGGTTAGGATATGGGTGTTCATACCCATGGCTATCCTTCGAGCATTACTCCTTCTGAGCTATATCTGGAGGATTATAGGAACTTCACCACCTAGGTTATATTGCATATAGTGAGTTACTTAGGAGGACTATATGTGCCTCCTCATGATCACTTACCTTCTTTCACCCGTATCTGGTTCCTTATCTGGAAGAGACATGTTCTTCTTATTCAAAACTATGTTGCAGAAGTCCCTTATGAAATAATTCCTACCAAGTATTCCACTGCTAAGTTCCTAATTAAGAGGACTCGGAAAGAAATTTTCCACTGTAGTACAATCATGAAGACACCCCTCGAGCAAGTCCCTCCTATCATAGTGAAGCCACTCCTTGATGAGTCCACTTATTCAAAGCAACCTGAGCCACAGCTTGCTAAGTCAGATGGGCCAATCTAAGGTCAAGGTGAAAGAAAAATCCCCGGTTGCTTCCAAGAGAAAACACCTTGACACGGATGTGTCAAATATTATACTCGCCACTGCTACTTCTCCCTCTTTTCCTACTTCTCCTGTGAGGACTAGGTCAAGCAAAAAAAATAAAGGATTTGATACTGAGACTGTTGCTCCTTCTGCACCGAATTAGGGATCGAACACTGATGACCTCGAAGTAGAAGAGACTTATAGGACTATTCAGGGGCATGGTTAGGAGGATGTAGGTCTTTCTTCTTAGAAGACATATATTACGTCTATTCTAGTTACGAAAGGTATAGTACCCAAATCCTCTTTACTTAGTGAAAAAGGATCTTATGGAGTTTCACATGCTGGTTCCCCCTCTCACTCATTTGAAGAGGAACTAGTTGACTAGAAAATCACTCATTCTTACGATGATAAAAGTTCTTGTTCAAATGATGTGGATGTCATGGGTAGGGGTGTAAAACAGACGAATACCATAATATCATCCATATTCGCCAACTTCTCGCACTATCTGTATTCGTATTCGTATCGCCTCGTATAATAATTCCAACTATCCTTATCTGTATCCTCTCAAATTCTCCGAATTCGGATAATATCCTTATCCATGTTTTATTATTTAATATACGTTAATACACAAATATCTTACTAAACACTAATTTAATCAATGAATTAAATACATAATGTTCCATGTAAGATATAGAGAAATGTGTAAAACATCAAATTAAATTATAACAGAAGATTCGAACATAAGTAATAACCTATAATGTGTATTTGCTTATTCAATTGTGATACTCCATTAAAATTTCTATCCTCATCAGTTTCTCTAATGTTTGAACAAAAATGAATTGAAGTATCATCCTACCTAAAACATATAACTCAATTAAAATATTAACTGAGGAAACAAAGAATAATTGAGGGAAAATGTAACTCATTTTATTAAGTTGTACAACCAAAGCGTCATATTGTTTCCTAATTGTCCATAACAACATTACTGAATATTTTTTTGTAAAAATCAATTTTGGTCCATAACAACAGCACTGATATTAATCAGCAAAATCGATCTATATGGTGATTGAAATTTTAAACAGTAAAATCATTTGATATGTGGAGAGACATAAAGAAAAATCATGTGATTAGTAATTGTCAAAATCAATTTTTTAAGAAGCAAAATTGATCAACAAGCAGCAAAAGCCATTACATCAAACATAAAAAAATGCCCCAACAACAGATAAATGTTATCGAGTATAAAAAAATACGCAAATTATGAGGGACGGGGACAGAACCAAAATTGACAAGAACCCCCCCCCCCCCCCCCCCCGCACACACACAACAAATCCATCAATTTTCTCACCATTATTAAACCTAACTCAAACATTTCAATTCCCAAATGGTCCCCTATCCCAGCTAATTTTGTTCCATCTCTCTCACATACAATCTCTTTGATTTTTATAAAAAACAATCGACAAACAATTAATTGTAAGATGGGAAAATATACATGCTTACCATAGATCCCGAGTTGTGTTAATGGTGGCACCTCTTAGGTAGTGTTAGGGTGAGTTCTTGTGGGAGGTGAAAAATAAAAGGAGACGAGAGGAGGGAGTGTGTTTAGTTTGTGTGTGTGTGTGTGTGTGTGTGTGTTCAGCATGTCAGTTAAAAGAAATGAGAGGGTTTAAGTTAAATTTAATATATTTTATTTAGTTGGGTTGGTAATATTATATAAATAGTAATATTAATTAATAAATATATATATATATATATGTTATGGATACGGATATCCATTGAAATGGAAATTTGCTAAGACGAACAGTCAGTCTCAGATACGGATTATCCTCCATGGATACTATCACTATCCGTATCCATTTTTTGGGATACAAAAAATGGCTATTCGTATCCTCTCTTTTGGATATTTATTTGAATAAATATCCACTAAATTCGGATACGAATAGCAGTCGGATACGGATTTTCAAATATTCGTTTTCACCGCTAGGCATGGACTTTCATGGTGAAGGCACTACAGACACTTGTGCTTTGTTATTAGTTTCGAGTGAGTCTTTCAGTGAATACCAGATGATATATTCTCCATATGAGACCAACCCTACTACCGGATGTCTTCCATATGGACATGTTGCTCGCCTTGATGTTGTAAGTTCCTTTCCAGACTTGCCTTACCTGGATTTTTATTTATGTAGTCCCTTTTTCCATCAGTGATTTATTTACTAACTTTTCCTTATGATGTTTTCACAAGCTGCTTCTACTGAGATAAATGGTCCATTACCTCCACCACTTGCTCATGTTCCTTTCACACGAGAGAGGAACTCCATGCTTGTTTCCTCCTTAGGCCTTGCCAGACAGGTTAGTTATTACCATCCTTCTAGCATCCATTCTTCTTCTTTTACTTTTTTCTTTCCTAGTGCGACGTATTTTTGTTTGCTTTTTTATATCTTTCATTAGTATATCCTAATGTCACTAAGGTCTCTTCTGTGACCTCGCGTTTCGTTTAGGTATTTCACTGATTCTTTAAGATTTGTGGTTTTACTGTTCTTTATCAAACTTATTTCTCGGGCCTTCTTTTTTCTTTATACTTGCAGAGGACTGTGTCCTTAGGTCATATTACTCCACCTTCCTCTATTTCAGTAGAAGGCTCTCCTGGAGTTAGACCCCTGCTCCTTTATTCTCATAGATACACCTACCCCTTTGGCTTTTTTATCTTGCCTATGGTGTTCACCGTTATGTCCTTTAATTAGTTCATGCTTGTCATTTTTATTTCCCCAGGGCCATGTAATCCTTAGCCCATGTTCATCTGGAGGGACTCTTTCTTCTCATGGGATTACTATTCCAAGGTTATCACCCTTACAGAGGATTCATATCCCTCTGGTCCGCATTTTTATGGATAATAGACCTTTGGTCATTTTTATTTCTCATGAACCAGTGTTTATTGTGGACTTTACTATTAGGCCCATTTCATAGCAACCTTCTTATCTTCAAGTACTGATATATATTTTTTAAAGTTACAAATACTGCTTTTCTTTCTTTAGCAAAAATTTCTAACACTTTTATGATGAGCAGGTTACCACTATGGTCCCTGTAGTGCTAGTTGTATCCTTTCGATCTTCTTCTTTGGTGGGGGATCAGGTATTCTATTAGCTTTCTGCCTTTGATTTCTTCGGCTGGTATATTAATTATCGAACTCATATTGATGCTTTGTTTCCTGAATTTTTAGTTAGTTCACGGTACTACATTGCTAGTACCTTCCATTGCATCTTTTCAAGTATCCCCGCTACGTTTGAGTCATCTGACCCCACTTTATCTAGTGAGGTACCTATTATAGTGCCTCTCTTGGTAATTATTTCAACCTTAATCTTTTATATCCTCTACACACTTGTCTTTTTTATGACGTAAGTGGTTTACTAACACTTGCCTTCTTTTCTTCGTATATAGTTTAGCTTTGTAGATGCCTCTTATTCTGTAGAATTTATTTCCCTTCTTGCAAAGGTAACTCCTCAGGTGCCACTTCAATTCTCTGTGCCGATTTGCTGCTCAACAGTAGTTTCTAGTTGACTGGTTCTTGAGAATGCAATGATCTTCTAAAATTTGCTTTGATATCAATTTGTAAGCTTATGCAATGCAGAGGAAAATTTCAAGTGTTCAAATTGACTTAATTTAATTAATTCCAAATTTTAGATAAACCTTAACTCATGCATCTAAGTGATTTGAAATCATAAAATTAAAAAGCATGCAAAGGACACCAATTTTCAGGGAAAGATCCCCGAAGGGAAAAAACCTTTATTTCACTAATAATTTGGAATTTACAACTTACAAGATTACCAGCAAAATCTGCAATGATTTAATCGCAGAAAATCTACATAGACCTCAACCTAGAGTCAGTAAGAACCGTAGCTCCAATTTAGCCCAGGAATACCCACGATCACTCCCTATGACATGCAATCTTCGTCAGCCCGGTACCTTCCTCAAGTGGCACCTCGATCAGCAGTAGGTTATTCTCCCTACAAGAGCAACTCCAGAAAAATTCTATTTTGGGTTCCAAAACATTTCACATAAATATTGGGATGTTTTGTGAATTGAAAACAAGGATTAAAACCTTAAAGGAGAAGACAAAAACTATTATCCAGTTTGAAATTTTTCGTATTGTGTAAAACTCGGGTCTTCTCTAGAAAACAAACTCGTTTAATGATCTATTTATAAAACCGTTAAGGTGGCGCGTCACTCAAATGAAATAGGATGTCGTTTGAAAGAGAAATAGATTTCGTTTGAACGACTACACATGACAGCCTCGTGCGAGATAAGACTGTTGCTCGAACAAATAAACGCGGAAAATAAATTTATTTTTTATTTGAAAAAATTTGTCTTTAAATCTTGAAAAAATTATTTTGACGAAAAATAATGCCTTAACACTCAGAAAATATTTTGGAAACTTTTCCACACCTCTTTTAAAAAATATCCCAACACTTTTAAGTGAACCATAAAAGGACTTAAATACTATTTCACCGAAATTAACCTTACAGAAGCTTGAATGTTGAAGAAGCTTGATATTCTGATCCATCTCAATGCATGTATGTTCTTGAACAATTCTTCAACGGTTGTAGTGGTATACGACATACTCAATTATTAACGGACATTTATAAAATCATGTCCTTACAAATCTCCCCCTATGTCTATGTCGGTACAAACATAAAAAACATCTGAATTATCAACTCAAAATGCCTATGCAAATCCAATACCCTCCCATGAACCCAAAATTGAAAAGGTAAAAAACATGTAGGACTAAAACTTTTCTTCCAAAACCTTCAACTTCAAATCTTTAAGTTTTTATCATCTCGGTGTGCAAAATATGATCTTCAATTTTGGACCTACACACATGAGACAAAGAAAATACCTTCATGACGCATTGAGTTTGAAATGATATAAAAATTAATCAATCAATATAATCAAATCTCCCCCATAAACTCCCCCACAATTCGTTCTCCCCCATTTTATTTGTTCGAAATAGATAAGAAAACGAATAAACAAAATAAATATGGAGTTATCATGACAAAAATGCATAGCAAACATGAATCAAACTATGCTTATGCAAAGGAGTAACCCAAAAGCTTCCACAACCTATTTTTGATTTTTCAATTTTTCAAACAAAACTGCAAAAATAATTTTATTAAAATCACACACCATGAATTTACACTAAGACAGCCAAATCATGGATACGAAATGAATGGGTGTGAATATATTCGATAGGTAAACCAAAGAAATCAAACATGACATATGTACATGATGAATATGTGCACTCTTAACAATGAATCTCAAAAACATCCTTAGGTATTGAAAGTGTTGAATTTAAATGACATCAACTAAATCCATCAACACATCAAAGTTAAGAATGATTCCCACACCAATAATGTCTAAAACTATGTAATGCTTTTTCATGACATATTTAGGACGTGCAAACCCATTTTTTATTTCTTTCCATCCAAACTCCCTCATAAATAATAATCATTATATTTTTCTTTTGAGGTGGCCCCTTTTGGCATATTTATCTTTTTATTACCTTTAAATTTTTTCGGGCACTTTTCAAATGGTGTCTTTCACGATGAGTTAATATTGTACTCTCGCAGAAATTTCCCGTGATTCACTCATCATATTTAGTTGAAACTAAATCCTCACGCTAAACGGTTCTTCAATGCACTACTTTCATTGTCAAGTTTTATTGCATATGGTTCATTTTAAAGATAGAATTGAGATGACAACACTTCGATCAATATGTGATAAACAGGTACAATAATCAAACAAACCCCTGCAAGTGCACATTAAAGGAACTCATGAGTCAAACAAGTTGGTAGTAATCACAAAGCACATCTCAAGGACTCCAAACATTGTAAAGCACAAAAATGAAATGATGACGCATATCAAAACACTGTCAAATAGGCACATGGATATGGAATGAAGTTATGACTCGGTCATCCTAAATGTCCATTCATATACGGTGTAAATAATATACAAAACTCTTTTTAAATTTTCAAAAAAAATGAAAATCTTTTTGTATTTTTCAAAAAAATTCAAAAACAAATATCTTTTTTGTTTTTCAGGAAAATATAAAATATTAGAAAATATAAATACAAAAATGTACATGTCATAACACTAGAAAGTATGTATCATGAAATACAACTAGCGTATGACATATATCCAACACGATCAACTGACAGATATAACATGGGGTGAATCACGTGCAATCAAACAAGAGTTATGAACAATCAATCCAAAAGCCTCTAAATCCAATTTCCTAACCCAAACAGATTTAAAACGACATGTGGGGGCTTGAGGAATCGAATTTATTCTCTTATTATAATTACTTAGAGTATTTTGAATTTTGTAACATAAACGCCTAAGATGACCTTGCCTACCGCAATGTGAGCAAGTGAAAATAGGGCGGTGCATGTTTCCTAAGGGTGGTCCTCTCTTAAAATTTCTTGGTGGCGCTCTCCTAAAATTCCTAGGTGTCTCTCTCTTAATAAGTCTAGGTGCCTCTCTCTTAACAACCCTAGGAGGCTCTCTCGGACATGTGGGGTTGGCTTTGGGAATGGGTGCAACACTATCATTGAAGCGTATACCACACCTATCATCCTTAATTTGGAAAGTGCCTAACATCTTATCTAGATTTTCCAACCTATATTTCAAATAAAATTTCACCTTACTTGACTCTCTTAAACTCTTCTCAAGCTCAGCTATCCTCGACTCAAGTACACGTCTAGAATATTCAAACTCTAAAATCTCCTTTTTCACAGTTTCCATCAACCCTTTAAGACTATCTCTCTTAACCTCGACATATCCTAGCTTCTCTCTAAGCATCTCCTCATGTGTCCTAAGATCCTCAATTAAAGCAGCGGTGTTATTCTTATCTAAGACACGTTCTTTAAACTTAGCTTCTAATCTCAACTTTTCCTTCTTTATCTTTATAAATTATTTGTACAAATTATTGTAGGAAACTTGTAACTCACTCAACTCTTCCTCCTCCTCCTCACTCTCTTCACTCGTCACAAGGGTGCTCTCGCTTAGTAGCATAAAGGACTTATTTTTCAAACTCACTATCACTAAGGGAATAAACATGAGATGAAGGTTTATTAAAAATATTTCTCATATTAGTGGGAAAATCATCTATCGAATGACCAATTCCCTCACAACCAAGACACCTCTCAGAGTTATTTTCAACGGAAGATTTAAAACAAGAATTCGAGTGAATTTTCCAACAGGACCTTTCAAAAAGTTGACATCTAAAATCATCAATACCACTAAAAGCCATATAGAAGAAAATATGGATCAAACACAATAAGTTAGTGTAACAGACTCTAATACTAATTTGAGAATGCGATGACGTTTTTAAATAAGCCTTGATATCAATTTGTAAACGTGTGCAGTGCAGCGAAAAATTTCAAGTGCTTTCAAATTAACTTAATTCAATTAATTCCAAATTTTAGCTAAAACCTAACTCATACAACTAAGTGATTTGAAATCTTAAAATTAAGATGCATGTAAAGGAAACCAATATTCAGGAAAAAAAATCCCCGAAGGGCAAAAACCTTTATTTCACTAATAATTTGCAATTTACAACTTACAAGATTACCTGCGAAATTTGCAATGAGTTAACCACAGAAAACCCATATAGACTGCAACCTAGAGTCAGCAAGAACCTTAGATCCAATTCAACCCAGGAATACCCACGAGCACTCCCTATGACACGCAGTCGTCGACAATCGAGTGTCACACCCCGCCCAATTAAATATAGGATGATCAGTCCTCTACCTATTTAAAACAGGATATTCAGTTGGTTCATTCTCAGCATCACTGTCGAAAAACTTTTTAACATATTAATCCCCTAATATAAAATTAAGCTAGGTGTCAAAACATTTCCAATTTTAATAAAACCAAGTAAATCCATTTCTTTCCATCTTAAAATATAAACTATTCACCACACATAGGAATGTGAATAAATACTGAACATGAATCAAGTACTGAAATAAATAAGACTAGATAAAACTTCCCAGTTCAAAACTCCAAACCATACAATAAACTGAATACAATATCTCTGATGAAAGAACTAGAAGTGGGCGACATATGCCCTAAACAAGAAGTCTAGATGAAACTGAATGGAAAGGATAGATGCGTCTACTGCAAGGACCTAGAGCTTCCACAACAGCTGCAGCACGTCAAGCAATCCAAATATCTAAATTTGATACTCCTGTGGTTGAGCACCTGATATAATACATATATATAGCAAAAGAAAGAAGAGATACAAGAAACGGGTCAGATCCCGATGTGGAAAAATGATTTAGCAAGTATTTAAAACTGGTTCTTAAAACAAGTCTTGTGCGCATGTTAGTTATCGAACTCTCACATGAGTTTCTCACCTCTCGTCTATTGTGCACGCCTAACGTATATCTAATCTCCCCCTAGTTATACCTCCCAGTCTAACTAGTCAGAAACCATACTAATACTAACTATTCTCACTAGTAGTATTCCCGTATCGCCCATACAATACGCTATTCAGATAGTTTATCTCACATACTAAATTTCATTATTCACCGTTTGAATGGTTAATCTTTTATTCACTAAGATCATTTTACTTCTCATTTTCATTTTATCTACTAGTCTCACAAAGTAGAAAGTTACCCAAGTACACTCATACATATATATAGTCTCATCATCCCTATATATATACACTAATCCTGCACCCTTAGGTTAAGACCGCTTGGTACAATGTAATAATTATTATTATTACCAAATCTACTAATTTCACATAGTATCAATATTCACAAGTCCATATATATATAAATCTTGCACCCCCGGCTAAGCCCCATTAATGCATATCTCCAGAAAATAATGCATTCCCGGGTTAGCACCCATTAATGCACCTATAAATAATAATTCAGTACCCCCGGGTTATCACCCATTGGTGCGCCTAATAATAGAATATTGTATTCCCGGGTTAGCACCCATTAATGCACCTATCAATATCAATCCAGCACCCCTGGGTTATCACCCATTAGTGTGCCTAACAATAATCATCTTTGTACCCCCAGGTTATCACCCATTAGTACACTTATCAATAGAGTTTATGCACCCCCGAGTAATCACTCATTAGTGCTCTTAACTATAAGGTTCTTGCACCCCCAAGTTATCACCCATTAGTGCTCTTAACAATAAAATCACATATTAGGCATACACACATCCTATTATAAATTATAGGTATTTCTCCAACCTACATATATACTCTTTATACGTATTTTAACCTCATCACTACGTATAGTATAAATATTTAGATTACTATTTCTCTCGTAATCTCCAAGGTATACTCTCTCTCTATACCAAAATAATTAAAGTCTTTATTCTCACATACTTTTTCGAAATTCCATCTTATTTAAATTTACTATCTGGCAGTTTTTCTCACTCCAATAAACCGGCAAACTCAAAACTAAACTTTGAGAAAATTCCCAAAAACTCCCTCTGTCGCACGAACCAGAAGGGTTGTCGTTTGAACGACTTCCACGTGTCTCTTGAGCGACTTCATGCGAGATGCCATCTCGCTCGAACGACTTCGCGTGAGATCTCCATCTCGCTCGAACCACTTCGCGCAAGATCCTCATCTCGTTTGAACCACTTCACGCGAGATCGCGCGAGATTGCATTGTTCGTCTTCTTCACCAAACTTCAACATTTTTCACCATTTTTTAACCTAAAAACCTCTAAGATTCAATTACCAACAACTCATCATCAATACCCATCAACCCCTAACAGGTTATAGATCATTTCTATCATCCTAGGATCCTTAATTCGTCATTAATCATCATAATTTCATAAAACCTCCAAATTAATTCACATGAACCCTAGTTTTCAAAATTCCAATTCAAGAACCTAATCAACCCAGATTCGTTCATCAATACATAATCCAATGCCGTGATTAATCCTCTACATACATGAAGGAATTTCAACCACTAATTAAACCAATCCTAAATCATAATTAAAATCTCCAATTTTCACCCAATTGACATATAAATCATGATTAAATTTGCCCATACTAACATGAGCATGATTATTGCTAAAAGAAAGCAAGTAATAAACACTTGCCTTGAATATGACGGTCTGATCCGTTGGTGATGTTGGTACGTATGCATTCCTCTCTTCTCAATCTTCGTGTTGGTGGTCACGGTTATGAAAGGTGGTGCTAATCGAGCCTTCTCTCTTGGAAATTGGTTCTCCCTCACACCCTCCATGGCCGTTCTTGATTTGTGTAACCTGTTAACCCTAATGGACTTTCCTAGGATGATATAATTACTCTTAATTTTCGTCCATTAATTTAGCCCAAAAATACAATTTACCATAATGCCCTCTCGGGACGCCGGTTAGGCCTAAAATCGCCTCGGGACCCAAACTAAACACCCGGGTATAATATTCTGACTATCTCGACCCTCTCGGACTCAATGGTGCACTCAAAATGACCATACGAGTTAATAAAAATAAATTATCTTTTTAATCCATTCAATTAGTCCCGACACGACTCACACACGTGACAGACTTAAATTACTAAACTCCCGTATTTCTCACTTCCGACAATTTATCAAATATCATAATTCCATATTACATATCAACCAGTAATATTCAACAGTTCAAAACAATAAGTATTAATCCTTGGCACGCTAGTTAATAATTATTTTACTCCTGATTAATAACAAATTAATTTCTCACATTTTAATTTAATTAATCCAACAACAATAATTAATCGCATATTTATTCCCATAATAATAATTAATCACATAATTATCTAAATCGTCAAAAGTACGGGATGTTACAGACTTCCCCCCTTACAACAGAATTTCGTCCCGAAATTCAGAAAAAGTATACCAGGTACAGGCAACGCTGTAAAAACAATGCGCATCGCATCCCGACGTTCACAAGTAAGCTACTCCGTACCACCCACATAGTACGCTATCGAATACCATTAACAATGAACACTGCACATGTGTTTGTTTTAAACTCTAGGTTACCCTGTCATATAGGCTCTTGCCCAAGCCTTTCTGCTTAAGTTTCACTACTTCAACTTTATTTTAGATATTCACTATCTAGCCTTCTACTATTTGCACCTTAGTAGATTTATCCTCTTTTCATATACATACGACTTCATCTTGTGTCATTCATACAAGTAAATTCGCTGTGCAGTATGTATTTCGCACACAATATATACGATAATATCGATTCTTCTTCGACATTTGTAATCATAACTGGTCCCTCACCTTTAACTATTAAGTAGGACACAACCAAGTTTATCATGCCATGCTTCCACTGGCACTCTACCCGAACGTGAACTTATAGGAATTATTTGGACACAAACTCCACTAGTGTAAGGTACTGCTCCCGTCCTCCTCTAAGATCTCAAGGTCCAAATAAAATTTTCTCTCCCGCATCTAATTAGACCGCTTATCCATCCCATCCCTCTATGGGTATTAGGCCATACTCAATCGTATTTTAGTACCTATAATCTCACCATCTCAGCTACATGAGAAGATCCTTGGGAATACTCTTCCATTCTCTAGTGGAAGAAGCCCCTACTGGTTTCAAATTGTTCACCATTTTTCAATCCGTCAGGTGACCCACTGCAAGACCATCCTTGCAATATTAACCTACATCGTAAGCCATCACCACTGTTGTTTGTATTCTCAAACATTTCATACTCTCTTGAATAAATTTCAATTTATCTTGAAACGTAAGTCTTTGACAAAACTTCGTTAATAAGCTTCGGCTTACCCGACTACATGTTATCGAATTTGCATGCTAATTATAATCCACTACTTGATTCAATCACCCAAGGGCGCCCATACACCCTATGCCTCCCGCATCATTATACAAAAGACATAAAATATTCTTACCTCAATTCTTGCACATTCGGTATGCTGATGTGGTAGGGTTGCACTCAACCACCCCACTAGTCATGACTTAAACCATCCTTCAATGGCATCATTCATCTATTCCGAAAAATACTAAGTCCGGGCTACTTTATTGGCCTTAAGTTATAAAAGAATTATCAACTCTCAAATATATTCCTTTATAGGTACTATAACCAACATACTAAACTTATGTACTATCGACCAAACTTCCCTCCAACTCCCAACGTTCGCTAGTTTCACGCGTGGGATGTCTCGCAAAGAGAAATCCAAACAAGGAACCCCCCCGATACACTACTATCTAACCTAGTCGGTTGTTGAGGTCCGTAAGGATTACTTCAGTACCTACTATGTAATTTCCCACAATCTACGTATTGTGATATAAAATTTTACTCGTCCACTCTCATGTCCCTAAAAATATAACATGAAGCATGGCGCCCTCACTATCCCAAGTACTTGGCGCTATAGATATATAACGAGCTATATTTCGCCGCTCGATAAGAACACAATGTATTCTAAGTCTTAACAGACAAATAAATCCCTATGCTCGGGAATCGCATATAATTAGACACTATACTCGCTGAGGTCTATAATACCATAAAAGTTTCATATATACTCATATCTGGGCCCAACCCTATTTCAGGTGGCGCCGCACAAAACTAAGATCACTCCTCCTGGAGTATCCGGCACGATAGTCATATCACTACATTTTTACTATCGTTTAACCATACGATAATTAATCACTACACATTACCATAATAAACTCTACTAAAGAAGACTCAATGCAGTAGTAAATTATAACAACAAAACACATTCTTAGGGCCCGCTCGGTTCCCTCACGGGAAATCATCAAAATGTCCTGCTAACAACGAGAAATACGTTTGTAACAAGACTGTTAAAATTAACGTTCCCACTAAAATCGAACCGCAAGCGAAGTTTAGGGTTTCCAATTTACATAAAATTTGTGGCACACCCATGTCACTATAATCTATCCTTTACTCACAAGGAAGACCTCACCAGTCTCGCCCAATCACAGGGTCTCAGCACGTGGCTACCGTCACGACCCATGAACATCTATAATCGTCATACATCATAGGATTTCATTCTATAGTTGTCCTCTTTCACCATTTACAATTTATTCCATCTTGTGGATTTCACGCCCATTATTGAAACGTTGGCCCAAACTCTCTAGGCCTCAATTATAGCTTTATTAAACTCCCATTTACATCTCGGGTCCCGTAGACCCTGACATCCTGTATACTATTATTAACGAGGACTCTACTAGTCCAGACTGAACCCATCATTCTCGAGTTATAAATTTCCTGGACCTACTTCCCTTGACCCCAAATTCTTTCGCTGGAAGTCTCGCTCCTCCAGTCGTTATGCCTAACTGGCACGGTTTACCATTTCTAATCTCTTCGGTCTCACTTCTCAATTGTGGACACATTCAACACTTGTAGTTCTGTTTCCTTTACATAAGGAAAACTTCACGAACTATTTCCCGTCACTGGTCCCACTGACCATTTTGGGAATGTCCTTCTCTCGGACCGATAGTTTCAACTCACAATTGTTCTTCCACTGTCCCTTTGGCTACGCTAGCTATCCGGAACTATGGTTGGCCTCTACAGCCTAATTGACTTCATCGTCCTCTTGAAGTTAATCACTTAACATCATCTAACTGAGTTCCCTATTGGGTATACTCTCATGTGGGGTTTCACTAACACCGTTAAATTCAGTTTTCTGCTCTTCAGCCGGTTCATTAACCCTCTTTACTCCCTTCTCTTGGAAGGACTGCAATCACTAGCAACCGTATAACTTTGATGACATCAACATTAGTCATCCTAGATGGATTTCTCATCCATACTGGTATTCTATTCACGGGTCCTTTATCAACTATAAACCCCTTGGATAATTTATACCCCTCTGCCAGGTACGAAGCTCATTATGCAATTCAACCTCTCTCTCTCATGATCGGTTTCTATCTCACCCATCATTTTAAACATCAAAATTTCACTCGCATTTTGTTACCACATCGAATGGAAGACCTGACGGTCAAATCGTACCCAAATTTCTCCTTAAATTTCAAACATACTTCTTCATGTATGGTGATTGTCTCTAATCACTACATGATGCTCCTAAGATTTGTAGCTTTTAACTCCAAATTAAATTCTGAGGGTCATCAAGCCCCACTCTACACAATTGCCTTCGGATTTTCTACCTCCGCTGGTTTGTTACACTTTCTCTTTTTCTTTTCTGCATCTTCACCGATGGGTTTTCAAAAGAGTCCCTCTGATTTCCCCTTTATCAACTATGTTAGGTAGTCCTGAAATCACTCCACCGTTATCTATGACTGTGTCCTGGGAACCCACCGTTTCCGAGTGACGATTTTTACTATCTCTTACTTAAGTAATTCTCGTGGTGATTTTTGTCCCAATCACTCTTACCCGATTACTCTATGTCTTCTGTTGAGCCTCTTCTCCCGCGGTTCTTCTTACGACCCTCACTAGTCGTTCTAAAATATTGGGGGTTCGAATCACATTGAATTTCGTATGATGAGTCACCTCCATTATAATTCGTAGCAGGAGAACGTAAGTCGCATACGTAAGGGAACACAATAATCCTATCATAAGTCTCTACATCAAAGAACGATATGCTGAAACGTAATAAGTCGCACAGATCCTAAGGGCACTAGAACCTGATGCTCTGATACCACCTGTCACACCCTGCCCAATTAAATATAGGGTGATCAGTCCTCACCCAATTTAAAACAGGATATTCAGTTGGTTCATTCTCAGCATCACTATCGAAAAACTTTTTAACATATTAATCCCCTAATATAAAATTAAGCTAGGTGTCAAAACATTTCCAATTTTAATAAAACCAAGTAAATCCATTTCTTTCCATCTTAAAATATAAACCATTCACCACACATAGGAATGTAAATAAATATTGGACATGAATCAAGCACTGAAATAAATAAGACTGGATAAAACTTCCCAGTTCAAAACTCCAAACCATACAATAAACTGAATATAATATCCCTGATGAAAGAACTAGAAGTGGGCGACATATGCCCTAAATAAGAAGTCTAGATGAAACTGAATGGAAAGGATAGATGTGTCTACTCCAAGGACCTACAGCTTCCACAACAGCTGCAGCACGTCAAGCAATCCAAATATCTAAATCTAATACTCATGTGGCTGAGCACCTGATATAATAAATATATATAGCAAAAGAAAGAAGGGATACAAGAAACGGGTCAGATCCCGATGTGTAAAAATGATTTAGCAAGTATTTAAAACTGGTTCTTAAAACAAGTCTTGTACGCATGTTAGTTATCGAACTCTCACATGAGTTTCTCACCTCTCGTCTATTGTGCACGCCTAACGTACATCTAATCTCCCCCTAGTTATACCTCCCAGTCTAACTAGTGAGAAACCATACTAATACTAACTATTCTCACTAGTAGTATTCCCGTATCGCCCATACAATACGCTATTCAGATGCTTTATCTCACATACTAAATTTCATTATTCACCGTTTGAATGGTTAATCTTTTATTCACTAAGATCATTTTACTTTTCATTTTCATTTTATCTACTAGTCTCACAAAGTAGAAAGTTACCCAAGTACACTCATACATATATATAGTCTCATCATCCCTATATATATACACTAATCCTGCACCCTTAGGTTAAGACCGCTTGGTACAATGTAATAATTATTATTATTACCAAATCTATTAATTTCACACAGTAGCAATATTCACAAGTCCATATATATATATATATATATATATATATATATATATATATATATATATATATATATATACACACACACACAAATCCTGCACCCCCGGCTAAGCCCCATTAGTGCATATCTCCAGAAAATCATGCATTCCCGGGTTAGCACCCATTAATGCACCTATCAATAATAATACAGCACCCCCGGGTTATCACCCATTAGTGCTCCTAACAATAGAATACTGCATCCCCGGTTTAGAACCCATTAATGCACCTATCAATATTAATCCAGCACCCCTGGGTTATCACCCATTAGTGCGCCTAATAATCATCTTTGTACCCCTGGGTTATCACCCATTAGTACACTTATCATTAGAGTTTCTGCACCCCCGAGTTATCACTCATTAGTGCTCTTAACTATAAGGTTCTTTCACCCCCGGGTTATCACCCATTAGTGCTCTTACCAATAATATCACATATTAGGCATACACACATCCTATTATAAATTATAGGTATTTCTCCAACCTACATATATACTCTTCATACTTATTTTAACCTCATCACTACGTATAGTATAAATATTTAGATTACTATCTCTCTCGTAATCTCCAAGGTATACTCTCTCTATATACCGAAATAATTAAAGTATTTATTCTCACATACTTTTTTGAAATTCCATCTTATTTAAATTTACTATCTGGCAGTTTCTCTCACTCCAATAAACCGACAAACTCAAAACTAAACTTTGAGAAAATTCCCAAAAACTCCCTCTGTCGCACGAACCAGAAGGGTTGTCGTTTGAACGACTTCCACGTGTCGCTCGAGTGACTTCACGCGAGATTCCATCGCGCTCGAACGACTTCGCATGAGATATCCATCTCATTTGAACCACTTCGCGCGAGATCCCCATCTCATTTGAACCACTTCGCGCGAGATTGCACTGTTCGTCTTCTTCACCAAACTTCAACATTTTTCACCATTTTTGAACCTAAAAACCTCTAAGATTCAATTCCCAACAACTCATCATCAATACCCATCAACCCCTAACAGGTTATAGATCATTTCTATCATCCTAGGTTCCTTAATTCGTCATTAATCATCATAATTTCATAAAACCTCCAAACTAATTCACATGAACCCTAGTTTTCAAAATTCCAATTCAAGAACCTAATCAACCCAGATTCGTTCATCAATATATAATCTAATGCCGTGATTAATCCTCTACATACATGAAGGAATTCCAACCACTAATTAAACCAATCCTAAATCATAATTTAAATCTACAATTTTCACCCAATTAACATATAAATCATGATTAAATCCACTTATACTAACATGAGCATGATTATTGCTAAAAGAAATAAATTAATAAACACTTGCCTTGAATATGAAGGTCTGATCCGTTGGTGATGTTGGTACATACGCATTCCTTTCTTCTCGATCTTCGCGTTGGTGGTCACGGTTATGCAAGGTGGTGCTAATCGAGCCTTCTCTCTTGGAAATTGGTTCTCCCTCACACCCTCCATGGACGTTCTTGATTTGTGTAACCTGTTAACCCTAATGGAATTTCCTAGGCTGATATAATTACTCTTAATTTTCGTCCATTAATTTAGCCCAAAAATACAATTTATCAAAATGCCCTCTCGGGACGCCGGTTAGGCCTAAAATCGCCCCGGGACCCAAACTAAACACATGGGTATACTATTTTGACTATCTCGACCCTGCCTAACTCAATGACGCACTCGAAATGACCATACGAGTTAATAAAAATAAAATCTCTTTTTATTCCATTCAATTAGTCCCGACACGACTCACACGCGTGACAGACTTAAATTACTAAACTGTCGTATTTCTCAATTCTGACAATTTATCAAATATCATAATTCCATATTACATATCACCCAGTAATATTTAGCAGTTCACAACAATAAGTATTAACCCTTGGCACGCTAGTTAATAATTATTTTACTCCGAATTAATAACAAATTAATTTCTCACATTTTAATTTACTTAATCCAACAACAATAATTAATCGCATATTTATTCCCATAATAATAATTAATCACATAATTATCTGAATTGTCAAAAATACGGGGTGTTACACCGAGTACCTCCCTTAAGTGGCACCTTGTTTAGCAATAGGTTATCCTCCCTACAAGAACAACTCCAGAAAAATCGTATTTTGGGTTCCAAAACAATTCATATAAAGATTGGGATTTTTTTAAATTGAAAACATGGATTAAAACCTTAAAGGAGAAGACAAAAAAATTTCTGCATTTTGCAGTTTTTCGTACTGTGTAAAACTTAGGTCTCCTCTAGAAAACAGACTCTTTTAATGAGTTACTTATAAAAACATTATGGCGACGCATCGCTCGAATGATATAGGATGTCGTTTGAATGAGAAGGAGATGTCATTTGAACAACACGCGTGATATTTTTTCGCGAGATAAGGTTGTCGCTCGAACGAGCCAGCGTGTTGCTCGAACGAAAAAATGCGAAAAATAAATTTATTTTTTATTTCAAAAAATTTGTCTTTAAATCTCGAAAAAATTATTTTCACGAAAAACAACGCCTCAACGCTTAGAAAATATTTTGGGAACTTTTTCAAACCTCTTTTAACAATATCCCAACACTTTTACGTGAACCATACAGGGACTTAAATACTAACTCACCGAAATTAACCTTGCGGAGGCTTGAATGTTGAAGAACCTTGATATTCGGATCCGTCTCGATGCATATATAATCTTGAACAATTCTTCGACAGTTGTAGCGGTATACGACATACTCAGTTGTTAATAGACATTTATAAAATCATGTCCTTACAGTTCTTCATTTGGCCATTAAGCTAGCATTGTTGGGCCATCACCTAAAGGTTCTGCTACGACTTCTGCGCAGGTGATACCACATGTAATATATATATTCGTGTACAACTCTCGTCTATTTTATGTTTCTTTTTACTAACTTTATTTTATTTCATTTATTTACCGACTGGCATGGTTAAGGTCCCTTTATCAGCGGGTCCTATTATCAATTTCGAGGTACAGACTCCCCATGTGTTTCTTTTGCATGTTTTATCTCCTTTCAATCGATTTTTTTTTTCATTTTTTGAAAACACTCCAAGAGTTAATAACACACTTATCTTCATTCCCTCTATCTGCAGGATTTATATCTTGGTTCTCAACTTAGCACTGCGATGGCCTCTACATTCGTGCTGCCTTTAACTAGCGTTTTGGAGGAGGTACCTCTGGTAAGGTTTTCATACTAGATCCCTCCTATGTTCCATGTTCTGTGAAATTATTTTGATAACCCTTACCCACTTACTAGCTTCCCAGTTTAGTGTTGCGATCATTCCTATTTTTGTGGAACACTTGGTTAGCTTCTTCGAAGAAACTATTTCGGTAAGTGTTTAACTATTTATACTTTGCGACTTGCTTTTTCTATGCAAGCATTTGCTAATGCCCACCTATTTTTTTGTTTTCAGGTTAGTATATCTAGTTCTCCGATAAATGTGGAGCACTTGCAGGAGGAAGCTGTGAGTCAGGTATTATACTATCATACCCTTTTCTCTTTTCTTCTTACTTTTTTTTAATTTGCAAGTATTTCTTAATACCTACCTATTTCTCTATTTTTATATCAGCATAGCTAGTGCTCCGATAGCTGTGGAGTATCTATAAGGTTAGTTATGATTCCAGTATTATACTTCCATACCCTTTTCTCCTTTCTGTCTCCCTTCTCTTCTTACTTTTACTAAGCAAATATGCTCACCTTCACTTCCATGTTTCATTGTTTTTAGGTCAACGAGGCAGCCATTCCTAATTTTTCATAACGAGTGAAGAGTGTTATAATGCACACTCCTCGGGGATTTAATTTTTATACTAAAGTGACTCTTATCGGTGAGTTTCTTGTTCTTTTTTCTTTTTTATCCTTTATAAAAAACATCATGCTAATATTTTTTTTTTTTTTTACTAGTCTGGCACTCTACACCCAATGGGTTCTTCTCGTCTGGGTTGCAGCATACTCACCCCTATGAGCTTTGGGATTATCTTTCTATCATAGTCCCTTAAGTAATCTGAGCATATTTGTCATCTGTCTTCTTTTTTCACCTGACTTAGCATATACGTACCATCTTTTTTTTAGGATCCAGCTAATGAGCCTGCTGGAGTAGTTGAGGGAGGAGGCTAGAGCTCTGAGGCCACTTCCTCAGCTATGGGTGCTAACTCTCGAGATGAGTCCTCTTTCCTTCCTTCGAAGGTAAAGTCTCATCATACTAGTGATGATTGTGCGGTGGAGGCTCATGCAATGGTTATGAGCAGATTATGGCGTGAGGACCAGCCTAGGCATTTTAAGACTCGTGAGCGGGGGTCTCTAGACTTGATTTTGGAGCATCACCCTGAGACATTCACTTCTGAGAGTTTGATTCATATTGGTAGTCTTATAATGTTCAAATTGAAGGTCCTTGCTACCCACATCTTCGATTTCTTATCTACCCACCCATCTGATATGACCAGCACTTTCACTTTGCTATTCTCGGATGCTCTTTGAGATCTGCAGCAATTTTACCACTTGCAGTTAGACTGTCTTGATATCGCAGTTCATCACTTCTTGAGTGTTCCATTCAATAGGATGGCGAGTCTTCACACATCTAAGCAGTCCAGGGTCGAGCAACAGCGAGCTGAGGCTATATGGATTCGGGGTCAGATAGAGTTACCCCAGGCCAAGTTGGCCAGACTTAAGGTGAGTGATCAGGAGGATGAGATCAAACTGGCTAAAATGGAGGAGGATTTTGTGCATTAGGCAGGCCCATCATATGCTAGAACCCTTTCTCAAGGTGATATATTTTTGTTATTTTTATTAGATAGGCTATCTCTCCTCTTTTCTTCTTTAGCGTGTATACTTTGCCTTGTATTTTCTTTTCCCCTTCATAGGTAAAGATTGATCACATATTATTGAAAACAACTTTTTCTCCTCCATTGTGCTTTTTTTTTTAATTCTTGTCTCTATCTATACTATTGGCATATGTTTACTATGACTTGCTCTAATTTTCTACGAGCGCTTGATCCATTTGAACTAGAGCAGCCCCGTGTGGCGTCTTTTTCTATACACGTTCATTTAATAGGGAATAACTGGGAGAAGGGTTTAGCCTTTATCCTTCCCACAAACTTTGAATAAAAATTCACAAATGTCATAAGTAAAGAAAATTACTATCTCCTTAAAAAAATTGCCCCTAGTCTGCAGGGTCCTCGTTCCAAACTTTTCGTAGGAACCTTTTGTCTTAGAAGAATAAAAATTTTAGGGGGCTAGGCCCCCTTCTCCACATTTTCTGAGAATTAATCAAGTAAAATTTTTCTTGAGAATAAAGGTTAGAACTTGTCCTCTAGTCTATAAATCTGCTATGAAATAATAATAATAATAATAATAATAATAATAATAATAATAATAATAATAATAATAATAATAATAATAATAATAATAATAATAATAATAATAATAATAATAATAATAATAATAATAATAATAATAATAATAACAATAACAATAAATATATATATATTATTATTTTTTATTATTACTACTAGGTGCACAACCTCATGCTGATCTAGTTTTAAAAAAATTATATAATATGTATGTAATGACTTTGCTCAATATATTTTTCCAATGGGATGAATTCAATCCAATTATAATATGCAAAATTCCTTTTATCATGGACCCCCTCTACTCTAGCAGAGAGTGTTACTATTATTACTTTTTATGAAAAAGAAAATGTTAATCTGATGATGCACCTCATATTACAGGAAAATAAATAATGCTAAAGTCATTAGGTAATGATCAAAATAGCTTTTATTCATTTCTTTCTTATTTTATGTTGTTTACAAGACATTGATCTACTAACTTTACGAAAAAAAAACTTTTCTTGTGTTAGAGCAGGACACTCAAACTTTTTAGAAGAAATGAGCCTTAACAAAAAAAGCTAGGCATAATATTGTTTAGCCACTTACAGTTAATAGATTGAAGACAGTCACTCTCAGGTTTTTATATCTTGCAGTACCCTGACTTTCCCATACCTCTCACCATGAAGGGGCCTTCCCAGTTCGGTTTGAACTTTGATGCTAACATGCTGCATAGATGGTGGGTGGATGCACGTAGGATAAGTCCCCTACTTGAAACTCCCTGGGCTTGACCAAGTTCTCGTAAGCCCTGGAAAGCTACTGGGTGTATCCCTTGAAGCTCTCATTAGCCTTATCTCTATGACCATCTGTGCCTCCATATGCACATGTGGAGGGTCTGGTTTAAGTTCATTACTTAGAGAAACCCTAGCTGAGGGCCCTGCCAATTCCACTGGTAAGACAACTGTGGGCCTATATACCAGTGAGAACGAGGTAAACTCTGTCGATTCTCTTTTTGAAGTGTGGTAGACCCATGTCACCATAGGTAACATCTCATCCCATGACCCTGGCTTGTCCTCAAGCATCTTCTTCATTATGTTGATCAAAATCTTATTTATCTCCTCTACTTGGTCGTTTCCCTTTGGATTAGAGATAATTGAGTTGTTGTGCATGATCTTGTATATGTCTGTGAGGAGTGCCATCTCCTTGCATACAAATTGCTTCCCATTATCTGTGAAGATCACTTTGGGCATACCGAACCTGCATATGATATAATCCCTTATAAATTGGATTACCACTTGTAAAGTTACTCTCCTTAGTAGGATTAATTCTGCCCACTTAGTGTATAATTTTGTAGCAATAATGATGAAGGCAATGCCACGGGAGGCTAAGCTAATCTTTCCTACCAGATCAAATGCCCATGTGTGAAAGGGGTGGGGAGCTGCTAAGCTTTTTATACTGATTGAGGGGGAATGCACCATGTTACCATGAACTTGTCATACCCTGCATTTCATCACGTAACCAATGGAGTTAGTTTCTATGGTTGGCCAATAGTACCCTAACGTCATCAATTTATCGTATCACTTTTTACCTCCCATGTGGTAGGGCTCATGGGCTTCCTTCAGCTCCCTCTCTACATCCCCTTTAGCTATGGACTTCAATTCCTTCTTTTTTTAAAGGAATAGGTCCACTTCAATTCCTTCTTATTGTAACCTTTCCTGTAGAGTTATATTTCCACTAGATAGAAGCGAGACGCTCTCTTTTTGAGATAAATCACATCTGCTCGCTTGGTTGTAAACTCGTCATATTTGAAATATGCTATGTAAGGTTACCTCCAATACTTAAACGTTTCTATGAAGTTAGCTTTTGATGGCTGGTCAAATTGGGTTTGGCACTTTAGACAGCTTTGATGCAGACGAATATCCTCTGTGCTCATAATGGGCCAATAGTATCCCCTCATTGCAATCGACGAATAAAGAGGGATATCACTATCCCTGTAACGCTTCTCATGAATTTCTTCCAACCTCTCTCTAGCTTATTATTCTCCTACACATCTTGATAGAAACCCCCCGGGGCTCTTAAAATAAAGTGTTCCTTATAGAAAGTGGTAGTTGGCCAGTTCTAACATTTCATCTTTCCTTCTCTGGTTTCTAACTTCTTCACTACTGGCAACCTTCAATCTTCTAGATATTCACTTAAAAATAAAGACTTCACTGTGGTAGGCATTGTCCTCCACCGCATCATGATTGTTTCTTTCAATTCATCCATTTTTAATTTCTGAGCTATCGTAACTAGTACATTTGGGTGTCTATTCATTGTTTGTGCATGTCTCTCAATGGTTATTTTCAATAATTGGCTCAACGATCTCTAGATATGGATATATATGTTTGAGGGAAAAGTCCCAATTAATATGTTTCACTAATGGGTTAGAATCCCCTCTTATACATAGCACCCTTATATTATTTCACAGTGCCTCCAACAATCCCTGAATAAGGGCTTCATATTTAGTCTCATTGTTTGAGCACTTGAAATCTAGTTTGAAGGAGAGGGTGGTCTTCTCCTTTCCATTACAGAGGATGACACCTTCACCCCTTGTTCCTTGTGCACAAGAACAATCAAATTCCATATTCCACTCCTCTATCTCCTTTGTTAAACATGCTTGGAAATTTTCTCCAAACAACTCTTCATTAGGAGGCTCAAAATTTTATCTTGGGAAGTGGGTTAACTAATCTACCACTTCCCTAATCTTGATATCTTTCGACACCATGCACTTCAAATCTTACTCTAATAGAATTAAGAACCACCTTATTGCTCACCCTACCAAGATCATCCGTGCTAAGAGATACTTGATAGAGTCACATTTAATGACAATGTGAACTGTAAAGGCCAACAAGTACTGTCTCAACTTTTAGACTATGAAGACCAAGGAAAGATAATGCCTCTCAATGTTGGTATATCTAGATTATGTTCTGGAGATCACCCTTGACAAATAATACACTGGCCTCTTTACCCCTTCCTTCTCTTGAGCAAGCAATGCTCTTATAGACATCTCTTTTGAGGTGAGGTAGAGCAGCAGTGGTGCTCCGTCTTTCAGCAGTATCTTCGTAGATGGGGATACTAATATTTCTTTGATTTTCTCAAAGTCATTCTTCTACTCTTCTCCCCGAGATCAACTTAACTTTTTCTTTCATCAAGGGGGAAAATGGGTGACTCACCTCCGCTAGGGATGGTATAAATCTTCTTAGATAGGACATATTTCTTAAGAATCTCTTGAGTTGTTGCTGACTCTTTGGCAGTGGCATCATCACGATGGACTTACTATTTTCCTCAATGACCTATACCACTTGTCAATTTGCTATGAATCCCAAAGGTTTTCCTACAGCGACCCCAAAGGAACACCTCAAAGGATTCATTCTCATCTTGTACATGTGGCATCTTTCAAACACCTATCTAAGGTCTTTGATATGATTGCTTTCTTTCTTTGACTTCACCACCAGTTCATCCATATATAATTCCAATATGTCATGAAATAAGTCATGGAATACGGCCATCATAGTATGATTGTAAGTGGCCCTTGCATTATTCAACCCAAATGACACGATCGCGCAGTGAAAATTTCCAAACGCCATGTGGAAGGTAGTATTCTCCAAGTCCATTGAGTCTATCTTGATCTTCTTGTAGACAACATACCCATCTATGAATTGTAAATATCATGACTTGTGGTAGAATCTACTAGACTGTCTATATTTTGTAAAGGAAACTCATCTTTAGGGCATGCCCGGTTTAAGTCACGAAAGTCAACACAAATTCAAATACGAGTTTTATCTTTATTTACCATTGGTACGATACTAGAAATTTATATAGGGTGTTGAATGGGTTTAATGAACCCTTCTTCTGATAATTTCTCCACTTCTACTTTTATCTTAAGGTTTAACTCAGCCTTGTATGTGCGAGTGGCATGTCTAACTGGGAAAGCATTAGGGAGAACCTTTAATTTATGGGAGCTTACCTCTGGCTCTATCCCAGGAATTTTTGTATATTTCCAAGCCAACACATTGGTGAATGCCTTAAGCAGGATGATGACTTACTCCCTCTACTTTAGGTTCAAGCCTTTGGAGATTAGAATGGGTCTACTCTCAACCCCTTCCATTCCCAAATTAATCTCTTCCAGTTCTTGCAACTGTTCTCTTGGACAGTCTTGCATGCATTTAGGTGCCTACTCGCGTTACTCTACATGCTCTATTATATGTAACTCATCTACTATAAAACACTCTAGTGCCGAGTCGATGCTTTCATACCAAAATTCCACCCACACAAACCGTTATAAGTGGTATATAACTTTTTCATTCAGAAGGATGACCTTCTTACATGTTTGAGGGGGCTTCTTTATATCCTCTACGTTCCTCTTTCCCTTTTCCATCTAGGGGATCAATCTTTTTCCTAAATAATCATGACAGACATCCTAGATGAGCACTTCTCTAACCACTTATAACCACTCTAATTTTCTCATTGAGCTCTTTCTCTCTTCATTGAGCTCAGTATAAAATGCTGCATCCAACCAATGGGCTTCCACACTAGAAAATGGCTTTTGAGTTACTCTGATTATAATCTCAGTACCCTAAACATTAGCTTTGGCATATTGATGATATGTGGAGGGCACTATGACTTAAATGTTCATCCATACATGCCCTATGAGGACTTAGTATCTTATGTTGCATTGATGACATGAAATTTAATATGGGAAGTGAAGTTCCCCAGCTTGATACTCACATTCACGTATCTAAGCGACTGCTTGCCTGCGTTGTTAAATACTAAAATCACCAGTCGTACGGGCACTATCTTGTCCTGAAAGATCCCTATCTCATATAGCATGCTAATTAGCCTGATTTTGATGGACGTTCCTCCATTATCAAGGCCCTGGGGAAAGAAATCCCATTGATTATGGTTGTCATATAGAATGGGCAGTTATGGAAATATGGTACTTTTCTATATTTTTCAGAAAAGACCATCTCAGAAGTGTATCTTTTAATCAGTCGTCCAATGGGTCCCTTCCAATTTAGTGTGGGGTCCCCTTACTGTTGTACAAATTCCAAAATATTTCTCGTAATGATTATCCGGGTGTCATACTTACTCCTATCAGGTCGAAGAACCATTTGAACTTGGGGCTTCTTACTATGGCTTCTCACTTAGAGTCCAAGTCTACCTCATCAGTTTGAGCATTATAAATATATTCTTCCTTAGTTGTTCCTCATTCATCTAGATCAAGGATAGCATTTACTTTACCTTTGGTGGGTTCATTTACTTAACCCCCTCACGTTCAACCTCTTCTTGATCAGTATTGAAGAACTATTCTTCACATATCCTTTCATTTTCATCTTTCTGGTCTCTATTAAGCGCTAGTCCTTCTAAATCTTCACATATCTTCTCGTTATCTTCCCATTCATTCATGTCATGAGATGCTACTTTATCCTATGCAACCACCATATTGGCAGTACCATAATGATTTGCTAAAATTGGGTTCTTATTGACATTTACGAGAGGTATTTACAAATTACAACTCGGCACATGCTTGCTAATGATCCTCCGTAGGTAGAAATAATCTTTGGTGGCAGTTCCACTCTCTAATGAAACTCATAATATTTGGCATTAGCCTTATCTACTGCTGTTAGGAATTCCCCATTTGAGTAGGGTGGACCTGTTATCCCCTCTCGCACCAAAGTGCAGTAACAGTCCATCGCCTCTGGCATGATATAAGGAAGTGACGGTGGGACATCATCTCTAAACTTCCTCTTGCTTGCTGGGTTGCTGTCTTTGACCATGAGCCTCCCTTCTTACCCTTTGAACCTCTAACTACGTAGTTAATCATTTACCTCCTGGAGACTTGAAACCTTCTTGAGGTTAGAGGCACTTGTATTCTCCAACTTGAGGGTCTGGGCTTGATGATCATAGATATGTTACTAGAAGCCTGGGTGAATTATCTAAAAGTCCCATTTATAACTTCATTGACCAAATGGATTTTGTATTACTCCAGGAGTCCTTCGACACATATTTGCAGCAGCCTTGCCTCAGCTACATCTTCAAGGACATCTAGTGCCCTCTCACAAAAATGCTTGATATATTGCATCAACTCTTCATCGGGCTTCTGCACTTCCTGAGCAAGTTATCTCAACGTGAACTTGTCTTCCACGATGAAAATTTTGTGAAGGAACAACCTGTGCATTTTCTCCCATATTTGGATGTTGTTGGGAGCTAAATGGGAGTACCACGTGTACGGCTTCCCCGTGAGGGCCTTGGACAATTCTCGTAACTTTAGGTTCTTCTCATTCCCATGCACTCCTAGGTATTTCATAAACCTTTTCATGTGTTCTCTTGGGTTTTCCCCTTTGCCGTTGAACTTGATGAATTTTGGTGGTACATACCCTTCTGGGTAGGGGTTCTGCAATTCCTTATATAGATGAGAAATTTCCTTATCTGAAGATTGTAGCTTCTTCACTTCCTCTATAGTAACAACCCTGGAGGGAAACTCCTCCAAACCCTTATTTTTTACTGTTAGTGAATTCAACGATGTTGTTACATGCTCTGGCACACCTTTCATGGCAGATCCACCTCTACTATTATTGTTGTTGCAGCAGTTGCCCCTCCAGAGGGGCTACTACTCGTGTTACACAACTTTGGCTCAAAGTTTCCAAATCCATGTCATTTTTCTTCAGAAACTCAAAAAATATTCTCATTTGATCCATACCTATCAATGGAGCAACTGTTGCTACATAAGTCTTTCCTCCTTAAGGAGCAGGTGCTCTAGCTTCGGTCACTACCACCTCCTCTTGGGTTGTCTAGTCACTCTGAACTCCATTGCTAGATTGAGTCTATTTAAAAACCAGCTTCTTAGAAACCTTATAACCTTCTTTGTCCATAGTAATGAGGATACCTCCCTAGTGGAGTCGCCAAATATAGGAGGTTAGTGTGACTAGGGTCTGATAAAACACTGGAACAGTTGAGGCATGACCCACTCCAATGGACTATGCCTTTAAGGTCTTCAAGGTCTTATGAGTAGCTAGGTATGAAAACCTTCTATTTTTGGTAAAAATAGGATAAATTATGTGGACTTCCCCTACAAATATGAAACCTCACAGATGATAATGATAACTTAGAGAAGAAGATCTCCTGAGAATGATGGCTACAATAATAGGAGTGAAGAGACAAGCACTCATTACTTAGAGAGAGAACAGGGAGAGAATACTAGGTCTGGTGAGATTTTGACAGGGTAATAATATAACTTGAGTTTTTTTTAATCTGAAATGACCTAGACCAAGGGTCTTATTTATAGATACAAGTTAGGGCTGACATGGCCTTTTTGGGCACCAAAAATGAGAGGAAAATTTAAGGGGAAAGGTCTTAAGTGTACATTTCGTCCCTACGCTGTCTGAAGCCACATGCCCCTCTCTAATAGACGACACCTGGTGCAAACCAAAGTCAAAAAGATATTATGTCTCCTGATAGAGACAAAACATATTATTTGGTAAATATCATTCAAATGGTAACTTGTTGTACAAACTTTTGTAAACTTGAGAGTGGCCTTCAAGGACACCCTCTCTAAAATCATTTATAAAAGTTATTTCTTTATGATCAACCACATGACTACTCACTACAGTTATGACTAAGGGTTAGCTGTGTAAGTGCTTGAGTGACTCCTAAGTGTCTCTCTACTAGTATTCTCTCTATCTTAAAGTACTAAGTGGTTGAGTCTTTCTCAATAAACCTTATCTCTCAACCATAAGCCAAACTCCTAGAAGATCCCAACTTGCCTATTTGAGCTCTACCTTCTCAACTAGGCTACCTGTACAAGTAAATAAACATTAATACTTTATTTATTCAAAAGAATAACTTTTTTATGAAAAGGGGGGAACTCATGATAGACCCCTCTTACTAACTTGTTTTGCTCCTTGGATCACTTCTGTCTTGGACTCCCTCGCTGCAAATGGTATTTGGATTTAAACATTGGCAGAGCGGTCCCTCTCAATGGATTCCCTCACCTAGTTTTATATTTTGACTGGTATTGGCATAGGGGTCCCTCACTATGGACTACCTTACCCAAATACCATTTTAACTTGGATTTGGCAGAGGGTTCCCTCTCTTGTGGACTCCCTCACCTAAACGATGTTTCCACTAGCATTGGCAGAGGGGTCCCTCGTTTGTGGACTTCCTCGCCAAAATGCTATTTTTGACTTGGGACAATGCCCCTCTACAAAATCTAAATCAAATTTCGTTATAATTGAATCAAAGATAATTTTAATGATTTAATAGTCGGGTATTTGATTCATGATAAATAAAAAATTTATTCCTTCTTCCATGCCTAAAAAATGCCGTTAGTGATGGAAGATAGAAATTTTGAAGAGGTGGACGGTAATCCTTTGCCTTTCCATGTAAGATTAAACTTAGTTGAATTTCAACCATATTAGGAATTATTGGGATAGCTAGAGAAGATGCCATATCTATTGATGCATCAATTGAGGGCTAGCATGAGATAGATTTTGATATAATGGGACCATCTGAAGATGAAAAATGGATCTAGAGGATCAATCCCTCATAGAAATATAAGAAATAAATAAGACCATGGTATTTGTCTGATATAAATTTAGAGACGTAGAGATTGAAAATAGGATGAATGATGAGAGTATAAGGACATTTTTTATTGGAAGTGTAATGAACTGCTAAACTATGTAGGAATTTAGTGGAGCATAATTTGCCTATCAAAGAAGAATACAAAGCTATGAAACAAGCCCTCAAAAGATGACCCGGAGATTGCAAAAAAATAAAAGAGAAATTTGAAAGATTGTTGAAGGTTAGGTTTATTCAAACTTCCAAGTATGTTGAATAATTATCTATTACAATTTGGATCAGTGCAAAAAATGGAAAATTGAGGGTTTGCATTGATTTTCAAAATCTAAATGCTGGTATACCTGAAGTTGAATATCTAATTCATATAGTTGATCTATTAATTGAAAAAATATTGTCCATTATATTTTGTCAATGATGTATGGTCATTATGTATAAACCAAATGTGTATATTGAGGAAGGTATACACAAAACTGCATTTAGATGCCCAGGGAATCTTGGAACCCTTGAAAAGGTAAAAGAGCCTTTTGGTTTTATGAATGTAGAGGCCATTTATCGAAGATGAATGAATACCATTTTTCCATTATATAGTTGACACTTTTTTTAAAATCTTATGTTGATGATATAATTAAAAAAACACAAAAGACTGAATAATGAATTTATTAAAAAAATGAGGATTTACCAATTGAAACTTAATCATTTGAAGTGTACTTTTGAAGTTTCACTAGGAATTTCCTGGTTAATTAGTGCAAAAAAAATAATTCAAGAGGGTAAAAATAAATCCAAATATATAGTTGAAAGTAAGTCTCCTAAACCTAAAAAAGAATTACAAATTTTTTTAGCAAAAATTAAAATGGCCCCGTGGATTATCACATTCCCACAAATTTTGAGAAATGGATTAATGAGGTAATTTTCCAATTATTTTTAATGGTCAAAATTGAAATTATTTGATAACAAGTTAATTTTGACACCAAACTAATGCAAAAAGGTCAAATATTTGTCTAATGAAATCTCAATTGTAACATCCTTAGTTAATAAATCTTTGTTCAAAGTTTGCATAACTTTATTTAGTTTAATTTTTTCAAAAACAATATGGACATATTTTATTTTATGGAAAACTTTGTTAAGATATTGGTGATAACCTTAAAAGTCTCCAAAACATCAGTATAATTGAAATTCCAAACATTTGAAAAAAAAATGGTCATTAATGTGAAAATGGATTAACTATTTTAGCATTTAAACTCCCCGAAATTATGCTCTGAACATTTCACAAATAAGGTGAGGTAATCTACAATAGTTTTCATGGATTTTTCAAAAATAGTTACATCATTATACTACAAAATCCTTTAAGAAAGATATGGGTTAATATATAATAATGGGGAAGCACAAACTTATGATATATGTACCATATATAGTGATAATGGATTTTATCCTGTTTTGCATTCATTTTAAGAAGTTACAAAGACAATGCTACTTGATCCAAAAGTTTCTGAAGATCCTGTTCATCCTTTTCCCTTCAGCTCCGCTTCTTTGAATCAATATCCTCAGTTTTCAAGTAAGGATATAAATTATTCTCATCAACTAGGACACAACTGCGGTTAAGATAGATCTATAACAATTCTTCAATATCACGAAGGAAGGATTAAACCTATGATTCAAGGTCCATGTTGCCATCCTAGAGGACTTCAAAGGTATTATTTTAGGAGGAAAGATTTTCCACCCACTTAAAATATGTGATGAGGGCTTCTAAAGAGAAATCTTTTTGGTCCCTTGTGATTAGTAAGGTTTTATTAAAATGTTTTAAAATCTTTATGGCCCACTTAAAATTATTGCAAATAGTATCTTGAAGAAGGATAGTTAAAGGGAGATGAGAAATTGCGTGCAATAATTTATGTTCTTGGGTGAGATCTGCCTTTGAATCATGGTAACGAAATAGATTAAATATAGTTTGAGGACCATCCTCGAAGTAGGCCTCTAGATGTGTGAAGGAATCACTCGATACTGTAATACCCCGTATTTTTATGCTATATTTAATTTGGGGATTTATTAAATTTAATGTGATGATTTATTTAATAAAAATCCGGAAATTAATTATGTTATAATTATTAACGTGACTAGAGTTAGTAATTATGGGAAACTTGTTGAATATTACTAATGAGCATAGTAATATATTATATTGGTTATATTGAATGTCATAGGTGAATTAAATGACTATTTCGGAAATTTAAGTCGGGACATGCTCGTGTCACGTCGGGACTAATTATGTTAATTAAAAAGGGAATATTTTATAAGTTATCCGTATGGTCGTTTTGAGTGCACCAACGCGCCCGTAAGGGTCGAGATAGTCAGAAAAGTGTACCCGGGGGTTTAGTTCGGGCCTCGGGGTGTTTTTAGGCCTAATTAGTGACCCGGGAGGGCATTTTGGTCATTTTACAAAATAGGGTAATTAAACCCACGAATTTCAGCCATCCTTAGCAGCCATTTAAGTCATCCTTTTAGGGTTAGAACATTTAGAACCCTAGAACGGCCATTGGAGAAGAGAGGAGAGAGCTCTCAAGGTGATTCAAGGCCCAAAACACCACCGATTGCACCGCCGTCACCACCAACGCGTAGATCGCGAGGAGGAGAACGCAACCACACCAATATCAGCAGGAAACCAGACCTCTGAAATCCCAGGCAAGTGTTTAACTTGCGTATTTTCATTGGTGCAATAATCATATTAGGGTAGGAATGATTAGGAGTATAATCAATGGAAGAAAACCCCAAAATTTTGATAGGGATTTGCATGTAGAAATCGTTATAACCATATTCTGGAAATAATATGTGAAGTAGATGATTAACCCACGAATTTGTGATGTTATGTTAGAAGGAAATTCTGGAGAAAACTGATTAGAACAAAAGTTAAGAAAACTTTAGGGTTCTTGATTATTAGATGAGATTTTAGGTTGTTTAACCATGTTTAATGATGTATACACGCATGCTTAACGTTAAAAACATCTGGAAATATGTTATTATGTTTGTAGTAGGAGTTTTGGGACGATTAGTGTTGGGAAATAATGATTTGGGTGAAGAATTTTGGTAAAACCCGTAACTGCACTTCTGCAGGATTTCGCAGACCTGCTTGATCGATCGATCGAGCCTAGAGCTTCGATCGATCGAAGGATTCGATCGATCGAGCCTCAGACCTCGATCGATCGACCCTTCCTGGCAGACTCTTATT
Organism: Sambucus nigra; assembly: GCA_949130495.1. NCBI lineage: Eukaryota > Viridiplantae > Streptophyta > Magnoliopsida > Dipsacales > Adoxaceae > Sambucus > Sambucus nigra. The sequence goes on from OX422220.1 coordinate 252,488,949, forward strand.
CCCCCTTATTTAAATAATTGGACATGATTCATCGTGAAATAGCTTTTAGGCTTTATGAATAAAATGTTTTGGGATATAGGAGGGACTAGTAGGGCATATGATTAAGTGTTGAGAACTTTATTAGGAGATGATAATTGTATTTTAGGGACAATTATTTAAAGGACGAGGAAACTACGTAATTCAAAGTGAGAGATTACGTCAAATACTTACGATAGTGAATAGATGTTTACCTACTGATTTTGTTACTTGGATGGATAGAATCCACGAGTGTCACATAGCTAGTTAGAAAACCCTTCGAGTTAAGGTTAGAGACGAAACCTTAGACGTAATCATAATAATGGGAAATTAAGAATAAATGTTGTGACTATGGGTAAAGGGAGGAACCTATATTAATATGATGAATGGGTATATTTATATGATTGTGTGTACATATATTATATACATGTGAAAAACGTACCCGCGCTACTTGTTGTCCCTGAGGTTACCGCGCTGGGATGATCTTATCCTGTGTTGCTTTATGGGGGATATTGATTCGTACCCTAGAAGATAGAGATCCTAGGTATGGGCTATCAGATTGATAGTCGGACGGTCCTAAGAGACGTGTGGGTATGTACTGACCTCTTGGACTTGGAATCTATGCTTCGCCTCAACATTGTTTTGTATATGTTAATACAGTTCGAGAGTGATTCCGAACTTGTATTTCCCTTTGTGTGAGCGATACGGGGATTGGATAGCAGAGTATGCCCGCACCATAGTTTAGTTGGGGTGCTGTTATATATATATATTATAGGAGTAGTTAATATATATATGAGGTTATAAACTTTAAACTGCCTACTGTGATTTGATAAGTAGAACATGGTTGTTGACTCAAATTATTAAATACTTGTTTTGTGAAAGTATGAGAAGACACTGGGAAACTTTATAATTTAATGAAGCTAAAACGAGAGGAGTGCTACATATTGAAAGTAACCTTTTTAAAACATTGTCATCGTTCGGTTTTGAAAACTTAGGAGTAAGTTAAGATAAACTAAATTATTTGGGAAGATTAGTACGATAGGCATGCACATTAGAAGAGAGGTAAGAATTCCTCAAGGGAGTGTCGAACTAATATGATTTGCATTGGCCTGTATCAATTTAAATACTTGCTTAACGTATTTTAAAATCAAACACACTTTCGGGCCCTGACCCGTTTCTTTGTCTCTCTCTCTCTCTTGTGTATATATATGTATATTTTCAGGTGCCCAGCCACAGGGGCGTCTTGCTTAGTATCCTTTGAGAAGAACGAGCTGCAGCTTAGGTGGGAGTTGCAGGTCACTTGAGTAGACGGCTTCTGTTATTGACTCCACTCCTACTACTCTCATTTATTGGGCACGTGTCGCCCTTTTCATCATTTCATTTATTGTTGGGATTTTTATATTTCAGTTATTCCAGTATTGTTTTACGGGATTTATTCAGGATGGTTTATGATGTTTAGTTTTATTATGTTGACATTCGATTGACGAATGTATGGTTTTATTTTAGTTCATCGTGGTGTGATTCCATATTGTAGAAATGTGTTTTGTATAAATAAATCTTTTCTTTAATTAAAATTTGGAAGTTTGTATGAAAAATGTTTTGACACTTAGCTTAATTATTTAGTGTGTTATATTGGAAAATTTTTATCGACAGTGATGCTGAGAATGAACCAACTGTTTACCTTGATTTAATTTAATAAAGGAGTGATCGCCCGGTATTTAATTAGGCGGGGTGTCACAGATACTTGCATGGGAACCATAGATTTGGTATTAACCCTAGAAAAGGCATAATTACTCTTGATCACTTGATATTCGAGGGAACTCAAATCAAACTTAAACCAAATAACTACATAACAAGGATATGGATAATTTAACATAAAAATAAGGAAGGTTGAACAAAGGTATGAACAGGGGGATTTTTATGATCAATACCATCATAATAAGAATCTTAAAATAAATAAGAGCTTAAGAAAACACAAATAGGAAAAAGACAGACCTATTCACTCTTAAAACTATCAAAGGGATAATAAGGACTCACCATTTTGGTCCTCCAAAGTAAATCTTCAAAAAAAGGAGAAATAAAAGGATAAACAATTTGGGGGTTGTATTCATTATGGATGAGCGACATAAATTAGCAATATCCAAGAGTTTTTATATTTACTATACCTTGAAGTTATCTCATGAGGCTTATTGTTTGGTAATTTATATTGGGGAGACCCAACCTCAACAGTAGGCTTCAATGTAGGAAGCACTATTAACCATTAATTTTATACTTGTATTCAACCTTAAGTTCAGTTTTTTGGCTAGGCCATGTATAAGGAAAAGTAAACAAATAGAGTACCATTATTTAAGGTACCTAATCTTGAGAGGCATGGTTATTCTACAATAAGAACATGAGCATCTATAGCAAGGGGAGTTATTTAATCAGGGGTGGTCAAATAAAGATATTCGACCTCACACATGGCTTGTTAGAGATGACTTTGACGATAATGAACATCATTATATCATGTTAAGTTGTTATAAGTGCCTATGGATGACTACACACTCATCAAATAGGAGGATCAAATAAACACTTGTCATCCTCATCGCTGGAATACATGGTGACTAGAAATGGTGAAATAGAGAAAAAAAGGAATTGAAGAGAAAGAGGAAAGGTATAAGGAAGATCAATAACTTTAAAATACGAATCAAATTCATCACCAAAAGATGAAAAGAAGGTTGTAGCTTCTATAGCATGATTATAGGAACTAGTTCCAAGATATGGGAAGCTTATCCAACCATCGATTGTCAAAGTCAAAGACACTGGGCATTTTTTTACGTGGGAAGAGCAATAGGTCACTATCTAACTTTTTACAAAATTTAACTAGTTTGAGACTAGTTTTACACCATATTTAATGGACAATATATTAGTGACATGACAATGATAAATGTCAAAAACTTCATACATAATAGCCCATATAATATAAGAAATAAAGTATGTTCAGACATGTGGTAGTGTAGGGGAAAAGAAATGTGGTGATGTGCACACATGTGGGTCGCTATTGGAAAAAAATGGCTATACATGATAGAGATAGCACTTATTGGGTAATTAAAAATATAAAGAGGGAGTTCCCAATAGTTATTTTATCCTGGAAATAATATTCAGAATACTATAAATAAGTAATGTGAGACCAAAATTCAAGGAGGAGTCCCTAATAAAATAAAAACACTTTACTTATTTTAATTTTTGGTATTTTATTTGTTCTTCCAACTATTTTGTAAGGCTGTCTCAATATGTCTCTCAGTAATTTATTGTTTATTAAAAGTATTTGCATTACAATTCTTTACTTTTGATTGTATTTAAATTACCTTACTTTCAACTTTCTATTGCATTCCATTTATTTTCTTTAAACCACATTTAATTTATTTTGATTTTCATTATCACTTGATAGCTTTAGTTTAGTTTACTTTTAAGAATATACTATTTAACAAAAGCCATCTTAATTAAAGAACTCGAACAAAGCATAATTGCCTAATTAATCTTTTGTCTAAATACTTTTCTTTGTAAAGACCCAAAATCTTTCCAAACACGCTCTCAAAATGCACATTTGAACTCCAGAGGTCAAATTGAACTGGAACAAAAATCATTCTCACTTCCCCACATACGTGAGTGATTTGTTTCTCCATTTTCTCATTTTTTTTTATTTCTTACTGTATTTATTATGTAATCATAATGTATGTTATAAATAAATCAATGATTGATTTCTTCAAACGGAAGTATTTTCCTAACTAGGTAATCATTGAGTTACCAAGAAGGGTTCTTGATGACTATTACATGTCTGGTGTAGACACTTCAAACTTTAACTAATTCTTATTTTAACGGAGTGTGTAGAAAGATTGCGAGACCATCGGACTCATGGGATGCTTAGGATAAACTTCTAGAGACAAACGGGTCTCTCCCATATATTAAACACGTAAGTACAAAAATTCCAAATACCCATCGGTGCGACACCCATATGAATGATTTCGTGGCTACATGAGTACATAGGCTCAACACTGGGGTTCCCTTTGTGAGCATAAGACTTAACACATGTATACATTCATGGCCTCCCGTTATACGTACTCATACACTTATTAACGGACTCTCGTGGTACGTATACGTACTCATACACACACACACACACACACACACACATACTTGTATACCCATACATCTATCATTGAATTTCTTATACCTATCATTGATATCATTCTTCATACCTAAGCAAACATCAATATTTAAGGGATTTTAGAAAAAGGTTTCTTTGCATGTTCTTAAAATAAGACTAAAAGTAATTATAAAATAGGATGCGGTAAAAAATATATATAAAGGAAGCATAAAGAATGAGTGGGATGCATAACACCTTCCTCTCTTGTAATTATGTTCTCAAACCCATACCGTGAATCTCTAGAACATTTGTAGGCCTCAATAATCCTTAGAGTAAACTCAACAGAGCTAAACCAGATTATTTTTGTATTTTTTAATCTGGTGATTCCAATAAACGAAAAAACCCTTGCATGAAGGCTTAGTCTAAGGCGCGCATAAATTGGACATGGTGTCTTGCAACATTCGGGGGCCCATCCAGATATATACACAAAGGAAATGGAGAGACTCTACAAAATCGGAGCCAACGACAAGGCATCGAGCGTCCCACAACACCATAATAGGGAGTCATTAGATGTTATCCATTGTGATTGTGGAGGTTGGGATCATATTCGCTCCAAATCGGATTTTTTAAAGGTTCTACCAACATTCTAAGTTGGTTCCTCCATAATTTGGTCCGGTGATTTAGAGGATCGTTAATAAAATCAATCATTTGAATGAACTGTACAGCAAGAGTCTCAGTATTATTGAGATCATATATTATTATCAGTTAATTTTGATGACGATGAATATTTACTACCTGAATGCGATAAGGGAAAAGTGATCCGTTATTGTAAACACTCCTGATATAACAAGGAATTCCTTGTAAAATTTAAGAATTCTCTTAGATCCTCGTGGGAGATCCCGCTTATGATTATCCTAGGTACCCTCAAAAGGGGAATGATAATAAGTCGGGTCAATTTTTGGACCCTTCGCCCCCGGTTACTTTATTTATTCAAATGACTTAGACTTTCTCGTAATCTTGTTTCTTGATTTTGCAGTTGTTAGAAAGAAGGAAGAGCCCCACCTAGATGACATTAACTTTGTTGATTTGAGGAGGATTTGGGAGATCAATAAGAGAATCATACAAGGTTATCATTCGAGATTTGGTATTATGTTTATCTTATATACCTCTTATATTATTTTTGAGATGGTTGAGATATAACTCTAGGTACTAGAGGGATACACCGACCATATCTCAATAGTTATAACTATGTAGCATGATGTCTGTCCATCCGATTTATCTTAGACTTCTAGCTCCTATAAGCCTAAACCTCCCAGAAATCACCTCTCTACTTAACTACATCTTACCAAAGCACCAGATCCTAGATTCAATCGGGAAGTATTTTTTCCCCACCTTCCTTTAGCAGAAGACAGAAGAGAAAAGAAACTAAAAGGATTGTCCATTCCAATTAACATGGGTGACTCATCCAACAAATATCAGGGTCTCACCCTAGTTATGAAGAATGTTATGAACAACGTCTTGTTTGGCTAAAGGGAGGTGATTCGCGTAACCCATCAAATTCATAAATAGATTGATCAAGTCTAATACAAAAATCACAAGAATTAAAAACATTTGGTAAATTATCAGCATCACGAACAAGATGAAATTGAAAAAATAATAAAAATGAGATAGAATAAAACTAAAATAATATACAACCAACTTTGATACCTATCGTATATGTAAACAATCTCAAGACACAAAGAGGGTAATTAATCACATAAATTTCCCAAAACTAAATTTGAGTGACATGGATAAAAATTGAATTTGCACCTAGGAAAAAGACACATATATCCTAAGAATCTACAATAAGACAAGATGACAATAAATAAAATTGGTCAAGACAGTAGCTTTCGCGGCCTAAGTCCTAAAAATTAAAATCAACAACGTTAATAACAAGTTTATGAAGAATAAAAGTTTGACTGAAATTGGAGTAAATCATAACAATGCATCTGCCTTTAGCATTTTAATAATTTTTATGTTTTGTCCCAACCTAAACAACCTAAAATAACATGTGATCCTAAACTGTGAACCCAAATATCGCCCATGTGATTAAACATTTACATCTTCATTCTTTAATATTTAATTTCTCATCTTTAAGTTTATCTCTTTCATTATAAACATAACTCGTGATGTAGTTTCAAACCTACAGTACGTCTCATAAAATAACCAATATACCAATAACAAGATTATATCTCAAGTATTCAAGCATTTCACTATCCCATGCCAAAAATACAACATACGGATATTTAGTATACGTATTACACATATCTGAAACATAAGTATGTAGTATAACACATAAACCAATACAACTATCTCTAGTAGCGCCATGTAATAATCACTTACGGTAGGATAAAGACTCTAGTCGCATCTAACATCCATACAAAGGTACAGCCCCCAACATGTACAAATAAATGGGCTATTCATATGCCCGAACATAAAGAAGGTCGATTATTATTGCCATTGAGGATCACTCTCGTATACTAGGTATAATCTTAGGTCATCCCAAACCGGAGACCTCGGCACTATCTAGGGATAAATCATATGCATATCCATCACTCGTATAATGTACCATACCCAAGATTACATGAAAAAATATCATTTTGAACTCTCTCGGTATATTGATACATATACGTATGACCCTAGGGTAAAATATGACTGAGGAAGAGCTCGTTTACACATCAAGGTACCAGTGCGGTTCGCGTTGCACATTCCCCGTCATGGAATCCCTCGTAGTGTTATACACCATGAGCACACATGGTATTCATTGCACATAAAACACATAAGAAATTTTTTCCCTCACTAACGGGATAAACCAAACACATACATAACTCTCACAATGAGTTAAGGGAAATCATGTACACATATCGACCCTAATACTACCAAATCATGCTAGCATCACTATCATAAAAAGGTATAACACATCTATAACATTATATTCATCCCAAAGATAAAAAAACCTAACACCCCGGGTAACCAAGTATTGGCATAGTCTCACCCTACCATACGATAAAACACTCACATCAACTATATTAAATCTAAATTATCCTTAATATATTCTCCAGAGGCATCGCGACTAGGTATAATCCCATGCTTAATTTAAATGAAATCACGGGATATAATAACTACCTCACTCTATGAAGTTATAATCAAAACCTAATCCTAGACAAAGGATATTCACTCCACTCGTACATCACAATGACTCAAATCAATCCTGTCTAACAAGCCCAATTATCTAACTTATAATTTCCTAATCAATAAACCCAGTACACACTCTACGTCACTGTCGAATGCCAAATGTTCAATTTAACCCCATTAAATAAATGATTCCCCAAATATCCAAATACTCAAATATCAATCTCAAAAAATTAAAATCATAAAAATATATCTTTATTCTATGAGAACATGAAAACTATAGACTATAAAAATCCTAGCACTATGCCCCAAAACTAAAAATTTCGAAAGAAAGTTTAACCTAAAATCACCCATCCAAAATTTTGATCTCGCACACCGTTTAGTAGAAAATTCATCAAAATCATTCAAAATCAATGCCTACGCCTCAATAATTTGATTCTTCACAACCTTATCCAATTTTCAATCGATCAAACCAATATAAGTCATCATTTTCATAATCACGTTCTCTGCACCAAAAACTCCATTAATGAAGTGCAAATCTTCATTATGCCCCCAACCAACATCCAAATAATAAATTAATATCATATAACCAATTAGGATCTATTTTTAACATCAAAACTTATTTTTAATTCAATATGTACATATAACCCAATTTCATACTCAATAACCCCGGATGTTCGATTTCTATCAAGTAGTTCATGTTTTTTATTAATTTATTTATGAAATCAATGGGGTTTTACATGCTTTCATATAAAAATTAACTATTAATTGTTATCTAATCAATTTAAGTGAGATTTACAAAGAAAATCATCAATTTAAGGAGAGAATTAATCTAGTTACTACTAATTTATATTAACTGCTAAATCATTCGATTTTAATTATAAAACTCATATTTATAGCATAATAGGTTTAGATTCATATGAATAGGCATAGTTTAAACCAATAAGAAACATACAATCGTTCTAAATAAATTTGCCTTATGGATTGATTGGGAAATTAATCTCCCAAATCATCTTTTCCTCTAAGTGCTTTCTCTCTCTAGGCTTAGGATGTCTTCCAATTGATAAAATGAGTTTTTTAGGTTTAGATTCCCAACTTCTTAACGTGGTTTCAACAAAATTGGCCTTGGGCCCAAAATAAGCCCCACCCAAATTGTCCAAATAACACTCCAAATAGCCCAAGACTATATCCAAACCAGATATTAACTCAATAGGCCTAAACCCCACTCTTTTAAACTAAAAACGGACATCTTATGCATCCTAAAAGTCAATTATCAAATATACCTAAAATAAAGAACCAACAACTCAGTTATTTAATAATTACCTGGTACAAGTTTAAATATAACTAATTTAATCAATTAATCATCGTGTCTTAAATCCAATTTCTAATTCAATTTAAATAACACATGAAGATATACATAGTGACATCTCCAGTCATAACAAGCTCGTGTAATTAATAACAAGAACTCATAATTAAATTTTATTCAATTAGTTAAGAGAAAATGTGGGGTATTCCAGTTATATTTCTTAGAAAGGAAAAAAGTTCATTGCAGACTCCATCATCTAATGTTCCATCTTGTCTATAGACAGCTTTGGTCACGCGATCACTCCTCGTGATCAGAACACCATTAAGACCCTAGAAAAAAGATGAGCTCATTAATATCAAACCCTTTCTATCATAATTTTTAACAATATGTCTTTCTCATTTTCCAAAGTTTTTTATGATAATTTTGTTCTTAAAGTTCATTGTGGAATTTCCTTCCATAGTGAATAGGGACATCAAGGAGTCCAAAAAGGCCAATGAATTTGGCGAGGCCATGGGGCATGAATAAGTCTCTTGAAATAGTTGAGAAGAAGTTTTCTAAGAGGGAGAAGCAACACCAGGAGGTCCTAATTAAGTCCTCTGGAGAGTTTCACCAGCTGAGAGCTCGCTTCCTTGAACATGAACTTGAGGTTGTATTTGAGGTAAATAAGAAGGGAAAAAATAAGGTTGGGATATTTTTTAATCATGACTAATGGAAAATAGATATTATAAGAAAGGTAACCTTTAATCAAGGGTGGTATGTTTTCTTTGAGAATATAGAGATCCTTTCCTACTTCAACCTTTACATTGAGCACCATCCTGGTCCTGCTTTATAATTTGAAGAAGAGGTAAGAGATGACAATGTAACTCAAATGATAAGTCTATGGCCAATTATCCATAAGTCTGGTCTTGTCCTAGAATAAACTCGGCCCGAATCATCAACCCAATCAAGCATCAATCAGATTCACCTGCACATGGGCCGAAACTGCATAGGCCCATCTCCAGTTGTCTCACCCTCCGAGACCTCTTCCTCAGCATTTATAGTCATGCAGCCAGGCTTACTCTCCTGTCCATTATTATTTCTTACGTCACGACCCTACCATGTGTCATCCCCGTACCACGCTAACAAGTCGAGATCATGTTAACCATTTTGAGGCGATCTTCTTAGCCTCTTAGTTTCCTATCTGGAAGACCACCTTCTTCAATCTCGGCTTGGTTAGGACTATCAAAGACAACATCAGCATTACATATGGTACACGTGACTTGAGCATCATTAGTCCATATGGACCATACCCTTACAAAAGATCTTTATCCCATATGGGGGATTATTTTATCATCATGACATACTTGTGACAGGTATAGGTGGCTAGCTCTAGTTGGTTGTTTATCTCATACACACTTATTTCATGCTTTGAGGGAGAACTGTGTACCCCTAAGCCTATATAATCTTTATTCTTTTTCATTTACAAGGATGGAGTGATTAGAAACCCTAGCTAAACTTTGTCAAATTGTAACCAGAAGAGAGAGAAAGCTTAAGAAATTGTATCCATTGCCATTAGATCCTTATAGCAATGCATACACAATAAATCTTGCATATTGGAGTAGGCATATTGGCTATCCCACTATATATTCCTGTGTTTTCTCCATTCTCTCATCTCCTTTTTGTTATTTACATTCCTGCTATATTACTTCATTGTTAACTAAGCTATACCTTGAATTGCTTATAAATTTATGTGGTGATTCCCAACTGTGGGAAGAGATTATTTTCTTCATCTTCATTTTGCAGCTTAGATTCTCACTATTTCTTATGATGGTGGTCCACCTCCACCATTATTGGACCTGCACCACCATTGAAAGAGATGGGTGGGTGTTATTTAAGCTTCCTACTTACTTAGAGTTCATATAGATTTTGTTACTTTTTCTCACCGGATACATGGCATCTAAATTGCCTCCAGGTGTTGGCCCAAGCTCTAGCCAACAACTACCTTAGTAAAAAATGGTTGATGTGGTGATGACATTGCGATCCTTGGTGTCCATCCAGAAGATGATGCAAGAGAAGTTAATGGCATTTAGCTAAACCGTGTTGGGGAGGGCCCCAGGTAACCCACCAAGAGAGATTATTACTCCGATCGCCAGAGAGATAGTGGATTCAGTGACAGGGGACCACCCTTGGCCCCATAAAAGGAGGATCAATGCCATCAGTGGAAGAGAGACATTGCTGATCCTAAGCATCTTTGCCTGGGAAAAAAGGCCCGGGAGTATCCAGACGACCAACCCTGTGACGAAGAATAATATTGGGAGCCATATGAGGTTTTCGGCAACACAATTCACCCAAGCAACCGACACTTAAAGGCCGACCAATAACCTCAGCTTTTTATAGGTCTAGTATGGGGTTCGCCTTCGACTGACTCGGCCCAGGAGGATACTTATGTGATCGACTCTCTTGATATCACAATAATGTTATGTCTAGAAGAAATGGTATACGTGGTGATGATCAGCCCCGATAAGGCGGCAAGGATCAAAGAGAAGTAAATAACCGATAGAGGATAGTGGCAAGAGGACCAGTTGAGATTTCACCAAGAAGAGGTAATGATAATGTCATTGTCGAAGACAAGCCTTGGAATATCTCCATTCAAAGGTTAAAAGAAAAGATCGGCTCTCTGTTCAAGAACCAAGACCCTAGCCGTTGAGGCTACATAGAGGGGTCTCCTTTCGTTGTAAAGATCATGAGCTATCGTACCCCTGCAAAGATTAAACCTTTTACTATCAGCCTAAAATATAATGGGAGTTCCAATCCCATGCATAACATATATATGTATTATCCACCATCCGATATCTACTCAATCCCAAATGAGATGAGGTGTGAGGAATTTTTTAGTACCCTCATAGGTGCCGCCCATATGTGGTACATAGCTTTGCCTAAAAACTCCTTTGAGAATTTCAAGCAGTTGGTCGAGAAGTTTATACTTAATTTTTGGTTCGGCATGAAACTGCCAAAGAAGGTAACTTACCTTTTATATGTGAAGTAAGGCAAGAATGAGACTCTTAGGGACTACATTTCTCGATTTAACAAGGAAAAATTGAAAGTAAAAAATTATGATGAGAACATTTTTATGACAATCCTTATTAGCAGGTTATATCTATGTAAACTGCTTTGGCAAAGACCATAGAAGAACTCCTGGACTCGACCGAGAGGATCATGAACGCGAAGGATGCCATGGAGGCCAAAAGGGGAGACGTGAAAGAGTTCGATGGAAGGAAGTCTCATTAAGAAAAAGATAAGGAAGGAAAAAAGAGGTCGTTAAAAGATAAAATTGCCAAGTATACCACTTTGTTGTGATCCCCGACATTATCCTCAATGAAATCAAGGACGATAGGGCACTTCAGTTGCCAGAGAAGCTCAAATCTCATCCTCATAAGAGGAACAAGAGCAAATGGTGCGAGTTTCATAATGACTTGGTTATACAACTAATAAATGATTTACTTTAAAAGATGAAATAGAGAAACTGCTAAAGTAATAAAAACTCTGGAAGTATATAGGCAGGAGGGGTGCTAAAGATAATTCCAAAAAAAAGAATAGTGGGGGAAAAGATGACAAGCCGAGATGAGAGTCCTTGGATAATAAAAATGAGGATGAGTTTGATAGTGAAGGAGACAACCCTGATCTCCCAGAGAAGATCCTCGATGCAAAGGGTTGGTTGCACATGATATTTTTTATATGAAAATGATAAGTGGAGGATTGGCTGAAGGTGGTACGGAGCTGACTGATCGTAAAGCCCATGTTACGTAATTAAAGTAAGCACTTAAGAGGATGGATATTAACTCGTCCAAAATGGAGCCGAAGTCGGGAAAATCAGAGAAAGTTAACAAGGACACCCTAGTGGTGGAACTCTCAAGACTGGGTTTCAAGGGGATCCTAGCTCCTCATAACGACCCTTTGGTCATCAGCACCATAGTCCATAGGTATGACGTATCATGTATCCTTGTTGATGGTGGTAGGTTAGCCAACTTGATGTTCTGGGACTACTTCAAAGGTTTGAAGCTCAGAAAGAAGAGATTGGTCCCCTACTATCAGCTGTCGATCGTCTTCAGCAGAGAGAAGGTCCACTCCTTGGGGTATTCGAAGTGGATGTATGTATGGTCACCTGGCCGAGTTTTTCGTTATAGACTAGCACTTTTTCTCGACCTTTAACATCATTCTTGGGAGAGTAGCGCTCAAGGAGTTTGAGTTTGTGCCTTCACGATCCACCAAATGATAAAATTCCCTACCTCTTATAAAGTAGGGGGAGTTCAAAGTGACCATGTGGAAGCTCACGAGTGTTACTTTAGCTCGTTCGAGGATAGATAAGCCTATAAGAAACCTACTACTTCCTACAATATAGATATTCTTGACACGAGGGATGAGAAGAAACGACAAAAGGTGAGTTGGCCGAGGAGGTAGAATTTATCGTGCTTAATGATGACGAGCTAAAAAAAATTGTCCAAATCGAGAAATCCTTGAAGAAGGAAGTAAATGAATAATTGGTGAAGATATTAAGAAGAAGACAGAGTATCTTCGGGGGGAGCCATGAATACATTCCAGGGATAGACTCGTAGGTTATTTGTCACTAGTTGAATATTAATGAGAAAGTGAAGCTTGTAAAGCAAAGGAGAAAAACTTATGCGAGGGACCGATATGAGGTCATATAAGACGAGGTGAAGAATCTACAGTTAGCCGAGTTCATTCAAGAAGTTAAATATCCAAATTGGTTGTCCATTGTTATTATAGTGCCTAAGTGTAATGGCAAGTGGATTATGTGTGTCGATTTCACTGACCTAAATAAATCTTGTCCCAAAGACAGTTTCCTCTCACCCTAAATTAGTCAGATGGTGAATCCTACGGCCAAAAATGAATTGATGAGTTTTATGGATGTGTATTATCAGATATTCATGCATGAGGTTGATGCTGAGAAAACCTCATTTATCATGGATAAAAGGATGTACTTTTATAAGGAAATGTTGTTCAGCATGAAGAATGCAGGGGCAACCTATCATAGGTTGGTGAAAAGTATGTTTGAGGACCAGATTAGGAAGACCATGGAAGTATATGTGAAAGACACGCTAACCAATAACCTAAAGGTTAAGAATCATGTGGTCGATCTTGAATACATGTTAGACGCCATGGATAAGTTCAGGATGAAATTGAACCCAGCCAACTACATTTTTGATGTCTACGCGGGGAAGTTCCTTAGCTTCATTGTGAACTAGATGGGTATAGAGGCTAATCCCTCCAAGATCAAAGATCTCATAGACATGCAGATACCAAAGGGGATTAAAGATATGCAAAGGGTGGCGGGGCATGTTGCGGCCCTTAACTGTTTTGCCGCTAAAGCGACGAATAAGTGTGCTATTTTTCAAAATCTTGAGGAAAGCCTTCGTATGGGAGAAAAAATGTGAAAAGGCCTTCTAGGACCAAAAATATTACATGGGATCGCTGATGTTGTTATCACAACCTATCCAAGGGAAAAGTATATTTTATGAGTATCATAGTTGGCCATTAGTGCAACAATCATACAAGATAATGAAGGCGTCTAAAAGCTATTTTATTTCAATAGAAAAGCCTTATAAGAGGAAGAACTAAAGTATCTTTGAATGGAAAAATTGGTTTATGCATTAATACATGCTTTAAGGAAGATGATGCCATATTTCCAGGCCCATACAATGGTGGTGCTCAGCGACACTCCCTTAATGCAGGCCATTCATAGACCTGAGAAATCAGGTAGGCTAATGGCCTGGTCAATTGATCTAGGTGAGTTTGACATCATCTATCAGCCTAGGACATCAATCAAAGGGTATGCCTAGGAGGATTTTAAGGCCTAATTTACATGGGTAGAGGCCAACACTGATGGCATAGAAGAGATAGTGGCATCGACAGTTGTGCCGAAAAGAGATTGAGGAGAGCGAGTAACAACTGATCTTGGGAAAGTAGACATTACGGAAAAGGATTTTCTATTCAAGAGTGGGATTTTAATTGAAGGGAATTTTTCGTAAGAGTGTCCCACATGAAGCCTATTAGTTAATGGCTCATCTTGTGAAAGTGTTAGTGGCATTGAGTTGATACTCTCGGCCCCTGATGGCAAAAATATTAAGTATGATTTGAGGTTTAGCTTCAAAGAATCAAACAAAGAGTCAGAGTATGAGGCATTGATGGCAGGTCTTTCCCTTGTCAGGGTACTGAATTTTGGAAAACTGATCCTTCATAATGACTCACAATTGGTCGTGAACCATATTTTAGGCATTTATCAAGCTAAGGATGAGAAGATGGCCAAATACTTGGCACGGGTCAAGAAAGTAATGACAAACTTTAAAAAGGTAAAGCTCATGAGAATTCCTTGGCTTGACAATAGCTTAATTGATTCTTTAGCAAGACTAGCATCGATAATAAGGACAAAGATCAGACGCACAGTTTCGATGAAAATCCTGCACAGGCCGACCATAGATTAAGATGACAGCGGGATTGAATTCTGCTTGAACTGAAATTTGGGAGATTTATGGATGGATACACTAATTAAGTACATCCAGGATGGCGAGCTCCCAGGTTCCAAAGCTGAGAGAAAGAAGATCATATACAAGGCAGCAAAATTCATTATCGTCAGAGATGTGTTATACAAAACAGGGCTTTTTTTGCCCATACTCAGATGTGTTCACCCTTTAGAGGTTGACTATGTCTTACAAGATGTCCATAAATGGTCATGTGCAAGTCATATATGTGGAAGGTCTCTCGACAAGAGGATTTTTACCTAGGGTTATTGGTGGATGACGCTCGAGAAAACTTGTAGCTGATTATGTGAAGAGGTGGGAAAAGTTCCACAGATTTACTAGTATCCCTCATCAGTCACACTAACCACTCTCATCCATAACTGCATCATGGCCATTTGTAGTTGAGAGAATTGACTTAGTGGGCTCTCTTCCAAGGGTAGCTTGTAATTACCAATATATGATCGTGGCTCTCGATTATTTCTCGAAGTGGGTAGAGGCTGAGGCGATGATTTCCATTATTGGGGCAAAGACATTCAAATATACCTAGAGTAATATTATTTGTAGGTATGGCCTACCCCATACCTTAATATCAAATAACGGCAAGCAATTTAAGAACAAGTTTTTATAGGCCTGCTATGGCAGAGTTAGCATAAAATAGTTTTATTCGGCACTGGGCTGACCCCAAGCCAATGGCCAGATTGAGTTCATGAATAGGACAATACTTGATGGGATCAAGAAAAATCTGGAAGACACAAAGGGTTTATGGACAAAAGAACTACATTGGGTCCTAAGGTCTTATAGGACAATTGAGAGGACGCCGATAGGTGAAACACCATTTATGCTTGCCTATAAGTCTGAGGTAATCATCCCTAATGATCTTGAACTCCCCAGCCACAGAGTTCAAACCTATGAACACAAAGATAATAAAGTCAAGAGGAG
The DNA here is from genome assembly GCA_949130495.1 of Sambucus nigra. Classification (NCBI taxonomy): domain Eukaryota; kingdom Viridiplantae; phylum Streptophyta; class Magnoliopsida; order Dipsacales; family Adoxaceae; genus Sambucus; species Sambucus nigra. The sequence goes on from OX422220.1 coordinate 252,505,021, forward strand.
TCTTGATTTAGATTTTATTGAAGAAATACGGGAGGATGCGAAAGTTCGACAGTCCTCTTCTCGGTCGAGAGCTTATAGGTTTTACAACAAGCGAGTGGAAGCCATGCCGATAGCACTGGGTGATCTTATTCTGAAGAAGGTTTGACAGAAGACTAATAAGCGCACCCCAATCGGCATGGACCATACATAGTGACAGAGGAGGTCCTCCTAGGAACTTACCGATTAGAAGACATAGAGGGTGAACCCTTTTCTAACCCTTGAAATGTCGATCATCTGAAGTGATATTATCGTAATTTCTCAGTTGTACGAGTGTAATCTCTTAATGAAGAGAAGCTATTTGTATGTTATCAAAAGTTTAATTAATGAAAAATACAAGCGTAGTATCATATTTATCTTTCAACTTTTGCATGGTTTCAATTTCATTAGACTAAGAAATATTAGTTTATGGTTAATTAGTTAAACTCCACCTCAGTGATACGAGAGTTTATGAGGAGTCTCGTCTCTTCACACACTCTCAATAACATCGAGAGGGGAGAAACAGTGTATTAACACCACTAAGGTAGTGAAAAACACATAATCAAAAATCATTTAAGTACGATTTTCTTAACATCATGTTACGGTGAAATAAGTGTCATAACCCACTTAGTGATACGAGAGTATATGACGAGATAACTGTAGTCCATACACTCTCAAAAATGTTGAGAGGTAGGTCCATTGTATGACATCACTGAGGTGATGAGAAATATCATTTAATTATGGGTGTCTTAGCATCACGTTTTGGTGAAATAAGGGTCATAACTCACTCGGTGATACATGAGTATATAACAAGATGAGTCTAGTACATACACTCTCAAAAATGCCGAGAGGGAGGTCCATTGTATGACATCACTAAAGTGATGAGAAACATAAACTAAAAATCGCTAAGTGTGGTTACTTAAACATCATTTTTATGGTTAATAAAATGTTGTAACTCTCCTGATGATACGAGAGTGTATAAAGAGATGAGTCTCATCCATATACTCTCAACGACGCCGAGAGGATACTAATTGGTGATACCAAAAGTATTGTATGAGAAGTGTACGAGAATTATGATAGCAAGCATTGGGTTCATAGCATCATTCATGGTAAAGAAATAATAATAGGCAAACACTACACTTCAAAAATGAATCATTGAAATAAACATAATCGTCATATTGTGACTCATAAAAAAATAAGATTGTTACAGGTCATAGAGTCATTTGTAAAGGAAGAGATGGGGAATTAAAAAATACAAAATTACATCAGATAGGGCACCAGTCCACAGGCGACCACCCTAAAAGAAAGTAAAAATATTAGGATTTGAATCGGTCCTTGATCTCCTCCTGGATGACACCATCTATGCCGATATTATCTGAATTTCATCCTCCACCTAGTCAGCATCGGCATCTTTGATTGTCATTTGTGTTGTCGTCAGTGCTAAGACGTTAGTTTCCACCTCGGCCAGGGCAGTGCCAGACAAGGGATCCAAAAATTCAAAGGATTCAAGGTCCTTTGATAGAGACAAGGCTTCAGGGAACTTCATAACATCCCAATGACAAGATGTCCAAGCCCCTCATTCGAGATATTAAAAGTCCTAACCAACATACTCTTTAGAGGCCTTGAAATTTGTAACTCCATTCTCAACGGACTTCATAGCTTTTTCTTCTGCCTTCTTATCGATAGATTTAATATCCTCCTTGTGCTTGTCTGCCAAAGCCTTAAAGGCAGCATCATGGTCCTTCTTCATGGATTCCAAGGCATTTGAGTGATTTTTCTCTAGGACTTACACAACATTATAATGGCCAAATTATTTTTCCTTTAATTCTTTCTCAGCCTTGATGGCCTCCTGAGCTTGTTCAATTTGAGGAAATTTCTCCTAGACCCATTCACCGACCCTCAATAAGTTCAGAAGAGACTGTAAGAAATAAAACCTACTTGGAAAAAATAGAAAAAATAGTATACATGTGTTAGTTTATAGGATTACCTAGGTGGCCTTATAGAGGACAAAGTGTCACAGATGAGAGGTGTCCATGGCTTCCAAGAAATTCCTATCGGACATATGAATAATAGAGGTCAGAGTAGCCTTTGCTCTTTATAGATCACCAATGATGGAGTTTGAGATGATAGTAAATTGGTAGAGATGAGCATATAAAGTTTCATCTAAGGATATGGGAATTGCCTGGTCAATCCCCTTCTTGGATGAGTCGTCCTTTTGACTTTCTTTGTATTGTGAGGGAGAATAGGTGCATCATCGATAGTCTCTTTTCTTTTCTTCACAACCTCGATTTGGTCGGGGCGGCCCGTGGTGGACTTCTTGGTGTGGTCAGGTGGTGTGGACTTCTTACCCATCTTACTCAGCATGCTAGCAAGACTTGGTGCTACCATTTTCTAAAGCGCCTGTACTGTGTTGGCTAGATGACCTATAATAAGAAGAAGCGATTTATATATGAATCAAAAGAAGAGACATCACAATAGTTAGATAAATGTAACTTACCTTACTCAGTCAGGGGATCAACCCCCAGACCCGTCTTTTTTATAAAAAAAGGAGTTATCAACAACTCAAACTTCACCAAACCGCCTTCCTTACCTCATTTTCTTATTTTGTCTATCTTGTCTCAGGCATCAACACTCATGCCGAGTCAAGTTTGGCCGATATTTAGGCTTTGGCCCATTTTTAGGGCACCCTTGACTCTGAGGCACAACAAGCAACATTGGACTCCTAAGCTCTAGACACAAAGAAGTATTAGGTATTCTCAAGATGGGTTGGAGGTTTAGTTAACCATCGGGACCTTTTTTAATATTTTTCCTTTCTATGAGCAGTGGCGGAGGGAGCGTGTTACAAGGGGGGGAACGCGACCCACTCAGAATTAAAAAAAATCACCCTAGATGTTCCAACTATTTGTTGCTACAATGCTAGACCCGGTGCTAAACTTCTCTTTCTCGGCCTAGTTTGGTGAGAATATGCATTGAAATTGATATGACGAAAGAACTCATGCATAGGGTTTATATTGGTTAACTGATGGAAAAGTTTTTTAGCACTTTTTGTGATGACTTCCATAAAAAGTGTGAATGAGAAACATAAGTATAATAAAGAGAGCCAAGTCTAGGATATTTTGACTATTATATGGTTATCTCTTTTAGTGGATTGGAGCTACTGTTTTTAGGAATTTATAATATGTTTATCTTTTTTTTAGTAATGAGTTGTTATTATATTGATGTTAATTTATTTTGAGTTATAATTATCTAAAAATATAAATTTTTAATTAATTATTTATAAAAACATAAAAATAATCCTAAATCTTTTTCCTGGGAGCTACCGCCCCCAAACCCCCATCCTTAGGTTGTGCCCCATCTAAGCTAAATTCCCGGATCCGTCACTGGCTATGAGACGATAGTAGTCAAGTTAAGTCTTTGTTCAAGACACGTTGTAACGGGCCCAAAATATGCTAACTGGAAGGTCGACTAAGTGAATTAGCTTCCAGAGTGAGACGAAGCCGAGAATTATCCTTTAGGCGTTGGGTGAGAGTTGGGTTGGGGAAATCCCTATACTGAGCAGGATAGCATGCACGAGGGGGTGGATAGGTAGTCGAAATTCAACCTTAAACATATGCTCGTAAACCGGTATCTTTCCATCTCGTCCATCAAATTCCTTCTCGTCATTGGCCAAAACCCTCATGTGGATGGATGGTTTAATCCCGTGCGAGTGTCTCCAAGTCAGGATGTCAACTCTTTGACGGTGATTTCGAAGGTTTAGGCATAAAAGTTATCAAGTGGATCGATCCACATCATCAGTATCACTGTCGTCCTCGACTTCAATAGTCGGGACCCCACTAGGAAAGCTCTTGGCAAATTTATGGTCAGGAATGGCCAATAATGGAATAGCCATTCGAGTGGTGGATATACAACGATAACTCTTGGATCCTCAGCGTTCGAGGCAATAGGAGACTTTTCATGGTTACTAGATTTGGTCGCTCCAAACTCCTTAAGACAATATGATAGGACCCTCATGCCCTCATCAAAAGAATATACTCTCTCGAATACCTGGGACGCAAAAGGAATATAACCATAGATGATGATATGGACTAGGGCCCCTGAGACGATGAACCAAACATGGTATCACTACTAATATCAATAATGCTCAGCTCGGTTTGGTATAAGTATGTAAGAAGACAAGGTGGACATCTTATGGAAATGGGGGTTGGATTTATGCCTACTCGGCTTTACGTTTAGCCTCAGCCTCAGCTTTACGAATATCTTTAAGAATCTTTAGCCTCAGATATGGATAATGTTGCCCTGGTTTTTAGAGTTTCATGTACATTCAAACAGGAACAAAGTTTGACTAGTTTGACTTTTGAATCAAAAGGGGAAACTCAAATGTTTTTCGAATGGCTTCTATTAAGAACAATTATGGGGGTTAATAGGAGAAGATGACTGAAATTCACCTGAATATCAAATCGATAACAGAAAAGTGAACCCAGCCCTAGAAACTACCTAATCACACTCTCTACCACCTCAAATACCAAACAAGACCAATAATGACCCCCTGGAACCGCCACTGCAACTAGTCAAAAAATTCAAAATACAACCGAAAAATTAAAAATGTGAAGATAAGGTAAATCAAAGCTTGAAAAAGAAAAAGAAAGAAGACAAAGGGTTACCAGAGAAAGACGAAGAACCTGGGGGTTAAAGTAAGCCTTAACACTTGCTAGAAAACACTAGTTTGAAGAGAGAGAGAGAGAGAGAGAGAGAGAGTAAGGAAGAACATTAAAGTTACAAAAAATGTAAAAGCAGCAATATATTTTGTGAAAAATAAAGAGAAAATATTGAAAATTATTATTTTTAAACACCTCAATCATTACATGCATTTCCCAATGAGAGCATCATTAGGGCTCTAAATCCTATACATGCCTGCAGTCGCCACTTCTTACTTACCACAGTAACCCATACGACTTGTGACATGTGTCACCCTAAGTACACTTGACTGGCATCTATGCCTGGGATATTGAACTGGTACACATCCTCAAAGCACCCTCTGACAGTAGGGGGTCTCATCCTTGCAGGGGGTTTACCGACTATACCCCTCTTCCTTCCACTCACATTGAAGAGTAAGGGATAGGGGTGATTGATATACAATAGTCTGGTCTCGTCCTAGATTAGAATCGGCCCGACTCATTAGTCCATTTTAGCATCCATCAGAGTCACCTGCTCATGGGTTGACATTGTATAAGCCCATCTACAACAGTCTCGTCCTTCGAGACTTCTTCCTCAATATTGATAATTACACATCTAGGCTCACTCTCCAATACATTATTATCTCTTACATCTCGGCCCTACCATATGTCGGCATCATATTGACCGTCTTGAGGAGATCTTCTCAACCTCATAGTTGCTTACTTAAAAGACCACCTTCTTCAGTCTCGGCTCGACTGAGACCATCAAAGTCGACATCAACATTTCATATGGCACGCGTGACTTATGCGTTATCAGTCTACATGGACCATACCGTTGTAATAGATCTTTAGCCCACGTGGGTGAATATTTCATCATCATTACATACTTATGTTAGGGACAGATTGCTAGATCCTATTGGTTTTTTATCTCATGCACACATGTTGCATGCCTAGGGGCGCACTGTTCACCCCCAGGACTATATAAGCCTCTTTCTTCTTCATTTACAAGGATGGAGTAATTAGAAACCCAAGCTAAACTCTGTTAAATTATAACCAGAAGAAAGATAAAGCTTGATAGATTCTATCCATGGCCATTAGAGCCTTATAACAATGCATACACCACAAACCTTGCAAAGTGGAGTAGGCTTATTGGATAAATCACTTTATATTCATGTGTTTTGTCCATTCTCTCATCTCCTTCTTGTTATTTACATTACCGTATTCATATATTACTTCATTGTAAACTAAGCTAAAGATTTAGTCACTAATAAATTTAAGTGTTTATTCCCATCATCATTAAGTTCCATATACATGATTGTTATTAAGATGATCCATTTAACTTGCTTATTGAATTCATTTTGCCAGTAATGATGTCTTCTTAACATGGCCCTGGTGGTCTAATCTAACGAGAATCTTGATTATATTTTAGGAGATAATGCATATTCTCGAGCAAGGTCAACAAATTTGTTTGTTAACCAAGGATTCTAGAGGGTGTGTATTAATGATTCCAATTATCTTAGGGATATCCAAGTGTGGAAGACTATAATGGAGAACATATGTGATGTGGAACCATTTATTGAGAATGAGGATATTGGTTTAAGGGATGAGGTAAAAAAATTATCTCTCATATTGGGATTGCTTAATAAATAAGCCATGGTTTGTCCATAAAATATCATAATCTCTGCCAAAGATTTTTCCATGTTCCAAATTATTTGTGGTCCATTTACGAAAGGGTGTTTAATTATGTAAACTCTTTTTCATTGTCCTCCAAATTTATGTAAAGAAAAAACTATGATTCCTTAAAATTCAATGTAATGCTTTTTATGTATTTGTCTTGTTGCATTTGATCATTTCACTATTTTTAATTTGTTGGATTATGTGGGTTGTTGCTAAAAATTAGTATTGATTTGATCTCGGCCAATTATAATTAGTAATCTAATTAGTTAGTAGATAAACTACTGGATGATAGGCATAAATATGAATTAGAGATCAACTAGAAAAAGAAGGAGACCTAAATTTATATGGTTTGATCCAACTTAGTGCTTACACTCATATAAGATTTTATCTTTATGCACAAGCTAATAACCTCCATGCACATAGAGTCGAATACAAGATTTGTATCTTTATAATTTGATAGCATGACTGTATAGTAATATCTCATACCTCTATTAAATTTAATAAGTTATTATTTATAGGCTACTAAGAGTAAGAGAAGAGGGATACGTGTCTGTTGATACCAAAATTCACCACCTTATGTGGACCTATTACAAGTCAACACGTGCCATCCAATATGGCATAATTCCAAATCAGTATAATATAAATCCCCGATCAATAAGGTAGCCCGATTAATAGGGGAAGCCTGACCAACAAAGAAGATAGACCAACAAGGCAGCCCAACCAATATGGGATACCAACTAATTAGGAAGACCGACCAACAGTCGAAAATCCAATCAATGTAGCCAATGAAGAGACAGCAGTAATATTTTTAATTCTCATTATGTATTGATGTAAATGCCTAACAAATAAAGGCATTCCGTCCTTTCACATGACAACTATTAGCACCCCTCTTGGTTTATAAATTCATTGTATCACCCTCATTATAGGAGGAAGAAAAAAATAGGTCAAGATAGTCAATACATAACAGTGGACGTAGGCTTTTCCATTGAGCCGAACCACTTTAAAAATCTCTTTGTATTATTTATTTTAATTTATTTATCTGTGATCAATCAGTTAGGCCTGGTCTAGTTTTTTGCACCAATAGATTGGCGCTGTCTGTGGGAACCTATTGCTAAATGTTTTCACTAATGCATCGTATATGGCTGAAATTCCTGAATTAAGCATCAGAAATGAGCATCAGAATTTTGCCTACTTCCTCTGCCCCTCCAAATAACAATGATTTCACTGGAATTTCGGCTAACTTGGCCAAGGGTCAATAGGCTATGCAGGATACGATATGACAGTTGGCCCAAACTCTACAAGATGGAGTCCCTGCATAATTCAATCAAAGGAATATGCCACCGTACCGATAAAAAGTGTTGGGCATAGACATTCTCGAACTTCAAGGGATCCTTTTTACCTGCCTGGAGCAACTTCTTCTATCAGGATTACTAATTTCTCTGACGGGCAGTCCCTCATCTCAAAAAGATTGAGTACCTTATAAAGGCTAAGTAGGTCATCTCCTTTCGATTGTTTGGAGCCCAAGGGAAATACCCTTCGGGTTGTGTCAGGAAATACTCGACGATCAAACAACCTGAGGGAAGGTTCAGCCCAATCCAGATTGAACACCCAACAAACTGGTCAGTTTATTCAAAGAAAAGGTTCATAAGAAAAAAGCTCAGCATAGTCAGTTGGTTGATGTAAAAGAGCTATCACCTACAAATATAGTGCTTCCAATGATGCCTAGAAAGGGTCCATTCAGCGTTTGGAAGATAGATTAGGAGAAATGGCCAAGGCCAAGAATCCTCTCCAAATAAGATTTATTAAGGGATCTCCCTTTTTGCAAACCATTGTGGATTTCCCTACACCGACCAAGTTTAAAGCCCCAAATGTCACTCCCAAGTATGATGGGAAGACTGATCTAATTCTTTATATAGAACAATACCAAGCAGCAGCTGATATTTATGCAGTTCTTGATGAAATGAGATGCAGGGCATTTTCAGGAATAATCATTGGATCTGCTCAAATCTGGTATAATAGCCTTCCTCAGCGGCAGATTTCTAACTTCCAAGAACTTGCTAAGCTATTCATTGGTAAATTCTACTTTGGAGCCAAACCAGTCAATCGAGTAGCTCATTTTCTTAGTGTGAGATAAAAGTTGGGAGAAAGTACTAGGGATTATATCACTCATTTCAACAACGATAAATCAGAAGTTACTGATTACAAGGAAAAGACTACTATCACTGCCCTCATGAGTGGTTTACTCCCCGACAAACTATATTATACTTTGGCAAAAGATCCTCCAAAGGCGATGATAGAATTAATGGCCAAAGAAGCGAAGATTATGAACGCCGAGGAAGCTATGTCTGCTAAAAATAATTCAGATGCAAAGGCATAAGAGAAAGCTAAAGGGAAGTTGGATAAGAAGGAGCACAAGCATCACAATGAAGGCAAGAATTCAAAAGTAAAAGAAAAAGAAAACCTAGATCGGCTCAGAAAATTTACCAATTACACTCCCTTAATGGTGGATATACACCATGTCTTGGAATAAATCAAGTACAATAAAGATTTGATTTGTCCTAAAAAGTTAAGGTCACCAGCTGATAAGTGGGATAAGTCCAAGTATTGCGAATTTCACAAAGATCATGGTCATATGACCAACCGGTGTATTGCTCTCCAAAATGAGATAGAAGCACTCATCCGAAGAGGAAAATTGGATAAATTTTTTGATCAGCAAGTTGCTGGAAGAAATAGAGGTAGAGGTCGACAAAGATCTAAATCACCTATTAAGCCTAGAGAAGATAAGAAGAGGAACCATGATGAGGAGCCGAAAGATGATCCTGATCTCCCCAAGAAGTCGAGTCAACCTGAATGCGAGGTATTCACACTTAATTTTAGATCCTTTAATTGCCATATGATTATAGTTGGGGATGCAGGAGGAGGAGATCACACAACTAAAAGGAAGGCTTACCTAAATGAGTCTCAAGCTTGTTCATATATCCAGTGAATCAACCTTGCCGAAGAAGATCGACTAAGGAAAGTCAACAAGGATAAACTCATAATTGGATTTTCCAAGAACGATATATCTGGATTATTGTATCCTCATGATGATCCATTAGTAATCAAAGTTAGGATGAAAGACATATTGGTAGCAAGGACATTTGTGGATAACGACAGTTCGACGTACATTATGTTTTATCCCTGTTTTGATAGTTTAGATTTAAAACTTATCCAATTGGAGCCTTATCACAGGCCCCTCATTAGATTCTATGGTGAAAAAGTGTTTCCATTGGGAACAATCAAGCTAGATATGTTGATCGGGACCTGGACGGCGAGCAGGACATAGAAAGTGAGATTCTTTGTAATTAACAAATGTGTTCATTTTGCCTACAACATTATCATGGGAAGAGTAGGTCTGAAGAAGTTTGAAGTTGTACCTTTTATTGTTCATCAATGCCTGAAGTTCCCAACCAACTTTGGAGTTGGAATTGCAAAAGGAGACAAAAAAATATCTCTGGAATGCTACTATTCATCTGCCAAGGAGGAAGAAATTCTAGAAGTAAAGAGGAAAATGACCACTTATCAAGTGGATATATCTAAGCCGAATGACGAATCTGGGGTTGAAACCTTAGATCCAAGAGATGAATCTAAGCTCGTAAAAGGACAAGTGATGGAGGCAACATAAAGCATTATTTTAGACGATGATAAACCAGAGAGAACAACTTAAATAGGAGCATCATTAGATCTGATTCTTAAACAAAAGTTGGTGTCCTTCTTGAGATAGAGAAAGCAGGTGTTCGCATGGAGCCATGAAGATATGCCTGGCATAGACCCTAATTTCTTGTGACATGAGTTTAATGTTAATGAGGAGGTTAAACCTGTAAAGAAGCTAAGAAGAGTTTTCAGCCCGGAGAAGAACCAGCCTATACAAGAAGAAGTCAAGAAGATTTAAAAGGCTTCCTTTATTGAAGATGTAAAGTACCCAAACTGGTTGGCCAACGTAGTTATAGTCATGAAGAAAAATAATAAGTGGAGGATGTGTGTGGACTTTAATTACTTGAACAAAGCATGCCCAAAGGATCGTTTTCCTTTTCCACGAATTGATCATTGGTGGATGCCACTTCGGAGCACGAGCTGCTGAGTTTTATGGATGCATATTCGGGTTATAAGAAGATCAAAATGAATCCAAAACACAGAGAAAGTATTTCCTTCATTACCTCCCAAGGAACTTCTTGCTATAATGTTAGGCTATTTGGTTTAAAAAATGCATGTGCCACTTATTAGAGACTGATGAACAAAGTATTTGAAGAGAAGATAAGCAAGAACATGGAGGTATATGTTGATGACATGTTGACTAAGAGAAAAAAGGTTGATGATTATATTACCGACCCCAACCAGACGTTTGATCAATTAGAAAAGCACCATTTGAAGTTGTAATACCCCATATTTCTAGGCATTTATGATTTAATTAATTGAGAAATTAATTGGAAAAATACGTTTTAGCTAAATTATATATGTGACATAATTTAATTTGATTAAATAATAAATGTGATGATTAAATATTAATCGAGAGACAGAGAGTGATTACTATTATATTATGATATTTACTATGTGTGTGAATAGTATATGTTGATAGTTAATCTGTACGACATAGAGAGTGATATGGACGTACATGATTATATCTCAACCGAGTGTTGCGTGTAGACTAAACTGAGGGTCAGATAGGAAATTATTTTTAAGTGACTCAAATGATAATTTAGAGGTCACAGATGATTTCGAAAGGGTCGAATTAGTCAAAATAGTATTTCCAAGGGTACTAGTCGGGTACCGGGGCATTTTTGGGCTAAACCGGGACCGTACAGGGACGTTTTAGTCTTTTGGCATATGAGGGTGATGAGACCTACGAATTTACAAACTCTAAATCAGATTATAAAAGTTGGAGGCTAGGTCTAGAGGAAATAAAAACACATAAAACCATTAGAGAGAAGAGAGAAGAGAGAAGAGAAAAACAATTCTCAAAGCCTAATGAAGAATTGGTGACGGATTCAAAGGGTTCTTGCACCACAAACTAGTTGAGAAGGAAGATTGGAGGAGAAAGACAATCAATCACCAACAATAATCACGAAATCAGATCATCTCCGAATAAGGCAAGTGGCTATTTGAAAATTTAATTTGAGTTATAATATCCATGTGTAGGATTTATGAACAATATGATTTGATGAATATTCTTGAAAAAAAAGAATTGAATTTAATTCATATGGTTAAGGATTTGCATGTAGAATTATTTAGACCTGTAAAGAATTCAAAATCATATAAGACTTGATGATTAAAACAAATCTAAACGATGATTGAATATGGGAAGACCATATTAAATTAGGGTTCTAGAATAATTAGAAGATTTGGATTAATCTTGACTGAATTTGCGAAGATTTATGAGTTTTAAATCGTTGGAAATCATCCTAGTGTATGTAGGAATGGTTAAAGATTGTTAGTTGCAAATTCGGTGGATTATCATATGAGTTGGATAGTTGAACATGGTAGGAAAACGCATGAAGAAGACGAATTACATCTGCACCTACTCGTTCGATCGATCGACCTTTGAAGATCGATCGATCGATGGAGTCGATTGATCGATGCTCAAGATCGATCGATCAACCCAAGATGATTTTGGGTTCTTTTGTTCGTTGAGTTTCTATTCAATTGCCGACCCTTGAGGGGAACCTTAGTGATGAAATTTTACCAATGTAGTGACGTAGAGAGTACCAGTAGGTGTATAGTGGGGGTACGTTATAATCATTGAGTGCAAGATTTGAAGTGATGGATCGACAAGGATAAACCGATCGAGTAGTGCATCACGAATTTGGGATTTGAGTTACAGAGAGGGTAAATGTCATTCCCAGGGAGTATACCAGTAAGTTAGAGATAGCTTAACTGCTGAAATGAATGGTGGGGTAACTAGGACCCTTAGAGTTGTGTGAATACTCAATTAAAATGCGATAGTGAGATAAATCATAAATTAATAAGTACGGTGAATATCCGACAGATATATTACGTATGAGCATGATTATTAGGTTATGTGTATACCTACTGAACTATATAAATACTTAAGTGGAGTGATTACCTAAAGTACATTTGATTATACTAGGGTCTAGGAAGGATTCTTAACTAGTATGTGTAAATAATTTAATTGAAAAAGTACGATAAATATCCGAGATAAATATTACGTACGAACATGATTATTAGGTTGTGTGTATACCTACTGAATTATATCGATACCTATGTGGAGAGCATACCTAAAGTACATTTGCCTATATTAGGGTCGACGTGGGATTCTGAAATAATATATGGAAATAATGATTTGGGGTCATGATGAAAGAGTTCCGAACCAATACATATATAAAATTTCATCAGTGGGGTTGAGGTGATTTTCCAAACCACTACATGAAATAAACTTGGGGTCGAGGTGACATTCTGAACCAATCCTTTTACTTGGTGTCGATGAACTATTCTGAACCAAGAGTCCTTGATGTGTGTTAAGAAAACATATTAGTAATGAATGTATTTATAAGCATATATTGTGTGTGAAATATATATTATATGATAATCTACTTGTATGGGATAGTAGAAAATTAGATGACATGTATAAATCTAAAAGTAAATTAAGTGGAGAGACTTAATTAGAAGAATTAAACGATAGATAAGGATTATCTTAAGAAAATTAAGTAGTGAGGCTTAATTGTAAAAGTAAGAGATAACAAGATGTGACAAGTTATCTGAGTATATAACATATGATATATGTTACTGTTAATATATTGTATGGGTGATATGGGAACTTAGTCGTGTAGATAAGTTCAGTTGAATACTATAGTATAGTTAGCTTGGGTAGTACGGCTAGGTGGGCTAACTATAGGACATTAGGCATGCACGATAGATGAGGGGTGAGGTAACTCAAGAGAGTGTACGAAATCTTAATATGTATAATCAATAACTCACCTTATTGTGATAAACACTTGTTAAATATTTTCAAAACGTTTTGAGTACTAACTCTTTCTATAAAAATATTTTCAAAACCTTTTAGGTGTCTAGCCACAGAGATGCCAGACTTGAGGATTTAGTCCAGGAACTCGTAGCTGCAGCATTGTGGAGGCCGGCAGGACTCTGCATAGACGATTCGTTCTTTCATATCTAGTGTAGGATCTCATTTTAGTGTGACACCCCGCCTAATTAAATACCGGGCGATCACTCCTTTATTAAATTAAATCAAGGTTAACAGTTGGTTCATTCTCATCATCACTGACGATAAAATAAATTTTCCAATTTAACACCCTAAATAATTAAGCTAAGTGTCAAAAACATTTTTCATACAAACTTTCCAAATTTTAATTAAAAAAAAGATTTATTTATTTAAAACAACATTTCTACAATTAATAATCACACCACAAAAAGCTAAAGAACATAATACATTCGTCAATCGAATGTCAACATATGAAACTAAAATCACAAATCCATCCTGAATAAATCCCATTTAACAATACCGAAAATGACTGAAATATAAATGTCCCAACAACAAATGAAATGATGAAAAGGGGAGACACGTGCCCAATAAATGAGAGTACTAGGAGTGGAGTCAATAACGGAAGCCGTCTACTCAAGTGACCTGCAACTCCCACCTAAGATGCAGCTCGTTCTTCTCAAGGGATCCTAAGCAAGACGCCCCTGTGGCTGGGCACCTGAAAATATACATATATATACAAGAGAGAGAGAGAAAAAGAAACGGGTCAGAGCCCGAAAGTGTGTTTGATTTAAAATACGTTTAGCGAGTATTTAAATTGATACAGGCCAATGCAACAACATATTAGTACGTCCCTCTCTTGAGAAAATACTCACCTCTCTTCTAATATGCACACCTATCGCACTAACCTTCCCAACGGTTTGTTTTAACATTTATCATACTAGTCTTTCTAAAAGATTTAACTTAACTTAGATTACTCGAAAGATTTACAATACACGATTTCGATTTAAAAAGATGTTCCAATTTGTAGCCAAAGTTCTCTACCTTGAACTTCGTAAAAATTTATAAAGTACCCGTGACATTTTATACTTTCTCAAAACAAGTATTTATAATATAAGTCAACAACCATGTCCTACTTATCCAATCACAGTAGTTTTTCTCAAATTTCATTATCTCATATATATATATATATATATATATATATATATATATATATATATATTAACTACTCGTATAATATATATATATATAACATCACCCCGAATAAAACTATGGTGCGTGCATACTTCCACTATCCAAACCCCATACCACTCAAATCAAGGGGAATACGAATTCGGAATCACTCTCGAATTGTATTAACACATACACAAACAATATTGAGGCGAAGCATAGATTCCAAGTCTCTAAGAGGATGGCACATACTCGCGTCTCTTAGGACCGTCTGAACTATCGATTCGATAGCCTGTACCAAGGATATCTATCTTCTAAGGTACAAGTCAATATCCCCCATAAAGGTCCCATCGAGATAAGACTGTCCCAGCGCGGTAACCTCAAGGATAGCAAGTAGCGCGGTATGTTTTTCACATGCATATAATATATGTACACACAATCATATAAATATACCCCTTTATCATATTGAAATAGGTTCTTCTCATCACCCGTAATTATACCATTAATCCTTAATTTCACAGTTATAGAATTACGTATAAGGTTTTATTCCTAACCTTAACTCGAAGGGGTTTTCTCACTTATTACCTAACACTCGTGGATTATATCCCCACACATCTGAAATTCAGTAAGTGACTTTATTAGATTTCAACGTAACTCTCTTACGCACCTCACCCTTTAAATTCATAAATCTAACAACCTAAAGTAAATCTCCCACAAATATCATTCTTGTTGAATATTAAAGGTTCCAACATTATTACATATACCCTACTGGTCCTCAATGTCTCCCAAATCATTTTATTTAAAATGCCCAAAAATTATTTCACGATAAACTTAATTTAACTAATTAAACAAGGGAAATAGGAGTCTGCCAGGAGGGGTCGATCGATCGAAGCTTGGGGCTCGATTGATCGAACCTTCGATCGATCGATGCTCTAGGCTCGATCGATCGATCAAGCAGGTCTGGGCAAAATTCTGCAGAATGCAGTTACGGGATTCATCAAACTTCTTCATCCAAAACTATGTTTTTCCATTCTAATCGTCCCAAAAATCCTACTTTCATCATCATAACATTATACCAGGTGTTTATAACGTAAAGCATGTGTATAACTATCATTAAACATGGATTTTCAACCTAAAATCATGTCCAATCATCAAGAACCCTAGAATTTTCTTAAACAGATTTCTAATGAATCTTTATCCAATATTTCTTTATTATGATCACCAAATTTCGTGGATTATTACCTCTACATGGCAAGGGTTTCCAGAATTAACATATACATCAATACTACATGGGTTCTCCTATCAAAAATGGGGTTTTCTTCCATAGTTTTTATCACAATTCATTCCTAAACTAACATGAAGATTGCATCAATGAAAATAGCAAGTTTAAACACTTGCCTGGGATTTTGGTATGCAGATTCACGGCTGATTTTGGTATGGCTGCGTTCCTTGACTCGTGATCTACGCGGTGGTGGGGGTGGCGGTGCAAACTGGTGGCTTTTTGGCCTTGGATTGCCTTGGAGCTCCCTCCTCTCTTCTCCAATGGCCGTCACTTGATTTGTGAATGTTCTAACCCTAAGAGGCTGACCTAATGGCTGATATAGGTTAGCTGAAATTCGTGGGTTTAATTACCCACTTATGTAAAATGACTAAAATGCCCTCTCGGGGCACCAATTAGGCCTAAAAACGCCCCGAGACCCAAACTAAACCCCCGGGTATACTTTTCTGACTATCTCGACCCTTCCGGACGCGTTGGCGCACTCAAATTGACCATATGAACAACTTATAAAATATTTACTTTTTATTTAACAAAATTAGTCTTGACGTGACACGGGCACGTCCCGACTTAAATTTCCGAAATAGTCATTTAATTCACTTATGACGTTCAATATAACCAATATAATATATTACTATGCTTATTAGTAATATTCAACAAGTTTCCCATAATTACTAACTCTCGTCACGTTAATAATTATTACATAATTAATTTCCGGATTTTTATTAAATAAACCGTCACATTAAAATTAATAAATCCCCAAATTAATATAGCCTAAAAATTCGGGGTATTACATACTTCCCCCCTAATAACGGAATTTCGTCCCAAAATTCGGAAAATAAGGCATACCTGGTAAAAACAACTCTGGATATCTATCGTGCATATCTGCCTCACGCTCCCAAGTGGATTCCTCCACATTATGATGCTCCCACTGGACTCGCACAAGTGGAACTATTTTCGACCTCAATCTCCTCTCACTATAGTCTAGAATAGCCACTGGTATCTCTTCTTAAGAGCTATCAGACTGTAAGTCAATCTCATCTATCGCAATGTGAGTATGGGCCATATCATCCCAAAGATATCGTCTCAACGACGAGATGTGGAATACATCGTGGATGCGATGTAAATGTTCTGGCAATCCCAACCTGTATGCAACCGGCCCAATCCTCTCGATGATGGGAAAAGGTCCCACGTACCTCGGGGCCAACTTCCCCTTCTTCTCGAACCTCATCACTCCCTTCATAGGAGATACACGTAATAACACTTGATCTCCCACATTAAACTCCTGGAAGAATCGTTTCGCATCGGCGTAGCTCTTCTGCATGTCCTGGGCTACCCGAATACGACTCCTGATTATCTCAATCCTCGCGGAGGTATCCTGAATCACTTCTGGTCCTAGCAACTTGTTGTCCCCCACCTCGAGTCAACAAGTTGGAGAACGACAAGGCCTGCCATACAGAGCCTCAAATGGAGCCATACCAATCGTAAACTGATAAGAGTTATTATAAGAAAACTCTACCAGTGGAAGATGTGGCTCCCAACCTCCTCCAAAATCGAGAACACACATGCGTAGCATATCCTCTGACATCTGATTATTACGCTCTGTCTGTCCATCTGTCTGTGGGTGGTAAGCTGAACTCAACCTCAACTCAGTACCCATAGCCTCCTGAAAACTTTTTCAGAAACATGACACAAAAATCTTGTCTCTATCTGACACAATATTCAGGGGCACCCCGTGTAATCTGACAATCTCCGCGATGAACAACTGAGCATACTGACCCGTGGTATAATCTGTCCGCACCGGCAGAAAATGAGCCACCTTGGTCAAACAGTCTACAATCACCCAGATAGAATCGTGGCCCCACTATGATTTAGGCAACCCTGTAATGAAATCCATGGAAATACCCTCCCACTTCCACGCGGGTACTTCCAACGGCTGAAGCAATCCTGACGGTTTCTGGTGGTCCACCTTCACCAGCTGGCAGGTAGAACACTTGGACACAAACTCAGCGATGTCCTTCTTCATCCCACTCTACCAGTATTGTCGCCTCATATCCTGGTACATCTTATCGCCTCCCGGATGTACTGAAAATCGGGACCCATGAGGATGAGTCATCACTGCATGACGTAATTCTTCTCCTTCTGGAACTACCATTCTCCCATTAAACCGCAAACCTCCATCAGAACTAACAGAATAGGACTCAGCACCCTCGGCTAGAAGTCGCACAATCTGCTCTTGGCAAAACGGGTATGTGGCATGTGCCTGTATCACCCTCGTAACAATCTCGGGCGTGACCGACATTACGGATATGAAAGATCGTGCCACTGCGTCTTGGTGACCCAATTCCTTCCACTTCTCTTTCCAGACGTCTGCTACATCGTCTACCGGTCTACGGCTCAACGCATCAGCAACTACGTTGGCCTTCCCCGGATGATACTGTATATCGAACTGGTAGTCCTTCACAAACTCCAGCCATCTGTGCTGACGCATATTCAGCTCTCGCTGAGTGAATAGGTACTGCAGTGACTTATGGTCTGTGAACAAACGGAATTTCTCACCCAATAAGTAGTGCCTCCAAATTCACAATGCAAAGACGACCGCTGCTAACTCCAGGTCGTGGGTGGGGTAATTCTTCTCATGCGGCTTAAGCTTGCGGGAAGCAAAAGCTATAGCCTTCTCCTCCTGCTGAAGTACTCCCCCAAGTCCCCATAAGGACGCATCGGTGTAAACCAGGTACTTTACACCTGGCTTTGGTAACGCAAGGACTGGCGCTGAAGTAAGATTGTCTTTCAGCTCGTCGAAAGCCAACTGACAAGCGTCATCCCAAACATATGGTACCCCTTTGCGAGTCAGATTCGTCAATGGACCCGCTATTTTGGAGAATCCCCGAATGAATCTCCTGTAGTATCCGACTAATCCCAAGAAACTACGCACTTCTGTCAGTGTCGTGGGCTGTCCCCACTCCCTCACCACTGACACTTTGCTCGGGTCAACTGCTATCCCTTGCTCAGAAACAACATGGCCCAAGAACTATACCTCTCGCAACCAGAATCCACACTTCTCGTACTTAGCATACAATTGATGCTCTCGTAGAGTCTGAAGAACTTGCCTCAAGTGCTCGGCATGCTCCTCCTCAGAGTGTGAATATATCAAGATATCATCTATGAAGACGATGACAAACTGATCCAAGAATTCTCTGAATACTTGATTCATTAAGTCCATGAAAACGGCTGGAGCGTTTGTGAGTCCGAACGTCATTACCCTAAACTCGTAGGACCCATATCTCGACAAGAAGGCAGTCTTTGAAACATCCTGCTCTCTAATACGTAACTGATGGTACCTCTACCTCAGATCTATCTTCGAAAATAAAGTTGCTCCCCTCAACTGGTGGAACAGATCATCGATTCGAGGCAACGGTTACTTATTCCGTATCGTGACCTTGTTCAATTCCCGGTAGTCCACACACATTCTCAGTGAACCATCTCTCTTATTCGCAAACAAGACTGGAGCGCCCCAAGGTGAGGTACTCCTACGAATGAAGCCCTGACCTAACAGCTGCTCTATCTGATCTCATAGCTCTCGCATCTCTGCCGGAGCCATACGGTACGGTGCGCGTGCTATAGGTCTCGTATCAGGCAATAGGTCTATAACAAAGTCTATTTCACGACTGGGCGGTAGGCCTGGTATCTCCTGAAACACATCAGAATACTCCCTGACGACAGGGATCGAATCTAAGGGAATCACAACCTCCTTAGAGGTATCCTCCTCTATGTAATACAAATGAGCGGTCGAACCTCCCTCTGGGAGAGGCATCGCCACTACAAACATCTCTTGCCCCGAAATGGCAAAAACAATACTCCACCGAAGTAGACAATCATGGCTCTATAGGCGGCGAGCCAATCCATACTGAATATAACATCATGCTAATGCATATCTAAGACTAACATATCTACAGGTAATACCAAGCTACCAGTCTCTACCCCCACTCCCGGGCATATAAAGAAAAATAAGAGACCCACTCCCAAGATGGTGAGTCTACGCACGTCACTGAGCTCTCTGCTGTGGCTAACAACCCTAAGGCTTTCGCAAAAAAAAGCTTATAAAATAGTGCGTTGTACTCGTAACAAACAAATCTCGACTCATAGTAACATGGATAGAAAAACATACCCTCAATCGCGGGTGGTGCCTGCGGGGTTGCTGCCTGTGGGAAATTATAGACACGTCCGCCCTGTAGCTTTCTCTGCTGAACTAAGGCTGTTGAAAAGGGTGGCGGAGTTGGCTTCTGGGGTACATTGTCAGCACATTCCTGCCGTGGGGCCCTATTCTTCTCTAGATAATTTTGACGCCTATGGCCATTCCTGCCACATTGGAAACACCTCCTCTGAAACTGCTTCCCTTCCTTACGGTATTGACTAGTCTCTCTTTTTCCCTGGTCTTGCTGGCCTTGAGGGGAAATCTGCGGAAAAACTATGTCAGGGCGAGGACAATCCATCCACTTGTGACCCAGTTGTACACATTTATAGCAGAGTTTCGAAATTCTTTGCCGGTCAGGTTGTAGTTTATCCCCAATCTGATTCGGACAAGATTTACATTTGTGGTCCTCCATTCCACAACCGAAACACCTCTTGGTGATTTCATTCTGAACCTGGCTTCGTTGTCCCTGACACTCTTGTCTTTGTACATAAATCTCGTTACTACTGGAACTGACTCTATCTTGATTGTTTTGTTGTCGCAGATTTGGTGCCTTCGCACAATTCTCAACATTAGTCTCATGCACTAGGTTAACCTCTCTAGGTCTTTTGCCTCCTTTAAGTTGTAGGTTGCGTTCTTGGTATTGTAGAACTGCAGTGGTAACTGCTTGGCAAACGATACCTGCTAACTCAGCGGTTGATACTCTCCCTGGGGATACCTGAGGTGTGAGTCGATCTTGCTCAATGACTCCCTTAACCGTCTTATCTAGTTCATCTTGACGATCCATCTGAAAATTTGAGTAAATTTGGATGAGTCCATCATTCAAATAAACAAATAGCAGAAGTACGAATTTCCAATGTATAGAGATAAACACAACGTTCCTAGTATTAGGGCTCTATATCAAAGAAAGCAACGCTGAAAGCATAATAAGCCGCACAGATCCTAAAGGACACTAGAACCTGATGCTCTGATACCACCTGTGACACCCCGCCTAATTAAATACCGGGCGATCACTCCTTTATTAAATTAAATCAAGGTTAACAGTTGGTTAATTCTCAGCATCACTGACGATAAAATAAATTTTCCAATTTAACACCCTAAATAATTAAGCTAAGTGTCAAAAACATTTTTCATACAAACTTTCCAAATTTTAATTAAAGAAAAAAGATTTATTTATTTAAAACAACATTTTTACAATTAAGAATCACACCACAAAAAGCTAAAGAACATAATACATTCGTCAATCGAATGTCAACATATGAAACTAAAATCACAAATCCATCCTGAATAAATCCCATAGAACAATACCGGAAATGACTGAAATATAAATGTCCCAACAACAAATGAAATGATGAAAAGGGGCGACACGTGCCCAATAAATGAGAGTACTAGGAGTGGAGTCAATAACGGAAGCCGTCTACTCAAGTGACCTGCAACTCCCACCTAAGCTGCAGCTCGTTCTTTTCAAGGGATCCTAAGCAAGACGCCCCTGTGGCTGGGCACCTGAAAAATATACATATATATACAAGAGAGAGAGAGAAAAAGAAACGGGTCAGAGCCCGAAAGTGTGTTTGATTTAAAATACGTTTAGCGAGTATTTAAATTGATACAGGCCAATGCAACAACATATTAGTACGTCCCTCTCTTGAGAAAATACTCACCTCTCTTCTAATTTGCACACCTATCGCATTAACCTTCCCAATGGTTTGTTTTAACATTTATCATACTAGTCTTTCTAAAAGATTTAACTTAACTTATATTACTCGAAAGATTTACAATACACGATTTCGATTTAAAAAGATGTTCCAATTTGTAGCCAAAGTTCTCTATCTTTAACTTCGTAAAAATTTATAAAGTACCCGTGACATTTTATACTTTCTCAAAACAAGTATTTATAATATAAGTCAACAACCATGTCCTACTTATCCAATCACAGTAGTCTGTCTCAAATTTCATAATCTCATATATATATATATATATTAACTACTCGTATAATATATATATATAACAGCACCCCGAATAAAACTATGGTGCGTGCATACTTCCACTATCCAAACCCCATACCACTCAAATCAAGGGGAATACGAATTCGGAATCACTCTCGAATTGTATTAACACATACACAAACAATATTGAGGCGAAGCATAGATTCCAAGTCTCTAAGAGGATGGCACATACTCGCGTCTCTTAGGACCGTCTGAACTATCGATTCGATAGCCTGTACCAAGGATATCTATCTTCTAGGGTAAAAGTCAATATCCCCCATAAAGGTCCCATCGAGATAAGACTGTCCCAGCGCAGTAGCCTCAAGGATAGCAAGTAGCGCGGTATGTATTTCACATGCATATAATATATGTACACACAATCATATAAATATACTCCTTTATCATATTGAAATAGGTTCTTCTCATCACCCGTAATTATACCATTAATCCTTAATTTCACAGTTATAGAATTACGTATGAGGTTTTATTCCTAACCTTAACTCGAAGGGGTTTTCTCACTTATTACCTAACACTCGTGGATTATATCCGCACACATCTGAAATTCAGTAAGTGACTTTATTAGATTCCAACGTAACTCTCTTACGCACCTCACCCTTTAAATTCATAAATCTAACAACCTAAAGTAAATCTCCCATAAATATCATTCTTGTTGAATATTAAAGGTTCCAACATTATTACATATACCCTACTGGTCCTCAATGTCTCCCAAATCATTTTATTTAAAATGCCCAAAAATTATTTCACGATAAACTTAATTTAACTAATTAAACAAGGGAAATAGGAGTCTGCCAGGAGGGGTCGATCGATCGAAGCTTGGGGCTCGATCGATCGATCGATCAAGAAGGTCTGGGCAAAATTCTGCAGAATGCAGTTACGGGATTCATCAAACTTCTTCATCCAAAACTATGTTTTTCCATTCTAATCGTCCCAAAAATCCTACTTTCATCATCATAACATTATACCAGGTGTTTATAATGTAAATCATGTGTATAACTATCATTAAACATGGATTTTCAACCTAAAATCATGTCCAATCATCAAGAACCCTAGAATTTTCTTAAACAGATTTCTAATGAATCTTTCTCCAATATTTCTTTATTATGATCACCAAATTTCGTGGATTATTACCTCTACATGGCAAGGGTTTCCAGAATTAACATATACATCAATATTACATGGGTTCTCCTATCAAAAATGGGGTTTTCTTCCATAGTTTTTATCACAATTCATTCCTAAACTAACATGAAGATTGCATCAACAAAAATAGCAAGTTTAAACACTTGCCTGGGATTTTGGTATGCAGATTCATGACTGATTTTGGTATGGCTGCGTTCCTTGACTCGTGATCTACGCGGTGGTGGGGGTGGCGGTGCAAACCGGTGGCTTTTTGGCCTTGGATTGCCTTGGAGCTCCCTCCTCTCTTCTCCAATGGCCGTCACTTGATTTGTGAATGTTCTAACCCTAAGAGGCTGACCTAATGGCTAATATAGGTTGGCTGAAATTCGTGGGTTTAATTACCCTCTTATGTAAAATGACTAAAATGCCCTCCCGGGGCACCAATTAGGCCTAAAAACGCCCCGAGACCCAAACTAAACCCCCGGGTATACTTTTCTGACTGTCTCGACCCTTCCGGACGCGTTGGCGCACTCAAAACGACCATACGAACAACTTATAAAATATTTACTTTTTATTTAACAAAATTAGTCCTGACGTGACACGGGCACGTCCCGACTTAAATTTTCGAAATAGTCATTTAATTCACTTATGACATTCAATATAACCAATATAATATATTACTATGATCATTAGTAATATTCAACAAGTTTCCCATAATTACTAACTCTCGTCACGTTAATAATTATTACATAATTAATTTCCGGATTTTTATTAAATCAACCGTCACATTAAAATTAATAAATCCCCAAATTAATATAGCCTAAAAATTCGGGGTATTACATTTAGTACTCTCTATTGGGACATATTGTCCATTGTATTTATTTCGGATATTCAGTTTTGGATTATATTGGTTTTATATAGCCGTTTTGGATTTTAGCCGATTGTTGACTCAGCAAGACTTTATTCCTTATGTATTGCGTGATGGTTTGAATTATTGTATAGTGTGAATGTTTAATTATTTCCGCATGAGTATTGTTCTTGGATTAATCAAAGATAAAATATGGAACCGGTCTAACTTCATTTAGGTGATTAGTAATTAAAAAGTTTTCGATAGTGATGCTAAAAATGAACAAACTGAGAAACCTGTTTTAATTTAATTTAGGATTGATCACCCGAGATTTAATTAGGCGGGGTGTCACAGAAGTTAAACCCGACCAAATGCATCTTCAGAGTTTAGGATGGAATGTTCCTTGGATACATAGTAAATCAAAGTGGCATTGAAGCTAATCCAAATAAGATCAAAGCCTTGATAGAAATGCAATCCCCAACCAGCAAAAAAGATGTTCAAAGGCTAACGGGGCGTGTAGCAGTACTCAACAGATTTGTGTCCTGAGCAACAGACAGATGTTTACCATTCTTTAAGGTACTTAGAAAAACCTTTGAATGGAATGACGAATGTGAAAATGCCTTCCTGAAATTGAAGAATTACTTGGGAGCACCCCTACTACTCTCTCGAACAGTACTGGGAGAAAAGTTGTATTTGTATCTAGTTGTATCTGAATTAGCTGTTAGCTCTGCCTTAATCAGGGAGGAAAATGGAGTTCAAAATTTGATTTATTACACTATAAAAGATTTTCGAGGAGTAGAAGTTAGATATCCCAGGCTGGAGAAATTAGCATTGGCCTTAATTGAGGCTAGTAGACAGATGAAGCCATATTTTCAAGCTCATACCATAATGGTATACACAAGCATTCCACTGAGGTAGGCTTTGCATAAGCTAGAGAAATATGGAAGATTGATGTATTGGGATGTGGAGTTAAGGGAATATCATCTCGTATATGAACCAAGGTCATCTTTAAAAGGCCAAGTTGTGGCTGATTTTATTGCAGAATTCACTTACCCGGAGCTCCCCAAGCAGTAAGGATTCCTGTCGAGCAACATTCAGAAGTCAGCAGATCTACTGGAGATATCCCTGACCACCTCCAAGTAAAAGAAATTATAGAAGGAGCTAACGCCTATCAACCAAATCCTTCCAGAGGAGTACAAGAGATGAAAAAGAAATATGAAGAAGTAAAAATAAAATCTTCCATCAAGGGATTCTGACAAACCAAGCATTTGACAATGATATCCCCATATGGAGTTTGTATATTGATGGATCATCATATGCAACTGGATGTGGAGCAGGAATCATTCTCAATAGTCCAATTGAAGTCGACATAGAGTATGCTCTTCGATTCCAATTTCAAGCCTCCAATAATGTGGTAGAATATGAAGTCGTGATTATTGGTTTAAAGGTAGCCAAATCATTGAATATCGAGCAAGTTGTGGTATACAGTGATTCACAGTTCGTGGTAAATCAGTTGTTGAACTTATATGCAGCCTAAGGAGAGTTGATGTCCAGATACTTAGCTACAGCTTTGAAGGTAATCTCCACTTTGCTAGCTGTTCAAATGATTAGAATTCCAAGACTGGAAAATGCATGAGTAGATGCACTTGCTCAGCTAGCTTCAACGACTCTAATCGAACTGAGAAGAACTATTCCTATTGAGCTGCTTGCTGATAGGAGCATTGATGAATACCTAATGGTTAATTTTATTTCGGTTGACATGGGGACATCTTGGATGGATCCCATAAGAGCTTATATTGAGGATGGAATTCTATAAGCCGATTTACTTGGAGCAAAGAAGTTGAAATACAAAGCTGATAGATATGTGTTGGGTAAGGGTGTATTATATAGAAGAGGACTGACTGCTGGTCTCCAACGCTGTGTGCATCCAGCTAAAGTAAAAGATTTGATTAAGAAAGTCCATAAAGGTTCCTGTGGAGCTCATGTAGCCAGGAGAACTTTGTTGCAAAGAATCAACACACAGGGGTACTACTAGCCAACTATGCGAGTAGATTGCACAGCTTTGGCCAAGAAGTGTGATAAGTGTCAGAGGTTTTCTAGCATACACAAGGCTCCACAAGATGTCCTAACACCAATCACTTCACCTTGGCCCTTTATTTTATGGGGAATTGACTTGGTCCAACCTTTACCGACCACCCGAGGCAGGTTTAAATATCTGGTTATAGTTGTTGATTACTTCACTAAATGGGTAGAGGCTGAGACCTTGATCGATATGTCTTATGAAAAGGGTTATCATTTTATTTGGAAGAACATCATATTCAGGTATGTCTTGCCCAATGCCTTTATTACTGATCATGGCACACAATTTGTTAACGAAGAATTTGTTACTTATTACGCCGAATCCAATATCCAAAAAAATCCACTCTTCTCCTGGACACCCTCAAAGAAATGGTCAAACAGATGTAATGAATAGAACTTTGTTGAATGGGTTAAAAAAGGCTGGAAAATGCTAAAGGGAATTGGATCAATGAACTGCATTTCGTATTGTGGGCTTACCGAACAAGCCCTAGAACAGCTACTGGATAAACTCCATACATGTTACCATTGGGTACTAAAGTCGTAATTCCTGCAGAGCTAGGCTTACCAACTCTGAGAGTTCTTAACTTCAATACCCCAATCAGTGATTTGATGCGAAGGCTGGACTTAGACATGCTAGAAGAAGTACGTGAAGATGCAGCTTTAAGGACTGTAGCCTATCAATAACAGATTGCACACTTCTACAACAAAAAGGTGAGGTCGAGCAACTTAAAAGAAGGTGATTATGTTTTGAAGAGGTAATTCATAAGAACAATAAGCTTTAAGTCAATGGCATGGGCCTTATTGTATTATAGCAGTTGTCCGACGAGGCACGTATCGAATTGAGACTTTAGAAGGTGAAGAACTCAAGAATCCCTGGAATGCAGAACACCTGAGGAAATATTATCAGTGATGTAGTCATTATGTACTCAGTTCATTTCAATATTAATGAGAATATGATTTTCCCGAAATTTTTATTTTTTCGGAGTACTAGTGCTATGCACTACATTACAAATCTGCAAATGCATCAACAAATGCAACGCCAAAATGTTGGTCGTGGCACCAACAAATTTGGTTTTCAATACATAAAGGCACCAACAATTTGGTTGTCAACACAAATCACCAATAAAATTTTGGTCGGTATCAACAAAAACACCAACAATGTTGGTCGTGTCACTAACAAAGTTGGTTGTCAATTCATAAAGGCACCAATAATGTTCGTTGTCAACACAAACCACGAACAAAATGTTGGTCGATATCAACCACAACACCAAAAATGTTGGTCATTATCAATAAAGGCAAAAACTAAGTTGATTATCAATACATAAAAAGAAAAAACCATGCAAGGCAAAATTGTAAGTCCCAAATGCTTGGTTAACGAAGACGCGGATGAATGATTTTCATCTAAACTGGGCTAAAAGATGGACAAATACTCCACTAATACCTTGGAACCAAGGTAACTAATGCAATTATCTAAAAATTTAAGTACATTAATAGAACCATGGTGATGCACTGGTAATTGGTACGATACTTAGAATATTCCTAGGGTACCAATAGAACCGGTGAAAAACTACAGATTGACAAATTGTCGATCCAAAAATAGTGATTGACTAAAAGTTAATCCATTCACAAGTCAAAGACTAAGAAGACAATCATATACAGATATTGACTAAAAGTTGATCCACCTACAACCAAAGATTGATAAAATAAATCTTTTTTATTAAAGTAGATGAGTACATATTGTTATTTAACATGCAAAAACAAAATACAAATCTTTATTCTACGGGGCATTTTCCTTTAGTTTTAGAAACCGGATCCATGCAAGCTGGAGGATCATCCAAAGTATAAGGAGAGTTGATGAAGTTAAAATCTTAAAGCATCCTGGTATTGTTGCTACTAGGAAGATAAAGCAGATGTAGAGGTCAAATAATCTCTAGTTCATCATGTAACTCATAATCTGCTAAGTACTTCAAAATCATGCATTGAGGAATACGATGAACAGGAATCCAGTTGATATCTAACTTGAAAGGAGGATTATCAAGTTCAAGAAAGTCGGGGTCATACTAATCCCACGGTGAATTATTTCGATCCACCTTCAACACTGTCCAAGCGTTCATCCAACCCCATTTATAGGCCTCATTCTTAGTCTGTTGGAGTCTATCATCTAGATGTCCCAGAGTTTCATTATACCCATCCATCAAAACTCCCCTTAGTTGCTTATGAAATTGAAAGGTTAATTTATCAACTTGAGTCTGCAGTTTCTTCAATACTCCATCCTTAACTTCTAACTGGGAATATTGAGTGGATACTCACTCAGACAATGTCTACAACTTCTGGGACATCTCAGTAATATCTCGGTTTTTAGATTTTAACTTCACTGCTTGATTAGTAAGGGTCTATTGGGTCCTAATTTCTTCTGAATTTCCTCGGCTAGGCTTACTTCTTACTCGGGAAGAGGATGCAGACTTAATCTTTTTTAAAGCTTCCAACTCATCCCTTAATGTTTCATTTTCATCTTTTAAAAAGGAATATCCCTTAGTGGTAGTAGCAATAGCTCCAGAGACAGACTTCAAAAGAGTTACTTCATCCCTCAGATTATTATTCTCCTCTTCCAGAAGTTTGGCAATAGTTCCATCTTCTTAAACTTCAAGCTTAAGTAAAGCTTCCTTCTTATTATAAACAGAAATAAAGTTATAAAAACCTCGACCTACACTCAAGCTTCGAAATTTCTGCTCATAGCTCTAGTGCAATAGCGCAGTGGACTCTTTATATTGTTCTTGAAGTTCTTCTATCATCTCTTAATAAGTAACATTATTTTGTTACTGCCTTATTAAGTAAGTACTTTAAATGTTAGTAGGCCTCTTTAGCCTGCTCTAGTTCATCTTCACCAAGTAACTTAACAATTTATTCATCGGATAAGTCTGTATAATCTACTTTGAAAAGAACATTGCACTTCCTAAATATCTCTGTATCATTGGAAGACAGTTATTCCATCTTCGCTATAAACTAGCAAGAAGAAATGACCACCAATCAACGATAAGAATAAAGAACATGAATGATCAACAAGAGATAAAAAGGAATAAAAGATTTCTTTTATTGATAATAAATAAGTTCAGATACAATAAAAATGAAGAAAGGAAATAAAAAAGAAAAAGGGAAAATGTCGAACAAATTTACACCTTCTCTTTATCAATTTCAACCTTCTCAAAAGAATGAGCTACGGGTTGGAGTTTCTCGGTGTACTTAGATTGAGGAAGAGAAGACTCAGTGATTTTAGGTTGGTCGACGGTAGATTCAACCACTAGAAAGACTCCCTAGAACCAACTTCATCTTCAATCTCATCCTCAATGGTAGGAGGACGACCATGAGTATGTCTCTGAAAAAGTTCAGAGCCTTTAATAATGTTTAACTCCTAAAGGGAAGCGACCCAACCATCTATGAAACATTTTTGTTTTTCATACTCAATCTGAGCAGAGGTAGTAGAAATGGATTTGTTCCAGCCCTTATCCCAGCCAGCACTGAAGGACGTATTTACAGTAGACTTTCTCTTAGATCTGGCAGAGGATACAAGCTCTTCAGCAGTCTTATCCCTAAGCTTAGCTTCCTCTACCGTGCGCTCAGCTTCCTCTGCCCTGCGCTCGACTTCAGGATATTTTTCACCAGACGTCTACTGAGCAGTTTCAGTTATCCTTAATTTATTCGCCCAAGTACTCTTCTCAGTTTCCAGGGCTTGATGAGAATCAAGAAAAGACTTCTTCAAGACAGTCAAAGATACCTCTACATCATTTGAATAATAAGCTCGAATTGCACCATCCTTCTCCGGCATAGTATTGAAATGCACCAAGAACTGCAAAAGAAGAAGATCAAGATTAGGATATGATAAATATAAAAGACAACAAAACCAAGAAGATGGAAATTACTTACTGGTGCAAGGCTTTGAACAGCCAATTCAGAAACCTTTTCTCAGGGTAGCTTGGCATCCACCCCCCGTGGTCTGGAAGAGTACCAGACTTGATCAACTTCCTGGACAAACTAGGAGTGATAATTGCTGGAGGGCCATCGGAAGAAGGTAATTCAACCAAGCTCTGTTGGTCAGTCACCTGGTCGACCTGTTTCTCTTCAAGCCCTCTCCTAAGTCTCCTCAAAGGAAGTTCAACATCTTTGGGAGCTGCGTCCTTAGGAGCTAGGTCTTTGGGGGCTGGGTCTTTAGGGGTTGGGGGCTCTCTCATGATTTCCCCTATTTTCTTCTTGGCCCCCTTAACATGTTTTTGGGAGCTAGAAGTGCTACCACTAAGAAGATCAAGAAACTTTCTCTTCTTCATGATTTTAGAAATAGGAGTATCTGAATCAGCAGCAACTTCTTGAAAAAGATCAATCACTAGAATAGGAGAAGCTGTAGGTCTAGAAATAAATGAAGAAACAGTACTTCTGTATTGAAGCAAATAGGAAGCATACCTAACGTGCTTCTCAGTAACTATCTTGTGAAGTCCCCAGATAAACTTCAATTCTTTCAAATTTACTTCACTCTCTTTGGGGGCTTTCTTTTCGGGTTAACTGCAATTAAATTTATAATGCAAAAGTCAGTATGACATTTTATCAAATATAAATAGGGAAAATTTACTAAAACCCAAAAAACCTATTCCATTGCCAAAGAGTGGACATCTAGGTCTTTTATATTTAGCACCTCCAACTAAAGGGGCAAGTTCCTAAATTTTTACAACTACCCCATGATCAAAATAATCCCTATTAGAACCAGGGAGGTTAACTACTAAAGCTTTACAAACTGCCCTGGTTTTCAAATAAAAAGTGGTATCACTAGTTACCTATTTATAACAAAACATTATTTTTGGAATCCCTAAATGGATTCCATGGATTTGATTTAACCTATATGCTCCATTCACTACTCTACATGTGTTAGGAGCTACTCTTGTAGGTACAACGTCAAAATATTGATAAAACTCTAGATACGGCATATTTGTATGAAGTGTGAACCCACACTCAGCAATAAAGATGGAAGAGAATCAATGGCCTTCAGCAAGAAAGAAAAAATCAGAAGGAAAAGTGGGATGTTCCAGTACAACCCAAGATGGAATGTTAAAATCACTCTTGAACTTATCAAGCGACTCGATAGAATAAACCATGATGAAGAAATAAAGAAGAAGAGAAGAAAAATTCTTACAAGGGTTTAAGGATTCAGCAAGAACTGAAGATAGAAAAGAAAACGATCGCACAAAAGTTCAAAGAACACAGCAGCAGAATCAGAAATGAAAAGATAGAATATGACAAAAGTTTTAACGCTCTTTTTATAAGTCGCCTCGAAAACTGGGAAAAGTAATGATTAAAGTGAACGACGGTTCAGTTTACGGCGGCTAAAAAGAGAAAAGACGAAAATACCCCAGAAACGCTCGCTAAAATTTAAAACGTTTACAAAATTTCCATTCGCGCCGAAAATTATCAAAAAAACTAGAAAAAACGCATAAGTCTGGAAGATTTGCAGTCGACCAAGTAGCCCAAAGCATAATATTCCACACTTTCGCATAATCTCCAAGTATGAAACATTGGGGGCTTCTGTTGATACCAAAATTCACCACCTTATATGGACCAATTATAAGTCAACACGTGTCATCCAATGTGGCATAATTCCAAATTAGTATAACATAAATCCCCAATCAACAAGGCAGACCCACCAACAGGGGAAGCCTGATTAACAAAGAAGACAGACCAACAAGGTAGCCCAACCAACATGGGATACCAACCAACTAGGAAGACCGATCAACGGTCGAAAATCCAATCAGTGTAGCCAACGAAGCGACAACAGTAATATAATTAATTCTCATTATGTATTGATGTAAATCCCTAACAAATAAAGGCATTCCATCCTTTCATACGATAACTATCAGCACTCGTCTTGGGCTATAAATACATTGTATCACCCTCATTGTAGGAGGGAGAAAAAAATAGGTCAACACAGTCAATAAATAACAGTGGACGTAGGCTTTTCCATTGAGCCTAACCACTTTAAAAATCTCTTTGTCGTATTTGTTTTAATTTATTTATTGGTGATCAATCAATTAGGCCTAGTCTAGTTTTTTGCATCAACATCTCACCTTTGTAAATTAAGAAATATCACATTTCACAAGTTGAGTGAGGGAATAATCACAAATTATTTATGGCACAGGAGGGAGAATATCATTGTTGATGTCTAAAAATGGCAAGATCCAATTTTATAATCATGGATAAATAATAAGAGAAATCTAAACAAACACACAAGAGACAAAGATTTTTGAAGTGGTTCGACTATGAAGAAATCCCACATCCACTGTTGATTTTATTTATGGTGATTACAATAGATCAGTATGGTGTTCTTGAGAATTTTAGAGTCATCCCGTTGAGCTAAGGGATCTTGTATATTAATAGTCGTCTAGAACCCTAGAGACGGAATGCCTTTATATTTACGGGCATTTACATTTGTATACAATGAATGAGACTTTTGTTATTCAGTGTTGGTTGCCCTTTCATCCTAGTAACTTTTACTATTCTAGATGGTTCACATTATGGAGATGGTCGGAATTCCAGTAGACTAGGTTCCTCTAACGCCGATCAAGATAGTTAAATGATCATATTTCCTGACAGGTGTCTTTTGTTCATTGGTCCACGTGGGGGGGTAATTTTTACATACAACAAAATCTCCCAATTCTCCATGCTTGATGATTGATCTAAAGTATGGAGTATTTCTTCAAAATGTTGTTCGGCATGCTATCTGAGCGTTGGTCGGCATCTGACCTTCCGAACTTGTAAAAAATCTTGTTGGCACTGTGGATAATGGCATTTTTGCAAATTATTCAAACTTTTTCGAACCGCCAAAGGGTACGCTGGTCTTTTTATGCTTTTGGAAGCGTGCAATCGGTGGTAGTTCAATCATGTAGTTAGTTAATCATTCCATCCCTATTATCTAGGAAGCCTATAAATAAGTAGAGGTTTCCTTTCTTTTCTTTTCACCCCAAATTTTCTGCACTTAGAGTTTTTCCTTATTCTTGAGTTTTCTTTTTGCAATCGCTTGCTTCCTGCTATCCATCACCGTTTTTCCATCTTTTCTATCATCTTTAAATTTTTGTAAGATTTCTTTCCTTCTTTTTCTGTTTTCACCCTTTTCTGTGTTTCGTGGTTTACTTTGTGGATGAGGATTCGTTAGAGGAGTTTAGGGAAAAAAGGAAAATTCCTGACTGGGTAGACCTAGAAATAGCTCAGGGTCCTATAAATGTTTATTCTTTAGGAGAGGGTCACTGAATTTACATTTTTTTATTGTTGAGTGTGGTATCACCTTTCCCCCAAACTCTATGTTTCTTCATTTTTATCAATATTTTGACGTAGTTCCTGCTAGAATATCCCCAAACATATGGGAGGGTGGTAAATGGAGTACATAGGCTAAATGAGATTATTGGGATGCACATTGGGATCCCTGATTTGATGTTCTGTTATAAGTGGGGAACCACTGGAGAGAGCACCTATTATTTGATGACTAGGCAAGCCAGTAGGGCTTTAGTAATTAATATGCCATATTCCAATAAAGATATTAGACTTATGGCATTGTTGTCAAGAATTGGGAATATGCCCTATATTACACTGGATCCAAGTGCCCCCAAGAAGGGTGTGGCATAGGCTATAACTTTTTCATATTTATCATTTATTTGTAGACTTACCAACTAACTTTCTTGCTTTGTATTATTTTGCAGATGAGAGTAAGAAAAAGTGTCGCAAGGAGGGAAAATCCAACCTTACAGACCTTAAATAATTATGGGGTCTCAATCAAAGAACACTCAAGAGTTGCTTCTGTACTGCTAGATTACAAGTGCTAAATTACGCCTTTTGTTGCTCGACCCTCACTTGCACTGCCCCAAGTTGCCCTCAACTTAGAATAAGAGCATGCATCCACTTCGTCGATTGCATAATCATCTAGGGTTGAATTCATCCTAGGAGTAATTACTTCTCCCTTTAAGTCTTTGGACATCACCACTTCCCGACATCCCCTCAATCGAGATGGTGAAGAGAAAAATTCCCAACCTGTTGGATAAGTCTTCTCCTCCAGCTACCAAGAAAACCAACCTTGGTAAGAAGAAATCTCAAGCTAGTGATAAAAGGCCACTAGTTTAGAACACTGAAGAGTTTAGAATTGAAGAGCCTCAATATAAAAGACTAAAGAAAGGCTTGTCTGGCCAGCAAGATCAGGCCAAAAAGTCCTCTAAGTTGGCCAAATTTGCTGTGGCAGCTAAAAAATCTTCTATCGATCAAGGCAGAATTAAAAATGCTTTTGTTTCCAACAACCCTGGGCTGGCCAGGGAGTTAATAAAGGCTGGGACATTGCCTACTGATAGGTCAGCTGCAGTCCCTTGACTAAAGTCCGTTTAACTGAGAGGGCTTCTCAACTTTAGCTTTTGTAAGTTTCTTTAACTTTTCTATTGATAGGCCACATTTTTAAAATATTTTAGCTGATAACTCTCATTTTCTTAAAGTTTTTGGTAGACTTCAATTAAATGATGGATAAGGATGACCAAATAAGATCCTCTTCCTCGACTGACATTGAGGAGGCTTTAGAAGGTTTGAAAAAATCTTTACAAGCCTCTAGTGAATCTCTGGATAGAGAGAAGCAAGCCTATCAGGAGAAGTTTAAGACTACCGAGGATAAGGCAATGGCAGCTAATAACGCCCGAACAACTACTGAGAATGCCTGAATAGTTGTTGTTAATGTGCTGACTCAAGATAAATGAAAAATTATTGAAGCTGAGCACTTGGCAAAGGATGCTAAATACAAAGTGGTTATTTGGACCAATAATAGTTTAGCTATAAAGGCCAAGGGCAAAAAGGATAATGAGGAGGCAACAAGCAAAGGATTGGAGAAGGCCTTCACAACCGCAGCCATCCAAATTGATTATGCCAAAAATCAGTTCGATAAGGAATATTGGTCTAAGGCCTTGAAAGAATTTGGAACTCCAAACTTTTTCAGAGGCATGACCCAAGAACTCCTCCTAACCTAAACGAAGACTTTAAAGCTGAAAATGAGGGTTTGTAGAGTCTTTAAGGGTTCCTATTGACTCTGTCGACCTACCTGTTGTCGATCAAGACAAGACTAAGGAGAAGGACAATGAGAATGTGTAACTCCTTTGAAAAATGTTACTAAAGCCGTTTATTAAAAATAAAATATTTAAGTAACTCCGATCTATTTTTTTAAGGAACTCTTTTCGTAAAAACCAAACTATTTGAACACAAGATGTGTTTAATAAATCAGTATGTACGAGATCTATTCAAGTTTTGAATAACAGGTTTATAAAGAAGTTTAAAAAAATTAAACTCAGCACAACCAAGAGTGAGATGAGGAGATGTAGAAAGATTATGTTCACAATGTTTTTTACGTGGTAAAACCTCACCAATTGAGGAAACATCCACGACTCCCTCTACGGAGTAAAATGAAAAATCCACTAAATCAAATATATGATTTACAAACTATGTAACTAACATGCAAACAACTCAGACCTATATAAGTTTAGGAATGTACCCTCTGGGGTCCTTAAAACTTCTCTGCAGTTCTGATTGTAGATGTAGTTCTCCCAGTTTGTTAACTTCTGATTTGTTTCAACACTTTACATCGACCCTTTGTTCACAAGATCTTATTACCAACACTTTTCGTGTTGTAGGGTGAAAGTGTTTGTGGAGGTCCTTTCTAACACATGCATGCACACACACACACTTATTAAGTACAAACAGTCCTAACAAATTACAGTAACACTATATGCTGTGATCTTTTCTTTTTCTTTCTTCTTACAAAACTTTGCACCTTATTTTACCTTTAAATCATTCCCAGAATCCACGGATACCTTGCTAGGAAGACAGACAAGGTCTTAATCAATCTCAGAATTTAGAAAAGTTTTTCGAGATTGAAAACCTCCAAGTGAGATTCCAAACTAGGTCAAAGGTTTAGTTTTACAAGAACTAGAAACAGAAAGCATTTATTGTTGATTTCAAAGTAAGCAAACGTTTTATAGAAAATAATCAACAATGTATTTCTCAAGATGAGAAATAAAGAATGAAACTAAGTATAATGTAACATGAATAACTCAGATCTGAAATTTCTATGAAATCAGAAAGTAGATCTAAGTAAACGTTTAAGTTGAGAACAAGATCTAACGAACAAGAGGTTACAGCAACAATTACAAACTCAACTCAAACTCTCAAACACTCAAGAACACTTAGGGTAGTGTTTTGGATATAAAGGTGTTTTGAAGAAGTGTTTGAGTTTGGATGGAAGAGGATTTGACGAACAGGGTTAGGGTTTCTAACTCTCTCTCTTCTCTGTGTTTTCTCTCTTCTCTCTTCTCTCTCTTCTCTCTCTACACTCTATTTCTCAGAAAAATGAAAATGGCAAAAGTCTTCGAAGTCTGAGAATAGGGTTCCTTTTATAGGGTGAGGAGAAGGTTCGAGAGACTGGATCAAAACCAAGGGCCAGGATTAAGTCAAGTCAAATTGACTTAGATCTAAGGGTTGTAATAAGGTGCTTAAATGATTCCTGATTGGTTTAAAAGGTTGTACTGGGATTCACCAAGACAACATGCAGATCGTCGATAGCTAATGATCCAAGGGCTAAAAACGTACGCGTTTTTAACTCAGTAAAGAAACACAATCTCAGTCAATCAGATGGAGACAGGTGTTGGTAAATAACAGGATATGAAACGCGCTTCTTAAACTAATTAAAACCACACCCTGAAGTTTACTCCGCTTTCGAATTCTACCCAAGGTAACATTAGGACAATAAACCCAACAAATTATATTTACAAATTTACCACAAAAACTTTTAAATCAAGTTTTAATTAAGAAAACCTTATTTAAAAAATGTTTAAAAAATCCAAAAAAATTATTAAAATTCCAACTTAGGGATTTAAACACACTCAACATATGTACACACATAATTATGCAGTATGATATGCAAAAAATAAATTCTACTGTGAGTGAGTGTTGGCAATTTGTTCTTGATCACTACAAGATAGAGAGATGAAGTAGCAAACCAACATCTGAGATTCTTTAGATTCTAGGGAGGACAAAATTTTGTCACAATTTCCAAACTAAATGAGCACTTATACAATATAGACTCAAGTGAGTCAAAAGTATAAGGGCTTCAATCTCCCCCTTTGGAAATATGAGACAAAATCTCCTTTAAGTCATCTAGGACTCGTAGGGCAACAAGAAAATAAGAAAAACTTATTCCTATCAAAATTCTATCTACCCAATACCTAGAAATCAAAAAATACATAGCTCAACTAAGTACATTTGAATACCCTATTACAACTGTTGAGAGTAACTGTACAATAAGAACCTGCAATAAATCACAAAGATCAAGCTGTTTAGCATATGTAAGAATTGAATAGACTCAAATTTCTCCCCCATTTTGTCTCAAATGGACAAAGGGAACAACTTGGATAAACAGCAAAGTTATTAGTCAGCATAAACCATACCAATAGATTTTCGTAATGAAATGAATCTATTATAATCTAGAGGTTTGGTAAACATATCTGCGAGTTGTAGATCAGTAGGAAGATAATTAATTTCTAATTCCTTAGATTCAACCAATTCGCGTATAAAATGATGTCTTATTTTAATATGCTTTGTTCGCGAGTGCTGAACAGGGTTTTTAGAAATATTAATCGCACTTTGATTATCACAATAGAGATGCAATAGGTTTTCTTGAATACCATAATCACTTAGCATTTGTTTAAGCCACATTAATTGAGCACAACAGCTGCCAGCGGCTATGTATTCAGATTCAGCTGTCGAGAGTGATGTGCAGTTTTGTTTTTTACTGCTCCATCCTACCAAGTTATTACCTATATAATAACATGCTCCTGATGTGCTTTTACTATCATCAGTACACCCAGCCCAGTCAGCATCAGTGTACCCAATTATAGTGCTTGGTGTGTCATTAGTGTACCAAAGTCCTAGATTTAGAGTGCCTTTTACATATTTAATGATACATTTAACAGCATTCGAGTGGCTCTCTTTAGGGTTACTTTGATATCGAGCACATACACACACAGCATACATAATATCAGGGCGCGAGGCAGTAAGATATAGTAAGGTGCCTATCATACTACGATACAGAGTAGGATCTACAAATTTTCCATTTTCATCTTTGAAAAGTTTTAGCGTAGTACTCATGGGCGTTTTAGCATTTTTAGCACTCTCGAGGACAAATTTCTTTACTATCTCTAAAGCGTATTTGGATTGCGATACTAATAATCCTTATGAATTTTGTTTGACTTGAAAGCCTAAGAAGAATTGTAGCTCCCCCATAAGGGACATTTGAAATTCCTTATGCATAGTTTCAGAGAAGGATTTGACTTCTGAGGGAGAAGTTGATCCAAATATAATATCGTCAACATAAACTTGAGCAATAGTGATGTGTTTGTCAAAATGTTTGACAAAAAGAGTTTGGTCATTTCTGCCTCTTTTGAAACCTTTATCAAAAAGAAAACTGGAAAGACGCGCATACCAAGCTCTAGGAGCTTGTCTAAGGCCACACAAAGCCTTTTTCAGACGAAATACATGATTTTGATGTTTAGGGTCAATGAACCCTTTAGGTTGCTCTACATAGGTTTCTTCAGCCAGTATTCCATTAAGGAACGCAGATTTGACATCCATTTGGTATAGTGTAAAGTGCATGTGGCAAGCTATAGCAAAAAGCAAACGAACAGATTCTAAATGAGTAATAGGAGCAAATGTCTCGTTAAAATCTATTCCTTCTATTTGAGAGTATCCTTGAGCAACTAATCTAGCTTTATTTCTAATTACTATCCCATTTTCATCAATCTTATTTTTGAAAATACAACGTGTGCCAACAACCTTTTTGTGATCAGGACGTGGAACAAGATACCAAAAATCATGAATGACAAATTGTAAAAGTTCTTCCTGCATAGCAGAAATCCAGTGAGAGTCATTCAATGCCTCATTTACATTCTTTGGTTCCACAAGGGAAACAAAACATGCATAATGTACATAGTTTCTGAGTTGGGATCTTGTACGCACTGGCTCACTAGGGTTACCAACTACGTTATTTATGGGATGATCTTTAGAAACCCAGTTAGGTACCTCAGGTGTCTCAATAGGTAATGAATTATCCATTACAGAGGAGTCATTTTCTAAAATATTTGTAGACTCTTCCTCAATAGTAAATTCACCAGTCTTGCTTTCTACAGTAGTGTCACTAACAATTACATTTATGGATTCCATCAAGGTTTTAGTTCGAAGATTATACACTCGATAATCTCTACTGTTAGGTGAATATCCTAGGAATATGGCTTTATCTCCCCGGCTCTCAAATTTGGATAAGTGTTCCCTATCTTTGCATACATAACAAGTACTGCCAAAGGTTCTAAGATATTTGAGATTGGGCTTTTTATTGCACCAAAGTTCGTAAGGGGTTTGTTTGGAATTCTTTCTAAGATAGACCCTATTGATAATGTGACAAGCAGTACGAATGGACTCTACCCAAAAATATTTAGGTAAATTCTTGGCATGTAACATAACACGTGTCATCTCTTGAAGGGTACGATTCTTTCTCTCCGTAATACCATTCTGTTGAGGGGTCTTAGGAGCACTGAACTCGTGTTTATAACCATTATAGTCACAGTATTCTATAACACCAGTGTCTTTGAATTCACCACCTCTATCACTACGAATTCTATTCACTTGAGTATCCTTCTCATTTTCAATCCTAAGAAGAATTTTTAGGAAGGTTTGAAATGTTTCAGACTTTTGTTTTAAGAAGGCTACCCTAGTAAATCTAGTGAAGTCATCAACCATAACTAGGATGTAACAGTGTCCACAGAGACTAACTGTTTGGGAGGGACCCGTTAGATCCATATGGATGAGTTCTAAGAGATTAGAGGTAAGAATGTCTTTAACTTTCTTATGAGGTACCTTAACAATTTTACCTTCCTGACAGGAACCACAAATAAGATTGGGTATGAGTTTGATTTAGGAACTCCTCTAACTATTTCCTGAGAAGTCAGTCTACTAAGGTTATCGTAATTTATATGACACATTCTGTTATGCCATATCTCATTGTCATCCATTCTGGCAACATTACAGATTTCAAAATTGTTCATGACAGTGTAGCAATTGTCAGGAGTTCTGAATCCAGTAATTATGCATTCACCTTTTTCATTTAAAATTTTGCAATTGTTCTTTGAAAAGGTAACAGTATGATCTGAGTCACAAAATTGCGATATGCTAAGTAGATTTGCCTTAAGACCTTTGACTATAACATCTTGAAGAATAGGAAGCCCATCTTCTTGGAGAGTTCCTTTGCCTATGATTTGAGATGAAACTCCATCACCAAAAATGACTTTACCACCAGCAAAGATGGTTTTGTTTAAAAGTTTAGTTTCATCACCAGTCATATGCTTAGAACATCCAGAGTATAAATACCAACCAGATGATGTGTGTTTATCTTTATAGCAGTAACAACAACATTACACTTCATCTGAGGTAATAGATCATCTTTTCTAACCCCAATTGCCTTAGTTTTCATCTTGCGCTTATTAGCTCTCAATTGATAAAATTTGCGAGCTTTGGATTTTTGGTGAAAAACATTTTGCGCATAATTTTGAATTTTGTGAAAGACTTGAGCATTTGGTTTAGGAAAGTGCTTAGGATTCCTTCTAGGAAATGTTCTTTTAGGTTTGGTCTTTCTCTTTCTATAATTAGAGTTTCTATCTGGCTGTCTAGGAAGTATATAATTGTTGCGACTCCTCCTAGAATAGTTAAAGTTCTGATAGATATGAGGATTATAGATAGGTTTAACTAATCTCCTAGCATAGTAACTATCAAGAGAGTGCCCATATATGTCGCAGTAGGAGCAATAAAGATTGCTCAGAATTGGGGTCTCCTTAGGAAAGTCTCTAAAGAAAGGTTTTGAAGAGTTTTGAGGCTGAACTCTATTCCTAGATATAACAGTCTTGTATGAAGACTCACTCTTCCTAATAGAAGGGCAGACGTATTTAGCCTTAGGTAAACTTTCATGTTTAGAGCAACTTGATTCCCCAATGTTAAAATTTTGATTTTTTTGAATCAAACTCAGTTTTTAGAGAATGAAAGTCTGGGCATGTTTCAATAGGTCTTTTGCCT
The DNA here is from genome assembly GCA_949130495.1 of Sambucus nigra. NCBI lineage: Eukaryota > Viridiplantae > Streptophyta > Magnoliopsida > Dipsacales > Adoxaceae > Sambucus > Sambucus nigra. The sequence goes on from OX422220.1 coordinate 252,546,231, forward strand.
CCTGACACAAACTTGATAGTTTCAAAAGATTTTGTTTGTCTTTTCAAATTGGGGCAAAACCCTATTCCAGTTCGATCATCAGAATTGGTTTTTGATTCAGCAACAAATTCATCAAAACATTTTGAATTATTTTCAAATTTTGTAATTTTTTTGAAAACAGTTGCTGTCTTTTCTTTAGTTTTCTCCAATTCTAACAATGTCCCTTTGTATTTTTTCTCGAGAGTTTCATTTGTTTCTTTTAAATTTCTGAGTTTTTCATCAAACATTTTGATTTCTCTTTTATGAGTCAAACATTGGGTAGTATACTCTTCAGCATTTAGTTTAACCATTTGGCTTAGATCTTCTAACTTTTTATTGAGATCTTTCACAATCTTTTCTAGTCTAGCGCTTTTCTTGAGAGTTTTAGCATAAAGTGTGTGAATGTCAGGGAGGTCTTCATTGTTCGAGTCACTAAGTGTGGTGTGTGGAGTGACCCCTAAAGATTCATTTGTTAAATTCACACACCCATTGACATCGTCATTATCGTTATCCCTTTGACTCACACACCCCGAAGTAGAACATGCAACATTCTCAGTAATCAAAGCATCTAAAATAGTATAAACATGATTCTCAATAGCAGAAGTAGAGATACTAGAAACATTTTCATACACAGGCATAGGCACATCATCATTATATATGATCTTGGCAAAGAAAGACATGCAAGGATCAAAAACATCAGATGACTCAGGTTCCTCCTTTTCAGAGTCACTTGAATCATCCCATGTTTTGCAAATATTAGCTCTAGTATGTTTGTTTTGAGTGTTCAAGTTAACTCTACAGTCCTGTGCAATGTGCCCCAGTTTACCACATCTATAGCATTCAGTCTTCTTAAGGTCTCTATTAGGTCTAATGTGAGAGTCCTTGTGGTTTTTGTCATGGTTTTTCTCAAGAGGCCTGAGATTAGAGGAAGTTGGATAATTTGAATTGCCTTGTTTATTTGCCACTTTGTTTCTAAACTTAATAATTTTCTTAAACTGTTTTGTAATTAAGGCAATCTGATTGTCCAAACTCTCTATATTGCATTCCTCATCAAAATCATAAGTGGGGAATATAAGTTCAGGCTTAGTTAACTTAAAAGAGAAGCTCAGATTGGAACTAGTCTCTTTCCTATGGGTTTGTGTCAATTGTTTCTTAAATTCTAGTTCCATTTCCACAGTTCTTAGCTTACTACTGAGTAATTCAGGAGTGAGATTTTGATCACACATTTCCTCAATAACATATCTTTTGTTATCAAATTTCTGTGGTAATGATCTTATAATTTTAGATACAATTTCATGTCTATCATAAGTCACCCCATTAGCATGCAGTTTGGTCACATTATCAGTCAGGTTCATATAGAAGTCATCAAATGACTCAGTCTCAGACATAATTAAGGAGTTATACTGCTGAATAATCATTTGGGTTTTAGCAGCCTTAACTCTAGTGTCTCCTTCATGAGCAGTAACCAAGGTGTCCCAAGCTTCCTTAGAAGTGGTACAGGATGAGATTCTTTTGAACTCATGTTCATTTATGGACATAAATATGGCATTCTTTCCTTTATTATTATTTCAAGAAACTTGTTTCTCTTCTTGAGTAAACTCGCTTAATGCTTTCTTAACCCTCTCATTACTTCCTTCGTTGGCTAGTTTAGTAGGAAAAGTGTAACCATTTTCAACAATGTTGTAAGGACAATTTATCCATCATTATGTATATGATATGTCATACGCCATTACAAGAATGATAGTTGAAAAGATCACATCGTCATCAACAAAATCCGAAGATCAAAAGAAAGGAAGAATTCAGAAATTCAGACAGCCGGACCGGTCCGCCTGTTATTAAAACGAACCGATCCGCCTAGCCGGACCGATCCGCTGAGACCCGGACCGATCCGCCTTGCTCGTTTAAGACCAGTGAGCCCCGGACCGAATGCGAACCGAATCAGCCTCAAAATAAAAGAACCGGTCCGCCTTCGGACCGATCCGCCTAAGGCCCGGACTGGTCCGCCCTGGATAACCACGAACAGATCGTGTGCAAATTTTTAGGGCAAATGAATTCTTATTTATACCACGATCGGGGAGTTGGTTTTCTTAAGACTTACACACGATTTTCTGAGTTCCATAACTCATAAGTCTTCATGGTATTTGAGTCCATTGATTCATACCCTTGATTCACACAAATTCCATACATTTGTGAGTCACTTTTGGTAACCCAAGAACACCATTGATGTTCAACCCTTTGTGAAGTGGACCGCTTCTTCCTCTTCATTGCAGCCCTACTGGACAGGGATAGTTCCAGCCGCCAGCCCTACTGGAAAGGGTTTCTTCCAGCCGCGACTACAGAATCCGATACCCGAGGGTAATTCTTAGTCAAACTGTATTTCATTGTAATCCGATTGTAAACCGTCTTTTACAAATTATAGTGATATACAAATGGTTTTGCCCCTGTGGGGGATTTTTCCTTAACTTTGTGTGTTGAATATCTTGTGCATGATTTCATATTGTTTCAATCACACCTAGTTGCATGCTTAGGGTTAATTTGGGTTAAAAATGGCAGTTATTATATTATTTCTTAATTGAACGCAAGTGCCAACTCTTTCAAATTGGTATCAGAGCAGGTTACGCTAATCTATCGCGTATTCCTTTTTCCGCAAAATTTTTCTAAGATATCAATTTTCTGAATAAATTGATTTTTGAAAAGAGCGTGTTCAAATGGAGAAGTCATATTATAAAATGCCTATTTTTGACGGGTCGAATTATGCCTATTGGAAAGCCCGTATGAGGTCGGCTTTAAAAGCCATTGATGAACGTGTCTGGATTTTGGTTGAACGAGGGTGGACTCCTCCAACCGTGACTGTTGATAATGTGACCAACTTGAAACCTGACATCACTTGGACTGATGATGAATTTAAATGGTCATCTTTTAACTCTAAGGGTCTAAGTGCTATTTCTGGGTCTGTCACTCCTGATGAGTTCAAACGCATAATGACGTGCACCACGTCAAAAGAAGCATGGGATATTTTGCAACTTACCCATGAAGGAACGAATGCTGTTAAAGAGTCAAAATTGCAAAATTTAACAACTCAATTTGAAACCATCACCATGGATGAAAATGAATGTTTTGATGAATTTTATGCTAGGCTTTCTGACATTGTTAATACTAGCTATAATCTTGGTGAACATATTCCAAATGCTAGAGTTGTTAAAAAGATTCTTCGTTCCCTTCCTAAGCATTTTATACCTAAAGTCACTGTGCTAAATTCCTTGGGTAATTAAAATACTCTAAAATTGGAAGAAGAGATTTACAAACTTATGAAATAGACATGTTTCCTAAATCTGCCAAGTCAAAAGATAAGGGAATTGCCCTTAAAGCCCAAGAGAGAAAAAGTGAGGGGTCGGCAAGAAAGAGAGTCGAGTCGTCTAAAAAGATAGAAACTTCTGATTCTGAATGTGAGTTTAACCTAGATGATTTGGCACTTTTTGCTAAAAACTTCAAGAAAATTCTGAAATTTAAGAAAAATGGGAATTTCAAAGATAAAAAGAATTTTCAGAAAAATAAGTTTGAAAAGAAAGATTTCAAAGAACCCCCTAAAGACAGTGAGAGGTGTTTTGAGTGCGACGGTAAGGGACACAGAGAGTTTGAGTGTACCACTCGTCTGAATAGGGAAAAGGGTAAAGTTGTCCTAAATGCTACCCTTAGTGACGACAGTGAGGTCGAGTCTGTGGACTCGGGAGATGAGTCACCGCATGAGCGTAACTTCACCGCGTTCATGGCTAGTCATGTGAGTACTCGTAGTGCATCTCACGACGATGAGGATGCTACTTCACAGGGACACCTCGACAGCGAGAGCGAAGAGAGTGAGGGAGAGGAGGAAGGTAGTGAGGACGAGAGTAGCCTTCAACGCGCCTACGCCGAGTTATATGATGAGTCTTTCAAAACTAAAAAACGTAACAAGGTGTTTGTTCTTAGGATCACCGTGTTAGAAGAAGAGTTAGGAAAGACGAGAGAGAGAGAGTCCTCCACGTGCACCGCCATGAGAGAGAGAGAATCTACCTGGTTTAGTAAAGAGAATTTGCTTAAAGAGAGAGAGAGCAGTTTTGAGAAAGAGAAAGCAGACTTGACTAAACAAGTGGCTAGTCTTTCGAGTGAGATTCATTCCTCCCTGGAGACTCGAAAGAAACTTGAAGCCCTTGTTTCTCAGCTTACTCATGACCTTGAGAGAGCTAGGAAAGTCAAGGTACAAATCGAGGACAGATCTGGGAAGATGGGAAAGATGCTCCTCGGTCCCGCTTTAGGTTTTGGTGACAGGCAAGGAATAGGTTTTGATGGTGCCTCCACGTCCCAAATTGCACCCGGACCAATTCTTGAGTTTACTACGACTCCTTATGGCCGTCATAAAAAATCAAGAAGGAGAGTTCGACCAAGAAAAGCAAACCAAGGTCCTCCAAATACTGTGCCCTTTTGCTCCCATTGCAAAAGAAATGGACACCTTAGGGATGATTGCTATAAGTTGGGTCGGACACGACGTACGTTTGCTCCACCACTTCAGACTGATGAGTTTGCCAGTCTGAGAGAGCGTGTTGAGTTCCTAGCCGCCACATCACAGAGTTTGATGGAGGAATTCCGACGGATGACCTTATCATCAATGAATGCGCCCCGCATTCCAGCTAAAACCAACAACAACAAGGGAATACAAAAAGGTACCTACTCTTGGGTTCCTAAGAAAGAGAAAAAGGCCCTTGTTGTCCATGTCGCTCTCAAAGCCCATAATACCTCACAGTGGTATTTTGATAGTGGTTGCTCCAGACACATGACAGGTGATGCCTCATATTTTACCCATCTTGAGGATTATAATGATGGGAGAGTCACCTTTGGAGATGGTAGCAAATCTATCATAGTTGGACGAGGTACAGTAGAGTTACCAGGATTTCCAAAGCTAGAGAACGTGCTGTACATCAAAGGTTTGAAAGCAAACCTTCTTAGCATCAGCCAGCTGTGCGACGATGACTTTGCAGTGAAGTTTGACCGAAAAGCTTGTAAGGTCTATAATCAAGCCGGTAAACTTTTAGTGCAAGGGGTGAGGACATAAGATAATTGTTATGGGACTGAGCCCAAATCCTCACTTGTCTGCAACAGTGCCACGATCACTCCTATGGATATGTGGCATCAACGTCTAGGTCATGTGAACGTTAGAGACTTATCTCGTTTAGTCAAAAAGAACCTAGTACGTCGCTTACCATCACTTGGAAAGTCAACTTCCATGATTTGTGGACCCTGTCAGTTGGGAAAACAAATCCGTAGCCCTCATAGGAAGTTGAATTCCATTACCACTTCCCGTGTTCTTGAGTTGATTCACATGGATCTTATGGGTCCTACTCGCACGGAGAGTCTAGGTGGCAAGAGATACATTCTCGTGATGGTGGACGATTTCTCCAGGTACTCCATTGTAGGTTTTCTGAGAGAGAAATCCGATGCTGTAGAATTCCTAACGACCAAGTGCCGTGTCCTGCAAAATCAACACGGAGTCAGTATTAACAGAATACGTAGTGATAACGGCACTGAATTTAAGGAAGCAAAGGTGGATCTGTACTGTGATAGCCTTGGGATCAAACATGAGTTTTCTGCTATGAGAACTCCTCAGCAAAATGGGATTGTTGAGAGAAATAATAGAACGATCCAAGAGATGGCTAGATCTATGCTTCTAGGTCGTAAATTTTCTAGGAGATTTTGGGCAGAGGCAGTGTCTACTGCATGCCATACGGTGAATAGGGTGTATCTGCGTCCACACACACTTCACACTCCTTATGAGTTGTGGACTTGCAAGAAGCCCAACCTAGCATATTTCCGTGTTTTTGGGAGTAAATGCTACATCCTACGGGATAGAGAGCAATTAGGAAAGTTCGACTCCCGGAGCGACGAGGGAATATTTCTAGGATATTCATCGAACAGTAGAGCGTACCGGGTTTTAACCTGAAGAGCTCTAAGATTATGGAATCAATAAACGTCACCGTGAAAGATGACGAACCTTCAACGGTTATTGATCCTAATCTTCAGTGTGAGAATGAGGATTGTTCTGACAGTGATTTACCTGTTCCTCTCTCACACTCTGTGGACCCTACTCCTGTGTTAGGTGACACACCTGCTTGGGTTCGCAAGAGTCATGATCCTTCAGCCATTGTTGATGATCCCACTCTAGGGGTCAAGAATCGTGCTCAACTAGAGAACGTTGTTAGTCATCATTGCTACACGTCCAAAGTCGAGCCCAAGAATCACAAAGAATCACTCAAAGATGAACACTGGATATCTGCTATGAAGGATGAGTTGTTTCAGTTTAAGAAGAACAATGTCTGGGAACTTGTCCCCCGACCTAGTGATACTAATGTTATTGGTACCCGGTGGATTTTCAAGAATAAAATGGATGAAAATGGTACCATAATCAGAAATAAGTCTAGGTTGGTCGCTCAAGGCTACACACAGATAGAGGGTGTAGACTTTGGGGAGACATTTGCTCCTGTTGTGAGGCTTGAGTCCGTCCGTTTACTACTCGCCATCGCATGTCAACTGCACTTCAAAGTATATCAGATGGATGTCAAGAGTGCCTTTCTGAATGGCATTCAACAGGAAGAGGTTTATGTAGAACAACCAAAAGGGTTTGAAGACCCTAAGCACCCTGATCACGTCTACTATTTGAGGAAAGCCTTGTATGGTTTGAAGCAAGCACCCTGTGCTTGGTACGAGAGGCTTACTTCCTATCTCTTAGCCCGTGGCTTCAAGAGAGGGGGAGTTAATATGACGTTGTTCGTCAGGAGAGATGACGGTTCTATCTTGGTTGCCCAAGTCTATGTGGACGACATAGTCTTTGGATCCACATGCTCCCAGCATGCTCACCACTTTGAGGAGGAGATGAAAAGTGAGTTTGAGATGAGCATGGTTGGTGAGCTTACATTCTTCCTTGGTCTCCAGGTTCGTCAGCTAGAGGATGGGATGTTCATCTCTCAATCCAAGTATGCTAGAGACCTAGTGAAGAAATTTGGTTTAGACTCCGCTAAGCATGCTCGTACTCCTGTGAGTATCACTACCAAGCTTAGTAAGGACACTTCAGGCAAGGACGTAGAGAAAACCTTGTATCGGAGTATGATAGACAGTCTTCTCTACTTGACTGCTAGTCGTCCCGACATTGCCTTTAGTGTTGGAGTCCGTGCGCGTTATCAAGCGTCTCCTAAAGAGTCACACTTACTCGCTCTAAAACGTATTATCAAATATGTGAGTGGGACTCTCTCATACGGTATTTGGTATTCCTTTGATACCGATGACCGTTTGTCCGCCTATTCGGATGCCGATTGGGCAGGGGACGTAGATGGTTGTAGGAGCACTTCTGGTGGATGTTTCTACTTTTGTTCTGCTCTTGTCTCTTGGTTGAGCAAGAAGCAAAACTCCATCTCTTTGTCCACTGCGGAGGCGGAGTACATCGCCGCCGGGAGTTGTTGCACGCAACTCATGTGGATGAAGCAAATGTTGGAGGATTATGGGATTTCATAGGACACCATGACCATTTCCTGTGATAACACGAGCGCGATACACATATCCCGCAATCCTGTCCAACATTCGCGCACAAAGAACATCAGGTTACGCGAGCACTTTATACGTCAGTTAGTTGAGGAGAGGGTCGTAACCCTGAGTGTTGTTCCTACCGACCATCAGTTAGCCGATATTTTCACGAAACCTTTAGATGCCCTTAGATTTGAGAGTCTTAGGAAGTCTTTGGGGATTTTCACAGTTGACTGAGGGGTTGGTCTATGTCTAGAATAGGATGCTTCTTCATGATCATATCATATGATTCCTATTGCTAGTCTGTATATATGTATTATTCTTTGTTGTACAGCTTGTCTTTTATTTTGATAAATTTTTTGAAAAATACCAAAAAGAGATTTGCCTTTTATGGATGAGCATTTAAGATAGCCAAGTCACAACTTCATTCCATTTATCCTTGTGACTGTTTTATAGAGATTTGAGACGCTACATCATTTCATCCATGTGCTTAACATTGATTGGAGTCCTTGAGATCTAATTAGTGATATTTCCAACATGTTTGACTCCTATATCCTTTAATGCACACATGCACGGCTATATTTGATTGTTGCGCTTGTCAATCTCATGTTGGCTTGAGTGTTTGTATCTCAATCCTGTCTATATAATGTATAAAATGCGATAAAACTTGACAAGATTGGATTGCATGTAAAAACCGTTTTGGTGAGACTGTGTGATTATTTGCATAACGGGGAGGGGCTGCGAAAGTTGATTCTTATCCTTTGCGCAAAAGCCACCGTTAAAAGGACCTAAAAAATAGAGGAATTGTAATATCCGAGGTCCTAAGAGGTTAAAAGAGCCCGAAAAAAATTTAAAGGCAATAAAAAGCTATTCATGCCATATATGGGCCATTTAAGTTTCACCATCAATTCTCCAAAGTTTGAGAATTTAGTATACCTCTATTCAAAATATAAATCTGAGGGAGTTTGGTTGGAGATTGAAAAAACGGGTTTGCACTTCCTTGAAAGTCCTGAAAAAGCATGAAAATCATTTTGGACGTTATTGGTGTAGAAATCACTTTGAGCTTTGATTTGTAGATTTGATATAGTCAATGTCGTATATTTCCATTCTTTTACACCAAAGGAAGCATTTGAGTTCATTCGTTAGGAATATCCACTATTCATCGTGCACATATGTCATGTTTGTATGCTTTGATTTTCCTATCGAATTTTGATCACGCCCATTCTTTTACGCTATCACCGACTTGGTTGTTTTATGTTCATTCATGGTGTGATTTTATGCCTTGTGTCACCCCGGTACTTCATTGCTTGATTTATTTCTCTCATTTGTCTATTTGGGGACATCATAAAAAGGGGGAGAATGAATTATCTGATTATGGGGGAGTTTTGAAATTCTGAGAATATCATCTTAAATGGATATATATGCTTATGTTTATCTCATTTCAAACTCGATACGTCACTTGGTATTTGCTTTGTCTCATGTGTGTAGGTACATCCTTGATAATCCCATGATGCACACCCTGATGAGAAAAGCGGTGAGATTTCTGAAGATTCGAAGAACAAACGATGCAGCCTTAGTCATTTGTACCTCTTTCAGTTTTGGGTTCATGGAAGGGTAGATTTGTATAGGCATTGTTTCATACTTGATAATTCGGATTTTTTATGTTTGTTCCGGCATAGACATAGGGGGAGATTTGTAAGGACAATTTGTCCATTATTATGTATATGATATGTCATACGCCGTTACAAGAATGATAGTTGAAAAGATCAAATCGTCATCAACAAAATCCGAAGATCAAAAGAAAGGAAGAATTCAGAAATTCAGACAGTCGGACCGGTCCGCCTGATATTAAAACGAACCGATCCGCCTAGCCGGATCGATCCGCTGAGACTTGGACCGAGCCGCCTTGCTCGTTTAAGACCAGTGAGCCCCGGACCGAATGCGAACCGAATCAGCCTCAAAATAAAAGAACCGGTCCGCCATCGGACCGATCCGCATAAGGCCCGGACCGGTCCGCCCTGGATAACCACGAACAAATCGTGTGCAGATTTTTAGGGCAAATGAATTCTTATTTATACCACGATCGGGGAGTTGGTTTTCTCAAGACTTACACACGATTTTTTGAGTTCCATAACTCATAAGTCTTCATGGTATTTGAGTCCATTGATTCATACCCTTGATTCACATAAATTCCATACATTTGTGAGTCACTTTTGGTAACCCAAGAACACCATTGATGTTCAACCCTTTGTGAAGTGGACCGCTTCTTCCTCTTCATTGCAGCCCTACTGGAGAGGGATAGTTCCAGCCGCCAGCCCTACTGGAAAGGGTTTCTTCCAGCCGCGACTACAGAATCCGATACCCGAGGGTAATTCTTAGTCAAACTGTATTTCATTGTAATCCGATTGTAAACCGTCTTTTACAAATTATAGTGATATACAAATGGTTTTGCCCCTGTGGGGGATTTTTCCTTAACTTTGTGTGTTGAATATCTTGTGCATGATTTCATATTGTTTCAACCACACCTAGTTGCATGCTTAGGGTTAATTTGGGTTAAAAATGGCAGTTATTATATTATTTCTTAATTGAACGCAAGCGCCAACTCTTTCAAATTAATTTGTAAGGACAATTTGTCCATTATTATGTATATGATATGTCATACGCCGTTACAAGAATGATAGTTGAAAAGATCACATCGTCATCAACAAAATGCGAAGATCAAAAGAAAGGAAGAATTCAGAAATTCAGACAGCCGGACCGGTCCGCCTGATATTAAAACGAACCGATCCGCCTAGCCGGACCGATTCGCTGAGACTCGGACCGATCCGCCTTGCTCGTTTAAGACCAGTGAGCCCCGGACCGAATGCGAACCGAATCAGCCTCAAAATAAAAGAACCGGTCCGCCATCGGACCGATCCGCCTAAGGCCCGGACCGGTCCGCCCTGGATAACCACGAACAGATCGTGTGCAGATTTTTAGGGCAAATGAATTCTTATTTATACAACGATCGGGGAGTTGGTTTTCTCAAGACTTACACACGATTTTCTGAGTTCCATAACTCATAAGTCTTCATGGTATTTGAGTCCATTGATTCATACCCTTGATTCACACAAATTCCATACATTTGTGAGTCACTTTTGGTAACCCAAGAACACCATTGATGTTCAACCCTTTGTGAAGTGAACCGCTTCTTCCTCTTCATTGCAGCCCTACTGGACAGGGACAGTTCCAGCCGCGACTACAGAATCCGATACCCGAGGGTAATTCTTAGTCAAACTGTATTTCATTGTAATCCGATTGTAAACCGTCTTTTACAAATTATAGTGATATACAAATGGTTTTGCCCCTGTGGGGGATTTTTCCTTAACTTTGTGTGTTGAATATCTTGTGCATGATTTCATATTGTTTCAATCACACCTAGTTGCATGCTTAGGGTTAATTTGGGTTAAAAATGGCAGTTATTATATTATTTCTTAATTGAACGCAAGTGCCAACTCTTTCAAATTGGTATCAGAGCAGGTTACGCTAATCTATCGCGTATTCCTATTTTCCGCAAAATTTTTCTAAGATATCAATTTTCTGAAAAAATTGATTTTTGAAAAAGTGTGTGTTCAAATGGAGAAGTCATATTATAAAAAGCCTATTTTTGACGGGTCAAATTATGCTTATTGGAAAGCCCGTATGAGGTCGGCTTTAAAAGCCATTGATGAACGTGTATGGATTCTGGTTGAACGAGGGTGGACTCCTCCCACCGTGACTGTTGATAATGTGACCAACTTGAAACCTGACATTACTTGGTCTGATGAAGAATTTAAATGGTCATCTTTTAATTCTAAGGGTCTAAGTGCTATTTCTGGGTCTGTCACTCCTGATGAGTTCAAACGCATAATGACGTGCACCACGTTAAAAGAAGCATGGGATATTTTGCAACTTACCCATGAAGGAACGAATGCTGTTAAAGAGTCAAAATTGCAAAATTTAACAACTCAATTTGAAACCATCACCATGCATGAAAATGAATGTTTTGATGAATTTTATGCTAGGCTTTCTGACATTGTTAATACTAGCTATAATCTTGGTGAACATATTCCAAATGCTAGAGTTGTTAAAAAGATTCTTCGTTCCCTTCCTAAGCATTTTATACCTAAAGTCACTGTGCTAAATTCCTTGGGTAATTTAAATACTCTAAAATTGGAAGAACTGGTAGGAGATTTACAAACTTATGAAATAGACATGTTTCCTAAATCTGCCAAGTCAAAAGATAAGGGAATTGCCCTTAAAGCCCAAGAGAGAAAAAGTGAGGGGTTGGCAAGAAAGAGAGTCGAGTCGTCTAAAAAGATAGAAACTTCTGATTCTGAATGTGAGTTTGACCTAGATGATTTGGCACTTTTTGCTAAAAACTTCAAGAAAATTCTGAAATTTAAGAAAAATGGGAATTTCAAAGATAAAAAGAATTTTCAGAAAAATAAGTTTGAAAAGAAATATTTCAAAGAACCCCCTAAAGACAGTGAGAGGAGTTTTGAGTGCGACGGTAAAGGACACAGAGCGTTTGAGTGTGCCACTCGTCTGAATAGGGAAAAGGGTAAAGCTGTCCTAAATGCTACCCTTAGTGACGACAGTGAGGTCGAGTCGGTGGACTCGGGGGATGAGTCACCGCATGAGCGTAACTTCACCGCGTTCATGGCTAGTTATGTGAGTACTCCTAGTGCATATCATGACGATGAGATTGCTGCCTCACAGGGACACCTCGACAGCGAGAGCGAAGAGAGTGAGGGAGAGGCGGAAGGTAGTGAGGACGAGAGTAACCTTCAACGCGCGTACGCTGAGTTGTATAATGAATCATTTAAAACTAAAAAGCGTAACAAAGCCCTAGTGCTTAGGATCACCGCGTTAGAAGAGGAGTTAGGAGAAATGAGAGAGAGAGAGTCCTCCACCTGCACCGCCATGAGAGAGAGAGAGTCTGCCTGGGTTAGTAAAGAGAATTTACTTAGAGGGAGAGAGAGCAGTTATGAGAAAGAGAAAGCGGACTTGACTAAACAAGTGGCTAGTCTTACGAGTGAGATCCATTCCTCCCTGGAGACTCGAAAGAAACTTGAGGCCCTTGTTGCCCAGCTTACTCATGACCTTGAGAGAGCTAGGAAAGTCAAGGTACAAATCGAGGACAGATCTGGAAAGATGGGAAAGATGATCCTCGGTCCCGCTTTAGGTTTTGGTGACAGGCAAGGAATAGGTTTTGATGGTGCCTCCACATCCCAAATTGCACCCGGACCAATTCCTGAGTTCACTACAACTCCTTATGGCCGTCATAAAAAACCAAGAAGGAGAGTTCGACCAAGAAAAGCAAACCAAGGTCCTCCAAATACTGTGCCCTTTTGCTCCCATTGCAAAATAAATGGACACCTTAAGGATGATTGCTATAAGTTGGGTCGGACACGACGTACGTTTGCTCCACCACTTCAGACTGATGAGTTTGCCAGTCTGAGAGAGCGTGTTGAGTTCCTAGCCGCCACATCACAGAGTTTGATGGAGGAATTCCGACGGATGACCTTATCATCAATGAATGTGCCCCGCATTCCGGCTAAAACCAACAACAACAAGGGAATCAAAAAGGTACCTACTCTTAGGTTCCTAAGAAAGAGAAAAAGGCCCTTGTTGTCCATGTCGCTCTCAAAGCCCATAATACCTCACAGTGGTATTTTGACAGTGGTTGCTCCAGACACATGACAGGTGATGCCTCATTTTTTACCCATCTTGAGGATTATAATGATGGGAGAGTCACCTTTGGAGATGGTAGCAAATCTAGCATAGTTGGACGAGGTACAGTAGAGTTACCAGGATTTCCAAAGCTAGAGAACGTGCTGTACGTCAAAGGTTTGAAAGCAAACCTTCTTAGCATCAGCCAGCTGTGCGACGATGACTTTGCAGTGAAGTTTGACCGGAAAGCTTGTAAGGTCTATAATCAAGCCGGTAAACTTTTAGTGCAAGGGGTGAGGACTGAGGATAACTGCTATGGGACTGAGCCCAAATCCTCACTAGTCTGCAACAGCGCCACGATCACTCCTATGGATCTGTGGCACCAACGTCTAGGTCACATGAACGTTAGAGACTTATCTCGATTAGTCAAAAAGTACCTAGTACGTGGCTTACCATCACTTGGAAAGCAAACTTCCACGATCTGTGGACCCTGTCAGTTGGGAAAGCAAATCCGTAGGCCACATAGGAAGTTAAATTCCATTACCACCTCACGTGCTCTTGAGTTGATTCACATGGATCTTATGGGTCCTACTCGCACGGAGAGTATAGGTGGTAAGAGATACATTCTCGTGATGGTGGACGATTTCTCTAGGTACTCCATTGTAGGTTTTCTGAGAGAGAAATCCGATGCTGTAGAATTTTTAACGACCAAGTGCCGTGTCCTGCAAAATCAACACGGAGTCACTATTAACAGAATACGTAGTGACAACGGCACTGAATTTAAGGAAGCAAAGGTAGATATTTACTGTGATAGCCTCGGGATCAAACATGAGTTTTCTGCTGTGAGAACTCCTCAGAAAAATGGGATTGTTGAGAGAAAGAATAGAACGATCCAAGAGATTGCTAGATCTATGCTTCTAGGTCGTAAAGTTTCTAGGAGATTTTGGGCAGAGGCAGTGTCTACTGCATGCCATACGGTGAATAGGGTGTATCTGCGTCCACACACACTTCACACTCCTTATGAGTTGTGGACTTGCAAGAAGCCCAACCTAGCATATTTTCGTGTTTTTGGGAGTAAATGCTACATCCTACGGGATAGAGAGCAATTAGGAAAGTTCGACTCCCGGACTGACGAGGGAATATTTCTAGGATATTCATCGAACAGTAGAGCGTACCGAGTTTTTAACCTGAAGAGCTCTAAGATTATGGAATCAATAAACGTCACCGTGCAAGATGACGAACCTTCAACGGTTATTGATCCTAATCTTCAGTGTGAGAATGAGGATTGTTCTGACAGTGATTTACCTGTTCCTCTCTCACACTCTGTGGACCCTACTCTTGTGTTAGGGGACACACCTGCTTGGGTTCGCAAGAGTCATGATCCTTCAGCCATTGTTGGCGATCCCACTCTAGGGGTCAAGACTCGTGCTCAACTAGAGAACGTTGTTAGTCATCATTGCTACACGTCCAAAGTCGAGCCCAAGAATCACAAAGAAGCACTCAAAGATGAACACTGGATATCTGCTATGCAGGATGAGTTGCTTCAGTTTAAGAAGAACAATGTTTGGGAACTTTTCCCCCGACCTAGTGATACTAATGTTATTGGTACCCGGTGGATTTTCAAGAATAAAATGGATGAAAATGGTACCATAATCAGAAATAAGGCTAGGTTGGTCGCTCAAGGCTACACACAGATAGAGGGTGTAGACTTTGGGGAGACATTTGCTCCTGTTGCGAGGCTTGAGTCCGTCCGTTTATTACTCGCCATCGCATGTCATCTGCACTTCAAAGTATATCAGATGGATGTCAAGAGCGCTTTTTGAATGGCATTCTACAGGAAGAGGTTTATGTGGAACAACCAAAAGGGTTTGAAGACCCTAAGCACCCTGATCACGTCTACTATCTGAGGAAAGCCTTGTATGGTTTGAAGCAAGCACCCCGTGCTTGGTACAAGAGGCTTACTTCCTATCTCTTAGCCCGTGGCTTCAAGAGAGGGGGAGTTGATATGACGTTGTTCGTCACGAGAGATGACGGTGCTATCTTGGTTGCCCAAGTCTATGTGGACGACATAGTCTTTGGATCCACATGCTCCCAGCATGCTCACCACTTTGAGGAGGAGATGAAAAGTGAGTTTGAGATGAGCATGGTTGGTGAGCTTACATTCTTCCTTGGTCTCCAGGTTCGTCAGCTAGAGGATGGGATGTTCATCTCTCAATCCAAGTATGCTAGAGACCTAGTGAAGAAATTTGGTTTAGACTCCGCTAAGCATGCTCGTACTCCTATGAGTATCACTACCAAGCTTAGTAAGGACACTTCAGGCAAGGACGTAGGGCAAACCTTGTATCGGAGTATGATAGGCAGTCTTCTCTACTTGACTGCAAGTCGTCCCGACATTGCCTTTAGTGTTGGAGTCTGTGCGCGTTATCAGGCATCTCCTAAAGAGTCACACTTACTCGCTCTAAAACGTATTATCAAATACGTGAGTGGGACTCTCTCATACGATATTTGGTATTCCTTTGATACCGATGACCTTTTGTCCGCCTATTCGGATGCCGATTGGGCAGGGGACGTAGATGGTTGTAGGAGCACTTCTGGTGGATGTTTCTACTTTGGTTCTGCTCTTGTCTCTTGGTTGAGCAAGAAGCAAAACTCCATCTCTTTGTCCACTGCGGAGGCGGAGTACATCGCCGCCGGGAGTTGTTGCACGCAACTCATGTGGATGAAGAAAATGTTGGAGGATTATGGGATTTCACAGGACACCATGACCATTTCCTGTGATAACACGAGCGTGATACACATATCCCGCAATCCTGTCCAACATTCGCGCACAAAGCACATCAGGTTATGCGAGCACTTTATACGTCACTTAGTTGAGAAGAAGGTCGTAACCCTGAGTTTTGTTCCTACCGACCGTCAGTTAGCCGATATTTTCACGAAACCTTTAGATGCCCTTAGATTTGAGAGTCTTAGGAAGTCTTTGGGGATATGCACCGTGGACTGAGGGGTTGGTCTATGTCTAGAATAGGATGCTTCTTCATGATCATATCATATGATTCCTATTGCTAGTCTGTTTATATGTACTATTCTTTGTTGTAAAGCTTGTCTTTTATTTTGATAAATTTTTTGAAAAAGACCAAAAAGAGAGTTTGCACATATTCGCGAGCAAGTGAAGTTTTTGATCAAGACTACACATGATCTAGTGGAGTTGGTTCAAAAGATGCCACCATCTTTAGAAAACTCCACCGTTACTCCCGGTTGAGATCTAGTCTTGATTGCTAGCATAGGTTGTTTATCATGTCATTTTTTAAACCTATTGCTAGCATGTATCATTAGTTAGTTTTTCATTTTTTTAAAAAAAAAATAACAAAAAGATTTTCTTTTTAGAAAATTTTTAGAAAAATACAAAAAGATTTTATTTTGATAAATTTTTTGAAAAAGACCAAAAAGAGATTTGCCTTTTATGGATGAGCATTTAAGATAGCCAAGTCACAACTTCATTCCATTTATCCTTGTGACTGTTTTATAGAGATTTGAGACGCTACATCATTTCATCCATATGCTTAACATTGATTGGAGTCCTTGAGATCTAATTAGTGATATTTCCAACATGTTTGACTCCTATATCCTTTAATGCACACATGCACGGCTATATTTGATTGTTGCGCTTGTCAATCTCATGTTGGCTTGAGTGTTTCTATCTCAATCCTGTCTATATAATGTATAAAATGCGATAAAACTTGACAAGATTGGATTGCATGTAAAAAACGTTTTGGTGAGACTGTGTGATTATTTGCATAACGGGGAGGGGCTGCGAAAGTTGATTCTTATCCTTTGCGCAAAAGCCACCGTTAAAAGGACCTAAAAAATAGAGGAATTGTAATATCCGAGGTCCTAAGAGGTTAAAAGAGCCCGAAAAAAATTTAAAGGCAATAAAAAGCTATTCATGCCATATATGGGCCATTTAAGTTTCACCATCAATTCTCCAAAGTTTGAGAATTTAGTATACCTCTACTCAAAATATAAATCTGAGGGAGTTTGGTTGGAGATTGAAAAAACGGGTTTGCACTTCCTTGAAAGTCCTGAAAAAGCATGAAAATCATTTTGGACGTTATTGGTGTAGAAATCACTTTGAGCTTTGATTTCTTCCAACCGCCAGCCCTACTGGAAAGGGTTTCTTCCAGCCGCGACTACAGAATCCGATACCCGAGGGTAATTCTTAGTCAAACTGTATTTCATTGTAATCCGATTGTAAACCGTCTTTTACAAATTATAGTGATATACAAATGGTTTTGCCCCCGTGGGGGATTTTTCCTTAACTTTGTGTGTTGAATATCTTGTGCATGATTTCATATTGTTTCAATCACACCTAGTTGCATGCTTAGGGTTAATTTGGGTTAAAAATGGCAGTTATTATACAATTTCTTGATTGAACGCAAGCGCCAACTCTTTCAAATGTCCCAAACATCATCTCCCAGAGTTCCTTGAATGAAAGCAATTATCCTTACTTTCCAGTAAGCAAAATTGGTTCCATCAAAGATTGGAGGTCTGGTCAAGTTACCAAATCATTCATTTTTCTCGTCCATATTTGATTTTCATAAAATAATTTCAGAAACAGGGGATCTCTTTTGAAAGCAGTTTACAAAGCTCTGATACCAATTGAAAAATGTTACTAAAGCCGTTTATTGAAAATAAACTATTTAAGTAACTCCGATCTGTTTTTTTAAGAAACTCTTTTCGTAAAAACCAAACTATTTGAACACAAGATGTATTTAATAAATCAGTATGTATGAGATCTATTCAAGTTTTGAATAACAGGTTTATAAAGCAGTTTAAAAAAATTAAACTCAGCACAACCAAGAGTGAGATGAGGAGATGTAGAAAGATTATGTTCACAATGTTTTTTACGTGGTAAAACCTCACCAATTGAGGAAACATCCATGACTCCCTCTACGGAGTAAAATGAAAAATCCACTAAATCAAATATATGAGTTACAAACTATATAACTAACATGCAAACAACTCAGACCTATATAAGTTTAGGAATGTACCCTCTGGTGTCCTTAAAACTTCTCTGCAGTTCTGATTGTAGATGTAGTTCTCCCAGTTTGTTAACTTCTGATTTGTTTCAGCACTTTACATCGACTCTTTGTTCACAAGACCTTATTACCAACACTTTTCGTGTTGTAGGGTGAAAGTGTTTGTGGAGGTTCTTTCTAACACATGCATGCACACACACACACTTATTAAGTACAAACAGTCCTAACAAATTACAGTAACACTATATGCTGTGATCTTTTCTTTTTCTTTCTTCTTACAAAACTTTGCACCTTATTTGACCTTTAAATCATTCCCAGAATCCACGGATACCTTGCTAGGAAGACAGACAAGGTCTTAATCAATCTCGGAATTTAGAAAAGTTTTTCGAGATTGAAAACCTCCAAGTGAGATTCCAAACTAGGTCAAAGGTTTAGTTTTACAAGAACTAGAAACAGAAAGCATTTATTGTTGATTTCAAAGTAAGCAAACGTTTTATAGAAAATAATCAACAATGTATTTCTCAAGATGAGAAATAAAGAATGAAACTAAGTATAATGTAACATGAATAACTCAGATCTGAAATTTCTATGAAATCAGAAATTAGATCTAAGTAAACGTTTAAGTTGAGAACAAGATCTAACGAACAAGAGGTTACAGAAACAATTACAAACTCAACTCAAACTCTCAAACACTCAAGACCACTTAGGGTTGTGTTTTGGATATAAAGGTGTTTTGAAGAAGTGTTTGAGTTTGGATGGAAGAGGATTTGACGAACAGGGTTATGGTTTCTAACTCTCTCTCTTCTCTGTGTTTTCTCTCTTCTCTCTCTTCTCTCTTCTCTCTCTTCTCTCTCTACACTCTATTTCTCAAAAAAATGAAAATGGCAAAAGTCTTCGAAGTCTGAGAATAGGGTTCCTTTTATAGGGTGAGGAGAAGGTTCGAAGGACTGGATCAAAACCAAGGGTCAGGATTAAGTCAAGTCAAATTGACTTAGATCTAAGGGTTGTAATAAGGTGCTTAAATGATTCCTGATTGGTTTAAAAGGATGTACTGGGATTCACCAAGACAATATGCAGATCGTCGATAGCTAATGATCCAAGGGCTAAAAACATACGCGTTTTTAACTCAGTAAAGAAACACAATCTCAGTCAATCAGATGGAGACAGGTGTTGGTAAATAACAGGATATGAAACGCGCTTCTTAAACTAATTAAAACCACACCCTGAAGTTTACTCCGCTTTCGAATTCTACCCAAGGTAACATTAGGCCAATAAACCCAACAAATTATATTTACAAATTGACCACAAAAACTTTTAAATCAAGTTTTAATTAAGAAAACCTTATTTAAAAAATGTTTAAAAAAATCCCAAAAAATTACTAAAATTCCAACTTAGGGATTTAAACACATTCAACATATGTACACACATAATTATGCAGTATGATATGCAAAAAATAAATTCTACTGTGAGTGAGTGTTGGCAATTTGTTCTTGATCACTACAAGATAGAGAGATGAAGTAGCAAACCAACTTCTGAGGTTCTTTAGATTCTAGGGAGGACATAATTTTGTCACAATTTCCAAACTAGATGAGCACTTATACAATATAGACTCAAGTGAGTCAAAAGTATAAGGGCTTCAATCTCCCCCTTTGGAAATATGAGACAAAATCTCCTTTAAGTCATCTAGGACTCGTAGGGCAACAAGAAAATAAGAAAAACTTATTCCTATCAAAATTCTATCTACCCAATACCTAGAAATCAAAAAATACATAACTCAACTAAGTACATTTGAATACCCTATTACAACTGTTGAGAGTAACTGTACAACAAGAACCTGCAATAAATCACTAAGATCAAGCTATTTAGCATATGTAAGAATTGAATAGACTCAAATTTCTCCCCCATTTTGTCTCAAATGGACAAAGGGAACAACTTGGATAAACAGCAAAGTTATTAGTCAGCATAAACCATACCAATAGATTTTCGTAATGAAATGAATCTATTATAATCTAGAGGTTTGGTAAACATATCTGCGAGTTGTAGATCAGTAGGAAGACAATTAATTTCTAATTCCTTAGATTCAACCAATTCGCGTATAAAATGATGTCTTATTTTAATATGCTTTGTTCGCGAGTGCTGAACAGGGTTTTTAGAAATATTAATCGCACTTTGATTATCACAATAGAGATGCAATAGGTTTTCTTGAATACCATAATCACTTAGCATTTGTTTAAGCCACATTAATTGAGCACAACAGCTGCCAGCGGCTATGTATTCAGATTCAGCTGTCGAGAGTGATGTGCAGTTTACTTTTTTACAGCTCCATCCTACCAAGTTATTACCTATATAATAACATGCTCCTGATGTGCTTTTACTATCATCAGTACACCCAGCCCAATCAGCATCAGTGTACCCAATTATAGTGCTTGGTGTGTCATTAGTGTACCAAAGTCCTAGATTTAGAGTGCCTTTTACATATTTAATGATACATTAAACAGCATTCAAGTGGCTCTCTTTAGGGTTACTTTGATATCGATCACATACACACACAGCATACATAATATCAGGGCGCGAGGCAGTAAGATATAGTAAGGTGCCTATCATACTACGATACAGAGTAGGATCTACAAATTTTCCATTTTCATCTTTGAAAAGTTTTAGCGTAGTACTCATGGGCGTTTTAGCATTTTTAGCACTCTCGAGGACAAATTTCTTTACTATCTCTAAAGCGTACTTCGATTGCGATACTAATACTCCTTCTGAATTTTGTTTGACTTGAAGGCCTAAGAAGAATTGTAGCTCCCCCATAAGGGACATTTGAAATTCCTTATGCATAGTTTCAGAGAAGGATTTGACTTCTGAGGGAGAAGTTGATCAAAATATAATATCGTCAACATAAACTTGAGCAATAGTGATGTGTTTGTCAAAATGTTTGACAAAAAGAGTTTGGTCATTTCTGCCTCTTTTGAAACCTTTATCTAAAAGAAAACTGGAAAGACGCGCATACCAAGCTCTAGGAGCTTGTTTAAGGCCACACAAAGCCTTTTTTAGACGAAATACATGATTTTGATGTTTAGGGTCAATGAACCCTTTAGGTTGCTCTACATAGGTTTCTTGAGCCAGTATTCCATTAAGGAACGCAGATTTGACATCCATTTGGTACAGTGTAAAGTGCATGTGGCAAGCTATAGCAAAAAGCAAACGAACAGATTCTAAATGAGTAATAGGAGCAAATGTCTCGTTAAAATCTATTCCTTCTATTTGAGAGTATCCTTGAGCAACTAATCTAGCTTTATTTCTAATTACTATCCCATTTTCATCCATCTTATTTTTGAAAATACAACGTGTACCAACAACCTTTTTGTGATCAGGACGTGGAACAAGATACCAAACATCATGAATGACAAATTGTAAAAGTTCTTCCTGCATAGCAGAAATCCAGTGAGAGTCATTCAATGCCTCATTTACATTCTTTGGTTCCACAAGGGAAACAAAACATGCATAATGTACATAGTTTCTGAGTTGGGATCTTGTACGCACTGGCTCACTAGGGTTACCAACTACGTTATTTATGGGATGATCTTTAGAAACCTAGTTAGGTACCTCAGGTGTCTCAATAGGTAATGAATTATCCATTACAGAGGAGTCATTTTCTAAAATATTTGTAGACTCTTCCTCAATAGTAAATTCACCAGTCTTGCTTTCTACAGTAGTGTCACTAACAATTACATTTATGGATTCCATCAAGGTTTTAGTTCGAAGATTATACACTCGATAATCTCTACTGTTAGGCGAATATCCTAGGAATATGGCTTTATCTCCCCGGCTCTCAAATTTGGATAAGTGTTCCCTATCTTTGCATACATAACAAGTACTGCCAAAGGTTCTAAGATATTTGAGATTGGGCTTTTTATCGCACCAAAGTTAGTAAGGGGTTTGTTTGGAATTCTTTCTAAGATAGACCCTATTTATAATGTGACAAGCAGTACGAATGGACTCTACCCAAAAATATTTAGGTAAATTCTTGGCATGTAACATAACACGTGCCATCTCTTGAAGGGTACGATTCTTTCTCTCCGTAATACCATTCTGTTGAGGGGTCTTAGGAGCACTGAACTCGTGTTTATAACCATTATAGTCACAGTATTCTATAACACCAGTGTCTTTGAATTCACCACCTCTATCACTACGAATTCTATTCACTTGAGTATCCTTCTCATTTTCAATCCTAAGAAGAATTTTTAGGAAGGTTTGAAATGTTTCAGACTTTTGTTTTAAGAAGGCTACCCTAGTAAATCTAGTGAAGTCATCAACCATAACTAGGATGTAACAGTGTCCACATAGACTAACTGTTTGGGAGGAACCCATTAGATCCATATGGATGAGTTCTAAGCGATTAGAGGTAAGAATGTCTTTAACTTTCTTATGAGGTGCCTTAACAATTTTACCTTCCTGACAGGAACCACAAATAAGATTGGGTATGAGTTTGATTTTAGGAACTCCTCTAACTATTTCCTGAGAAGTCAGTCTACTAAGGTTATCGTAATTTATATGACCCATTCTGTTATGCCATATCTCATTGTCATCCATTCTGGCAACATTACAGATTTCAAAATTGTTCATGACAGTGTAGCAATTGTCAGGAGTTCTGAATCCAGTAATTATGCATTCACCTTTTTCATTTAAAATTTTGCAATTGTTCTTTGAAAAGGTAACAGTACGATCTGAGTCACAAAATTGCGATATGCTAAGTAGATTTGCCTTAAGACCTTTGACTAGAAGAACATCTTGAAGAATAGGAAGCCCATCTTCTTGGAGAGTTCCTTTGCCTATGATTTGAGATGAAACTCCATCACCAAAAATGACTTTACCACCAGCAAAGATGGTTTTGTTTAAAAGTTTAGTTTCATCACCAGTCATATGCTTAGAACATCCAGAGTATAAATACCAACCAGATGATGTGTGTTCATCTTTTAGCAGTAACAACAACATTACACTTCATCTGAGGTAATAGATCATCTTTTCTAACCCAAATTGCCTTAGTTTTCATCTTGCGCTTATTACCTCTCAATTGATAAAATTTGCGAGCTTTGGATTTTTGGTGAAAAACATTTTGCGCATAATTTTGAATTTTGTGAAAGACTTGAGCATTTGGTTTAGGAAAGTGCTTAGGATTCCTTCTAGGAAATGTTCTTTTAGGTTTGGTCTTTCTCTTTCTATAATTAGAGTTTCTATCTGACTGTCTAGGAAGTATATAATTGTTGCGACTCCTCCTAGAATAGTTAAAGTTCTGATAGATATGAGGATTATAGATAGGTTTAACTAATCTCCTAGCATAGTAACTATCAAGAGAGTGCCCATATATGTCGCAGTAGGAGCAATAAAGATTGCTCAGAATTGGGGTCTCCTTAGGAAAGTCTCTAAAGAAAGGTTTTGAAGAGTTTTGAGGCTGAACTCTATTCCTAGATATAACAGTCTTGTATGAAGACTCACTCTTCCTAATAGAAGGGCAGACGTATTTAGCCTTAGGTAAACTTTCATGTTTAGAGCAACTTGATTCCCCAATGTTAAAATTTTGATTTTTTTGAATCAAACTCAGTTTTTAGAGAATGAAAGTCTGGGCATGTTTCAATAGGTCTTTTGCCTCCTGACACAAACTTGATAGTTTCAAAAGATTTTGTTTGTGTTTTCAAATTGGGGCAAAACCCTATTCCAGTTCGATCATCAGAATTGGTTTTTGATTCAGCAACAAATTCATCAAAACATTTTGAATTATTTTCAAATTTTGTAATTTTTTTGAAAACAGTTGCTGTCTTTTCTTTAGTTTTCTCCAATTCTAACAATGTCCCTTTGTATTTTTTCTCGAGAGTTTCATTTGTTTCTTTTAAATTTCTGAGTTTTTCATCAAACATTTTTATTTCTCTTTTATGAGTCAAACATTGGGTAGTATACTCTTCAGCATTTAGTTTAACCATTTGGCTTAGATCTTCTAACTTCTTATTGAGATCTTTCACAATCTTTTCTAGTCTAGTGCTTTTCTTGAGAGTTTTAGCATAAAGTGTGTGAATGTCAGGGAGGTCTTCATTGTTCGAGTCACTAAGTGTGGTGTGTGGAGTGACCCCTAAAGATTCATTTGTTAAACTCACACACCCATTGACATCGTCATTATCGTTATCCCTTTGACTCACACACCCCGAAGTAGAACATGCAACATTCTCAGTAATCAAAGCATCTAAAATAGTATAAACATGATTCTCAATAGCAGAAGTAGAGATACTAGAAACATTTTCATACACAGGAATAGGCACATCATCATTATATATGATCTTGGCAAAGAAAGACATGCAAGGATCAAAAACATCAGATGACTCAGGTTCCTCCTTTTCAGAGTCACTTGAATCATCCCATGTTTTGCAAATATTAGCTCTAGTATGTTTGTTTTGAGTGTTCAAGTTAACTCTACAGTCCTGTGCAATGTGCCCCAGTTTACCACATCTATAGCATTCAGTCTTCTTAAGGTCTCTATTAGGTCTAATGTGAGAGTCCTTGTGATTTTTGTCATGGTTTTTCTCAAGAGGCCTGAGATTAGAGGAAGTTGGATAATTTGAATTGCCTTGTTTATTTGCCACTTTGTTTCTAAACTTAATAATTTTCTTAAACTGTTTTGTAATTAAGGCAATCTGATTGTCCAAACTCTCTATATTGCATTCCTCATCAAAATCATAAGTGGGGAATATAAGTTCAGGCTTAGTTAACTTAAAAGAGAAGCTCAGATTGGAACTAGTCTCTTTCCTATGGGTTTGTGTCAATTGTTTCTTAAATTCTAGTTCCATTTCCACAGTTCTTAGCTTACTACTGAGTAATTCAGGAGTGAGATTTTGATCACACATTTCCTCAATAACATATCTTTTGTTATCAAATTTCTGTGGTAATGATCTTAGAATTTTAGATACAATTTCATGTCTATCATAAGTCACCCCATTAGCATGCAGTTTGGTCACAATATCAGTCAGGTTCATATAGAAGTCATCAAATGACTCAGTCTCAGACATAATTAAGGAGTTATACTGCTGAATAATCATTTGGGTTTTAGCAGTCTTAACTCTAGTGTCTCCTTCATGAGCAGTAACCAAGGTGTCCCAAGCTTCCTTAGAAGTGGTACAGGATGAGATTCTTTTGAACTCATGTTCATTTATGGACATAAATATGGGATTCTTTCCTTTATTATTATTTCAAGAAACTTGTTTCTCTTCTTGAGTAAACTCGCTTAATGCTTTCTTAACCCTCTCATTACTTCCTTCGTTGGCTAGTTTAGTAGGAAAAGTGTAACCATTTTCAACAATGTCCCAAACATCATCTCCCAGAGTTCCTTCAATGAAAGCAATCATCCTTACTTTCCAGTAAGCAAAATTGGTTCCATCAAAGATTGGAGGTCTGGTCAAGTTACCAAATCTTTCATTTTTCTCGTCCATATTTGATTTTCAGAACAAGGGGATCTCTTTTGAAAGCAGTTTACAAAGCTCTGATTCCAATTGAAAAATGTTACTAAATCCGTTTACTAAAAATAAACTATTTAAGTAACTCCGATCTGTTTTTTTAAGAAACTCTTTTCGTAAAAACCAAACTATTTGAACACAAGATGTGTTTAATAAATCAGTATGTACGAGATCTATTCAAGTTTTGAATAACAGGTTTATAAAGAAGTTTAAAAAAATTAAACTCAGCACAACCAAGTGTGAGATGAGGAGATGTAGAAAGATTATGTTCACAATGTTTTTTACGTGGTAAAACCTCACCAATTGAGGAAACATCCACGACTCCCTCTACGGAGTAAAATGAAAAATCCACTAAATCAAATATATGAGTTACAAACTATATAACTAACATGCAAACAACTCAGAACTATATAAGTTTAGGAATGTACCCTCTGGTGTCCTTAAAACTTCTCTGCAGTTCTGATTGTAGATGTAGTTCTCCCAGTTTGTTAACTTCTGATTTGTTTCAGCACTTTACATCGACTCTTTGTTCACAAGATCTTATTACCAACACTTTTCGTGTTGTAGGGTGAAAGTGTTTGTGGAGGTGCTTTCTAACACATGCATGCACACACACACACTTATTAAGTACAAACAGTCCTAACAAATTACAGTAACACTATATGCTGTGATATTTTCTTTTTCTTTCTTCTTACAAAACTTTGCACCTTATTTGACGTTTAAATCATTCCCAGAATCCACGGATACCTTGCTAGGAAGACAGACAAGGTCTTAATCAATCTCAGAATTTAGAAAAGTTTTTCAAGATTGAAAACCTCCAAGTGGGATTCCAAACTAGGTCAAAGGTTTAGTTTTACAAGAACTAGAAACAGAAAGCATTTATTGTTGATTTCAAAGTAAGCAAATGTTTTATAGAAAATAATCAACAATGTATTTCTCAAGATGAGAAATAAAGAATGAAACTAAGTGTAATGTAACATGAATAACTCGGATCTGAAATTTCTATGAAATCAGAAAGTAGATCTAAGTAAACGTTTAAGTTGAGAACAAGATCTAACGAACAAGAGGTTACAGCAACAATTACAAACTCAACTCAAACTCTCAAACACTCAAGAACACTTAGGGTTGTGTTTTGGATATAAAGGTGTTTTGAAGAAGTGTTTGAGTTTGGATGGAAGAGGATTTGACGAACAGGGTTAGGGTTTCTAACTCTCTCTCTTCTCTGTGTTTTCTCTCTTCTCTCTCTTCTCTCTCTTCTCTCTCTACACTCTATTTCTCAGAAAAATGAAAATGGCAAAAGTCTTCGAAGTCTGAGAATAGGGTTCCTTTTATAGGGTGAGGAGAAGGTTCGAGAGACTGGATCAAAACCAAGGGCCAGGATCAAGTCAAGTCAAATTGACTTAGATCTAAGGGTTGTAATAAGGTGCTTAAATGATTCTTGATTGGTTTAAAAGGTTGTACTGGGATTCACCAAGACAACATGCAGATCGTCGATAGCTAATGATCCAAGGGCTAAAAACATACGCGTTTTTAACTCAGTAAAGAAACACAATCTCAGTCAATCAGATGGAGACAAGTGTTGGTAAATTACAGGATATGAAACGCGCTTCTTAAACTAATTAAAACCACACCCTGAAGTTTACTCCGCTTTCGAATTCTACCCAAGGTAACATTAGGCCAATAAACCCAACAAATTATATTTACAAATTGACCACAAAAACTTTTAAATCAAGTTTTAATTAAGAAAACCTTATTTAAAAAATGTTTAAAAAATCCCAAAAAATTATTAAAATTCCAACTTAGGGATTTAAACACACTAAACATATGTACACACATAATTATGCAGTATGATATGCAAAAAATAAATTCTACTGTGAGTGAGTGTTGGCAATTTGTTCTTGATCACTACAAGATAGAGAGATGAAGTAGCAAACCAACTTCTGAGGTTCTTTAGATTCTAGGGAGGACATAATTTTGTCACAATTTCCAAACTAGATGAGCACTTATACAATATAGACTCAAGTGAGTCAAAAGTATAAGGGGTTCATCCTTTTGGTTAATTTATTTTTCCCTTTTTCTTTATGTATTTTTCATTTTGTTCCCACCTTTGTAACCATGACTTGATCAATGAAAGAACATGTTTTGCCCAATTGCTTCCAACTTCAAATAATGTTGATTTATTATTAATTATTATATTCAATGTTGTTTGTTTTTTCTGGATTTTCCTCATAAACTTATACTTGTAAATTTCCAGTTTGATGACAGGAAGAAAGCCATAGTTTATGGTGAATATGACCTACTTTTGCGGTGTAAAAATATTTTTTAGGTTGGACATGTTCCCTTGATCGAGGAAGATCTAGTAGGGTTGCTCAGATGCTTTCGACCAAGTCAAGGATTATTACATTCATCTTCATTTCCTCTTGAACAGAGTTGTAGACAATAATGTTGGTTACTACGAGATAATTGAGCAAATGCAGGAGGATAAAAAAATTTCCAAGGCACTGCTTAATTCTAACTATGAGGTGAAGTATAAGGCCTTGAGTGAAGACTGGGGCTTTGATAAGAAGTTACAAGATATCACTTATGCCCTAAATAAGAGGTAATTGTACTTGAACCCAGAATTAGAGAATGCCCGGTCAATTGTTGCCATGCTAGAGAAAGAAAATAATGCATTGAGGAATGAACTTGACAGTTTGAAGAAATCAACCACCACTAGTTCAGATGAAGGGATTTAATTCTTGAAGACTGATAATGCTAGGTTGTTGGAAGAGTTGAAATCTTTACAGAGGAAGAGGACTAAGCTTGGCCAAACAATAAGGCAGAGTATAATTTTTTGGCCAACTATTTATGAGGAGAGATCTAAGAAAATCCTGGACGACCAAGATGCTAAACTTTAGGAAAAGGATAAAGCCATCAGGAATTTTTAAGATGCTGTGGCCCGAATTACCTTCCATTTCCATAAGCAACCCAACGCTGTTAGGATGGATCGGTATGATGAATCCTTGACTTACTTAAATAAGCACATGGAGCATTCCAGGAATGAACGCTACAAATGGAGTTGGATAAACATGCTTACTTTGATGAAGATTCATGAGAACAATGAACTATGGTACTGGCATAACCCAGGACTCTTGGATTACCCTAATCCTACCTTCTCTATTGATGTCAGTTAGATTCCTCCTAATGACATCCCTCAGATCTTGATTAGAAAATACCATGGGGATTACGGCCTGGAAGGAAAAGTGGATTATGTTCATCCTCAACATCCAATCGATCGCTCGAGCAGTAGTAGTGTACTAAGAGGAGAGATTTCAAGTCTATCATCATACGAGATCCTTTGATAAACCTCTTGTTGGGATCAGTAAGGCTGATGGAAAGCGTCCAATAAAAAAACTTGTATTTTTCACCTTGTGTATCTTTGTGTTTTAATTTATATTTATTGAAATGAAATGAAGTTACTTGAGACACTTTATCTTTTCTCTTTAACCTTGTGGTTGCTATTAATCTTCTTGTCGACTAGGTAATTTTTATAATGACTAATTAATCGGGCAATCGATTAAATGTCACGCTTAAATATTAGATGTTCGATTCGAGATTGAATCTAATTTTAATGCCTTAGATTCTGTAAGAGGTTAGTTTAGATTAGATGGAGGCGTAACCCCTTTTGAGTACAGTAATGATAAGTTAACTAACAGCACTTATTGATTAACTACAAGCATGCAAGCACAACTTAGTGAAAGATAAACTTAGTTTGAACTCACAAATCTCTCGTGTTTAACTAAATAGTTAATAACGAACTCAGAAGTAACTCACTTAGAGGGAGAGAGAAGTAAGCACCCTAGGCACACCTTGGCAGGCAGCCAAACACCCCAGCCACCCTTTAAGATCTCTATCAAGTACTAAAATCTTCGTAATAAATTACAATGGTGGGTGAGTAAACTCTGTAGTTTGTAATAAAAAAATCTCTCTGTGATGTATATTCTCTTTAGTAATAACTTCTTAACTCTCAAAAAAAAATCCCTTCCTCAGAGGTGGTTGGGGCTCTTAAATAGCCCCCATGCCACTCCCGAGGTAACTCAGTCATTAATGACTGTGAAAGACATCCCTCATACTTTATGATCAATGCATGCCTTTTATCGAACCACTGTGTGTCAGGGGACTGTCGTCATAGAGGTGGCTCACCAACTGTCTGACAGCCCCAAATACCACGATGGTTTACTCAAGTGCAGATTTGACATTGCTTAGCTGGTTAGTGACATCACATAAAGTAAATGAGACATTAAGTAGAGGGTTGTTGGGTTCACAACTCAACGCCCGATGGAACTCAAGGCTGCTCCACTCGAGGTTCCACGGTCAGGGTCTTTTGGTGTTTTACCAGGTGTATCTAAGATGGTCAGGACAAGCCCCAATGGTTCCTCACTTCTTAATCCTCCAAACCAAGTCCCTCTGAAGTTCCCACACTGAGGTCATTCGATAGAGCATGAAAGTTCTCCTAGGCCCTGCCAAGCCTGGTCTCTCGTGAGTACCGTTCGACCTCACACTAAAAAATCATTATAATCATTACAACTCGTGGTCAATACAAATAAAGTGATACAACAAGGATAAGTAAAACAATAGAACTAAAGGATCATTTCTCTCGGCCAGCTTCTTCGTTGGAGATCCCTCTTGGCTGCCACGCTGGCCTACCTCACTTTGAGCTACAACCCTGCCTTACTGAGCTGCATCACTTTCAACTGCAATGTTGCCTTACTGAGATGCATCACTTTGAGCTACAACGGTGCCTTACTGACCTACCTCGTATTGAATTGCCTCATATTGAGCTGTCTCACTGAGCTCCCTCGCTTTGAGCCATAACACTGCCTTAATCTCAAATGCTATTGTTAATGGGAAAATTATCTCTAAACTCAAGATTATCTTCAATCCCCCTCTACATTTTCCCCTTCGTGTAGAGATTTGTTGTGGTAACAAGAAATGTCTGTGCAAAAAACTTCTCAATCCGACGAACCTTCTCTGAGTCGAATAGTTGTGGCTTATTGGCGGTTTGGTGAAGGGATGTCATAACTTTTTCCTATTACTGAGCCTCAACCGTTCTGCCTAGACTATTTGAAATTCTCCTGATAGACTTGTTGACTTTCTCAAATACCCATTTTGTCTTTGGGGAGATGGAATTCTCCAATTTGTGCTATTGTGGGGTATAGTTATAGGCCGTGAATTTTTTTGTTAGGATTCCACCTATTCGTTGAGACTTGTGAAATTCTCCCTTTTAAACTTCTTGCTAGGAAATTCTCCCTATTTGAAGGTACTAGTTCGCTTGGGCTCTGTCGCGTCGTCATTTAATCATGTTTGAAAAAAATAGGAAAATTCTCCCCGATGTAGCTAAGTCTTATTTGAACAACATTTGGACTTGTGGCGAGGGGACATCGTAGCTTTTTTGGACCGTTGAGACAGCTTCCTCGTTGAGAGTTATTGGATATATCTGACAAAAATTTTGGTGCCAAAACTCAAACTTGCCTATGAAGAATACCTTTTTTATTCCCCGTGCGTCACTTCATTAATGACGTGGTGTTGTCTTTTCATCTGTCAAGACACTTCCCGAAGTGCCACGTTTCCATTTGAAATGATTATAGGCAGCTTTGCACGTGTGTTAGTGGGAAAACTCAAAAGACGGGTTTTAAGGGATTGCAAACGTCTATTTTTCAAAAACACTTAGCCATTTTCTTCTTCGTCTTCTTCAAACTTCCATAGCCTTTTTTAGAAAGAGAAAGACTCAACCCGCCATTGTTAACAAGGTTTTCTCCAGTTCTTTGCCTTTCATCACCACTTGCGCTTGTGTTCCTCTATTTTCCTGCCCCTCTCCACTTTTTTAAGCTTTTCTTCTTCCACCATTCACTGTTATGGCCTCTTCCAGTGTTCCATGTGCACCCAACACCAGTGCTCCACCTATAACCACCTTGGACGCTGTCGCGTTAGTGGTAGCACACCAAGAACAAATACATTTTTACCATTGATCTCCTATCTTTGGCAAATATGATGAGTTCTCTGAAGGGTGTAGGACTTGTTATTTTTCAGCCAAGTATGACTCTTTACTGCTGCGTGATGAAGACCAAGATTCCACTTCTTGGGGCTAGTTTCCTCCCAAGGGGACAATGCGGTTCCATCTTGACAGAGGTGACTTCCCTTGGTCCCATATTGATTTCGAAGGACCTAGTGGCTCCCCTTCCCACTTTACAGCGTGGAACTCATTTATGCAGGCCACTTACTCTGATGTTCTTTCTAAGGTTGGTCTCTATCGAGCTGCTTGGTTTAGGGAATTTACTCTTTCTAAACATAACATTGCCCTTCAAATCTTGGTCTCCCGTTGTAACATTACAATGCATACGTTCATTGCTTCATAGGGAGAGTTCACTGTTACACTTAAGGATGTTTGCGAGCTACTTAGGCTTGAGCCTGTAGGAACTTCGGCTTATCACGATGAGGATTTAGATGCTGAAGAGACAAAGGCTCGAGTAGACTTAGAGAAAATCTGCAGGAGATGTATCGGTAATTCCAACAAGGCAACCTTTACTCCCCTCACAAACTACTTTTACTTTACCAACCCCATAGCTGAATTTGGCCCAGGCAAATGTACATCTCTTGAGTTGTCAACCTACATACTTGTGATTCTATCTCGTTTTATCTTTCCTGGTAAGCCCCATGAAAACCACCCAGAGACTTGATTAATCTGTCTGTCCATTTATCCAGGGGTATAAGCTTCCTCTGGCATCCATGGCCCTAGTGTCACTTTATACATGGTTGGACAGGACCCATCTAGACATGGAACGGTCCTTGAGCCGATATAACTTGGCCAATTTTGCCAATTTCATCATTCTGACTGGTTTTCTTTACTTTTTGCTTTCTCAAGATATCTGTTAACCACACTCCCCTTCATGCTGGGGAAATCATCAAGCCCCATCGCCTTTTTTGCTTCCACAAGAAACAAAGTAGGAAGGAGCTTCTGGGCATTTTTGACAAAACAAGTTGTTTCGTGATGAGGCCTTACAGTGAGGATTCTTTTGCCCATAGTTGGGATTTTTTTGGTGATGTATCTATGGTGTTGGGGCCGACCTTGGAGGATCTTATAACGGAGGACCCTTCGTTTGTCGTGCTTTTGGCTTTGACTCCTACCTATCTTCCCTCTTACACTGACTGGGGGTATACATCAGAACATTACAACCCTAACTATTGCAGCCGTCAATTTTGGTACGACTAAGAAGTTCCTCAGTCAATGTTTCAAGATGCTCACCCCAAAGCCTTTCTTCCTGAGGCATGTGCCTTTTACATCGTGTCAGTGTCTTCCACAATCTGCTCATCCATAAGTGGTCGTGTTACCATTCTTACTCTTTTTAGGAAGGGGGATGTAACCAGTGATTTTCCGATGAAGTATTAGCCAAGGCAGATAGCTAAAATTCGCGAGTTCATCCAAAGTCCCCCATTATACCCCACCATTATGAGTTTTCCCTCCTTGGATCTGGGGCTGAAGGGGAATTCCATCCTGGGAATTGAGTTCCCACTTAGCCAAACACCGAAGGACGCCCCCCAGCGAGCTGCCTCCATACTACCTAGCCATTCCCGTTGTTGCACCCAAAACCAAAAAAGCTTCAACGTCTAAACCCCTAACTGGCGTTACATCTGCCACTGCAGCTTCTGGTGAAGTTCCCTCGTAACCCCTCTCCCAAAAATTAGAGAAGACCAGAAGTGTGGCTTCTTCGAAGCCCAAGCCCCCACACAAATCCTAAGCCCCTATAGATGCTTTTCCCATTGCTTTTGTTCCCCCCAATAATGATGTGCCTGAGGAAGTACGGGAAGCAGTTAGAAAGGAGGTTGAACATATTCAACAAATATTTTACCAAACTGCGCCCTCAGTTCCTCCTACTGAGTCATTTCCCACTATCGTAGTGGATCCCGCCAAAGGGACTTCACGAAGAAAAAGGGGACCTTCACGTGCTGGTGCCTCTGGTAAAAGGAAGAAGACTTTGGGAACCAAAGCAAGTAAAAGATAAGCCTCTACAGTTCAACCTACAATGGTTGCCTCTACTCCTAGGCGTTCCACTTCTCCTTCTCCTGATGCAGTTATACCAATTGTTGATAGTCCTGAGACTGCGGTTGATTTCACCGAGAGGGATTCTCCCCACTTATTATTCTTATGATCGCCCGTTGTCGTACCTTCACATTCTTCTTCTGGTCATGAGGTTAGTCTTTCCACCCTTAATTTTTTTATGACTTAGTGAATTTTTTTCTCTTTTCTAACACTTGTTCTTTCTTTTTTATTTTCATCCGGAGGTTGGTGAAGAAAGGTCTTATCCTCCGATCAGTACTTTCATAGGAGGACTGTGACACCTGACCTAGAAAAATACCGGGTGATCAGTCCTATACCAAATTAAAACAGGAATCCCAGTTGATTCATTCTTAGCATCACTGTAGAAAACCTTTTTAAAAACATACTAACCACCTAGTATTCCAAAAGGTTGGTGCCAAATTTTAACTCTTTATTTAAACAAAACAATAACATGCGGAAATACATATAAACCATTCACAACAATTGAACCAAATCAACTGAATAATTAATTAAGCTACTTGCCGAATAAAACATCGGATACCAAAGTAAATAGACTAATAACAATCATCCAACAGTAATAATGAATCTGAAAATTGTACTGAAAAGTCTGGGCGACAAGCCCTAAGTAAAACTGAAACTGATAAATGATTCCTACTCTAGGAAATAATGAATGATGGGTCTAATCCAAGCGTCTGCTAGCGTTCACATGTGCCACAGCTCTGTCTCCCTGGAATAGAATATCAAGTCTGGCGTCCCTGAGGTTGGACACCTAAAAGGTTTTGAAAATAGTTTTATAGCAAGGGTTAGAACCCAAAACATTTTAAAAATATTTAGCAAGTGAATTAACTGAAATAATTAAAAATGTATGAATGCGCTTCATATTTAAGTTAGTGACGCACTCTCTTGAGGACATACTCACCCCTCCACTAATGTGCACACCTAAGATTACCTTAACCCCACCTAGTTATACAATCCAGCCTACTAGTCCTTATAATCCTCAACTGCCTTTCTACTCTAAATCGAGTATTATTATTCATGGGTTATAAATTATCTCACCAATTAACCTAATTAATTTCTTTTAAATAATATCATATAACTGTGACACAAGTTGTATAAAACAAATACATCACATACTGTATTATAACCCGCATATAATATTTAATACCATTATATATGTACTTTTACTAAAAACATCCACACATATTTCATATGTATATCCATCCCTCCGAGTATACCCTCACCGGATGATTTTCCTCTAAAGTGTTATCTCACTAGGTGCGCTCACATAACCTAGTTACCTAAGTCGGAATCTCTCACCAACTTGGCCCAAAATATAAACGTAGTGGAGGCGGTCATATTCCTTCCCTGAAAGTGGGATAAGCCCCTTACCCATATACCGGACGCTATGACTTGGGGATATACTCTCCATATTCCTCAAGCTAGGGGATTCACCCACATCGCTCAACCTCCCTTGATAGCACTAGAGTATATAAATTAAATAAATATCTAGTCACTGATATTTAATAGCGCACACAAAGTACACACATACATATATACTATCACCACGCCGTATATATATAATATAAATTCCAACTTTACCGTGTACTAAAACCCGTAACAATAGCCTGTATATTCTCGAGTCTATGGTCCAACTCAAATTAATTCATTTTATCTTTAATTAATTTATTACCTTCTCGAGTCTACAGTCCGACTCTAATTTAATTAATTTACACATCATTTTTTTTAATACTTGGTGTCGCCCAACCAATATACCCGGACTCGCTCACTTGGCCCATACCAATGTTAATACCCAATTCTATATTCCGCCCCCAAATTAATTAATTATACCTCAATTCATTTAATAAGGTAGTACCACTCAACTACAATACTCTAACATTTTCCTTCGGTCTGAAATTAATAACTAAAATTGATTTCCCAAAATTCATCCCTTGAGACATACAATCATCACCCGTCTAAACCCAATTATATGCCCTTATAATTGCTAAGGAATATGTGTTACATATGCATTTATAAATAAATAAAAAGTAGGTGAATAAATCTTAAATTAATTTCCCTTTATATATAACACTGGCGAACCTGCCAAAAATCTGGAACCATCGATCGATCGATCCCAGCCATCGATCGAACAGGTATGTTCCTTCTCCGACCTTTTGTTCAGACATTAACGACTTCTTCCAAGGTTTCCTCTCCTCCCCTATTCTAACCCAATCACAACTAATGATATCTCCACATAAGAAAAAGTTCCTAAACGTCCTAGAGACCTAAATAAATCATCAAATTTATATATAACTCTAGGCATATCCGATTTGGGTTTTCACCCAGGTCTTGTTTTACCGAATTCGACCTCATCATTCTTACTCAAATTAATCGCTAATACATACTGAAATTCCCCTACAATTCAATATCAATAGTCCCAATTCATAACTTAACATCCATTGAGTAATTAAATCTATCCATTACTCTAATTCAGAAAAACCCAATTTTAATTGTGGTTACACACCCAAAATGAATTTTCATATGCACTTACTATAATATGAATTGGTTAACACCTATTTTAAAAATCACAACAGTTAACCTCTTGCATGGAATTGTTCGTAGAGCCTGATTCGTTGGTGTAGTTAATGGTTTGATGGCGAAAACTCAATTAGTCCGTTAATTTTTACTCCAAAAGATCCCCAATTGGTTCTTGATTAGCTTCCTATGTTTATCTCTCAAACCCTTATGTTTAGAATTTGTTAACTGTCGTTCAACACACCATCAATTAGGTTTAAAACCCCTAATACAGTTTTTAGCCTCGTGGGCCTAATTAAAATGCCCCCCCCCCCCCCACACACACACACATGTGCTCCCGGCTTTGCCAAAAAATGCCCTGAGACCTGATTACTACCCCCGGGTACTCTTTTCTGACTATCTCGACCCATTCGGACTCAACTGCGCACTCAGATTTTTCATTCAAAATACTTTACTACATTTTCAATTCTGACCTCAGAATGCATCACACAAAATTTTGAACAATTAAACTTAAAGTTGCCAAATATAAATAATTTTTCCCACTCAAATAAATTCTCCAAATCATAAATTTAAGTTTCTCCAATTTAAATATTTTTATATCTCCCAAAAATAATTAAATACTAAATCCTCAAAATTACGGGGTGTTACGTACTCCCCCCCCCCCCCCCCCCCCCCCCCCCACACACACACAAAGGAATTTCATCCTCGAAACTAAGATAGGCCTAGTGCTCCAAGCTTCGAATATCACTCTCTAGTCTTGTGCCTCTAAGCTCTCTACATCTATCTCTCCCACTTCTAACTAAGAGTTACACAAATATGCATTTTAATTACCCAGGGCACCTATACACCGTGTACCCATGCTTAACCGCACGAAAGTTACCCTAATTAACCAGGGTGCCTATACACCCTGTCCCCGTGCTTAACTGCACGAAAGTAACCCGACTATGCTAGCCGTAACTCGTAATATAACTTCCAACCCGTAGTCATATCATATATGTGAATAATAGCCAGGTTACCCAACCCATGTACTAATGACCAAACATCTCCCCACTTCCAACGTTGCCCTAAGTTTTATGCGTGGGACGTCTCGCAAAGTGAAATCCAAATAAGGAACCCCCCGATACACTACTACCAAACATTGTCGATCGTTGAGATCTATTAGACCCTCCGTCCATAGCATGTACCCCCAAATACTTGCACGTACCCCCAAAAGTATACACACCTACTCTTATGCTACAAAAGACAACATAAAATACCGCACCCTCACTATCACTAGCTCTTGCACAAAATAAACCCCGAACTATCTCTACCTGCTCGAAAATAAATCTAACCACCCTGATTCACTTCAGTAGACACCCCTACTTACCGGGATAAAATATGAGAACACAAGACCTCACTATGTGTCTATCGCACCACACAATACAACATATACACACACATATATATAGGTTAGACTCCCTCTCAGGTGATCCCTAGTAAAAATCATTCGTACCCTGGTGTCGCAAACACCAAAATATACCCTCACTATCCCCAATAGTTTAAATCGATCGCTATACAACCGATGTTTGGAAAAATCATCTACCCTACTCCCATAATTCTTGAAAGTAGTAACTCCTCACATAATACTAATCCCCTCTCTGTGTACACCCCCACTCTCTCATGGTTAACACCAACGAAATTCACTACCCCACAGAAATATATATATGTAATATGGTTGTTATAGCCAGCGCACCCACTAAATTCCACTTACCCGGGAACTCTAGTGAAAATAATTCTTATATTGTGACACCCTCACTGTCACTCAAAACATACACCTACCCATAGGATAAAAAGATAATAACCTCCATACTCTAGTTGCAATGGATGATCCTCAGGTTCCTGAGAGGCTTCCCCTTGCCCGAATTCACCCATGACTTGATGTAGTGGTTGTACATCCAGGACCTCATCATGTAGTTGACCCCTACCTCGCTTAAGGTAATATCTCTTCACGTGTCCCATTTCGCAACAAACGAAACACCTCCTAATAAATTCACCCTGCCACTGATCCCTAGCTTGTTGGCCTTGTCGGAAGTCCTGACCATCCTGTCGATAGCCCCCAGATCTAAATCGCTTGGCCTGATTCCCCTGCCGGAAATTCTATCCCTAATGTCCCCATGTCTGCTACTGGTATACCCCATTGGTACTGTTCCCTCCTACTCTATTCGACTGGTTGGGTTCCACTCCCCTCCTGCTTCCTTTCATGTGGAAATGATATTCCTAGCAGTATAGGAGTGTTGCATTAATGACGTCTGTATAACCAGCTAATGAAGGATTACCAATCAAATGCTGTCTGATCCTCCAGACTAACCCATCCATGAACCTCAACTTCTTTCTTTCTTCGTTTCTTACCTTATCCGGTATAAAATTTGCTAAACGAGTGAATTCTTCCTCGTAATCGGCCACTGAACGGTCCCACTGAGTCACCTCACTGAATTTTCTCCTCATTTCGGCCTCAACTGCTGGCAAAAAATACTGGTGGTCGAACCGAACCCAAAACTCTGTAATAGTTAATGTATACCTTTCCTCAACTATGGTAATTGACTCCCACCATGGTAGCGCTTCTCCCACTAACCTAAAAGTGTCTAGAATTTTCTTCTGCACCTCATTGCAATCTACCATGCGTAGGTGAAGCTGAATATCCCTCTTTCACTGACACGTTAGCACCACATCTGAACCCCCTCGAAACTCTGGTTGATGGCCTTTTTGAAAGACCTCTCGTACTTGCTGCCATTTCTACGGCCCCAGTGAACATCCGATACCACTAAAGCCTGTGGCTGATCTCATGGAAAGTACCTTACCATTGCGATCATCATCGCTTGAACTACCTGTTCCACTAATTCAGTTACCATTGCAGTCGAAATCATTTATGGCAGTTGTTGCAGTAACTCTGGCTCCTGATGAGCCTCTTTAGTCTCATCCCCCTCTGCTTCCCTAGCTGCTCTCTCTCTCCTGGGCGGCATCTGAAATGAGAATCGAATCGTATGAGTTCACCATCAAATATAAAGTAATTGGCAGAAGAACGTAAATGCACATACGTATAATAATACAATAATCC
Source organism: Sambucus nigra (assembly GCA_949130495.1). NCBI lineage: Eukaryota > Viridiplantae > Streptophyta > Magnoliopsida > Dipsacales > Adoxaceae > Sambucus > Sambucus nigra. The sequence continues at coordinate 252,585,741 of OX422220.1, forward strand.
TATGATATGGCTCTATATCAAAGGACCCTAAGCTGAAACATGAAAAGCCATACAGATCCTAAGGACACTAGAACCTGATGCTCTGATACCATCTGTGACACCCCGCCTAGTAAAATACCGGGTGATCAGTCCTATACCAAATTAAAATAGGAATCCCAGTTGGTTCATTCTTAGCATCAGTGTCGAAAATCTTTTTAAAAACTTACTAACCACCTAGTATTCCAAAAAGTTGGTGCCAAATTTTAACTTTTTATTTAAACAAAAAAATAACATGCAGAAATACATACAAACCATTCACAACAACTGAACCAAATCAACTGAATAAATAATTAAGCTACTTGCCGAATAAACCATCAGCTACCAAAGTAAATAGTCATTAATAATCATCCAACAGTAATAATGAATCTGAAAATTGTACTGAAAAGTCTGGGCGACAAGCCCTAAGTAAAACGGAAACTGATAAATGATTCCTACTCTAGGAAAGAATGAATGATGGGTCTAATCCAAGCGTCTGCTAGCGTTCACATGTGCCACAGCTCTGTCTCCCTGGAATAGAATATCAAGTCTGGCGTCCCTGAGGTTGGACACCTAAAAGGTTTTGAAAATAGTTTTATAGCAAGGGTTAGAACCCAAAACATTTTAAAAATATTTAGCAAGTGAATTAACTGAAATAATTAAAAATTTATGAATGCGCTTCATATTTAAGTTAGTGACGCACTCTCTTGAGGACATACTCACCCCTCCACTAATGTGCACACCTAAGATTACCTTAACCCCACCTAGTTGTACTATCCCATCCAACTAGTCCTTGTAATCCTCTCTTGCCTTTCTACTCTAAACTGAGTATTATTATTCATGGGTTATAAATTATCTCACCAATTAACCTAATTAATTTCTTTTAAATAATATCATATAACTGTGACACAAGTTGTATAAAACAAATACATCACATACTGTATTATAACCCGCATATAATATTTAATACCATTATATATGTACTTTTACTAAAAACATCCACACATATTTCATATGTATATCCATCCCTCCGAGTATACCCTCACCGGATGATTTTCCTCTAAAGTGCTATCTCACTAGGTGTGCTCACATAACCTAGTTACCCAAGTCGGAATCTCTCACCAGCCTGGCCCAAAATATAAACGTAGTGGAGGCGGTCATATTCCTTCCCTGAAAGTGGGATAAGCCCCTTACCCATATACCGGACGCTATGACTTGGGGATATACTCTCCCTACTCCTCAAGCTAGGGGATTCACCCACATCGCGCAACCTCCCTTGATAGCACTAGAGTATATAAATTAAATAAATATCTAGTCACTGATTTTTGATAGCACACACAAAGTACACAAATATATATATACTATCACCACGCCGTATATATATAATATAAATCCCATCTTTACCGTGTACTAAAACCCATAACACTAGCCTGTATATTCCCGAGTCTGTGGTTTCATTCAAATTAATTAATTTTCTCTTTAATTAATTTATTACCTTCCTGAGTCTACAGTCCGACTCTAATTAATTAATTTACACATCAATTTTTTTTAATACTTGGTGTTGCCCAACCAATATACCCGGACTCGCTCACTTGGCCCGTACCATTGTTAGTACCCAATTCTATATTTCGCCCCCAAATTAATTTATTACTCCTCAATTCATTAAATAAGATAGTACCACTCAACTACATTACCCAAACATTTTCCTTCGGTATGAAATTAATTACTAAAATTGATTTCCCAAAATTCATCCCTTGAGACATACAATTATCACCCGTCTAAACCCAATTATATCCCCTTATAATTGCTAAGGAATATACGCTACATATGCATTTATCACTAAATAAAAAGTAGGGGAATAAATCTTAAATTAATTTCCCTTTATATATAACACTGGCGAACCTGCCAAAAATCTGGGACCATTGATCGATCGATCCTAGCCATCGATCGATCGATCAAACAGGTCTGTTTCTTCTCCAACCTTCTGTTGAGCCATTAATGACTTATTCCAAGGTTTCAACTCCACCCCTATTCTAACCCAGACACAACTAACGATATCTCCACATAAGAAAAAGTTCCTAAACATCCTAGAGACCTAAATATATCATCAAATTTATATATAACTCTGGGTATATCCGATTTGGGTTTTTCACCCAGGTCTTGTTTTACCGAATTCGACCTCATCATTCTCAGACAAATTAATCGCTAATACATACTGTTATTCACCCTACAATTCAATCTCAATAGTCCCAATTCATAACTTAACATCCATTGAGTAATTAAATCTATCCATTACTCTAATTCAAAAAAACCCAATTTTAATTATGGTTACACACCCAAAATGAATTTTCTTATACACCTACTATAATATGAATTAGTTATCACCTATTTTAAAATTCACAACAGTTAACCACTTGCCTGGAATTGTTCGTAGAGTCATATCCGTTGGTGTAGTTAATGGTTTGATGGAGAACACTCAATTACTCCCTTAATTTTGACTCCAAAAGATCCCCAATTGGCTCTTGATTAGATTCCTCTGTTTCTCTCTTAAACCCTTATGTTTAGAATTTGTTAACTGCCATTCAACACTCCCTCCATTACTCTAATTCAGAACCCAATTTTAATTATGGTTACACACCCAAAACGAATTTTCATATACACCTACTATAATATGAATTGGTTATCACCTATTTTAAAAATCATAAGAGTTGACCTCTTTCCTGGAATTGTTTGTAGAGTCTGATCCGTTGGTTTAGTTAATGGTTTGATGGCGAACACTCAATTAGTCCATTAATTTTGACCCCAAAAGATCCCCAATTGGCTCTTGATTAGATTCCTCAATTTCTCTCTCAAACCCTTATGTTTAGAATTTGTTAACTGTCCTTCAACACTCCCTCAATTAGGTTTAAAACCCCTAATCCCGTTTTTGGCCATGTGGGCCTAATTAAAATGGCCCAAATCCCCCCATGTGGGCCTGGCTATGCCCAAAAATGCCCCGAGACCCAATTACTAACCTCGGGTACTCTTTTCTGACTATCTCGACCCATCCGGACTCAACCGCACACTCAGATTTGTCATCCGAAATACATTAAAACATTTTTCAATTTTGACCTCAAAATGTGACACATAAAATTTCGAATAATTAAACTTAAAGTTTCCAAATATAAATAATTTTTCCCACTCAAATAAATTCTCCAAATAATAAATTTAAGTTTCTCCAATTTAAATATTTTTATATCTCCCAAAAATAATTAAATACTAAATCTTCAAAATTACGGGGTGTTATAAGGACACTTTGGTGGATCTACAACCAAATCATCTCCTCCTCGTTCGGCCATGATAGGTCTTACCTACTCTCGCCATTTTTCCTCCCAACGGGAGAAAGATGTTGCTGCGGGGGTTGATACCATTGAATCTGTGGGAATCGCTTCTCAGCCAGAGACAACTCCCCCAGCTTCTTCTGAATTAACAGCTCATCCCGAGGATCTTTTGCCCATTGTTCCATCTGCAGAAAGTTCCCCCGAGGTAACACATTCTCAATCACTGTTAGGTCTGACGTATTTTCTCTCTTCCACCCCTTTTTTCTGTTTACCATGCTGAACTTTAATCTGTTGGGATGCCTTAGGTCAAAATGGCGTCTTTATTAGCCAACATTCTTCTTCCTGTTGCGTTGATGAGACCCGTAACTATAGTTCCCCTCTTCAAAACCATAACTAAGGTAAGTAAAACTTAGAGATATTTATCCTTTCATATGTACTTATTCCCTATTTCTAACACTTAGCTTTATTTTTGCAATTTTCTACGGACCTTATCCTATCAATTTCTCTTGGTGGTCTGCCTATTCCCAAGGCCAGCGTTGATTTTTCTGCCCGACGTGGTAGTTCTTATGCATCCACTACAGTTAGAGCATCCCTTAGAGGACAACACCTTCTCCAAGCGAGACTACTCCCATGTTGGTCTTGGTACCTTTTATTTGCGTAGGAGCTTTAGCACCCGTTGAGCATCCCACCGTTGGGGGTTCTATGGGGGTTTTTGAGGAGACATCTTTGCCTTCCAGAGTTCCCCCCCGTTACAGCTTCCATGGCGGCTCCCGTTATAACTCCAGCTATTGTTGAGGTATTTCTCTACTTTTTCTTCTTTTCTCCTTGTTTTTCCTTTACTTGGCAATGTACAATCTAGAAGAATCCCTTTTTCAAATATTCAAACTCCACCGGTAATGGTGACTTAACAATGAGAACCACTTGTTAAGATGTTTTATAACATCCACCTCTAACGGTGACACCCATAACGGTGACTTAACAATGAAAACTACTTGTTAAGATTTTCATTAAACTCCACCAATAACTGTGACTTAACAATGATAAACACTTGTTAAAATTTTTGTCAAAACTCCACCAATAACGCTGACTTAACAATGATAAAAACTTGTTAATATTTTCGTCAAAAGTCCACAAATAATGGTGACTTAACAATGATAAACACTTGTTTAATATTTTTGTCAAAACTCCACCAATAATGGTGACTTAACAATGATAAACACTTGTTATGATTTTCGTCAAAACTCCACCAATAATGGTGACTTAACAATGATAAACACTTGTTAAGATTTTTTTCCGCAACATCCACCTCTAACGGTGACACCCGTAAAGGTGACTAAACAATGACAACCACTTGTTAATATTTCCGTCAAACTCCACCAATAATGGTGACTTAACAATGATAAACACTTGTTAAGATTTTCATACTCATTACCTGTTTTAACCATTCCTAGGTTACTAGAGAGTCTCTTCAAGCTGGAGAGAGGTCTCTGCCAGTCCCTTCACCTACTGCTTTGCCCCATCGGGAACCAGCTATTGCAGAAGATTCGAGTCCTAATGACCAGTGTTCACAACGGGTATTGTGGCTGATAGCGAGTCTGGTTGTGAGATTCCTCCACCTTACTTAGCTCCCCATGAGTTTTGCCTCATGGTCCTTCAACGTTCTCCTCAGATGTCTACCAGCCACCGTTTAGTTATCAAAAAAATTTCCATCCATCATCCTGAGACTTTCGTTGTTGACTGCCTTCGTTCGAACATTCTAGTGATGAGCCTTAGACTTCAAGGAATGTCCATAGTTATCATGGATTTAGTTATCACCCTACTTCCAATGTCACTAGGCCCCTGCTCAATAAATTTCTGGGCTATTTAAAGGAGTTGGGTAAAGATGGATTTCAATTCAAATGGATAATTGGACATTTGAAAACTCTAAAGAGCCAACAGTTGTAAGGCCAGAGGGAACTGTTGCTGCAGCATCGAGAGGCCCAATGAACTAAGGGAGCTAGACTAGTGGAGCTTGCATCCCTACTAGAGGTTGTTGATAAGAAGATAGAGGACCTCGAAGAAACTCGTCATGCAACAAAGATAGAATGGGAGGATCTCCTTATCGAGCGAGCACAAGTTCAAACTAGGCTGGATGTTTTTATTAACACCGAACGGTCATGCCTGGCAGTTTCTTCAGGGTTGCCTGGAGATTTTTTCGCTGCTCCAGACCTGTGGTTCTTATTGGGCCAGTGAAAATAGTTTTTTTCATTTGCGTAGGTTTTCCCTTATGTAATTCTTAGGCAATAGCTCCCAATTTTGTAATGTCCCAATGTTTATGAATGAGAAGAAAAAAAGTGTTGTATATTTTTTTTATGCCCTTTTGTTGTGCTGTGACTGCTTTAGATAAGTTACCAAACTCTGCCATTTTTCATCTTCATTCAGATTGCAATAATATACATCCTTTTTTAGGAACAACGGCTTGTATATTCATAACAAAACCACAAGATACTACGATGATCCCAAGTTAATTACTCATACATGATAGACCTTTAACCATTTATTATTAATCTTAAATGGTTTATACTTTTCTATCTTAGAAATTAAGCAATAACCTGAATCATGAGCCTCCTTTACAATGAAAGGTCGCTCCCAATTTGCTACAAACTTAGGCAGAGGAAGCCCTCTGATGTGCTTTACTACTGCCTTTAAAATAATATCTCCCTCCATGAATTTCCTTGGTCTCACCATGTTGTCATATGCTCTTGAAAGTTGCTTCGTGTACATTTGGAAGTGTTGCATCGCATTATCTCTATCCTCACCCAATGCTTCTAATTTCACACGTCTGTTCTGAGGGAGCATACTACTTCACAAGGCATATTGGGATGAGGGAACTTCCAACTCCACTGGAAGGATTGCCTCAGCCCCATAAATGAGGGAGAATGGGGTGTACCCCGTAGGCTTCCTCTTCGTCGTACGATTGGCCCATAACACCATTGGGATCTTTTCGTCCCATGATCCTGGAATATCCTCCATTATTTTTGCCAGAATGTTAACAAACGTCTTGTTGCTTGCCTCGGCTTGTCCGTTCCCCTTCGGGTATGACACCGTTGAGTTATGATGAATGATAGAGTATTTATCCGTCAGCATTGTTACTTCTGAGTTAACGAATGGAGTTTCGTTATCAGAGATAATTACTTTTGGAATCCTAAAATGAGAAATGATATACTCCCTGATAAAGTAGTCTACTACTCCCGTAATCTCTCTTCTCGGTGGTATCGCCTTAGCCCATTTTATAAAGCACTCCGTTGCCACTAGTATCCAAATATTCCCTCTTGAAGAAGGGTGTATTTCACCTACAAGGTCAAACGCCCAAGTGTAGATAAGATACGGAGTTGTTAGGGAATACAGGTCCACCGATGGGGCATGGATCATATTTTTATGTAGCTGGCAAGCTTTACACATTCGAACAAACTCTGCGGAGTCTTTCTCTATCGTTGGTCAATAATAATCCAACGTCAATAACTGATCGTACAACTTTGCCCCTCCTATGTGAACTGGGTCATGAGCTTATTTTAGGACTTCGGCTGCCTCTTCCTTTATGATGCAATGTAATGTCCTATTGAAGTATCGTCTTCGATAAAGCTACCCTCCTTGAACATAGAACCTTGGGGATCTTCTCTTGAGTCCCATCGCATCAATATTTTCTTTTGGGATAACTCTATCATTTATGAAATCAATATAGGGTTGTTTCTAATCTAGTTGAGCTTCAACGAAATGGTACTCAGCTGCCTCAAAGAAAAGTTGACATTTGTTACATTTTTGTTGTAGCTCTGCGGCGTCTTGCTTCATCCTGGGCCAGAAGTATCCTTCTCTTTAATTCTTCTGTAAAGAGTGATTTCAGTTGTTTCGTAATGCTCTTCGTGTATCTTCTTTAATCTTCATTATGCTTCTTTTGGACCGATGCATCTTGATAACCATCCTCATGTGTTCTAATAGTAGAGGTTTCCCTGATTTGTAAAATATTGGGCCACCTCCCTCAGCTCCATATTTCATTTTCTAGACTCCGGTTGCTTCCTAACCACTCCCCTCTAGTCATAATCATCTTTCATCGGCAGGATTAATTGTACGATAGAGGGAGTTGTTCTCCGTTGGATCACTTCCATAATTTAATTTTCCTTCATAATCATCTTCTGGGCAATAGTGGCATAGGCATTTGGATGGTGATTCATCATTCTGGGATGCCTCATGATCTTTATCTGATGGAACTATTTGAGAAACCTTTGAATGATCGTTCTATAAGGGGACAAACTGAGGTGCTTCAATGCATATTCCCCATTCACCTGCTGGATTAACAAGTTCGAATCACCCTTGATACAGAATGAATGAATTCCTCTTGAAGGGCATCCAGCTTTCCTAATACCAAAGCTTCTTACTCTGCTTCATTGTTGGAGCAAGGGAAATCTAGCTTGCAGGAGAGACAAATTTCTTCAGCTCCTTTTAAAAGAATAAACCCTGCTCCTCCTTTCTTTTCTACCGAAGATCCATCAAACTGCATCGTCCATTCTTCCTCGTTCGTGTCTAAGTGGTTGTCCTATAAATCATCCCCTTGAATACTTTCTCTAGGTGGCTCAAATGTCCCAAAGGGGAAGATTTCCAAGGGATCTGCGTATGCTTGGCTCTTGATTGCACGAGGGACCATGCACTTCAAATCATACTCTGAGAGGATGAGGAACCACCTAGATTCCCTACTAATCAATAAATTTCTTTCCAATAAAAATTTAATGGGATCACATCTTATTACAATATGAATTGTAAAAGATAGCATATAATGTCTAAGTTTTTGTGCTACAAAGACTAAGGCTAAATAATGTCTTTCAAAAATACCATACCTGACCTCTAGACCATGTATTATTCCACTTAGATAGTAAACCTATGGCTCCTGTCCATCCACTTATTGAGCGAGCAGAGCTCCAACGGACCTCGTGGTGGAAATGAGGTATAGTTACAAGGTATTCCTAGTTTTGGAGGAATTATGGTTTGTGGTGAAACGAGCAACTTCTTCAGCCTGGTATGAGACTCCTGGTGAGCTACCTCCCATTTGAACTTCATGTCTTTCACAGCAGTTGCATCAACGGGTGTGTTATCTCAGCTAACCCCGGGACAAATCTCTTAAGGTAGGAAACCTTGCCAAGGAAAATCTTTAGTTTCTTCACCGTTCTTGGGCTTGCCATCTCTAAGATCGCTCGTTTCTTATCTTGGTCCATCTTCACCCCTTATCTATCCACCACAAAACCTAAGAATTTCCCACTAGTGACCCCAAAGATGCATTTCAGTGGGTTCATCTTCAGCTTATACTTCCTGCACCTAACGAATACTTTCTTTAGATCATCTAGATGGGACTCCTCCTTCTTCGACTTGATGACCAAATCATCCACACAAAACTCCATGAACTTGTGTAAGAAATCATGGAAAATGGCCATCATCATTCTTTGGTACGTTGCCCCTGCATTCTTCAGTCTAAACGACATTACTTTATACATGAAATTTCATAACGGAGTTCTAAAGGTTGTTTTCTCTGCGTCTGTGGGATCCATCTTGATGTGGTTGTACCCTATATACCCATTCATGAAGCTATACATATCATGCCCATCCGTTGCATCTATCAATCTATCAATGAAAACTAGAGGGAACTCATCTTTAGGGGCAATCCCTATTTAAGTCTCTGAAGTCCACACAGATCCTGATTTGATTCTTGTCTTTCTTTCCTAATGGAACGATGCTGGATAGCCAAAGAGGGTGTTGTAATAGTTTGATGAACCCTGTCGTCAACAAACATTGGACCTCCTCCTTAATTTTTAAGTCCAACTCAAGTTTGTATGTTCTTATTGCTCATTTGACTGGAATGGCTGAAGGCATCACGTTCAACTTGTGACAGCTTACTTCTTTGTCTAACCCTTCCATTTCTCTGTACTTCCACATAAAGACGTCCATAACCTCCTGAATTAACTCTACCAAGACCTCTCCTTTCTCTTCGCTAAGATCCTTGGAGATGAAAATATTCCATGGGTCCTCTCCTTCCTTCGCTACGTTTAGCTTCTCCAATTCATGTTCCTGTGGCTTTAGTTGATCTGTCATGTAATCTGGTTCTTCGATAACATTTTTCATGAACTCCTGTGTATTGGAGTTGTCTATCACCATGCATTACCCCCATTAATCCACCATAAATCACTCATATATCGGGTCAGACTCTTTTTCATCTTCTTCAGCTACCCATTCACACCATTATAATCGATACACCACCTTTCCTTCTTTGATAACAACCTTCTTACACTGCCTGCTGGTAGTTACAACTGCCTTCCTCTTCTTTTCCCTTGAAGCTTCAGCAACTCTTTCTCTTATAAATCGACTCGTCACACTTTGTCATTGCACCTCGCGCTCCATTAGATCCATTTTGGGACTCGCCTTATCTTTTTGATGCTTCGAGACCTTATGGGGTCGAGGAACCACGTGGTGGGCCTCTTCCGTTGCTCCTTTATTTCCCATCATCTCTCCCTCTTGACTATTCATAGGTCCCATTCTTTCCCTGATTGAAGGAACCCACGCTCCCTTCATTCACCTAGTTAGGACTTTGACGTCCTCCTCCAACTCTATGTAGAATATTGCCTCCACTAGGTGGGCCTCCTCAATAGCAAAGGGCCTCTTCGTTGCCCTAATAGTGATCTCAGTTCCCTTAATATTGGCCTTGGCACATTGATGATGCGTCGAAGGAACTATACCTTGGTTATGCATCCACACCCTTCCTATTAACAAGTGGTAGGAAGTTTCACTTTCTATTACGTGGAATTTAATATGAGAACTCAAGTTTCCCATTACAATCCCCATGTTCACATATCCGATGGATTTGGAAGACTGGTTATCATAACCAGAGATCACTAAAGGCATTATCACCAACCTTTCTTCGAGAATATTGGCTGCGTGGAAGGAGCTGATTGGCATGATATTTATCGAGCCACCCCCATCCATGAGCACCCTTGCAAAGCTGACTCCATTAATGCTGGTTGTTATGTATAACGGTCTATTATGAGGAAACCTCACAGCCCTGTCTACATCACTAAATGTGATTTCGAACAAAAACTTTCTTGCCATCCTTACCATTGGTCCCATCCATTTCAGCGAGGGGACTGCGTTCTTCCTCACGATATCCAGAATCGCTTGAGTTATTTCCAATCTACTTTCTTTGGGCATCCACACCTGGTAGAAGAACCAGGTAAACTTTGGGGATCTTGAAACAACACAATACTCCAAGGATGGATCCACCTCTTCACCTTCAACGTTGTAGGCTTCCTCGACATCCCTAGCACTTGCCTCGTCGTTGGCTAATACCACATTTTCCATCCCTTTGGTACAACCTTCCAATATTTCCTCAAACCCTTCCTGCTCTCTCGCCCGTCTTCTTGCTCCTTCCTTTTCTTCCTCATCATAAGCCACCACTATATTGGCCCCGTGTGCTGGAAGTGGATTTTTGTTGATATTCTGTGATGGGATTTGCAAAGTCCCATCTTTCACATATTTGTTAATGATCTTTCTCAGCGTGATGTAACTTCCAGTTGGATGTTAGATCTTCCGATGGATCTGGAAATACTTGGGATCCTCCCTTGTTGCCTCATCTGGTTCCTCGGTGGGAATGCCTTTAGGTTCATACAACGTTCCCTCCAATAACATTTTGTTATAGAAACTCACCGCCTCTTCGACCGTGCAAGGTATTGGCGGTGGGTCTTCTCAGGCTCATTCGAACTTCCTCTTGTTATCCTTTTTAGCTTGTCTGTCCTCGTTTGTTCCTTCGGCATATCCCACCCATGGGAGTTGGTATCTTCCTCCTACAGGTTGTATCGGCTGTCTGAACATCATGGGCACCACCATAGGGTTCAGTCGTACCACCAGCGAGATGTTCCTTACTGCCTGGAGGAACGCCGCAAAATTTCCCTCACACGTCTCATTAATAAGATGGCAGATGTACTCAGGAAGAAGTCCTTTTACACATATCTGCAGTAGTTTGGATTCTTTGGCCTCATCCCTCACATCGAGGGACCTTTTCCTGAACCTACGAACGTATGTAACCACATCTTCCCTGGTCGTTGCTTCTCTCTCCCTAGTTGGGTAAAGGTGAACTCATCTTCCGCCAGAAAGAACTTCTGGATGAACAAAACGTGCATCTCCTCCCACGTGGAAACACTTTTAGGTGCTAACTGAGAATACCAAGTATACGCTTTATCGGTAAAGGATTTGGAAAAACTCCCTTAACCTGAGTTTTTTGTTATTGTAGTGAGCCCCCAAATGTTCAACGAAGCGTTTAATGTGCTCCTCAGGGTTCCCACCCTTTCATCTATACTTTTCAAATATAGGAGGAATATAATCTTTTGGATAAGGTTCATCGGTATACTCTTAACGGTATAGCGTTGGAAACTTGTCATAAACCGAAGCTACCTCTCCCGTAGATTGCGAGGAAGCTTGCATGAACTTCAGTATCTCCTTCTGCATTTCTTTTCTCATCTCTTCTATAGTTGATACCACTGAAGGAATCATCAGAGGGACTATAGGCGGGGTTCCCGTTGCACTTAGAGCGATCATCACAGTTGGAACGGTTGGTGCTCCTGGAGTTCCCATTATTGGATTCACAACAAGGGGTATACTTGATGGGATCGTTCCTGTTAAAACTGCACTTAGTGAGGCCGTTGGAGCTTCCCTTGGTGTCACGAAGGAGTTGGCCTCAAATCCCCCCAACACCGTTGTAGCTACGGGGGTTTACAAAAACTCATAAATTTGTTCATGAGGAGTGCCACTTGGGCTAGTCCCAACCCAGCGCTCGTGGAAGCTTGTGTCACCCTTGGAATGCCTATCGCCGTTTGAACTGGAGGTACCTCCAGTCGAGGGCATCCGTCCCTTGAGGCATCCAGCTCTCTCGTCGCCTGTTCTTTATTGTGTTGAATGTCATCAATGTTAAGTCTTCAATTAACTTTATCGTGCACTATACTCCTTGCTTAGAAGAATGCCTCCCCAGCAGAGTCGCCAAATGTAAGAGGGTAGTTTTGATTAGATGGATACGTAACCCCTTTTGAGTACAGTATTGATAAGTTAACTAACAGCACTTATTGATTAACTACAAGACATGCAAGCATAACTTAGTGAAAGATAAACTCAGTTTGAACTCACAAATCTCTTGTGTATAACTCAGAAGTTAATAATGAACTCAGAAGTAACTCACTTTGAGGGAGAGAGAAGTAAGCGCCCTAGGCACACCTTGGCAGGTAGCCAAACACCCCAGCTACCCTTTAAGATCTCTATTAAGTATTAAAAGCTTCGTAATAAATGACAATGGTTGGTGAGTAAACTCTCTGGTTTGTAATAAAAAATCTCTATCTGATGTATATTCTCTCTAGTAATAACTTCTGAACTCTCAGAAAAGAACATCCATTCCTCAGAGGTGGTTGGGGATCTTAAATAGCCCCCACTCCACTCCCGAGGTAACTCAGTCATTAATGACTGTGAAAGACATCTCTCATACTTTGTGTCACAAACATTAAATGCTTGAAGCACTAGTTAGCTCCACGTCATAAACATTAAATGCCAAGGCATGCCTTTTGCCTAACCACTGTGTGTCAGGGGGCTATCGTCATAGAGGTGGCTCACCAACTGTCTGACAGTCCCAAATACCACAGTGGTTTACTCAAGTGCAGATTTGACATTGCTTAGCTAGTTAGTGACATCACATAAAGTAGATGTGACATTAAGTAGAGGGTTATTTGGTTCACAACTCAATGCCCGATGGAACTCAAGGTTGCTCTGCCCGAGGTTCCACGGTCAGGGTCTTTTGGTCTAAGATGGTCAGGAAAAGCCCCAATGGTGCCTCATTTCTCAATCCTCCAAACCAAGTCCCTCTGAAGTTCCCACGGTGAGGTCATTCGATAGAGCATGAAAGCTCTCCCAGGCCCTGCCAAGCCTGGTCTCTCGTGAGTACTGTTCGACCTCACACTAAAAAAACATTATAATCGTTACAACTCGTGGTTAATATAAATAAAGAGATACAACAAGGCTAAGTAAAATAATAGAACTAAAGGATCAGTTCTCTCGGCCAGTTTTTTCATTGAAGATCCCTCTGGGCTACCTTACTGAGATGCAATGTTGCCTTATTGAGTTGCATCACTTTGAGTTGCAACTGCATCACTTTAACTTGCAACGCTTCCTTACTGAGTTGCATCACTTTGATCTAGTACGCTGCCTTACTAAGCTACCTCGTATTAAGTTGCCTCGTATTGAGCTGTCTCACTGAGATGCTCCCTCTCTTTGAGCCGTAACGCTGCCTTAATTCCAAATGTTATTGTTAATGCGGAAATTATCGCATAACTCAAGATTATATTCAAGCCCCCTATACAGATTCTATTAATGTTGTTCTTAGATAAAACTTTAAATATATTTATTGAACTAAGTTGTAGCATTATCTATTAGTGACGACCAAGTGTATTAAGAATGTATAATTATCCTTGTGTTTTAACTTAGTCGGGCAAAGCTTCTTGTGTTTAAGGTAGAGTCCTATAGGAGATTTTACTAACATCTTGTTTATGATTTTTTGAAGATGAAATAATATATGAAGTTGTTAATGAGAAACTTTTTTTAGGTTGGAAAAGTTTGAGGAAAGGTTTGACAAAAAACTTTTCTGAAATTGGAAAAGTTTGACAAAGAACTTTTCTGACGTTGGAAAAGTTTGAATTAAATAAATTTTCTTAAGTTAGAAAAGTTTGACAAATAAATTTTCTGAAGTTGGAAAAATTTGAATTAAAATAACTTGTTTGAAGTTGGAAAAGTTTGACAAAGAACATTTCAAAAGTTGGAAATTTTTAAATTTAGCCTTTAATTTGATAGTGGTACCACACCATACTCCGGAAAAAAAAAACATAAAACGGAAGTATAATGAGTAGAAATATGAAATTTCATTAACTTGAATAACTAATTACATCGAAAACAAAATTACTGATAATATTTGCCAAGATGATCGGCGTTCCATGGGTTCTTAAACTCCTCGCCTTCTAATGTTTCCAGGTGATATGTTCAATTATGTCTATATCTAGTCTCCTCATTATATCATTATTGGGGGAATTAAAATATAGCACCTTGTGTGTTGGAAGTCCTATTTCAATTGTTACTACTGCCTCACTACCAAAAGCCAGCATATGCGGAGTCTCTCCTGTTGAAGTTCTTGGTGTAGTTCTGTAAGCCCAAAGAATGTTGTGCAGATCAATGATCCAATTTCCCTTTGCGTCATCCAAGAACTTATTCAATCCATCGAGCCAAGTTTTATTAGTGATTTATCTTTGACCTTTGCATTATGGATGTCTAGGTGCAGAATGTAGTTTCTGTATTTTGGATCTGATGTACTATTCTTTAAACTCTTCATTGTCAAACTGGGTACTATGGTCAGTGATAAAATCATGGGACATTATATAACGTCATGTGATCTTCTTCCATATGAACTAAAACACTCTTTGATAGGGCATATCGATCAAGGTCTTAGCCTCCGCCCATTTGGTGAAGTAATCCACTACGATAACCAAGTATTTGAGCCTTCCTTTGGTGGTTGGCAATGGTCTGACCAAGTCTATTCCCCAAATAGCAAAAGGCCAAGGAGAAGTAATAGGAGTTAAGGAAGCACCTGGTTTTCTGTGAATGGCATCAAGCCTTTGGTACTTGTCACACCTCTTGGCGAATGAAACTTAGTCTACCTTCATTATTGGCCAGTATTAGCCTTGCATGACTATTCTTTATACCAAAGATGTTCCAGCTGAATGGGCACCACATGAACCTTTATGCACCTCTTTAATCTAATCATCTACTTTAATTAGATGGACACAACGAAGTAAGGAGACCGTGTAACCCCACTTGTATAGAATACATTTCTTTAGGATGTTATTGTATCTCATTTTTCGTGCTTCTTTTTGGTCGGCTAGTAACACTCCCTTCTCAATTTTGTCCCTGATTGGATCCATCCAAGAAGGTCCTAATTTTATAGAAATTATGTTGACTACTTCCACATCAATGATCCTACTGGTGATTATCTCTATCGGAATGGTTCTTCTGATCTCTATTGGAGTTGCTGAGGATAGCCAAGTAAAAGCATCTGCTCGGGCATTGTCCACTCTTGGAATCCGAACCATTTTGAATGCAGTAAATGAAGAGATAACTTCCTTGGTCTTCTTTAAGTATATCACTATTGTTTACCCTTTAACTCCATATATCTCAAGTAAGTGGTGAATAATAAGTTAAGAATCACAGTGCGCTATCACCTTCTTGATATTTAGTGATGAGGATAGCTCCAAACTAGACATCAATGCTTCTTATTCAGCATCATTGTTGGATGACAGAAATTAAAATCTCAATGCATAATCTACGTCAAAGTCATCTGGAGTATTGAGGATGAGTCCAGCGCTACTGCCACTCGTGCATGAAGATCCATGTACAAATAATTTCCAAATCGAGACATCATTATTGAAGTCTTCGTTCACCAATACTCCGTATTTGAAAACCTTCTTTCTTTTCTCGACTAACCGGAGAGCTCTTTCTTGAACAGCTAATGATTCTGGTTGATCGATAACCATCTCAGTTTACTTTTAAGCTGAGCTTTCTTTCAAAAAAGTCTGCACGGCAGGCAAACTTGGTGTGTTGGGTACCTCTGCATAAGTGAACTCTACTATGAAATCTTCAACTGCTTGCCCTTATAATGAGGTTCTTGACCCATACACAATTTCATATTCTGTCTAGCTCAACTTCTCAACATATTAGCCTTCCTGACTTTTCAGGCTTATGCAAAGCTTGTTGAAAAGTTAAGTCAGTGTATACTACAATGGTATGGGCTTAAAAGTGTGGTCTCATTCTTCTAAATGCTTCAATGAGTGCCAATGCCAATTTCTCCAAGCATTGGTATCTAATATCGAATCCTTAAAATGCTTTGTTAGTGTAAAACACAGGCTTTTGAACACCTTCCTTGAATCGAATTAAGGTTGAACTTACAACAGACTCTAAAATACCCAGATATAAGTACAACTTCTCACCCAAAACTGGTCGAAAGAGTAGTGAGGGAGACCCCAATTTGTTCTTCAGGATAAAAAATCTTTTTCACATTCAAAGGTCTTTTCAAGCACTTTGAAGAATGGAAGACATTTGTCTATAGCTCGAGATACGAAATAATTTAGGGATACTACTCTTCCTATTAGCTTTTGCACATACTTCTTCCTTATCAGGGATTACATCTCCAGTAAAGCCTTTATTTTATCAGTGTTGGCTTCAATTTCCATTTGATTCACGATGTACCCCGAGAAGATACCTTTCTTGTACTCCAAATATGCACTTGGCCGGATTGAGCGTCATTTGATGTTTTTCTAATCGTTCAAATGTCTGGTCCAGATCAATAATATGGTCGGCAACAAACCTGCTTTTTATGAGCATATCGTCTAAGTATACTTCCATATTCTTTCTATTTTAATCTTCAAATACTTTGTTTACTAACGTCTGATACGTTGCTCCAGCGTTTTTTAGCCCAAAAGGCATAATATTGTAGTAGTATCTTCCTCGGCTGGTGATGAAGAATGTGCTCTCCTTATCTTCTGGATTCTTTTTTTCTGGTTATAACCAGAATAAGCATTCATGCAGTTGAGTATTTCATGACATGTTGTTGCATCTACCAATTGATTAATCATTTTTGAAGGAAAGTGATCTTTCGGTCATGCTTTGTTAAGATTAGTAAAATCCACACACATTCGCCATTAGTTGTTCTTCTTCTTGACCATTACTACATTAACCAACCAATTCGAATATTTAACATTCTAAATAAACTATGCTTTCTGTAATTTTTGCACCTCTTCTTGGATCGCCATACTCTTCTCGGGGCTAAAAACTCTACGCTTCTGCATGATCAATCTCGTATATTTGTAAATGTTGAGTTCTTGGAACATGAAGTTGAGATCAATCCCTGGAATATCCTCGTGGCTCTAAGCAAACACATTCTTCCTATATCTAAGGAATGTAATTAATTCCTATTTGAGAGATGGTGTTAATCTTGAGCCAATCTGGGTGGTTTTTTCTGGTTTCTCATCGTCCATCATAATAGTTTATGTTTCTTCCATTAATTGACCTTTCTCAAAGTCCTCCTTTTCGCGAGGATTCAAAGCATCAATGTGGAAAGTAGTTGTGCCTCTCTTTATTTTGTGTTGGTTGACTAACGTATAGTATTATTTTCGTGATTCCATCTTGTTATCTATTACTATGCCAACTCCATAGTTGGTAGGGAACTTTATGCATTGATGCACAGTAGATGGCACAGCTTCTAATTGCTTCAACCCTACCCGAACAAGTATTATATTCTAGGATAAAGGTATGTTGTTGTCCAATACAAAGAAGAAAATTTGTTTCATTCTGTTTACTGGCCAAGTGCCGACCAGAAAATCCAACTTGAAGGTTCCCAAGGGATATACCCTTTTTCGTGAAAATCCTATATGAGGTATGTGGTACGATTCCAGCTTACTATCTCATATCCCTAAGCAATGGAAATAGATGTATAATATTACATCCCCTGAACTTCTATTGTCGACCACTACTCTGGACACTCTCCCACGGTGAACTCTGCAAGTAATGACTAATGGATCATCATGAGGATATACCCCCACTTAGATCATTTTTAGAAAAGTCGATCACCATTTTATATTTGTTGACTTTCCTAGGCCGACCATCACTTCTCTCAAACATATCAATCTTCCTGATGGTGGGACATACCTCATTTAAGTAGGCCTTCCTTTCAGTCAGTCCATCTCCTCCATTGGCGTCTCCTCCTGCGATAAATGACAACCAAAGGAAATCATACCTACATCCATTTCTGGCTCATCAGGTTTCTTTGGTAGGTTGGGGTCATCCTGATAGTCGTTGTTGCGTGCCCTTTTGGTGTCATCCTTTCCTCGGTCGGGGGAATCATATCTTCTCCTGGCATCTTTATTGCCATTCTGATCAATAAATTTTGACAACTTTCCTCATCGAATAAGAGATCCAACTTCATTCTTGAGGGCTATGTAACTATCAGTAGTATGTTCATGATCTCGATGAAAATCATAGTATTTAGACTTGTCTCTCTTATTGGGAGGTGTCCTCAGTTTCCCAAGCCAGTTCAAGTCTTTGTTACCCATGATTTCCTCTAGGATGTAGTGAACACCCTTGGTGAGTGGAGTATACTCATCGAACTTCTTGCTCCTGTCAGACTTCTGTACCTCGGCATTATTCTTCTATCCATCAACTTTTCTCTCTGGCATTTCTTTAACTGCAGTAGCTTCCTAGCCATTCATAATTTATTCATCCTTAGCCATCAAACTCTATCATAGTTTTGGGTGGATTTTTTGCTAGGGAATAATAAAGATATTTTTCCAGTAACCCACTCATCAAAGCTACAATGCCGATTTTTTCTTCATTATCCACCACTTCTAGCTTCTCATTATTAAAATGTGTGATATATTCTCGGGTACTCGCTCCAGAATTTTGGTGTACGGTCATGATATGGGTAACACTCTTGATCGACTTAGCCCCAAAATAAAAGTTATCAATGAATAATTAAGCCAACAAATGGAAACAGTAAATTTTACCTCTAGGTAAATTGTTGTACCATATTTGAGTTGGGCCTGTGATAGAACTAGAGAAAGTCATGCATCTCAACTCTTCGAGTACAAAATAAATGTCAGCAGCAGCTTGATACAACTTAATGTGGAGGACTGGATCAGTTTTCCCATCGTATTTAGGAGTAACAATTAGTGGCTTTAATTTGGAAGGTGTGGGGTAGTCCACAATATCCTGGACAAAAGGTGAGACTTTAAAAAAACTCCTTTGTAAATAATTTTTTATTTTGGCCATTTCCCCCAGCCGATCTTCCAGTCGATGCATGGATCCCTTACAAGAATGTTCCTCGGTTTTGGACTTGGCAGAAGCAGATTTTGTGTCTTTCTTATGCCTATGTGTTGAACTCTCTTCCTGAGAAGTCTGCTCGTCATGCACAGAGCCCCTCATACTAGCTCTAGATCTTACAGATCCTTCTCTATGCTCACGTCGATGTTCTTTCTCCCTGTGATGACCTCTCGTTACCTGGGGACCTATACAGTTAAAAATAGATTCCCTACTTGGCCTCTCCAGCCTTTATTTGGAGAAATTCTACCACCATAGTAATATATTGATAGGAATGAAGAAGTTGCGCCAAGACAATATGACCTGTTGTGAGAAGATCGAAAATGGTAACTCCTTTCATTCCTAGCTAGTGAACATGGCATATCCCTCCTGGAATTGGAGGATTTTTCTTACATTATACGAGCCAATTATCTGAATGACTCTTGCATAGCTTCCTATCTTTTAGACAAATTGAATAAAATCCTCTGGAGGTCTGTCTCACTAGGGGGAGCAGACATATTTGTATTAGTGCCTACAGCCGCCAGGCTGCTTTCAAGAACAGTAGTCATTATTCAACCCAAAGAATGAACAAATAAATGTATGAGGTAGAGAACGATAATAATCAGTCGTTCCCGCAGACGGTGCTAATCTATTGATGTCTAAAATGGAGCGATCCAATTTTATAATCACAAATGAATAAAAAGAGCAATCTAAATAAACACACAAGAGGCAAAAAAAATTAAAGTGTTTCGGCTATGAAGAAAGCCTACATCCACTGTTGGTTTTCTTTATGGTGATTACAATAGATCAGTATGTTGTTCTTGACAATGATGGAGTAGTCCCTTGAGCTAATGGATAATGTCTATTAATAGTGGTCTGAAACCTTAGAGATAGAATGCCATTATATTTCCAGGCATTTACATCTGTCTACAATAAATGAGACTTTTGGTATTCAGTGTTGGTCTCCCTTCCATCCAAGTAACTTTTGTTATTCCTGATGGTTCACAATATGGACTTGGTCGGCATTCCATTCGACTAGGTTCCTCTGACGCCGATCAAGATAGCTAAATAGCCACATAGGATGATAGGTGTTTTTTGTTCATTGATCCACATGGGAGGTAATTTTTACTTAAAACAATCATCATATCTCCTTTTTTTTGCACATGTATCTGGTTGTTGACATCATCCACTCACATGGTTCACGCTTCCCAAAATTGTTTTAACTATCAGACTTACCTTTTATAGTTTGTCTGATAGGTCAAAAGTCGACCACCGATGACATGACCTCATACTTATACCTCGGCTCCTCATGTGTTTTAGTTCACCTAACATAGTTAACCCTCATGCCCCAAAATTCACCAACTCGACGTCATTATCGCTAAGAGTGGCTTTATATGAAGATTTTCCCTTGTCCTATCTCTTTAACCTCATATCACACTCGTGAGATTTGTCACCCTTATCCTCTCACTAATAGCATCTCTCATCGACTTTCTTAGGGTACCTCCCTCTCGCTTTTCCAAAAATTTTCTTGCTCGATTCAAGTTCTTTATTTTTATCAAAAAATTTATTTTCTTTTCTTAGTTTGAAATATTTTTTGAACTTCTTTGCAAAAAGGGCAAGTTAATCGAGATCAAAATCAAATTCGAAGTCAGAACGTCCTCTTTATTTTTAGATTGAGCTTTCAAAGTAATACATTTTTCTTTTGTCCTTTGAATTTTAGGGAATTTATCGATTTCATATGTTTGAAAGTCTACTACAAGTTCCTCCAACCTAATTTTAACTAAAGTTCCCAACGAATTATGCACCGTAATCTTATAGATAAGTTGGGACAGAAGGGATCTGAAAATATTTTTCACAATATGTGTCTCAGTAATTCTCTTACCCAAATTAAAACTAAAATTAAATATATTGCATAATCTAACATAAAACTCATCAAAACTCTCAGATTCCAACATAGTTCTTATCTCAAATTATGTGTTGATACTTTGTAGCTTAGAAGCTTTCACACCGTTGATACCCTCATGAGTGAGTTGGAAAGTTTTACATGCTTCCTTAAACATGGTCCAGGGTCCATGTCATAATGAGGCTAAACTCGTCAGGGGTGATGTCTACAAAATTACATTCAGTCCATAAGAGTTAAAATTACTCCATTTTAAATCATCATTTATGCAAGGAGAAACAGGTTTAAGATTTTGGTCATTGTCATTAGTCAAAGTGGGTGGTGTTCAACCTCTTTCACAAACAAGTCAGACTCTCTTGACAATCGACTTTAGTGACCACCTCATTCGAGCTTTTCAATACAAATAATTTAACCCATAAAAAATAGGTAATCAATTGTAAATGTGACCTTCCGGCTCGAATTCCTCCGGTGCGGGCCGAAATTAAAATCGAAGGGGAGGGAAAATAAAGAAATCCCTCTCTCCGTCGCATGCAGGGATCCAAGGATATGGGAGTCGTCTTTCCATAGCTCGTGTTTATCTTCATGGGACGCCTTCAATATAAATCAGCCATCATCAAAAGGGGAGAAACAAAAGGGGAAAACACGAAAAAATGGAGTCGCGAGACTATTTGGCTCAAAACAAGCAAAAAAATTGTATCCATCCTTAAAGACCGACACTAAAAAATGTATTGATGCTTAAGAAACAAAATGAGTCAAGGGTTCGGGGACTATGTTACGAAATGGAAATGCGTTAGGCACCCAACATGCCCTTTCTCATGGCCTATAATAGTAATCTCTTTTTCTCCAAAAATGGGATATGCGTGTACATGTATGCGGTTTGAATAATAAGAGAAAGGAATCACTAGACTCGCGTCATGCGAAAGACTAAATAGAATCATCCTAAGGAGTGTACAAAAGAAGTAACATTGAAACAAATATAATGTGAGTGTACACCGAATTACATATCAATATGAAGAAATGAGTGTGTATTTGAGCAGAACACAAATATGTAGGTATATGCCGGCTCGTAATCCTAATAAGTACAAGAAAATGAAAAATGGATAAATGAGAAAATAGGACTTGAATCGCAAGATTGACTCAGGACGCCCACGTAACCTAAAGGGAATCAAAGTTTACTTAGTTTGATAACATGCAAGAGTGGTGTTTAACCCATAAATCCTAATTTAGGACTTCCTTTAGTTTGTTTTTTTATAAATTGTGCACAAGTGTGGATAGTGTGAAAAATAAGGAAATCCCAATTTAGGGTTTATAAGAAAACCATCTTTTTGAATTTTTTTTTTACTTTATGAAAATAAGGTTTATGTGTACTAAATAATAACGAGTGAGATTAGTTTTGATATGAGAGAATGAAATAAAGTATATCAGAAACGGAAAGAAAAGTAAACAACTACTACTAATTGAGTGAGTTATAAATGAATAAGTGTAATCCTTTTAGAGAACTTTAATTCTGATTTTGCAATGGTAGGAAGCTTATTTTAGTATGGTTGGATGTTGGTGAGGTATGTATGGAAAGTGAGGTAAAAATTAATGAGAGTGATGTAAGTAAATGGGGAGAATTTATGCAAAAATGGAAGTTCAACGCATTGATTCGAGGAGAATGTTCTGATTTTAGAAAGGGAAGTCTTGAGAATGAGGTTTTGGTGTCTTTAAATAGTAAAAATTAGGGTTTCAGGGGGTTTTGATTGGCATAGCTCATGTCCTTCCTATCGGCATAGATCTTGCCTTTCCAGCCAAGGAAAGTGCACCATGTCGATAGGCAAGGGGTCTAGGGTGCCTGTAGGCAGTCCAGAACGGACATTTTTTTAAAAATGGGCATAAAATGCAAACCATAAGTCCAAATCACGCATGTCTAGGACCATTGGAAAGGGTATTCATAGAAATATAAAAATACATTAATACACTCCCGATTTCAATAGTTGAAATAAGTTAGACGGGGCTCAGAAGCACCCGATGATCTCTAGACCGCTCTCGGAGAAAAAAGGAAAGTATGCAAGAACCGTGAGGGCAATTCCTGCCCGGTATGGACCGTTGGAAAGGTGATTCTGATCCCTATAGGATTTCATTGAGCTTTGATAGTTTGAAGAGTTTACTAAGGTCAAATAGAGCTCGAGAGCTCCTAGTTTCCTTCAAATTAGGTATTCGAGTAAAAAGGTGACCACACGCGAACTGTGAGGTCTATTACAGCACAGTATGGACCAATGGAAAGGTGATTCAGAGCTTTGTACAGTTTCATTGAGTTTCACTCAGGTTGGAGAGTTGACCGGGGAAAAGCGGGACACAAGAGTGCCCGGTGACCTCTAGATAAGGCCTCGAAGTAAAAAGGTGCGTATGCGCAAAACGTGACGTCGATTCACGCACAAATTGGATCGTTCTAAAGGGAAATCAAAGCCTACGGGGTTTCAATGAGCTTCTCTCATTTAAAGAGTTGATCATGGTTATAGGGCCTGTGAGTGCTCGGTGGCCTCTAAATTAGATCTTAGAGTAAAAAGGTGAGTACACACAAATCGTGAGGCCGATTCGCGCACAGTGTGGACGGTTGGAAAGGGGGTCCAGAGCCTTACGAGGTTTTAATAAGATTATATCGGTTTAGAGAGATGACTATGGTCAAATATGGCCCGGGAGCACCCAGTGGGCTCTAAATTAGTTCTAGGAGTAAAAAGGTTAGTACACATAAACCATGAGGCTGATTCACACACGATATGGATCGTTGAAAATGAAGTTCAGAGCCCTAAAAGGTTTCAATGTGATTCTAAGTTTGGAGAGTTTATCGTGGTAAAACGAGGACTAAGAGTGCCAAGTGGCCTCTATATTAAGTCTTGAGGTGGAACCTAGGATCTATGGTGGGAGGATAAGTGTTGGGGACCTAACGAGGTATTTAGAGGGTACTAAGACGGGGTGCCTATGAGCCCATATAAAGGTGAGCTTGGAATAAGCAGAGGTCATTGAAAGATTAGACACATCATCAATGTTCAAGGATTGGGGACCTTATAGGAGTGTAGGATGTAGATGGTTAAAGGGTTGAAGTCGATTTTGAGGACCTGAAGAGTGGAGATTACCGATTCAGAGGGCAAGGGTTAATTTTATGGACCTAGAGAGTTGAGACGATCGATTTAGTGGGTCGAGGTCAATTCTGTGGATTTTAAGGAGTAAAGATGATCGATTTAAGGGTTCGAGGTCAATTATGTGGACCTAAAGAGTTTAAATGACCGATTCAGAGGGTTGAGGTTGATTCTGCAGACCTAAAGAGTTAAAATGGCCATTTCAGAGGGTCAAGGTTAATTATACGGACGTATGTCAATTATACAAACTTCAAGAGTTAAGAGGACCTATTCAAGGGGTCGAGGCCTATTCTACGGACTTAAAGAGTTAAAATGACTGATTCAACGGGGCGAGATCGATTTTGCGAACTTGGGTCAATTTTAAGGACCTGAAGTGTTAAGACGATCGACTCAGGGGGTCGAGGCCAATTCGGTAGACCTAAAGAGTTAAAATGACTAATTCAGTTGACCAAGGTTGTTTCTACGTACCTATAGAGTTAAAATGATTGATTCAAGGGGTCAAGGTCGATTCTGCGGACCTGGACAATTCTATGGATCGGAGAGTTAAGACAACTGATTCAGGGGATTGAGGTTGATTCTATAAACCTAAAGAGTTGAAATGACCAATTCAACAGATTGAGGTTGATTCTGCGAACCTAAAGAGTTAAAATGACCGATTTAGAGGGTCGAAGTCGATTATGCGGGCCTAAAGAGTTGAAATGACTAATTCAGCGGGTTGAGGTCAATTATGCGGACCTGTGTCAATTTTGTGGACTTAAAGATTTTGAAATGACCAATTCAAAGGGTCGAGGTCAATTTGGTGGTCCTAAAGAGTTATTTATGGGGGGTGTTTTACAATATTCACTCATTTGAGGAGGGTGTCAATATTGCGAGTGCATGTGCACTTGGAATTTAGTTCCGGTGGGGAGAGGTTAAGTATCGCGAGTGCAAGTGTACTTAGATTTTGGTTTCCCTTGGTATTAAAGAGAACTTTATAAATGGTTTCGCCCTCTTTATTGAGTTTTTCTTAGAGTAGTGACATCCTTGATCTTGTAGGGATTTTCTGGGAATATTTGTGAATTTTTTGAGCGAATTTTAGAATTTTGTGGCATTTTCGCAACGAATATTTGATGGGATTGTCGATAGGCATAGTCAAAGGGGTGCCTATTGGTATAAGGCATAGACTCCTGAGCTTCTTGGGGATGTGAAGGGTCACTATCTATCAGCATGACCTGGGGACAGCCCATCAGTATACTCCTTAGTCTCCTATATAAACAGGTGGCCCTCTTTATTTTTTTCACAACTTCAAGCGATTGAATCTCTTGATTTCTCTCCCTAAAAGTTAATTTTGAGCCTATTTCTTCAAAATAAATAATTAAGGGCACCTCACACAGCAATAATAGTTGGATGGAAACTGATGATTGGGGGGTTGAATGGCTAGTTGTTGTGCCACTGGAGTTGGAAAATGAGATTGTATATGACAACTTTAAGATGTGCTGGATGAGAGGGCTCGGTTGAGGGAGACGGCACATCACCATTCTACGAGGGTGAAAAACCCCATACGTCTATGTAAATGTTTGCCCTTTGGCTTCTTTTTTCTCCTTTTCTTTTTATCCTTGGGATGTTGAAGGGTTTTCCTTAAATTCTGTATAATTCAACATGGCATCTTCGAGCATTCTCTCCTGGGGGTCGATCAGAATGAAGGAGGTCTAGGACCACCCTACTATGATTGTTTGGTGGATTGTGGAGGCAACTGAGTTTGGCCCATTGGGGGGTATTTGGATGAGACTCCATGTTCCATGGTTTTATTTTGTGCACTCGGTGAGAGGTGGTGGGACATAACCCAGATATTTCATTTGGATGTCTGGGATATGACGATTATGCCATTGGATATTCATCAGTTGACCATGTTGGAGTGAGCGAGTCAGAGATTTTGGTGAATAACACTTTGCAAATTTTGAAGGGGGCAGTGGGGGTTGCCTTGGTGATATAGGGAGGATCATGTCGGGGGATTCTATCTGTATATTCATGCTAAAGGAGACTACAATGTTTAGGCAGATTGATGAGATCAATGAGTGGCAAGTCAGGCAGTCAAATCGTTTCTTTATTATGCTTCTGTTGGAAGGTTTTGTGGAGGCGACAAGTGGTGATGTTGTCCACCTTTGGTTTCTTTCATTTCTGAGGATCATTTTGGAGACCCTTAGATATGGCTGGGGGAGGTTTACACTAGCATCCCTCTATGATTCATTGGAAGCTTTCAGTCAATGATATTGATGGACTTTTATGGGACCCATAATTTCAGTTTGATATCATTAAAGATAAGCGAGCTGGGGGATTTCTCCAGGATGTACAGGTGGTGGAAGTCGAAAAGACATTCGAAGGATGTGCGGCGATGTTGAACGCCCTGACAAGCAATCAGGTTAGGCTTTTTGTCATTGTCTTTTCTGTATCTTCATAAGTTTTATTTTTGGTAGATTATTCACTCTTGTTAAGGAAACATGTGATGTTCAACCCCTGGTGATTATCTCTAAGTCTTGTGATGGTTACGGGCATGCATGCATAGAAAAGGAGGCAACTGGTGCACGGTTTTGAGTATGTATAGTACCTGGGAGAGAGATTGGTGCAGAAGATTATGGAGGGTGAGGTGGAGGTCCCGTCATCGGTGCCCTTGAAGTATATGAGGTGGGGAAAGTAGATGTCTGATGAGGTCAGAGCAATAACAATGGAGGATAATCCCTACATGCATTATACTGATATGATAATGATTATGACTATCTGGACTTTACAACCAGTTGGTTGATGTCGTCGTGCATTTATGATGTGGATAACATGCCTCCACCTGCAACGGGATCTAGTAGAGGACCAACATACCATCGGCATCAACCCATAGCACGGGGGAGCCATGATGGTGGTTGATATGTCCAAAGTATACATGGCATCTCGAAGGCACTAACCTCGACCAGAGGATGGACGAGGTAACAAGGGCTCAAGACTGACGACCAGAGATCTCATCCAACATAAGGTCGGCTATGGACGACGTTACTAGTTACCCCACCATCAGGCATCATCTGATGTCCTCATAACTCATGGGGTCTGCTATCCATCAGGTCATCCACAGCCGACATCACATCTACCTCTTACATCAACCTCGGCTGGGAATCAGCCAAGGCGAGCAAGGACTCATGGGTTCAACCACCCTTTATCGTCATCATTGGCCTTGGCCGACGTTCCAACTATTCTTGCCTAACCCTGACCCAGGACGATATTTCA
Source organism: Sambucus nigra (assembly GCA_949130495.1). Lineage (NCBI taxonomy): Eukaryota > Viridiplantae > Streptophyta > Magnoliopsida > Dipsacales > Adoxaceae > Sambucus > Sambucus nigra. The sequence goes on from OX422220.1 coordinate 252,613,286, forward strand.
ACTCCTCCTGTCTTACCTCGGCTGGCCTACCTGGTCGAGATCATTTTGAATAACCTCAAATAAAGCAACAGTCAGACTTCACCAATCTCGTACTCTTCCAGGCTGAGGTTCTACCAGTCAGGGACAAGGCCGAGCATTTATAAGCATATGCAAGGATAGGAACATATGGATAAAATTAGTTGTAATCGAATCAATCCCCTCACGTGTGGGAATATTTCATCATCATTCTCTACATATGACAGTCACAAATGTCTTCATCAGATTAGCTATATCAACACATACATACTCATTGCATGCATGGGGGGTACATTATACCCCCCAAACACTATATATACGTGTCTTATCCATCCTTGAGAAGGATCCTAAATTATAACCCTAGCTGAAACTCTGTCAAACTACACAGTAAAGAGAGAAAGATTGAGAGATTGTATCCATGGTTGTTAGTACCTTATTTTAGTGACCTTACTCACTCACTTGCACAGTGGACGTAGGCCTAATTGGCTGAACCACTTATATATTGGTGTTCATCGTCTTCTCCTTATCTCAATCTCTTATATTTAGTATACTCTTGTGCTACCATTGTTATCACTGGTTTGAGCTTGCAAACACCTTGACGGGAGGTATTGTTTCCAGCATCATCATTTTGGCGCCATCTGTGGGAATGAGAAGCTGTCTCTTCCTCTTTTTCTGCTTAACCTCACCGGAGACTCTGGTGGTGAACCAGGCCTCACCCCTTGCGTGGAGATTTTTCACTATTGAAAGAGGTCATTTAAGGTATTAAGCTCATCTTCTTCACAAACTCTTTAGTTTTAACATATGGCACCGGAGTTTCCACCACCTCCTCCACCATCTAGTGCTGGAGGACCTAGTTCTAGCCAGGCACCACCCCAGTCCGAAATGGCTGAGGTGGAAGCAGTCTTGAGGTCCTTGGCTGCAACACAACAAGCGATGAAGGAGCAATTTGCACATCTCAGTCAAAATATAATGAGGCCACCTGGGGTCTCACCAGAGATTATTACTCTGATGGCTGCTCAACCCCATCCTGGAGCCAGGGGACCACCCCAGGCATCGCGAAAAGACCAACCTACTCCTCAACGGAGGAGGGATGTTGTTGACCCTAGGCGTTTACATCTACGGAGGCCAGGACACCTTTGTTCGGAGGATATGTACAATGATATGGAGGCAGAAGATGCCCCAGAAGGCTGCTAGGAGCCGTATGAGGTTTCAAACAACATTCTACGTCCTATCCACCAAAGTAGAGGTTGTGTGGACAGAAGAGATAGTGGTGCCCAACAGAGAGGATCATCTTTTGATCGCTTGAGGAGAGGGTCCGCCATTGAAAGGCTCAGCCCAGTAAATGACTTGAGGCAGAGGTTATCTAGATCAAGAAGTGCAACAAGGTCATAAAGGGAAGATGGGGAACATTGGCCTCATCATGGCCGACCCCAGAAAGGTCGAGATCGGGATCAAGAGGAGGTCAATAGCCGATGTTGTGTTGCGGTTGGGGATAACCTCGGCCACCCCTTAGAGGTGGCTGGGGACAACCTCGGCCAGGCCGATGTTTCAAGACCATGAAATGACTCCATCTAACGTCTTGAGGAGAAGATAGGGGACCTCATCAAAAGTCGAAACCCACTGTAAAGAGGTTTCTTAGAGGGCTCCCCATTCGTGGACAGAATAGTGAGCTTCCCAACCCCTACCAAGTTCAAACCACCTGCAGTGTCTCCCAAGTATGATGGTAATACCAACCCAGTGCATCATATTGAGATGTACCAGTCTACGGAGGACATTTATTCAATCCCAGATGAGATAAAGTGTTGGGCCTTATCCGAGACTTTGATAGGAGTTGCACACATCTGGTTTACTTTTCTTCTAAAGAACTCAATTAAGAACTTTAAGGGCTTGGCTGAACTGTTCATTCACAATTTATGTTTTGGGGTAAGACCTTAGAAAAAGACCACCCATCTGTTGTATGTCAAGCAAGGAAAGAATGAGAGCCTAAGAGACTACATTGCTAGATTCAACAAAGAAAAACTAGAGGTTGAAGATTACGAAGAGAATATAGCTATGACCGCCCTTACAGGAGGTCTCCAGAAAATGAAGTTGTTATGTAAACTTGCAAAAGACCCTCCCAAGTCCATGGCAGAGCTATTGGCAATTGCAGGGAAGGTCATAAACACTGAAGAGGATATGGCCGTAAAGTATGAGGATGATAACGGAAGTGGCATCGGGAAGTTCCAAAGAAAGAAAGACATAAAAAAGAGGTATGCAAATGATAAGTTTGCACACTATACTCCTCTAACTGTGAGCTGTGAACACATCCTCAACGAGATCAAGAATTACCGATCTGTGAGATGGCCGGATAAGCTGAAGGCTCCTCCGCATAAGAGGAACAAGAACCTATGGTGCGAGTTCCACCAAGACCACGACCATGTGATAGATAAGTGCTTCGCTTTGAGGGATGAAATTAAGAAGATGTTGAAGTCCAAAAAGCTAAGGAAGTATGTCGACGGCAAAGCTCCTAAGAGTGGAAGATATGACCTTAAAAAGAAGAGAAGTGACAGATGTCAAGATGATACCCCATCTCGAAGAGACGATGACCCCGATGGTGATGATGAGAATGATTCAGACCTCCCACTGAAAGACGATAACGCCCCTGTGAAGAAGGTTGGTATGATCTCCTTCGGTGTTAACACCATATGTGGAGGACTCGCAGGGGGTGGCTCTGAGGTAGCTGATCATAAATCTCGTGTGGCGGAGGCTAAGTCAGTGGCCAAAGTAGAGGTTGTGAATCTGGAATCTTCAGAGACCAAGCAGAAGAGAAAGAAGGTGGATATGGATACTCTTATAGTTGGGTTCTCCCGACTCGACTTCAAAGGTATCTTAGCTCTGCATGATGACCCTTTGGTAATTATAACAAGAGTGCATGGAGATGAGGTACAGATAATCCTCGTAGATGGAGGAAGTTTAGCAGACGTGATGTTATACCCCTATTTCCAGAGCCTAGGCCTCAGCAGAGCTAGGCTGGTATCCTATCATCATCCGTTAATGGGCTTCAGTGACGAAAAGGTCCATCTGTTGGGCATATATGAGATGGACGTGAGAATGGGAGACGAGTGGCCTAAGAGGTTAACCCGAAAGATTAATTTTTTCATTATGGATGAAAACGTCTTCTCGGCCTACAACCTCATCATAGGATGAGTTGCCCTAAAGGAGTTTGAGGTCCTGCCATTAATAGTCTACCAAATGCTAAAATTATCGACCCCCTATGGGGTAGGGTAAGTGTAGGGAGACCAGACCTCGATGCGAGAATGCTATTTCAACTCGGTGGAAGAGAGAGAGGCCTATAAGAGGGCAACAACCATATATAACATTGGTACACTTAATCCAACGGATGAAATAAAATTAAAGAAAGTAGAGGTCGCAGAAGAGGTAGAATCCATCATCCTCAATGAGGCCAAACCGGAAAAAACCGTCCAAATCGATAAGACCTTAAAACCGAAGATCAAAGAAGAGCTAATAAGATTTTTGAAGAAGAGGCAGAGTATCTTCGCTTGGAGCCATGCAGACATGCCTGGTATCGACCCGGAGGTTATGTGCCACAAGCTCAACATGGCAGAAGATGCTAAGACAATCAAATAAAGATAAAGAGTTTACTCCAGGGAAAAGTATGATGTCATCAGGGAAGAGGTCAGAAAGTTAGAAGAGGCATAATTTATCAGAGAGGTCATATACCCAGAGTGGTTATCAAATGCCGTCATTGTGCCCAAAGACAACGAAAAATGGAGGATGTACATAGACTTCACCGACCTGAACAAGTCTTTCCCTAAAGACAGTTATCTCTTACCTCGAATTGATCAGATAGTAGAAGCCACGGTAGGGCATGAGCTTATGAGCTTCATGGATGCGTATTCAGGCTATAATTAGATGTTCATGGATGCTGAAGACTCACAGAAGACAGCCTCCATCACAGATAAGGGGACCTATTATTATAAGGTCATGCCCTTCGGCTTGAAGAATACAAGGGCCACATATCAACGTCTTATAAATAAGATGTACGAAGATCAAATTGGCAAGACTATGGAGGTTTATGTAGATGATATGTTTACTAAGAGCTTAAAGTCCTGTACCCATGTCGCAGACCTGGAGGGAACTTTTAACACCATGGACTTATACATGATGAAGCTCAATCCTACCAAGTGTGTCTTCGGAGTAGGAGGTGGAAAGTTTCTTGGATTCATAGTCAACCAGAGGGTAATAGAGGCCAACCCTGAGAAAATTAAGGCTTTTCTTGATATGAAGACACCAAGAAGTATAAAAGATGTTCAGAGGCTCACTGGAAGAGTCATCGCACTCAACAGGTTTGTTTCGAGAGCTACGGACAAGTGTCTTTCGTTTTTCAAGGTGCTTATAAATGCCTTTCGTTCCCCACCATCAGGCATCAGCCGATGTCCTCATAACTCATGGGGTAAGCTATTCATCAGGTCGTCCACAGTCGACATCACATCTGCCTCTTACATCAACCTCAACTGGGAATTAGCCGAGGCCAGTAAGGACTCATGGGTTTAACCACCCTTCATCGTCATCATCATCCCAGGTCGACGTTTTAAATATTCTTGCCTAACCCCGACCCAGGATGACATTTTAACTCTTCCTATCTTACCTCGGTTGGCCTACCTGGCTGAAATCATCATGAATAACCTCGAATAAAGAAACAGTCAGACTTCACCAATCTCGTACTCTTCCAGACCGAGGTTGCACTAGTCAGGGATAAGGCCGAGCATTTATAAGCATATGCAAGGATAGGAACACATGGATAAAATCAGTTGTAACCGAATTAATCCCCTCATGTGGGGGAATATTTCATTATCATTCTCTACATATGACAGTGATAGATGTCTTCATCAGATTAGCTAGATCAACACACACATGCTCATTGCATGCATGGGGGGTACATTACACCCCCCAAACACTATATATACGTGTCTTCTCCAACCTTGAGAATGATTCGAAATTACAACCCTAGCTTAAACTCTATCAAACTACACAATAGAGAGAGAAAGCTTGAGAGATTGTATCTATGGACATTAGTGCCTTATTTTAGTGACCTTGCTCACTCACTTGCATAGTGGACGTAGGCCTAATTGGCTGAACCACTTATATATTGGTGTTCATCCTATTCTCCTCATCTCAATCTCTTTTATTTAGTATACTCTTGTGCTGCCATTGTTATCACTGGTTTGAGCTTGCAAACACCTTGACGGGTGGTGTTGTTTCTAGCATCATCAGTGGTAGCGAGGTTCCATTCCACCACACTTCATCCCCTGTTTATCACATTCGGATGCATAGTAAGGATCTCATAGTTGTGCCTCATTTCCCTCATGTGGCGATGGATGATTTATGGGTCCTCTTGAGGAGTCTCTACGGAGAGATGTATGACCCTCTTTTTCTTTTTACCATTTTTTTTATTTTCTTCTTCTCATTGCTGAATTTTTGTGACTTTGGTGATTTGGTTCTTTTTGTAGTCCATTCGCGTATCAATGACCTAGCTGTAGGACATTTGGGACTTGATGGCATTGAAGTAATATTACTTGAGAAAGTCGATCAGTTCCTACTTAGTGTCGCCGACTACGTGTGAGGAGAGTTCTGGTTCTAGGAGTAGAAGGCTTGGGATGCGTCCCAATTTAGCTTTTCTTTTATATTTTTTATGTTGCACATGTAGGAACAATGTAATTATTCTTGACAAGTTAATATATGATGTGCATTTTTGTGTTATCATGATTTAGTGGCTTACTCTACATGCACTTTTGTTGCTGAGATTTTTTATTACAAACATGAGATGAAATAAAACAACTAAAAGAGGGACTTGAAGATTGATTTTTCATAAGTAAAAGAAATATGTATTTTGGAAGTTACGTATAAAAGACGAAAGTAAGTAATTTCCAAAAAATAAGGGTTGTCGATTAGCATACCAACTTTGCCTGCCTATCGGCATAAGGGTCAAGTCAAAAATCACTTCCTTAGAATTGATTGCACTTCCTGTGTAATTAGGGGTTCTTAGGGATCCGAAAGTCCAGCAGCATCTTGAATGGCTTGTCTTTTATGTATGTTTGTAGTACAAAATGGGGCTTTTAGGGGTGCTTTTTATCATCACACCTCAACTTCTTTTATGAATGTTGTTATGTCTTTGATGAATTTTATATTTAAACTATTAAAACTAATCTCTAATGCATACATAATCCTTTAGTTCATTTAAATAATGAGGGAGATGATCGCTCTCGTAAGGAGAAAAGAAAAGCATTTTGTGAGAGAGAAAGTGCACTGATCATGTATGTCTTATGGGCTGCGTAAATACCTCTGTGGGTTTTAGAGTTTGTGAGCTTCTCTTTTTTTGAAAAAGGGTTTATGAGAGGATCAGTTCCTATGTGGTTCTAAGTAGATAGGACAGAAGAGACATTTTTTAGAATAGAAGGGGGATGAGAAGAGTCGTAGCAAGATGAGAGTTTGGACTAAGGGTAAAAAAAATTATAATAGGAGGTGGTGACGGACTTCCACCACTGTAAAGATGCACCCACTAGCTTAAATGTCACTAAAACATTTCACTCAGCCATTCGAAGGTGGAACTACATGTCTTTCTTCTACTAACTAGCGACGACTACATCTGAGCTACCTTGAAACTCCGATGTATGCCCTTTCTAAAATGTCTCCCTCACTCTCTACCGATTAGATGGCCTCGGGTGGGCCTGAACGACTGGTGCCAGCCGATACTATGGATGAGTTTACAGAAAATATTGTGCCATTACGATCATCGCCGCATTAACTGCTTGTGCCACAATGTCGGCCACCTCTACAGCCGTAATATCCCCCTATGGGGCTTCCTCCCCATCACCCTCTCTCGTATGACAGTTTCTCCTTAGCGACATCTAAAACGAGATCAAAATTATATTATCTCAGTGTTAAAATACAAAATAATTAGCAGATTAACGTAAATACATAAACGCCCAGATATGAATGCAACGGTCCTAAAAATAGGGCTCTATATCAAGAGGTGCTACGCTAAAACGTAAAAATCCTCACAGATCCTATATTACATTATAACTTGATGCTTTGATACCATTTGTGACACCTCGACTATTAAAATAATAGGTGGCCAGCCCACTATTGAATTAAAATAGTAGTCTCATATGGCTCATTCTTGGCATCACTGACGGAAGTTAATATATAACCACCTATTAGTTTAACAAGCAATGTCAAATTTCAATCTTTAATTGACATGCCCATAATAAAAACAATCGATCATAATCCAATGAGAATAAAACTAAATAAACAATCCACACCACATGAGGAAGTCAAAATGCATAATATGAAACTAGGTTTCGAATAAACCATTGGTTACCGAAATCCAATCCAAATATCTGAATGAAATTAATAACTAAAAATAACTGAGTTTGGAATAAAATAAAAGGGAAACATACCCAACTGATAATTGAAATAGAGCCAGTCGAGAATGTAATAAAGGGAACAACTACTCAGAAATCTGCAAGCCTCCACATCCGCTACAGCTACATATCCCTAAAAAGAGTGATCATCCATGGCGTCCTTATGACTAGACAAACTAAAGTTTTTGAAAAATAATCTTAACACGGATCAGAGCCTAAAATCTTTGAAAAATATTTGCAAGTAATTAAGATGCAGTAAATAAATATGCAGTAAAACTTTCTATATTTAATCCGGTGTCGCACTCCCATGAGATACCCCTCACCTCTCAACTATAGTGCACACCTAGCGCATACCTCTTAACTCGCCTAGTTACTCTACCCCGCCTAACTAGTCCTATTGCAAATATCACTAATACAACACTCTAACCCGAGTATTATTTATCATTCATTTCTTAGTTATTTGTCTTATCAGCTATAAGTAGTCATTTCATTATTTATCATTCTCATAACATAATCCCAGTTATTTATAGCATCCACTCTTAAAGTACCAAGCCAGTATATAATTACCATACTAGTATATATATGTAGAGTTATACTACAACAAATACACATATGTCGCGTATAATCGTCATCCCCCGAGTAGTAACTCATTGGATGCCATCCCCCGAGTACTAACTCATTAGACGCTTTCCCTCGAATACTAACTCATTGGATGCCTTTCTCTACATTGATGTCATCATCCAAGGCATACTCACTTCATCACGATTAGCGATGGTAAGACTCTCACACCAACTCGGTAAAACCACAAATATATTGGAGGTGCTCATAGTGCTTTGATAGTAAGTCCCAACCATACCCTAATCGTCTCACTTCGAATAACCATCACACAAAGTATAAACATGGCGCTATGACCTAGGTTCGATACTTACCCTGTCGTGTTTTTCCAGGGGAGATCACCCACATCACGCAACCTCCGCTGATAGAACTATAAGGATGCTTCACATAAAGTATCATACACATAGAGCGTATACACTTTCTATATATATATATATATATATATATATATATATATATATCAATGCAAATTCGGCCAAACCGTGCCTATCGCTTAAAGCACTAGCCTACTATCCCGGGTCTACACCCTGACTCTTAAATTTATTTAGTTCTCATCTATTAAATAAATACAGTAGCATTACTCCGCTAAAACACTCGGACTTACTCGATCTGCTCGTACATCAATTGTTTTTTAATTCTTCTATCATAATTCATTGATTAAAATCTGTGTATATTATTTCTCTCACAGTTGCAAATCAAGATTCGATTACCCTATCATCCCAAGGTAACATAAACTCCCCTAAGTCACTCATATTTATTATTTTCTAACTCGTATGAGAGTTAAATTTCCATTCAACCTTTCTTTATTAACCCAACAACCCAAACTAACTGCACTGAAATTCCGAACCAGTTTAGTCAGAATGTGAACCGATTTGTTACTGCCCAGAAATCCGAGTCGGCTCGGCCTCCTGTTTAGCAAACCTTTTCTCCAATTTAAGCCTAAACCCCTAAAATATGATACTATACTTCCATTAAAATGAATTTAACCTAAGGGAATGAATCCCAGATGGTTCTAATAGTAAACAATCATTTAAATACCAAATCTTTATCTAATATCATTAATTAAATTCATGAAGTGGGTTTATAAAAAGAACATTCCATCTGAACCCTAGATTTGGTTTAAAAATCCTCAAATAAACATATTCTCTAACTATCTAATATGATTCTGATTCCATCAATATAATGGGTACTATATCATCAATTAATCATTTAACCTACACATGGTATCAATTTCACCAAAAATCTCATTTTTATGTCAAAATCCTTCCCAGAAATGGTTTTGTTCTACACCTACTATGATATGAACATGAATTACCCCAATTTAATTTAATTTAAAGCAAGTTAATTACTTGCCTTAGAATGACTGTAGGTTCTTATCTCTCTTGTGTGTGATGATTTGATGCTAGAATCCCTTGAGTTTTTCTCTCAATTAGCCTCTCTAGCCTTCTCTTTACTTTCTCCTCTCTTCCTTCTCTCTTTTAGGGTTTGCAAGTAATGGTAGGGATGCATCACACATCTAAACTTTATATTTTAACCCACTAATCCCGAAATTAGGTTATTAGGTTATTTTAAAATGACTCAAATACCCCTACATGAGTCCAGGCTAATCTAAAAAGCCCCTGAAACCCAAATACTACCCTGGTACTCAATTTTGCCTGACCCATTCATAACTAACCGTGAACTTAAAATCACCATCTGAGTCACTATACATAAAATTTCTATCCCAATCTTGAAATAATCTACTCATAAGCCCTGGTTTAGATACCGTAAAAAATCCCATCATTCTCACTCATTACGACGTACTAATAATGCACCGTATTTTACTTACCATACACACTTAGTAAATTTAAAACATAATAATAATCTTAATCTCTCCCGATTAATATTAACTAAATACAAAATATTCCATTTTAATTAAATTACTATATGCATGTAATTTAAAAATGCCAAAAATAATAAAATTCCAAATTATAAATATACGGGGTGTTACATACTTCCCCCTTACAAAGGAATTTCATCCCCGAAATTTGGACATACCTATGTCGAAAACCTTGGGATGTTGCTCTTTCATATCATCTTCCCTCTCCCACATCAAATCATTTGCATTATGGTGTTCCCACTGAACTCAAACCAAGGGCACCCCCTTAGACCGCAACTTACGCTCACTATGATCGAGAGTAGCAACCAGTCTCTCCTTATATGAGATATCATGATCCTAATATATATCCTCTAATGGAATGTGCCAATAGACCCTCGCACTCCTCTGATATTTCTTCAGCAACAACACGTAAAACCACTGTTCTAAAAAACCCGCCTAGGCTTGAGGCTTGGGAGAAACGCCCCGCCTTAAGATTTTGACGCCTTATGCTTGGTAAAACCCTTAAGGCGTACTTTTTCTCTAAAAATAACAATGCTTTAGTGAAACGATATTCCCTTTTAAAGATTTTTTTACAAACCGAACCATTATCTCATCCAAAATAATCAAATTGTATTTTTATTTGCAAATATTCAGACATATTTTTATGATATGTACAATTTTAATAATTTAATAGCCTTGTTATGGTTAAAAAATATTAAAATATATTAAAAAAACCTAAACGCCTTTTCACGCATTTTTACGCCAAGGCCCGCCTAGGCTTCTAAGGCTTGGCCTCCACGCCTCGATCACGCCCTGCGTTTTTTAGAACCTTACGTAAAACACATCGTGGATAAGTTATAGATTCTCTGGTAAACCCAGCGTATAAATAATTGCTCCCACTCTCTCAATGATCGGGAAGGGACCAACATACCTCAGTGGTAGCTTCCCCTTCTTCTCGAATCTCAAGACTCCTTTCATAGGAGACACCTGCACCAAGACCTGATCCCCTATATCCATCTCTATGTGCCTCTTATCTGTATTTGCATAACTCTTCTACCTATCCTGAGCTATTCATATGCTTCCCTGAATGAGCTCGATCTTGGTAGTAGTATCCTGAATTATCTACATTCCCAACAGCTTGTTGTCCCCCACTTCTAACCAACAAGTGAGCAAATAATAAGGTCGTCCATAAAGCACCTCAAATGGTGCCATACCGATGGTAAACTGGTAGGAGTTATTATAAGAAAACTCCACCAATGGATGGTATTACTCTAAACCTTCCCCAAAGTCAGGTATACACATCTTGAGCATGTTCACCAACATTTGATTAACCCATTTAGTCTACCTATTCGACTGCGTATGATGCGTCGTACGCAATCACAAATCCGTGACCATAGCCTCTTGAAATCTCTGCCAAAAATGGGACACAAAAATATTATCCCTGTCAAACACGATATTAATCGGTACCCTATGTAATCTCATAATTTCGATAATAAATGGCTGTGCATACTACCTCATCTCATAATATGTACGAACTCGTAGAAAATGGGCCACCGTCATCATTTAATCCACAATCACCCAAATGGAGTCGTGACCTTTCTGTGATGTCATTAACCCAGTAATAAAGTTCATTGAGATACTCTCCCACTTCCACACTTGGATCTCAAGTGGCTGTAATATCCCAGTTGGTATCTGTTGGTCTATCATCACTAACTAGCAAGTAGCACACTTCAAGACAAACACTTCTATGTCCCTCTTCATCCCCGATCACCAATACCGCCTACGCATATCCTGGTACATCTTATCCCCATTGGGATGTACCTCAAACCACGACCCGTGAGATTCGTCCATCATTGTGTGTATAAAATCCTCATCCTCCAGAACTAAAAGCCTCTCATTGAAGTGTAATCCTTCCTCAAAACTGATTAAATAAGGCTCCGTCCCATTTGCTAACAACTGTCTCACCCTATTCTGACAGAACTGGTCCTCGACTTGTGCTTTCACAACCCGTATAAAGATCTCAAGTGTGATATCTAGAACTGACATACAAGCCCTACCGATGTCACCGTCATGTCGAAGCTCGCCCTACTTCGCCTTCCAGACCTCTGTTTCCTCTCCAGTATAATCGACTAAACGCATCTTCCACCACGTTAGCCTTCCCAGAATGATATTGAATATCAAATTGGTAATCCTTCACAAATTTCGACCATCTCCTCTATCTCATATTCATATCCTTCTGCATAAATAGATACCGTAGTGACTTTTAATACATGAATAAACTAAACCTCTCACCAAAAGATAGCGCCTCCAAATTCTCAAGGAAAATACGATGGCTGCTAGATCCAGATCATGTGTGGGGTAATTCCTCTCACGGGGCTTAAGCTTGCAAAATGCATAAGTTATAGCCCTATCCTTTTATTGTAATACACACCCAAGTACCTGCAAAGATGCATCTATGAAAACACAGTGATTCACTCCTCCCCTAGACAGTGTGAGCATGGGCGATGTAGTTAATTTTTCCTTTAGCTCGTCAAAAATTAACAGATAATTGTCATCCAAAATGAACGATACCCACTTACGAGTCATATTAGTTAATGGACCCGTAATTTTTGAGAAGCCATTTATGAAAAGGAGATATTACCCAGCCAACCCCAAAAATCTCCAAACCTCCGTTGGTGTCATGGGTTGTCCCCACTCCCTCACTGTCTATAACTTACTCAGATCCACAAAACCCTTTGTTTAATACAATGTGCCCCAAAAATTGCACCTCCCTCAGCCAAAATATGCATTTTTTGAAGTTGGTGTACAACTAGTGATCCTGTAATGTCTGAAGAATGAAACGCATATGCTTTGCATGCTCATCCTCAGTACGAGAATAAACCAGAATGTCACCAATGAACACAATCATAAACTGGTCAAGAAACTCCATGAAAACCCAATTCGTGCGGTCTATGAACACTATCAGCACATTACTTAGCCCAAATGGCACCACCCTGAACTTTTACAATCCATATCATGTCAAGAATATGGACTTAGGAATGTCCTCATCCCTGATGCGCAACTGGTGGTACCCCGACCGTAAATCTATCTTCAAGAATAATGCTTCTCCTCTTAACAGATTGAACAGGTCATCAATTCGATGCAATGGATATTTATTCTGAATCTTGACCTTGTTCAACTCCCAGTAGTCTACGCACAAATGAAATGACCCCTCTCCTTTCTTTATAAGCAGCACTGGTGCACCCCACGATGATGTACTCTGCCTGAATTTGATCCCTCAACTCTCGCATTTTTTGTGAGGCCATACAATACGGTGCATGTGCAATTGACCTCATCCCAGGCACAAAGTCAATCACAAACTCAATCTCCTGACTGGGTGGCAATTCGAGTATTTCTAGGAAAACATCAGCAAACTCCCTCGTAATCGGAATAGAACCCAAGGAGATAACCACCTCCTATGTGTTCTCCTCCTCAATGCAGTATAGGTGAGTGGTATATCCTCCCTCAAGAAGAGGCATATCCATGAGAAACATCTCCTACCTCGGAATGGAGAATACAATGGTCCTCTCATAATAATCTATTATGGACCTATACTCAGTTAACCAATTCATGCTCAAAAAAACATCATACCCCTCCATATCTAATACTATTAGGTTGGATACTAAACATAATCTCCCGATGTCTATATTTACCCCTACATATCAAGTGTATAAAGGACTCGTTGCCTAAAGGTGACTCTACACACATAAGAAGGCATTCGGTTGTCTCTAATAGAACGACTGCGCATGCAAATCTAGTGGCTATAATTTAATATGAATATCCCATATCAAACAACATCTTACCCATATGCCCATAAATAGGGAACATAGCCTCTACTATTGGCAACGCCTGCAGTGCCTGAGGTATGACTGTATCTCTGACGTTATAGATACGTCCATACTATAACTGCCCCTGCTAGTGTAGGGCTGGTGGAGCTGGTGCTACTGGTGGGAGTTGTGCCTACTGCCCCTGCTGGGCACCCGACTATTATCCTCTAAATTAATGCGGGCAGTCCTTCTTATGATAGTCCATCTCTCTATAATTATACCATTTACCGACAAAGTCTCCCTGCCTCTAGCCCTGGTGGCCTTATTAGGGTTATCCCTATCACTGGCCCCAGCCCTGCTGACCACCCCCATTGTTCCCTTAGCCCTGGTGACCCTGAGAAACCTACTTCTGGTACTGATGAGGAGGAGGAGGTCCTCCTGGCCCTATTTAAACCCATCACTCTCTGGTTTGAAACTTTAGGAACTTAACCTCTTAGCCAGATCTCCCCACAAGAAATCTCTCTTGTGGTGCCGGCTCACCTGGTGCTATTGTGCCCCACTAACACAATTCCCACCTGCCTTCCCACTTTGATTGGTCTCTCAGTACCGCCCTGACCCTAATTTATAGGTTACCCTTTGTCAACCCTATCCGACCCGGGCGTTAAGTGTGAAATGTAATGGAACAACCCTATATAATGTTGTTAATCATGTTTTATTTCGATTAACATTTCACTTGTTTAGCATGCGATTCCAATTTCAAGGTAAACTATGTGAGGGGCTCATGGAGAGCATCCTGAAGTCCAAGTAAATAGAGTTACTAACATAAGTATAAATAAAATATTCTTACCTGTATTACGCCCTCAAAATACGAAACCGCTCCCAACCTGCCATAACAAAGTGAGAGTGTGATCTTATGCCCACTGGGATTTATACATGCAATATATAAACGAATGTCAGAAAGGAATACTCACACGCTACAACCACATGCATGTGAAAATATGTAAATATCTTCATACATATACCTTTAAAAAATACTTATTCCAATGCACTAATTATTTTACTTCCGAAAAATCTTGCTTGCCCAGATTAATTGACCCTAATCTTGTTAAAGGGTTTCTTCATTCATACTTATCATTCTCACTTTATTTAACACACCCGGTTCAATAATTGAAACCATTATTCTTGATTTACCCAAACCCTTTCCTTTACCGAAATTTAACCAGTTTATTCATTCCCATACACTTTAGTATTTTCATTGAAAATAACCATTACAACACACGCATTCACCGTATTAGAAAATACTTATTTAGTCCTTAAAAAATCCTTTACGACACATTCTTGTGTTAAATATGGGTTTAGCCATTTATGTTGCTTAACCACCCATTTATTCACTTCCCTTAACCCTTTTTTCATTCCTTTATGGGCATTAATAGATTTACGCATTTAATTGTCCATTTCACCTTTATCGGAACATTTATTACATTCATTCAAGTTAGACTGTATTAACACATTACACTACACAACCCATTTCTTGCTATATTTTATATTTCCTTTATCTTTTCTAGGAAGTTTCCTATATCGCACACTTCCACGGGCTCCACACCGCCGGCTTTGCGCACCATATGCTCTGCCCAGTGATTTAGGGCTCCGGGCTCTTCTTGCTTTATTCTGGTGTCATCGGCGTCCCTTTTGATGTGTTTATATTTTACAAATGTCCACATTGTTACACTTATCCTTTTTACCCGGTCAAAGTCAAAACTCGAGACTTTACCATCCCAATTTGTGTTACACTTTGAAAATTTATCATTTTATGTCCTTTACACTTTAACCTATATTTTTATTCCAAAAATCATATTCATTTAGGACCACTTTGTGTAACATCATTTACACTTTAAGTAAAATTATCATTTTAATCATTTATTTCCAAAATCACCTTTTACTCCATTTTCACAAGTGTTCATTTCACCCAAAAACACTATTAATTATTCACATCAACTTCTTAAGTGTTTTAAACCTTTAATATCTTTTTACACTTGGAGTACAATCTTTTTAGTTAGATACACTTTAAATTCTCTAATCCCTTTTTAATCCCATAGGTGTTAATATTTCGCGACATTAGTAAGTTACACTCACTAACCAACCCATTAACACTTAATTAATACTTTTCACCAACAATTTCCAAATACCCAATTTCTTTACTTCTTCATTCCAGAAATACATCCACACTTAAGACTACTTTTATAAGAAAATTATCATTTCTTTTATTTAACATGTAGTCTTTTAACTTCATACACATTATGTCCTTTAGTCCCAATTACACATACTTTGAAGACTAAAATTTCAATTGTTATTACATCTTGTTTAAACCCAAAAAATCTTCCTTAAACTTGTTTATACATTCTATGTGAAGTTTATATGCATAAGAAGATTGATTTTAAACCCAAAAATCCTACTATATGGTTTAAACCTATTTTTCACCAAATATTTACCAAGTAAATATTTATTTCAAACATTTTATTTTATAAAATGTTAAACACCAATATTTCTAGAAATGCACTTTTTACAAAAATACCATCTTTCAATATTCCAAAACCTTGAACTATTTACTTTGCCTTAATTTCAACAAAATTACATTATTTACAAACATTTTATTCCATAAAATTTTTTTCATCAAAATTACTAGAAAATACACCATTTTCACAAAACATCAAATCTTATTATTTCAAAACCTTGAAATAATTATCCATTCTATATTTTTAACAAAATAGCATTCTCCAACATTTTTATTCCATAAAAATATGTGTTGTCTTCTATACAACAATCATACCATTTAACTAATTACACCCTACTCAAATAGTCTAAACATAAGACTACAATGTAAAATAATATTCTTACACTAAGAGTAAGGTTATCCACCTCTAATAGCTACAATAGTGGTGTTGGTGAAGGAAGAGTAATCTCCACCTCCAAAGGTGGCCTCAAGGGGTTACCAAATGTATCCTTCTAAGCTCCAAAGCAAGACCCACTTCATCTTCTCTAAGAAAAACCCCCAAATGTAACTATAAAATTCGTATCTCTATTTTGTCCATGGTGGAAATGGGTATCTTTGGTTAGAATATGGTGGAACACACCCTAAAAGTGGTTGTTTATGGTTGGTGTAGGGTGGAGGAGTGGTGGATTGGTGGTGGGTGGTGGTGGAAGACCACCCACCTCCTTCTTTCTCTCTCAATCTCTTTATCCTTCTTCCATCTTCTCCTAACACAAATAAACTCTAAGTAACCCAAACAACCCTAAATAAAACCTCCCATAATCCCAAAAACCCCATTTTACTCTTCCAGAACTGATCTAGGCTTGACAACACACCAAATTAATGCTCCAAATTATGACAACACACAGGGGCAATCTGATCTAAAAACTCGACCAAGGTCATTCGAACGACTTAACATAGGTTGTTCGAACGACTCAAGATACGTCCTTCAAAATTTGCATCTAACGACCCTTCTAACGACCTACTATTGTAAGCTTCGAATGACTCTTCTAATGACCTAAACACAGTTGTTCGAACGACATCCCTTGTCGTTTGAACGACCCTATTTCTTTTCTTTTCATTTATATTCAACTTTTCACCCACAATTCCTTCATATTTATAATTAACTCCTCCTTAATTATCATTAATATATAATCTGAATATAATTTAATTAAATCACCGAGATGGGATATTACAAACTTCCCTCCTAGGGGAATTTCGTCCCCTAAATTCTTGTTCCATTACTCCTCAAACTCATGGGGTCCACCAACTTTCATTCTAAGTCATAAAATCTTCTAAGTTAAAATAATTGAAATCCACAACACTAGGGTCACCAAATAGCTAACATGTTTAACACCCATTATCCCATTAACCACGCCATTACACAATCAACTCTGAGTCTCTTCTTGCCTTATGATCAAGTCTGAACCATTCTTATCACTCTTATGCCAGTACCTAAGGCATATCGATGCCACTACGGGCGAACCCTTTCTAGCGACCAATGTTAACCCACGCAAAACATGATACAACCACCCATTGTATATATCACCAAAACTAATTCCTAACTAAGGACTACACATCCTGTGTTCCACAAATTTCCAGGTCATCTTAACTATATAATTCGCGTGAATTTGTCGATAACCATACCATGTCATTCTCTCGCTCCATGGAGGAACATATCTATCAAATCATTATTATACACCTGGTTTACACCTTTTATTGCGTCACTCTGATGAACCAAACACTACCTTAGGCATCTCATCCTTGAGTACTCATTAGGGTCTAACCCTAATCCACTCACTAGGGTATAGTAACATCGTATGGTAAGCTTTTCCTCGATTTCCAATATGATATTGAAACCCTAACCATCATTCCGCTCTTCATAACCCGATCCACTGACTGCTGATCCGGATAGTAGAGGTTCCCCTAGTCTAAAGGGAGGCTAATACTATAAGCAAACTGAGTGACCGGAGGCATAGCCACCAGTACACAAAACTTTATACAACAACAATAATACCTTAGATGAGCGCACCCACTCACCGAGCTACATTGACCAAACTCGGTCCATCGTGCTCTTTCAGGATCAATCGCACCGTACCATGACATGGTACCAATATGAGTCACCACATAGGTGAGAATATCGATTATCGATTATCGAAATCGAAGGAACACACTTGAGTCAAAGGGACAAGTAACCGTCCCAAGGAATTTTGCCCATAGGAAAAAAATCCTGACTTATGAGAGTGAACCTGTACCGTATACTTGTAGTCATGTCACTCATTCTCAAAGCTCTCATCGATCACTACTTCTGGCCATGTACCTTGGCCTAGGTCACTAGCCGTGACAAATCGAATCCCAACCATTCACTCTCATATTATGAGTGCAATATACGAATCGATAGTCCTTGAGGAAGTCAATGCCTGACTTCCCTCCTTGGGAATAAGGCCCTACCTTTTACACCCTTAGTGTAAACGAATCATTCTAATTAGCGGAGACCTCATGCCTTGTCTATGTAATAACCCGCGTAATTTTGGGCTATTTTAATTAATTTCTAGAAAATGGAGGAAAATAAAGTTTTTGATAAAATTATTTTTATAGCTCAAATATGTTGGTTATTATTTTTAAAGGCGAGAATTTCAAACGGTTTCGAAAACGGAGTTAAAACGGATTTTAAAATGATTTTTAAATGTTTTTAACTCTTGGAGTTGTTTTGACTTCCAACTCTTCATTTATTTGCCTTATTTAAAGGAGTCTTTTGGATTCCAACTCTTCATTTCTTTGCATTATAAAAGGAAGTCATGGGCAACCCTTTTAAAATACTTTTGGCACAAATTTTGGCAGCAAATATATTTTATATTCCTCTTCTTTTTATATACACATTGGCCCTTGTGATTTGTGAGTTCCAACCTTATATTAGAGGTGTTCTTGGGGCTATTTTGTTGGAGGTTCTTGGAGGAGCTTGTGTAGATCTTTTGTGTTGATCTTGAGGATGTGATCGTTGGTTTCTCATCATGGTTTGAGGTATGCGGTTTTACACAATATGCTCCTTAGATCTCGCGAGTGTCATTCTCTTTGAATTCTTGTTAATTGAACTCATATTTGAATTGATAAATTCATTGAAATTTGGAAAATAATTGTTGAAATTATTTTGATTCATGTGGTATCATTATATTGTTATTGAGCATGTTGTCATGAGATTTTAATATGGCACGGATGTTGGGCACCCGCCAAAATTCCTATTTCCCGGGATATGGCTTGATAAAGCATATACGGATGTGGTGAGGCCTGGTGACCCGGTTAAAGTGTTGTTGAGAAATTATATTGATAATTGCTTTGATTTGCATTTTGATTTGAATATTCGTACTCGTGTTGTTACGCTTTATTCATTGTTAATCCGTATTTGTTGAGCATAATTCCTGTCGTATTGTGTACTTCCCCATATTTTCTTTTAGTGGCAGGTTAGCGCGGATTTTGGGGCGCTATGGAGATTGATTTTAGCGAGGATTGTTTGGGAAAGATTTGTATTACTTTGATGTATAGAGCTTTGGAGATTTGTATTTTTATTTCGAGTTAGATGTTGTATTTATTCGAGAGACGTCGTATTTTATTTGAAGATTGAGATTAGTGGATTTATATTATTATGGGTTTTTAGATGCTCTATACCTTGTCACTTGTGGATTTGGATTTATTTTATCGCATTAGCGCTCCGTTCGCTCTACCCGGACGGGCAGGGTGTTACAGTCTATATCGACCTCATCCAATAACTAGTGATCATGTCACTAACCTGTTACACCTAGGTTATTGTCTTCTTTACAGATGGTGACCAATATCTCAAACTTCCATGGACATTACTCGATTTAAGCGAGGCACTCACCTAACTGTTTCCTTTGATCGCACTAGGTTACCATCACTTCACTTTACCTTTTCTATCCATGCGAATTTTTATGACGACCACACCTGCCGTCATTGCCACCCTGAGGGCAATTAATTTCACAGTGAGCTACATCTCATAACCCATGCCATCTTGGCAGGACACGCCAATAACTAATCCTTGCATTGCTAAGGATACTCTATCATATGCTATCAAAACCCAGACATAACAATCGTGTTTCGATGCTACCCCACCTTAGTCGCCATTTGTAAGTCTCCACATAACGTCATCACTCGAAGTCTTTAATATATTTCCTAGTATGTCCCAAAATCGAGTATCCCCACACACGTACTAGTCATTCCACATCCGAACATCACTCATAAAAGGATACAACTATCATCCTACCTTAGGAATTACACCACCCATTCGTGCCGATTGGAAAGCCATGCCCGACACGTACACTATGCGACTGTTAATCTGGGACCATCACATGACCCTCAACACTATCATTACTAGTATGATATTGCCTCTATTCGCCGGACTTAATGGTTTCCTAAGAACACCAAACACATTCCATGTGAAAGCCCCAAATTTGACGAGATTTCATCATCCACATATTTATCATCTTAGGTACACTCTTTAAGCCTTTCGATACCCACATAGATATTAATTCGTGATCGCACGACACTATTTCACGATCTTCTAGCCATAGTGCGCTTTAATCCTCAAACACCTTAAGACATCACAAAATTCGATATTTTATCCACAATGATGCCACACATAATATGTCCTATGGGCATTTCAACGTGCCTATGAACTACTCATACACTAGGATCACCTCGCACCTAGCCATTACCTCGACGGCTAAAACGAGTCCCAACACTTAGATACTAATCTCACCCTTCTTCCAAACGGATGTGACTACAAGTCACGTATAAACTCTAATTAGTGATACTACCGGTCATGGAAGGACACAGGACATCGCCTGCAGCCTATAAACCTCAAGGCCTGCCTCACCCAAATCCTCAATGAATGCACACTATGGCAACTAAATTGCCTTGCTATGTTAATATCACAACAAGTTACAATCCACGAGTTAACGCAACTATATTGATCTTGGTAGGATATGGATGTTGGATATTGCCTATAAACGCCAAGGCCCTCACCACGAACGCCCCACGAGATCCTATTCCTCAATATCATAACCAAGGTACACCCAACCTAAGTCCTCAACCAAAGAAGTAATACGTTTCACCTAAAAATCAATACTTGTGAATAATATTCAACTATCTAGCCTCCATATATGAACTACACAACTTTCACTGCTAGGTAATAGTAAAGACTACCCATTGTAGCCACTACAAGGCTACTCTCACCACCAAAGTCATCTCAAGACACCTCTCACACAAAATTACGGTGTTTCCACTACTCCCCTACACAACTTCATATGTTCACCGAAACTCCATCAATTGCGATATCACCCTTAGGATCGAATTTGCTTAATTATTTCACTAGCATTAACTACCCGTAAGCGCCGCACCTAAGGGAGATATATTCCTTCTTCTATCACCAATAATTAGTGCCTACTCGAGGCTCTCTAACAATCAACCTTTATCGTTGACTATTTTCAATTCGTACCACTTGCCCATTAGTCATCATATCATTCTATCGAGACCTCAATTGATCCAATGTCACCAAATTTTAACATAAGCACCTCACACTAACAACCACGGTGTCACCACTATAGGCTTGAATGGACACTCGTAAATTATTACAATTATATCAGAAACGTGTAAGCTATTAATAATCATTATTTAATCATATGCCACTTGGCACTAAACTAACTTGTCGTGCTAACCTTTTAAACTTTACCGTCGAGGACACGAACTAAACCATCATCAACTAGCATGACCAGCCCAAACCACAGCCACGTGGAAAGATCCAATACCAACCTCACCATATCACACCCGAAAAGAACCTTGAATCTATAGCTCTGATACCATTTATAACGCCTCAACTCGGATTTATAGGTTACCCGTGGTCAACCTGGTCCAACCCGAGCATTAAGTGTGAAGTGCAATGGAACAACCCTATATAATGTGGCTAGTCCAGTTTTATTTTAATTAACATTTCACTTTTTTAGCATGCGATTCCAAATTCAAGGTAAATTACGTGAGGGGCCCGTGGGGAGCACCTCGAAGTCCAAGTAAACAGAGCTACTAACGTAAACATAAATAAAATATACTTACATGTTTAAAGCCCTCAAAATACGAAACTGCTCTCAACCTACCATTACAAAGTGAGGGTGTGAGTTTATTCCCAGTGGGATTTATACATGGAATATAGAAACGAATGGCAAAAAGGAATACTCACACGCTATAACCACATGCATGTGAAAATATGTAAAGATCCACATACGTATACCTTTAAAAAATACTTATTCCAATGCATTAATCATTTTACTTCCGAAAAACCTTACTTACCCCGATTAATTAACCTTAATCTTGTTAAAATCTTTATTCATTCATACTTAGCATTCTCACATTATTTAACACACCCGGTTCAATACTTGAAACCATTATGCTTAATTTACTCAAACCCGTTCCTTTACTAGAATTTAACCATTTTATTCATTCCCATACACTTTAGTATTTTCATTGAAAAACACCATTTCAAAACACTCATTCACCGTGTTAGAAAATACTTATTTAATCCTTGAAAAAATTATTTACGACGCATTCTTGTGTTAAATATGGGTTTAACCATTTAGGTTGTGTAACCACCCATTTATTCACTTCCTTTAACCCTTTTTCATTCATTTATGGACATTAATAGATTTATGCATTTACTTGTCCATCTCACCTTTACCGGAATATTTATTATATTCATTCAAGTTAGATAGTATTAACACAACCCATTTCTTGATATGTTCCATATTTTCTTTATCTTTTCTCAAAATCTTCACATACCGCATACTTTCATGGGCACCGCCAATTATGTGCACCATATGTTCTGTCCAGTGATTTAGGGCTTTTCACAAAAGGACTCTGGGTCATTATTTATTTATCCCGGTGTCATCCGAGTTCCTTTTAATGTGTTTAACATTTTACAAATGTCCACATTGTTACACTTATCCTTTTTACCCGGCCGAAGCCAAAATCCGGGACATTACCACCCCAATTTGTGTTACACTTTGTCAATTTATCATTTCATGTCCTTTACACTTTAACCTTGATTTTTATTCCAAAAATCATATTCATTTAGGACCACTTTGTGTAAAACCCTTTACACTTTAAGTAAAATTTCCATTTTACCCATTTATTTCCAAAATCACCTTTTATTCCATTTTCACAAGTGTTAATTTCATCGAAAACACTATTAAGTTATTCATATCAACTTCTTAAGTGTTTTAACCCTTTAACACGTTTTTACATTTGGAGTACATTCTTCTTAATTGGAAACACTATTAAGTTATTTCTTGTTTAAACCCAAAAAATCTTCTTTAAACTTGTTGATACATTCTTTGTCAAAATACTACAAGTTTATATGCATAAGAAGATTGATTTTAAACCCAAAAATCTTACTCCATGATTTAAACATAATTTTCACCAAATATTTACCAAGTAAATATATATTTCCAAACATTTTATTTCATAAAATGTTTAACACCAATATTTCTATAAATGATCTTTTGACAAAAATACCATCTTTCAATATTCTAAAACATTGAAATATTTACTTATTCCTTAATTTCAACAAAATATCATTTTTCAACAAAACACATTATTTACAAAAAAATTATTCCATAAAATGTTTTTCATCAAAATTACTAGAAAATACACCATTTTCTCAAAAATATCAAATTTCATTATTTCAAAACCTTGAGATAACTATCCATTCTTTATTTTTAACAAAATAATATTTTTTAACATTTTTATTCCATAAAAATGTTTGTTGTCTTCCACACAACAATCATACCATTTAACTAATTACACCCTACTCAAAGAGTCTAAATATAAGACTACAATGTAAAATAATATTCTTACAGTAATAGTAAGGTTACCCACCTCTAATGGCTATAATGGTGGTGTTGGTGTAGGAGGAACAGCCCCTACCTCCAAAGATGGCCTCAAGGGGTTACCAAATGCATCCTCCTAAGCTCCAAAGCAAGACCCACTTCATCTTCTCTAAGAAAACCCCCCAAATGGAACTACAAATCCGTAGCTCCATTTTGTCCATGGTGGAAATGGATATCTTAAGTTCAAATATGGTGGAACACACCCTAAAAATTGTGGTTTATGGTTGGCGTAGGGTGGAGGAGTGGTGGCTTAATTGTGCATGGTGGTGGAAGACCACCCACCTCCCACTTTATCTCTTAATCTCTCTATCCTTCTTCCATCATCTCCCAACATAAATAAACTCCAAATAACATAAATGACCCTTAATAAAACCTCCCTTAATTCCGAAAACCCCGTTTTACCCTTGTAGAACTGATCTGGGCTCAACAACACACCAAATCAATGCTCCAAATTGTGACAGCGCACAAGGGCAATCTGGTCTAAAAACTAGACCAAGGTCATTCGAACGAATTAACGTAGGTCGTTAAAACGACTCAAGCTACGTCGTTCAAAATGTGCTTCTAACGACTAATTACTGTAAACCAGTAGCATGTCGTTAGAAACCCTACTTCTAACGACCCTTCTAATGACCTGAACTCAGTCGTTCGAACGAAATCCCTTATCATTTGAATGACCCTATTTCTTTTCTTTTCATTTTGATCCAACTTTTCACCCAAAATTTCTCCATATTTATAATTAACTCCTCCTTAATTATCCTTAATATATAATTCGAATATAATTTAATTAAATCATCGGGAGATATTACACTCTCCCAGTCTCTTTCTTCCCTTAATGTGGAAATGTTGATCCCAGTAGTGTACTGGTTTAACATTAATGACCTCAGTATAAGTCTCCAATGTCGAGTTACCGAGCAAGTGTTGCGTGATCCTCCAAGTAAGTCCATCCATGAACTTCAGGATCTTCTTCTCTCCGTTGTTTATCTCATTGGTCACAAAGTCTACCAACCAGAAAAACTCCTCGTATTTAGCTACGAATCGATCCCCCTATACTAACTTATTAAATCTCCTTCCCATCTCTGTTTGGATCACCGAAGGAAAATACTTGCGATCGAATCGCCCCTAAAAATAGTGAACATGGTGAATACATACAAGTGAGTAAATAGTGAAACATGGTGAGTATGTACAAGTGTAAAGAGTGAAATAAGGTGAGTATATACAAGAGAATAAAAGGTAAAACATGTGATAAGAAGGTAATATATACATGCGTTGATAAAAGAGCATGGTTGATATACATCATGATAAGAATAAGACATATATACAATATCTAAGTATAAGAGCAAGGAGAAAATACAAGTGGGGCCATATCCACACATATATAAAAGGGGAGAAAAACAAATAGCACCCATGAAAAAATAGAGTTTAGTCCTCTAACAATGTCCCCAGCAGAGTCATCACTATGGCCATTCGGATCTGAGTACTTCGACTCGGGCTAGCCCTAAAATCGAAGGGGAAGCAAAATTGGAGAAATCCCTCTCTCCCGTGTGTGCGGGGATTCGAGGATATGAGAGTCCTTTTTTCACCACTCGCGCTGATATTCATGGGTTATCTCGGATATAAATCAACTATCGTCAAAAGGGGAGAAATATATAGAATTGTAGACGTCGGTCTATTTTTCTCAAAACAGGCAAAAAAATATAGTCGTCCCGAGAGAATGTCACTGAAAAACATAATGATGCATAAGAAACTAAATAAGTCAAGGGTTCGGGGACTAAGTTACGAAATGGAAAGGTGTTAGGCACCCATACCGTCCTTTTGATCTCCCATGGGCTATAATAATATTCTCCTTTTCTCCAAAATTTGATACATGTGTACATGTGTGCGATATGAATAACAAGAGAAAAGAATAATTCGACCCGCATCATGGAAAAGACGAAACAAAATCATCTTGAGGAGTGTACAGAACAAGTAACGTAAAAACAAATATAATGTGAATGTCTCCCAAATCACATATCAATATGAACAAGTGAGTATGTATGTCGAGCAGAACATAAATATGTAGGAATATGTGGACTCGCAATACTAATAGGTACAATAAAACATAAAATAGATAAATAAAAAAGTAGGACTCGAATCCCAAGATTGGTTCGGGATGCCTACAAGCCCAAAGGGAATCAAAGTCCACGTAGTTTGATATCACACAAGGGTGGGGTTTAACTCATAAATCCTAATTTAGGAATTCCTTTAGTTTGTTTTTAGAAATTATGCGCAAGTGTAGAAAGTGTGAAAAATAAGGAAATCCCAATAGAGTTTATAAGAAAACCCTTTTTTTGGCTCTTTTTCACTTTATTAAAAAAATATTTATGTGTACTAAATAATAAAAATTGAAATTAGTTTTGATGTGAGAGAATGAAATAAAGATATATAAAAAATGGAAAGAAAAGTAAATAGCTAATATTAATAGAATGAGTTGTAAATGAATAAGGGTAGACCTTCTAGAGAACTTTAATTTTGATTTTGCAATTGTAAGAGGCTGATTTTAGTAGGGTTGGATAGTGGTGAGGTAAGGATGGAAAGCAGGATGAAAATGGATGAGAGTGATGTAAGGAAATAGAGAGAATGTATGCAAAAATGAAACTTTGACGCACTGATTTTGAGGAGAATATTCTGATTTCAGAAAGGGACCTTTTGAGAATAAGGTCATGGTCTCATTAAATGGTCAAAATTAGGGTTTCAGGGGCTGCCGATTAGTATGGCTCCTGCCTCGCCTATCAGCATAGCCCCTACCTTGCTGGCCAAGGAAAGTACACCCTGTTGATAGGAAAGGGGTCTGGGTGCCTATATGGAGTCCAGAACGGATTTTTTTTAAAAAAATGGGTATAAAATGCAAACTATAAGTCCAAATCATACATGAATGGAACCACTGGAAAGTACACCCTATTGGAAAGGGCTTTAGATCCCTATGAGGTTTTAATGAGCTTTGCTCAGTTTCCAGAGTTTATTGTGGTCAAACGGGGCCTAAGAGTGTCTGGTGGCATCTAGATTAGGTCTCGAAGTAGGACCAGAGGTCTATGGTGGGAGGAGAAGTCTTGGGGATCTAAGGAGATATTTAGGGGGTACTAAGATGGAGTGTTTATAATACAAATTATCCATATATTCTCAAAATTTAAAGATCACAGAATAATTTAGTATAACCCGCTCTTATACCTACTTGAGAAAGCACGTACATACGAAATTACTTATATCTTATGCCACACACACAAATTCACTTTTTATTAAATTTAATTTGATTTAATTTAAAGTGAACACGCACTATCAATGGAACCCAAATTCCAAACCAAATAGCAAGAAAAAAAAAATAAGGAAAAATCTCTTTCGATCAAAGCCTTTAATTCAGCACTGTATCATAATTGACAAACGCAAGACGACTTACAGATTACATAGAGATCCACTAAGTATAACATGGAGATGTTGTTAAATCCTCATCAGAAAATGGTACAGTCTAGCACCACCCACAATAAGTAGTTCTTACCTCAATATCCACCGATCAGTATCAGGAATTGTAATTCCTTTCTTCTTCAGTGGTAGAGCCTCGACTCTAAAAATCAGCGATAAAGAAAATCTCTACAAAGGTTTAGAACTTTGATTGTGTTTTCTTGATTAGGAAAAGTGATCCTAAAAAAACCAAGGTTTTTTTATGAAAAAGTTATAGAGTTTAATTACAACAAGAACTATAAAATTTCTTGGAGAAAAGTCTAATCCCATGTCTCTATTTAAGGTAAAGTTCTTGCAAATAGATAGGGATTAAAGATTTGGAAAAGATTTAATGAAAAATAATAAATGATTGTACTCGTTCGAATGAACGAACTCCCACCTCATTCGAACAATGCACCCTATCTCGTTCAAACGGTTTACAACAAAACTTAGAATGACATTCCAGAGCTTACCCAAAAAGCGGCGTTCCAAATATCATTTAAACAAAGGAACCTCATTCCAAAAACCGTACACAACTCGTTCAAACGACATGTCAATCTCGTTCTAATGGGTTTGCGAGTTTTTTAAAAATTCTTTAAAAATCATATTAAAATATTTTGAAAACTTTGAATGCAAACTCTTTTGAATATAACCCTAGAAATTTAAAGCTTTACCAAAGAAACGCATAACTCTTCTTAAGTAAAGTTGTGATGAATCATCTTCAATCTTGCAAATGTAACCAATGTTTCTTCTCTTCAAAGACTTTGATAACGGTCATAAAGGTGCAATAGGGTATAATGGTATAACGAAATAAAAATAAAATGAGATATTATAAATTTTTCTCTTATAGTATACATTCACATTACCAAGAACTAACCATCACAATACTACCCCCACAGAATACAATCATAACAATGTACTTTACGTAGCATTTGGTCCATTAGCAATCGTCACTTCATTAGACTGCGTTAGTTCTTCTATATATATATATATATATATATATATATATATATATATATCCTGGCAGCCAAAGCAAAACACACATAATAGTAGGGCAATGAATATGCATTAACACCATTAACGGGTCCATACCTAACCGGACTAATGGTTCCAGTCCAAATAACCTTCTCTCGTAATGAAGGGGATGCCCCTGAACGCATGATCTAATATAATGACCTCCACTAGGACTAGCATATCACAGCTGGCATATGGTACACGGTCTTATGTCGAGCACAACCCCAATCGATAGGCTCACCATGAGCATAGGTATGTCAACAAAATCATAAAATACATGTACATAAAACCCAATAAATATGTGGCTACCATGTAAGCTATCACACATCTCATGTGTTAATCCACTCCACTTGATTTCATAACCTCATAATACAATTTCCTATCTCCATTAATAACTCTTTGGTTAATTAATAACTTATTTCCTAATAGTTAACAACACTAATTCTCAATTATATCAATCACCTATCACTTGGAAAACCTACCACATACTCAGATGAACTCGAAAAAGAAAATTCCCATTATTTTTAATGTCGATTTGACCCGACCCAACACTGGGGGTCGAATCGATTTGCCCTTTCGATCCCGTACACTATTTAGCAAAATAATCATATCAAATTCAAAAAAATAGAAGAATATGAAACCGCGCCCACACCTTCATATTTTGATTCTACACAACTTGAATAAATTTCTGATTCGGTTCGAATGAGAAGGGAACCGTGTTCGAATGACGAAGGGTACCTTATTCAAACGAGAAATTACTTCATTCGAATGAGAAATTCTTTGTGCTTCGCCCCTAACTATGTTAATCAGCCCCAAAACCTCCATTAAATCCCCACTAAGGTCACCCATCGAATCCCCATCATACCAGAATCTAAAACTAACATCTAGGGGCAAGAATCCTAATGATTTCTAATCATAAACAAGAGTTTTGTCACCAAAGTCTTAACTTTCAAAGCATGATAAATCACAATTAGTTGTAAACAATTCCATCCCAAATCCATATATAAATAAATCTCCTAACATATTTAAAAACCAAAAATGTATAAGAAGCATTCTTATAAATTAAGAAATATATTATTAAAGATTTTGCAAGAAAATTTTTGCCTTAAACGGTGATTGAGGATTCCTCCCTTTGAATATCCTCATTTGCTCCTCTCTAAGCTTATTAATTTCTCCCAAATGGTTTAGGGCTTCTATGGTGTGTATGAGAGAGTGAGAAAACATAATTGGGGGGGCCTATGTTATAAATATCCTCCCTAAACCCGTATCTTCCCATAAGGCCTAATTTCGGGCCCCTGAAAAGCCCAAAATGTTACCCATAATGACCCAAAATCTCTCCTAAGGGTATACATACCGCCGAGACTAACTCAACATGTTTAAAACATGTAAGCGTGCTTCTAAATCACTCTGAAACCTACCCACATGAGGTTTACATTAATTCACACATAATTATTATACTAATCATGGAGAATAATTATATCACGTAACAAGCACATTTAATTGTTTTATCCATGAAACACAAGAATTATAACTAAATCACATAATCATACACAATAATATCCAAGAAAATAATTGTTGTAATTCTACCAATTTAAATAACATAAAATTACAGGGTATTACAGGATGCCCTTTGGGGTATCCCAACCCTTTAAAGAGAAAATGACCTACACGAAGAATGATTTGGGCTTTGGACCAAATCCACACGTGTGTGTGCCTCCATCGTCAGCCTATTCGATTTGTGCTCGAGTTCGTGATCCATGGGTCATGGGCTTGGGCTTTGCCCTTTCTGTTTAGGCCACGATTTACTTAATTTTCTTCTAAATTTTTTATTAAATTCGGTATGCTATAGTTAATTAGGCCTCAAATTTTGACCCAATACATATTTTTAACCCAACCCTTAATTTTTGACTCAGTACATAGTTTGAACCTGCCCTATTGGGAAGATTTCTTTTACAGTTAATTTCAACTGTCATGGCAGTTTTTATTGTTCAAAAATATGTTATTTAAAAGGATATGTCCATTCACTTTTTTGAAACAGTGCGTCTTTTGGTTTTCTAGCTTTTTTGAAAAAAATTGTGCCTATTCTAATTAGACACATTTCTTTATATATATAGTTCCATTTCATCCCTACATTTTATTCTTTTATAACAAAAAATTATGTATGTCATTATGTCCATCAAATAGTCTTCGAGTATATAATTCATTCTTATACTGCAATTATTAATAATAAAATTACAGTTTATTATCTATGTCTCTTATATAGCCGTTTAAATAATTATGTATGTTAAATAAGTTCAAATAAAACAACAAGTTTAATAGGTGATTCCTCATATTTATTGGTTTTACTAAAGTGGTTCGTATAAGAATCCTTATTATATTCTTCCTTGGCTAAAATCAAATATAGATAAGTGTTGTGATTTATCGACCCATTATATTTCATAATTTCAATATATATATATATAGTCTAGGTGATTGTTTTGCTTGTTTACATGCCTTATTATATATTTTTAAGACCGCCTTATGTATTTTTAAACATGAGCATGTTTATGTTAATAGTTGGTGGAGACCCTCTCACATGCGAAAATGGTAAAAAATGGGTTGATGTCTTTTGTTCTGGTTAATGTTGACCCATTTTTTAAAATACAAAAATAAACCATTTTGAGATGATTTTTATTGGTGTAACTTTAAATGTTTAAAACCAATAAAAAAATCAACCAGTTTTTTTTTAGCATTTAAAAAAAAAATCTTCACCATACAAAATCATTTTAGCATCATTTGTTATATTTATGAGTTATATTTAATTATAAACCATGTTCAACTTGGGAAGTTTAAGGGAAATGCATTCAGTTTGAATGAACCAACTTTAATTATTTGGTATTGATTGTGGGCATTTAGAATTTGAAAGATGGAATGTCTGCATTGCACGTGTGATCATGGTTTAAAGTTAACGTTTAGAAGTTGCCAATTCCTCATCCTTAACTTTATAAAGTTTATAAATTTGAAGCATGAGAGAAAAATTTTAAGTCAGGAAATGTGTTATCTTTATAACTAATACAAATAAATTACCACTTTATGAAGTAAACTTTGAACAAAAACCATCTTACATTTTTATATAAAATTATGTACGAAACTGATATTTATGTGAAATACTTACAAATTCTTATAACCACTTTTGGTCTTAAAGATTCATAGAAGTGATATGATAAAAAGAATAATGTGCACCTTGTTGGTCTACGAAGTTCATGCTAAAAAAACCACTCAAATGGTTAGAAAAGGAAAAAATAATAATAATTCCAACATTTAAATTCGTACAATCATATAAAATATGAGTATAAGAAAAATAGGCGGTGAGTCGATTAATGAGCCATTGATGATAAATAAGTAAATGGTCTAAATGATGTAATTAAGTTTTACATGCATTAAAAGTACTAGTTAGTGCACACATGCATTACATGCGTGATCATGATTTGAAGTTAATGTTTAGCACTTGTCAAGTCCTCATTCTTAACTTCATATATTTCATAAAATTTGAAGCATGAGAGCAAAATTTAAGTTGGAAAAGGTATAATCATTATAATAAATACAAATAAAATTACCACTTTATGAAGTAAACTTTGAACAAAAATCATCAAACATTTATATATAAAATTATATACAAAATTGATATTTTATGTGAAATACATACAAATTCTTATAACCACTTTTGGTCATAAAGATTTATAAAAGTGATATGATATAAAAAATAAAAAAAATAATGTTAACCTTGTTGATCTACGAAGTTCATACTAAAATAACCACTTAATTGGGTATAGACGGAAAAAATAATAATAATTCTAGCATTTAAATTCATATAATCACAAAAAAATATGAGTAATTCTATGAATCCAAATATTCGTCCTTCAATAATATTAATATTTGAATATGTTGAAGTCCTTTGAGCCCCAAATAGGCCACATTTTGTCATGACATGACAACTGCTTACTCCACCTACTTCACTAAAATGCTTATAATGAATGGCAGTTATGATCTCTACTATCTCTCCTCTTTTTCCTCCACTACTCACATCATTTGCATCCCTCTCTTCCTCGTATGGGTAAGAGGGAGGGTGAAGCTATTAGTTTTTTCTTTTATTTTCTTACAAATAACCCAGGTATGAACTCTTCTGTGAGTTTTTTCCAATTGTGTTTCTCGAATTTGTTCAAGGATGGCCTCTCCATTGTTCTTTTTTTTACATGCATCCGCACACAACATCCTAAAAACTAAGACAATTTCCAATAGACTATTAAAGTTAAATGGTTAAACCTAAGGGAACCACATTAATTTGTGGTTTACAAATTATTAAAATTAACAACATTCCATGGTATTTTATCCTTTTATTAAAATGCACAGTGGAAAATACAAAAGCAACACTCTCAGTGCTCAACCCAACTATTCACTTCATCAAATAGTAATGGATCACCTTCAGTTACTCATTAGGTTCTCTTAAGAAGTCTCAATACTTTTGTTGGTAAATAATAAATGTTGTTGTAAGATCATCACAAACTGGCATAATGAAAGATCTAATTCTACAAATAATTTCATACACTAAAAAAATAAGAAGAAAATCATATCACAGCCACATAAATTAAATTGAATATTAATTTCACACTCCATGCAACATATATCTCCAATATCAAAGATGGAAAAAAAAATAACTTCAACTAAACATCTCGCTAAATGTCCATCAACTTTCACCATAGATTCAATGCAACTAACAATTTAAAAACAAATTTTACTGAAAGTAATGAATACAAATGTATACAAACCATTTGCTAACAATGCTCGCTAATTATGAATAGGGTGTCGCTTACATACAAAGTTTGGGAAATAAATTAATACGCATGTAAAGTTAAATCAATCAATATAGGAGGATTCAAAACATAAGAATCAAAGGAATAATATGTGAATGGGGATTTAATGTTGACCTGAGGTTTTACCTGGTACATATCCCATCGAGCGACGGGAGTTTGTGATAGGATATATGGTTGTTGTAATGGGGATTGTATTTGTACTTGATTCATATTCCAGTGAGGGGTTTCTGATATTTAAGCAGACATTGAGGGGTAAAAGGGAGTTGTATGATGGATTTGGAGAGCAATGTAGAGAGGGAGTGGGAGAGGGAGGGTTGT
The DNA here is from genome assembly GCA_949130495.1 of Sambucus nigra. Lineage (NCBI taxonomy): Eukaryota > Viridiplantae > Streptophyta > Magnoliopsida > Dipsacales > Adoxaceae > Sambucus > Sambucus nigra. The sequence goes on from OX422220.1 coordinate 252,647,133, forward strand.
GCGTGTTGATGAGAGAAAGAGGGAGAAATAGGGGGAATGGATAATAAAGAGATAATAAGAAAGAGAAGATTGAGAGTTTGTATTGATGACACAGAGTGAGGATTCATTTGTGTTTATAACTGACGCGACTTAATATTTGCCTCAAAAGTGCGTATTTATCTAGGCTCAAGTGCAAGCCTTGTCGCTCAAGTAATAACCCGGTAAGTCGGGATCGTCTCCACAGGGATCAAAATTGCCAAATAATAACAAGGAAAATTACCAAACCGTGAAATGATTTCTTAAAAGAAATGAAAAGATGATTGATTTTTGGGAAAATTTCTAAAACTTACTTATGAAAAACGATTGGAAATTAACAGCAAAACTAGGTTTTAACAATTTAGAGAAAATTAGGGTAGGGTACAATCCCTCAATCCTTAACAAATTATCCTTTAGAATATTAGAATTATAAATCAAAATTCTTGATTAAATCCAGTCCTTATCATCACTAAGCATTACATATATGAGGGTCAAGCCCGCATCATATGAAATCAAAGATCAATATAAGGCGGTGAACGATAAATTATACATACAAAACATTCTTAAACATCCCAAGTACCTAGGGTAAGAGAGATTAAAAGATATGACAATGCATCTATAATTTTCATTCACGATTCAACCAATATTTTCATTTATTTTCTAATTTTCCATACACATAATTTGCCGTGGATTGAGTTCATGTACCCCAACCCTTAAGAAATTAGCTACTCATGATTTTATTGAAGAACAAAAATGAAATTATGAGACTGCAGAACATTGTAAGAAATTTGCAGAAATTAAAGCAAAAGAGAATAGAATGATATTACTTGAATTCAGCACAAAAACGGAATTGAGATTCAGACTACAAACTAGGGTTCATGCAAATCTTGAAGGAAATGGAAATTTAACCTACAAAGCTGTTCTAAAAACTCTCTCTAAAATTCCTAACCCTAGCCTCTCTCTAGCCTCCTTGAACTGATGTAGAACTTGGCATTTTATAGCACAAATCCTCCAAAGTCGGTTTCCAATTGTGCTTGTGGAACAAGGTTCACAGCTACGCACTCATCAAATCTGCACAATAAATGAGAAATTAATTTCAGGATTTCGCATTCCCGGATCGGTCCGGGTCTTTATCGGGTCGGTCCGATATCCATCGGATCGGTTCTTTTATTTTCTTCCGGATCGGTCCGATAGTGTCCAGATCGGTTCGAATTTTTCTTCCATCGGTTTGCCATCCATCCGGGGTACACTGGCCTTGGGCAAATCGGATCGGTCCGGATCCTACCCGGATTGGTCCGAATTTCTTCTTCTTTGACTTTTTCCTTACAGCTTTGACTGGCCATATCTTCTTATCTAGACCTCCGATTTGGATGCCGTTTCTTCCTATGCTCTTGTGAACTCATTCTCTTCAACTTCCCTTTTGGTGTCACTTTCGAATTCTGAATGGAATTACACTTTTGTCCTTAGACATTTCTTGCTTGTATCCTTTCTTTTCTTTTGGATTCTTTCTTGCATTCCATTCCTGAAAACTTCATCCAACTTATACAAAATCTAGGGAAAGTTGTTAGGAATAGACAATGGAGTGATATGGCATAAAAATGGCTCAATTACATTGTTCGAGATATTAAAATCACTAAATTAAGGAGATAAATTCTGAAGAATTTATGCTTGGTCAAATCCCCCTAACTTAGGACTTTGCACGTCCCGGGCAATGTATTTGAATTTAACCAACATTCATCATTTGAAAACTTCTTTATTGAAATAGTATCCCACTTTCGCAGGCATGCGATTGCATTTAGCGTATGCAACAAGCCTTTAAACCCCTAGGTTACCCTAGTAGGACGAGTTTTGTCTCGTGAGGGTTTGCAGTGAATTTACCCACAAAATTCTTTATTGACTCAAATAAATATCAAAATACTTAAAAATTGTACAATTTAAACTTTTCTAAAAATAATCACCATAAATTCATACTCAACTGTCTCAAACCATAGTGTGTGTGTGCAAAGCCAAAAATTCAACCTCAAATTTCCACCGATTGAGCATTACGTTACTTTCCGAAAATTCGTTTTGATTCAAATTCTTACGGATGCACTCACAAACGAATCACTCGGATTGTGGCTATTTTCTCTCGGTATGCATGATATAAAGAGTAAATATAATGGACACAAATTCATGCATACAAAATTGAAAATAAGGAAATTTATGGTGAAAAGATCTCATCATCGGATTACGGTTATTAGGAAATGGGAACATCACCTCTAATTCACACCATTTTAATCTCTCATATTATCTTTTCATGTCTTAGCTCTCCACGCAGTAATTAATTTTTCAATTTGGACTCGGTTAGGACTTTTTGGGGTAAAAGGTGTAAAGGGTAAAAATGGGAATAAACGGAATGTTCGAAATTGGAAAATGTCCTTATGACGTCCATTTGTGCTTTTTCGGGCATTTGCTCATTTTTATCTTTCTCTTTTTTTTTTTCTTTTTTTTTTTTTTTTTTTTTTTTCTTGCTATTTTTGTTGAGCATATCTATTTTTTTTTTTCTTTGCCCCTTTTTGCTGCACAATTTGGACTTGATGAATATTCAATTTTCACAATTCCGGGCTATTTGGGTTTTTCGGGTTATCAAACGAAAGGATAAATTTTTTTATTAGGCTCAAATTGGGTTGCAAAAGGATAATTTTATTTTTCACAACTTTTTATAGCTAATATTTTTGGGTAACAAACGAGGGCCTACTTCATTGTCCAAATTGCTAATCACATTACCATATGCATCTCGAGATTAATTAAGTTCAGAGATATATTTAGCACGAATTTCGAGACAACATTTCACACATTTCCCATAACCGATCAAAATAAAGGATTGAGATCATCAACGACTTATTAAAACGCTGAAAAGAACTTTGAGTTAATCATAAACTCGGATTGATTTAAAAACTCATAAAAAATTGAAAGGCTCGAAATCTCACCGGGTTTGATCAATCTCCACACTTATTCGTAAAGTCGTCAATTTTCTTTCAATTTCCATCTTCGGTCAATTTTGGCTTGGTGCATTATGAATTTTACAATTTGAGACTATAAATAGAATAAAGGTGACATTTTTGAAAAATTTAAATTCCAATTTTTATTTATTTTGAAGAAAAATATTTTTGGATTTTTTTTCAAAATTTTTTTTTTTTTCAAAATTTTTTTTTTTTTTTTTTTTATTTTTTTTTTTTTTTTATTTTTTTTTTTTTTTTTTTATAAATATATGAATATTAGCGAAGTTTTATGAGTACGCACCTGTCATCCCCCCTAACACAATGATTTGCATTGTCCTCAATCAAACAGATAAGAGATAAAAAGAAGACAACATAAAGAGTGCGATAAATAAAACATGCCAATATCATATTAAAATTGTAGATTACAAACAAACTGTGGAAATAACTGTATAAGCAAAACTATAACATAGGGATAAAAATCCTAATAAGGGAAGGGTATCCTAAGGGGCGGGTGGGGGATGGGTAGTACTCGGAGCAGATGGATCATATGGATTATAATAGTAGGGGGGAAGAGGGGCCTCGGGTCCCGCTTGGAGACGGTACAAGTCGGCCTGCATACGCAGGACCAAACTCATATCCCTCTCGTAGGAGGACACATGGGCATCAAAACGCGTCTCAAGAGAGAGAACGCGCTCATGCAAGACCGAATCCTCCGGAATGTAATCCGGATCCGCTGTCTCATCGTATTCTGCCTCTTCACCCTCCGCCATTTCCACGTCCTCCTCGGCGATGTTCTCCTCGTCATCGTCATCCTCCTCACTAGAATCGTCGCCGTGCCGAGCACGGACGAGCTGAATTTGCCGCTCACTTCGAGTGCGGGACTCTTGTCCTAAAGGTTTAGGAAGGTTGACAAGATCCTGAGGGGGTGCGATACCGGCATCTCGAAGCATGGAGGTGATGAGACGACCATATGGAAGAGGAGCGGTGCCCTTTTTAGTATATGCCACAAAAAGGATATCTGTGTAAAATGTGCGGGCCAAGTTGATCACAGTCGCCGGGTCGAAGAGATGATACACCATGGTGGCTTGGCGAGGCCTCATCGCCGAATCATTAGAAGTTTGCAAAATGTTGGCACAAACGATATGGAAAGTGAATCGTGCCTTGTCGGACAAGCGGCCGACGGGAAATGTCTCGGTGTTCCAAACCGCACCCGGTTGGAGTCGCGAGATACAAACTTCTTTTGTGAGGACGGGATCGGGACTCGGATAGTCATACTGATCGGGAGTGAGCACACCATATGATTCGAGTTTGCGCACCACGAGGTCAAGCGAGAACGGGATAGGTATGGAATCCACAAAGGCTTGGGATTCAAATTCGGCCGTACGGACAAGAGAGCCGTAAAATTGACGAACTTCATTCTCCCACACGGCCTCATATGGCTCATTAAAGAACCGGCACCAGCCCCTTGACTGGAAAAGTGCAGTGACCGAATTGGGCATTTGATCCCATAATACTTGGCGCTCGATATGGATTTTGCGCGTAGGGCTGAAAAATTTTCGGCACCAATTTGCCTCTTGGCGGGAACGATACTCCCCATTGCCGTTGGGGAGAACTTCAATGGAAGTGTACTTCTGGGGAGCAGCCATGAGGTATGGAGGAGGAGATAGCTATGGAAATATAAGAGAGAAGATAGGTGGAGGTGTGAAGAAATGGGTAGGGGAAGGTATGTATTTATAGGAAGGAGGGTGGGGAATGGGGGGATGAATGGGTGGGAAATGGAATGGACGAAATTTTGAAGGAGGGGTTGGATTGGGTGAAGTGAATGGGTGGGGATTGAGGAGGTGGAAATGAAGAGGTGTGTCTCTTGGGATTATCAACCTGCAGAACGGACTCTAACCTATAACTTCTACATCCTACGACTCAAATGTACAACAATCACCCCATACATGTCGGGGGTGCGACGACCTCACTCTCTTCTTTCAATCAATCCCCATAAATGGGGTCCGACAGCCAGATTGTGTCGGCTTCCTTAACCATGGCTTCCAAATAAGGCTTGAGACGATGTCCATTAACTTTAAAAGTGGTTCCCCCTTTCTCATCCATTAGCTCAACGGCTCCATGGGGAAACACTTCTTTCACAATGTATGGACCAGACCATCGAGACCGCAATTTACCGGGAAACAGGTGCAACCTCGAGTTGTAGAGAAGTACCTTCTGTCCCAAATGAAACTCTTTCTTACGAATGATTCCGTCATGAGCTCGTTTCATTCGGTCCTTGGAAATTTTGGCACTTTCATACGCATCATTGCGCATTTCTTCCAACTCATTCAACTGAAGTTTACGTGTTTCACCGGCTTGATCCATTTTAAAGTTCACCCTTTTGATAGCCCAATACGCTTTGTGTTCAATTTCAACCGGAAGATGACAAGGTTTGCCATACACAAAACGAAATGGGGACATCCTAAGGGGATTCTTGTATGCGGTTCTATAAGCCCAAAGAGCATCAGTCAACCTAAGAGACCAATCTTTCCTGTTAGGATCAACTGTCTTCTCCAAGATATGCTTGATCTCCCTATTTGCAAGCTCGGTTTGGCCATTCGATTGGGGGTGATAAGGTGTGCTAACCTTATGAACAATTCCATACTTCCGCATTAGTTTATCCATCGGCCTATTGCAAAAATGACTTCCATTATCACTAATTATGGCCTTAGGCATACCGAAGCGAGAAAGTATATTTTCTTGAATAAATTTGATCACCACCTTACTGTCATTCGTCCGTGTAGCTATAGCCTCTACCCATTTTGAGACATAATCTACAGCGACAAGAATGAATAGAAAACCAAAAGAAGGGGGAAAGGGCCCCATGAAGTCAATTCCCCAACAATCAAACAACTCCAAAACTAAAATAGGGGACATTGGCATCATATCACGGCGAGTAATGGCTCCCATTCTTTGGCATCTATCGCAAGTCTTACAAAAATCATTCACATCCCGGAAGATTGTGGGCCAATAAAGACCACTTTGAAGGATTTTCGCAGCAGTTTTATTTTTAGAAAAATGACCGCCACATGCTTCCGAATGACAGAATCGAATCACCCCTTGGATTTCCTCATCGGGTACACATCTCCGGATAATTTGGTCAGCACAATACTTAAATAAGTATGGATCATCATAAAAGAACATGCGTGACCAAGTAATAAACCTCCTTCTCTCTTGCGGATTCCAACTAGAGGGAACAACTCCGGTGACAAGGTAATTGACAATATCCGCAAACCAAGGGAGAGAAGAGGTAGCAAATAGATTCTCATCCGGAAAATACTCGTCTATGGGAATGGGATCAATAGGTACGTCGGACGAGAGTCGTGACAAATGGTCAGCAACGACGTTTTCTACTCCTTTCTTATCTTGAATGGAGAGATTAAACTCTTGTAGGAGTAGGATCCACCTGATTAAACGAGGTTTGGCATCTTTCTTGCTTAAGAGATACTTCAATGCCGAATGGTCAGTGAAGCAAAGGATAGGCGACCCAACGACGTAAGAGCGAAATTTGTCGAGAGCAAAAACGACTGCTAGCAACTCTTTCTCTGTAGTAGAATAATTAAGCTGAGGGCCAGATAATGTTCGGCTAGCATAGTAAATAACATGAGCTTTCTTGTCTTTCCTCTGTCCAAGAACAGCCCCAATCGCGAAATCACTTGCATCACACATAAGCTCAAAGGGAAGCGACCAATCCGGAGCTTGCATGATAGGTGCAGAAATAAGCATGCTTTTGAGTTTATCAAATGCTTCTTGACATGCTTTACTCCACTCAAATGGAGTGTCTTTCATGAGAAGATTACTCAAAGGTCTAGCGATGGCGCTAAAGTCTTTGATAAACCTCCTATAAAATCCAGCATGGCCTAGAAAGGACCTCACATCTTTAAGTGATTTTGGCGGGGGTAGCTCAGCTATTACTTCAATTTTTGCTCGATCAACTTCAATTCCCCTAGATGAGACTATGTGGCCCAAGACTACACCCTCGGTAACCATGAAATGGCATTTTTCCCAATTGAGGACTAAGTCTTTTTCCACACATCGGAATAGAACTCTCTCAAGATTAGCTAAACAATGGTCAAAAGATGAACCGAAAACGCTGAAATCGTCCATGAACACCTCAAGACCTTTTTCAAGCATGTCGCTAAAGAGACTTAACATGCACCTCTGAAAAGTAGCCGGCGCATTACATAACCCAAATGGCATACGTTTATAGGCAAACGTACCAAATGGACATGTAAAAGTCGTCTTTTCTTGATCAAGAACATCCACCTCAATCTGATTATAACCGGAATACCCATCTAGAAAACAATAATAAGGATTGCCCGCTACTCGTTCAATAACTTGATCGATAAATGGTAAGGGAAAATGATCCTTTCGAGTTCCGGCATTGAGCTTTCGGTAGTCAATGCAAACACGCCACCCGGTGGTGGTGCGTTGAGGTATTAACTCTCCCTTAGCATTTTCAACCACAGTCATCCCTGATTTCTTTGGAACGACCTGAATTGGGCTCACCCATTTACTATCCGAAATGGGATATATAATTCCAGCATCTAGCAATTTGATTATTTCCGCTCTTACAACATCTTTCATTGTTGGATTTAACCGCCTTTGCATCTCACGAGATGGCTTCACTTCTTCCTCGAGATGGATTTTATGGGTACAAATCAAAGGACTTATACCCTTTAAATCTGCTATGGTCCAACCAAAAGCACTTCTATGCTTTCTCAACACATCTAACAACATACCTTCTTGCCCTTTTTCTAGATGGGAAGACACAACAACAGGAAATGTATCATTCTCACCTAAAAAGGCATATTTGACATGGGAAGGTAGCTTCTTCAACTCAAGACCAGGAAATCTATGTTCAGAGGGGACCATGGGTGTCTCCCTCGGAGGCAATTCTTCATACCTAGAAATCCAGTCAACCGCTCTTAAACTTTCAAAACTTTCTTCCTCTTGTAACCACATTTTCAACTCTTCCACCTCTCTTTCAAACTTAGTATAATCACTCATTTGAGCATCACTTTGCCCTAAGCATACTTTCAAAGCATCTCCTCCTATGATTTTCTCAATATTTTCATCCACCACTTCATCAATAAGATCCACTTCAAGAATCTCATCCTCATCACCCATTTGTTTAGCGACATTGAAAATATTTTTCTCGAGAGTCATGTTTCCAAAAGTGAGTTGCATTCGGCCATTCCGTGTATTGATCAAAGCATTAGCGGTAGCTAAGAACGGTCGGCCCAATATAATTGGAACATGATTTATCGAATGGGGAACAGGCTCGGTGTCCCAAATAACAAAATCAACGGGAAAGTAGAATGTATCCACTTGAACTATCACGTCTTCTACAATCCCGCGAGGCACTTTGACTGTTCTATCCGCTAACTGTAGAGTGATTCGGGTAGGTTTTAAATCACCTAAATCAAGCTTCTTATAGATGGAGTATGGGAGGATGTTTACACTCGCACCTAAATCAAGCAATGCTCTTTCCACTCTCATTTCTCCAATGATACACGAAATGGTAGGTGAACCTGGATCTTTGAATTTTGGTGGAAGATCATTGAGAAGAACTGAGCTCACATTTTGTGCCAAGAAAACATTTTTCTTCACCTTAAGACGTCTCTTGACAGTCAAAAGATCTTTAATAACCTTCGCATATGCTGGAATTTGTTGAATAGCATCAAGGAACGGCAAGTTCAATTTTACTTGCTTCAACACATCCATCACCTCGATACGCGAAGCACCTTTCTGAGGTGACTCTAAGCGTTGAGGAAATGGAGCAGCAGTAGGCAACTTGACTTCAATATCAGACTCAACTTCCGCATCTTTCAATTCCTTTTCTAAGGAAGGTTCTTCAGCCCCGGAAATTTCAGATTCATTCACAATCTCGGGATTGACTCCATCATCATTCACCTTTGGCAATTTAGGTGCTAGATCAACTACGCGGCCACTACGAAGAGTGGTAACAGCTTGACATTGTTCTTGTAATTCTGATGATGTGGAGCAAACCGTGGTTTGACCTTGAAGAGGTGGTCTTTGGCCTTGGGCTGGAAGTTTACCCTTCTCTTGAGTATTCACCGCAGACTGCAACCTAGAGATGTTAGTATGCATTTCAGCGAACATTCGCTCAAATTTGGCATCTCTTTCTTTTTGGGCTTGGATGAATTGAGTGAAATTATCCTCATGAAATCTCCTAGGTGGAGGTACATAAGGACCAGGAGGTGGTACTTGCATAGGGTTTGCCACTTGCTGAAATTGAAGGGGTTGTGGTAGAGTCATCTGTGGGTTAGGAACCATCCCACCTTGGGGTTGTCCATAATTGTACCCGGGATTCCTCCACGATTGATTATATGCATTCCCTTGCTGAGCATTATAATTCCCTCGAAAACCTCCTATCGCATCAACCTGTTCAGTGTACATGGCCTTGTATGCAGGTATGGTAGGACATCCTTCGGTAGAATGGCCTGCATTACAAATGGCACATACCTTCTCCATCTCGGTTTTTACAGGTCCAGACACATCTCTCAATCGCATATCTAGCATATCTCTAAAATTCTTCTCCATTTGGTCAAGTTTTAGATCCAACAAAGTGTCCTTATCCACGTGATAAATACCAGACGCAGCAGGCAAGTTAGACACTTGTCGATTTCTATTTTGACTATTTGGATCAGAAGTATCCCATGCTTGGGTAGTTTCCGCCACATATTTCAAATGAGCCTCAGCATCGCTTGTACTTAACTCCCAAAAAGGTCTCTCACACATGGTTTGAACAAGTTGTTTAGACGCTACAGTAAGGCCTTGATGGAAAAATGAAATCAGATGATGAGTTTCAAAACCATGATGGGGGCACGCATTAACTAACTCCTGGTATCTCTCCCAACACTTATCAAAAGCCTCATTCTCATTTTGACGAAAAGCTTGAATTTGGGCTTTAACGGAATTGGTTTTGTGTTGTGGAAAAAATTTTGAGATAAACTTGTTTTGCATATCTCTCCATGATAAAACAGAATTTGGGGGCAGGGTCCATAACCAAGTTTTCGCTTTATCCTTTAAGGAAAAAGGAAAGAGCTTTAACCGGATTACTTCTTGTGGACAAGTTTGGTCTCCAAATGTCTCACACGTATCTTCAAACTCTCTAATATGGAGATATGGTTTTTCCGAATCCATCCCATGAAATGTAGGAAGAATTTGGATCATTCCATTCCGAAAGTGGAACTGACCGGCATTATATGGGAATAAAATGCAACCAGGGTTAGCAGTTCTCTCCGGAAATAAAAGATCTTTCATGGGCTGATATGGTACATCATCCTCTCCAGCACCAACACCGACACTACCATGATCCGACATATTGCTACCGAAAGGTTCAGAATTCTCACTCAAGGTTTGACTCAACGAACGACTTGTGATGGAATTATTAGGGGAAGGAGGTGGAACCCAAAAAGGCAAAGACTCAGAATTTTCAGATCCGGCTTCGGCAATAGGATTTTCGTGAATTTGGGTGGGAGATGAATCCTGCATATAAGATCACAAGAGAATTTTTTTTTTTTTTTTTTTTTTATGAAATCACTTGTAGATAACAATAACTTTCTTGAAAATTTAACAATTTTAGATCCCCGGCAACGGCGCCAAAAACTTGACGCGACTTAATATTTGCCTCAAAAGTGCGTATTTATCTAGGCTCAAGTGCAAGCCTTGTCGCTCAAGTAATAACCCGGTAAGTCGGGATCGTCTCCACAGGGATCAAAATTGCCAAATAATAACAAGGAAAATTACCAAACCGTGAAATGATTTCTTAAAAGAAATGAAAAGATGATTGATTTTTGGGAAAATTTCTAAAACTTACTTATGAAAAACGATTGGAAATTAACAGCAAAACTAGGTTTTAACAATTTAGAGAAAATTAGGGTAGGGTACAATCCCTCAATCCTTAACAAATTATCCTTTAGAATATTAGAATTATAAATCAAAATTCTTGATTAAATCCAGTCCTTATCATCACTAAGCATTACATATATGAGGGTCAAGCCCGCATCATATGAAATCAAAGATCAATATAAGGCGGTGAACGATAAATTATACATACAAAACATTCTTAAACATCCCAAGTACCTAGGGTAAGAGAGATTAAAAGATATGACAATGCATCTATAATTTTCATTCACGATTCAACCAATATTTTCATTTATTTTCTAATTTTCCATACACATAATTTGCCGTGGATTGAGTTCATGTACCCCAACCCTTAAGAAATTAGCTACTCATGATTTTATTGAAGAACAAAAATGAAATTATGAGACTGCAGAACATTGTAAGAAATTTGCAGAAATTAAAGCAAAAGAGAATAGAATGATATTACTTGAATTCAGCACAAAAACGGAATTGAGATTCAGACTACAAACTAGGGTTCATGCAAATCTTGAAGGAAATGGAAATTTAACCTACAAAGCTGTTCTAAAAACTCTCTCTAAAATTCCTAACCCTAGCCTCTCTCTAGCCTCCTTGAACTGATGTAGAACTTGGCATTTTATAGCACAAATCCTCCAAAGTCGGTTTCCAATTGTGCTTGTGGAACAAGGTTCACAGCTACGCACTCATCAAATCTGCACAATAAATGAGAAATTAATTTCAGGATTTCGCATTCCCGGATCGGTCCGGGTCTTTATCGGATCGGTCCGATATCCATCGGATCGGTTCTTTTATTTTCTTCCGGATCGGTCCGATAGTGTCCGGATCGGTTCGAATTTTTCTTCCATCGGTTTGCCATCCATCCGGGGTACACTGGCCTTGGGCAAATCGGATCGGTCCGGATCCTACCCGGATTGGTCCGAATTTCTTCTTCTTTGACTTTTTCCTTACAGCTTTGACTGGCCATATCTTCTTATCTAGACCTCCGATTTGGATGCCGTTTCTTCCTATGCTCTTGTGAACTCATTCTCTTCAACTTCCCTTTTGGTGTCACTTTCGAATTCTGAATGGAATTACACTTTTGTCCTTAGACATTTCTTGCTTGTATCCTTTCTTTTCTTTTGGATTCTTTCTTGCATTCCATTCCTGAAAACTTCATCCAACTTATACAAAATCTAGGGAAAGTTGTTAGGAATAGACAATGGAGTGATATGGCATAAAAATGGCTCAATTACATTGTTCGAGATATTAAAATCACTAAATTAAGGAGATAAATTCTGAAGAATTTATGCTTGGTCAATAACAGAGAGATAATATGGGCAATGAATTAATATGAGAAAGGGTAGGAATGGAAATAACTGCAAAAATATGGTTAATAGAGTCAAATTGACTATTCATAAGTTTTATGCTCTTTTTAAGTAGTAGAGATAGATATTAAAGATTATAGATGATAGATTATACATACACACATACGTATATATATATATATATATATATATATATATATATATATATATGTGTGTGTGTGTGTGTGTGTGTGTGTGTGTGTGTGTGTGTGTGTGTATATAGAGATATAGATATTGATATAAAAAAGAGTCTCATGTAAGAACCTTATATATATATATATATATATATATATATATATATATATATACCCCGTACAAATTATTTTTACATTTATAAAAAATTAAATTTTTTAATGAAACTTTTTGTAGATGATCTACAAAAAATTCACTATGGAGATCATCTAAACAACGTTTCATAAAAAAATCACTTATTTTACTAATTTAAAAATAAAATAAAATGATGAATATGTGTATTTTTTTTATGATCACCCACTTTTTGATTGATTCTATTAGTGAAATTATTTGTAGATGATCTCCTCATTATGGAATAATCAAAAAATTCATTTGTTTACTATTTTAAAAAATTAGTCTGCACCTGAGATGGTCCATAAATATAGATGCATGCATTTAGAAGTAGTATAAATATAAATTAGGGGTCACGAGTAATTAGTCCTAATTTTAAAAATTCATTATAGCCATATGCATATTTTTTATTTTATTTATTTATTGATCTTGTTGTAATAATTAAATACGTGTCATTCTATGCGAAAAGAAAGATAAATGATTAGAAACGATTATAAAAAAAAGTTGGTGATAGTTTTGAATGATTATGAAACTTAAAATAATTTTAAAAATACATAAAAAGTGATTATAATAAAATATTAAAAAGGAAATTAAACCTAGAAAAATTAGATAGAATAATGAACTTATCTTCCAAATACCCTTAAAAAATGAGTTCCATAAGTTACACAATTCATATTCACAAACCCAACTCATCAATGACTCATGACAAGATTTACAATAGAATAATGATATGGATACCAAAATCTCTCCTAAAATCTTTTCAAAAGCGACGTGAATTTCACTCAGGGTGTGTTTGATTGCCATTATTTTTCATGAAAAATGAGATTTTTTATTTATTTTTCTTTTTTTAAGTGTTTGATTACCAAATTTTTCAAGTAATTATTTTTATAAAAAGGGTCACGTGATGTATTTTCCGCCAAAAAACAGGAAAATGATTTTCGGAGTACCCCAAAAGAATCGGATTCTAGGTAAAAGTTTTCAATCCCACGTTCAGAGAAGGCGGACTCCTATTTTCACTCAACTACCCATTCAGCCACTTTTTATAGAGAAACTTATTTGCTCTCTCATTATCGCAGTATATTTTTGCAGAGGAGAATAGGTCTTAACACCCATACAATCCATTTTAGGTTAGTTTTTTTTTTCTATTAGCTAGTTCCATTAGGTAACATAAAAATTGGGCTTCAGGTACTACTACTGGTGCCCACACTTTGTTACTGTTAACTTTTTTGTACAATTTGTATTTAACGTTACTTCACAATATATTGGAGTTGTATACAAATCTTTTATAATTTTTTAAACATCATAGTAGTAATTTCACAAATTTATTACATTAAAAATGTTACTTTCTTTAAATCATATATTTTTTTTATAATCAGCGGTTTTTTCATTGATTCATACTGCAACTTTTTATAAGAATATAAATACAGTGCACTTCATTATAGATTACTTTGTATTTGATATTGCATGACTCTTGCATCATTTTGTTTGTCTGTATGTGGTGTAGCTGTTGTTGAGAAGAATGTAAGAGAACGTTTGAAAACTTTGAAAAAAGATTATACGAATCTCCGTGAGCTATTCAAGATTAGCAGTTTTGGGTGGGATGCTAATACTGGACGGATCACAGCAGATCCCAATGTCTGGGAAGAGTACATTAAGGTAGCACCAAATTTTTTTTATTGGCGTTTACAATTATTTATTTATATTTTTTAGTTTAATGAAATTTGGTTACTTATTAATTTTATATATTTTTCAGTGAAGTTAAAAGGGAAGGTGTGTCTTCACTACCATAATTTGGGTATTATTTTTGGTGATGATATTACAACGGGTGATCGGGTCGTATCAGGAAATGATTTTCCCCCAATGAATGCAAATGATGCTCGTGAAAACATTGATGTGGACTTAGACAACGAAAATGAGGCAGATGAGAATGTTATCAGAGGCAAGTCCTTCAATCACGTCCAAACGAACCTCACAAGGACCAAACTCAAAAGCTCGAAGTAAACGTAGGTAACTTGTGGACGATGCTTCATCTGCCTTATTTATTATTGTTGATTCATCAAAAAAGAAACTCACGTCAATTGGAAAAGTTGTCTTGGACAAGCTCAAAGCTATGAATATAGAGAAAATTGATATAATGCAACTCATGAAAGTTTTCGAGCAAGACAAAGAATTGGGTCGGATATTCATTGACTTAGATGATGACAAGTTTACACGTGCTTGGATTGTTGACAAGCTTGGGTAGGAGTCGGCAAATTGACATCGTATTTTAATAGTTTTAAGACTTCTTGATTTTGTTGGGTTAATTATTATTCATATAGTTGACACATCAGATAGTTCGTAGTTTTTTAAACTATCTAGTTTTTATTGGTTATGAATGAACATTTAAACATTTTAATATTTGAGTTTATATTTTTATTGTTTTAATGGCATGTGTCTTGGGTTATAAATGTTGAAAGTTGAATGATATTTACTTATTAAGTTTTAAATTTAAAAGTTTGCAAAAAAATGTAAACTTTTACATATATAGTTGTCATAAGTCTCTTATTTTCTAGTTGGAAAATAATGCTAATCAAACATGAAAAGTGAAAATACCTAATTTTTCAATTGGAAAATGAAAGTAATCAATCAGCCACTAGAATAATTTTCCATGAAAAAGAATTCCGTAAAATAATTTTTTATGAAAAATAATTTTTTTCAATTCATTTTCCAATTTTACAATCAAACGCACCATTTTCTCTCACTTTTTTTATTAAATATTATTTTGTGATATGAGTTCTGTCAAAATACAAAAAACTAATACTTTTAAGAGAGATTTTGAATATTTTGAATAATTTATTTGAATAATGTTCATGACCACATCCGAAATTTAAACAATACGTATTCTTTTCGCTGTTAGAGTGTGACGCATCCAATTTGTAACGAAATGCGTGCCTTATCAAAACAGATGAGTCACACACTGTTTGGTGGAAGGTTTTGAGAGTGCCACATTGCTCATAACGTGTCACCGAAGGCCAGGACTGGACCCCACTCATCGTATCCTCTGATTTTCCAAAACAAAAACAGAGTTAAGGAAATTTTGAACAGGTTCCTGCCAAATATCTAAAACTATAATCTCAAGCTTCATTCCATCAATGCCAGTAGGTATGCTTAATTTAGTTAGTAAAACTGTATTTAACAATGCACACGAACTGATCACTTGTGTGTTTTTATGCTAACTGGGTGGTTATTCAATTTTTCTCACACCCCAAAAAGAATATTAGCATGTTGGTTGATGATTTTCTTTCTTTGTTTGAACAGGATGGAACTCCAAGAAGAGGAATGGATTATTAAAAAATATCCATCTTCAAAAGAGAGTAGCACGGGGACTAGGTTGGGATGGATTTTGAGCAAAGGAGTGTGGCTGGGAAAGAAGTTGGTGCTCACAGGTGTTGTGATCACAACTGCACCATTGGTTCTTCCTCCTCTTGTTGTTTTTTCTGCACTTGGTTTTGCATTTTCCGTCCCTTTTGGGTTGGTCTTTGCAAGTTATGCTTGTAATGAGAAACTTATGAGCATGTTGCTTCCATGTCCAACATCATCTCTGAGATTGGAGTATGCAGGAGTGTATGATGAAGAAGGTTTGTGTTTTGGAGGGGATATTGTTATGGAAGAGGAGGAACAGAAACATATGGGGGAGAAAATGGGAGGGGTTCAGATGAGGATTTATGATGAAGAAGAAGAAGAAGAAGAACAAGAAGAAAATGTGGGTTTGGGAGGGGAAATTCTTATGGAAAATGAGGAACAAGAATTGGAGGATGAAGTGGGAGGTTTTGGAATGGGGATTGATGATGATCAAGAAGAAACAGTACAAGAAGAAAAAGAAGAAGATGTGGGTTATGGAGGGGAAATTCTTGTGAAAGATGAGGAACAAAACGAATTGGAAGACAATATGGAAGGATTTGAGGTGAGGATTGATGATGATCAAGAAGAAACAATAGAAGAAGACCAAGAAGATGTGGGTTATAGAGGGGAAATTCTTATGGAAGATGAGGAACAAGAATTGGAGGATGCAATGGGAGGTTTTGGGATTGGGATTGATGATGATCAAGAAGAAACAATAGAAGAAGAACAAGAAGAAGATGTGGTTTGTGGAGGGGAAATTCTTGTGAAAGATGAGGAACAAAACGAAATGGAAGACAATATGGGAGGATTTGAGGTGAGGATTTATGATGATGAAGAAGAAATAATAGAAGAAGACAAAGAAGATGTGGGTTATGGACGGGAAATTCGTGTGGAAGTTGAGGAAAAAAACGAAATGGAGGACAGAATGGGAGGATTCAGGATGTGGATTGATGATGATGGTCAGGATGAGGATGAGGATGAGGAAGAAGAAGAGAACGTGGGTTTCGGAGGGGAAATTGTTAAAGAAGGGGAGGAACAAAGACGAAGGGAAGACAAAATAATCGGGACTGAGAAGAGGATTGATGATCAGGAAGAAAAATATGAACAAGAACAAGAGGTGGATACAGGGGAAATTGTATCGGAGGAGGAACAAGAACAAAGGGAGAACACAACTGGAGGGGTTGAGATGAGGATCGAATTAGATGTGCAGGTTCAAGGCGATGAATTGCACGATAAAGGTATGGATGATTATAAGCAAGATTCTGTGGAAGTTATAGATGGGAATGAAAAGGATGTTGGGTATGAAGAAGATGTTGGAGAGTACTCGGAGATGGAGAATACAGAGCCACTAGATGAAATTGCGAGTGAAGGAGGAGGCCCGCAGGAACCGGTAATGGAAGAAAGCAAAGATGAGGATTCAATGGCATCGGATTCAATGGCTGAGATTTGCCGAGTTGTGGTTGCAGTTGAGCAGAATGATAAAAATGGTGGAGGTGATAGAGAAGTGAAGGAATTGATTTTGGTGGCAAGAAGAGATACAAGAGACACTTCAAATGAAGAAAAAGTAATTGAAAATGAAAAGGAGGAAATAGTAGGAGGAAGTACTGGATTGACTGTAAAAATCAGAGATGAGGTCAAGGATGGCTATGGTATAAAAGAATCAAACGGCAAGGAGGGGAAGAGCAACATTAGTTTGAATGCAAGTAAGAAACCATTTGAGGATCAAAATGCAAAATTGGAGGAAATTATTGGTGATGTACAAGGAAGAGATGTGACAATTTTAGAAGAAAGTGAGGGGAGTGTGGAAGAAATTGAGAATGTGATTGAAGATAAAAATGATAAATTGGTGACACGTAATGGGGAGGTAAAAGGAGAAGACAGAGAAAAGAGAGATGTGATGCTTTCAGGAGAAAATGAGGGGAGCCTGGATAAAATTGAGAAACCATTTGAAGAGGGAACTGTGAAAATCATGAAGCTTGAAGACGAGATGAAAGGAACAGATGGAGAGAACAGAGATGTGACAGTTTTAGAAGAAATTGAACGGAGCAGGGAAGAAACTGAGAAACCATTTGAAGAGAAAAATGTGAAGTTGAAAGTACTTAATGGGGAGGTAAAACGAATAGGTGGAGAGAAGGAAAAGGTAACAATTTTAGAAGAAGTTGAAGGTGAGGAAATTGAGAAACCTGTTGAATATGAAAATGTAAATGTGAAAATGGAGAAGCTTAACCAAGAGGTGAAAGGAACTGACGGAGATACGGGAGATGTGACGGTGTCAGAAGATATTGATAAGGGCATGGAAGAACTTGAGAAACAACTCGAAGAGAAAGATGTGAAATTGGAGAAGCTTGATGAGGAGTTGAAAGGAACAGATGGAGAGAAGAGAAAGGTTACAATTTCAGAAGAAAATGAAGAGGGCACGGAAGAAATTGGGAAACCACGTGAAGAGAAAAATGTGAAGATGGAGAAGCTTAATGAGGGGGTAAAAGGAACAGATGCTCTGAAGAATGGTATGACATTCTCAAAGGAAATTGAGAGACCATATGGTGATAAAAATGAGAAATCGGATAAACTTAATGGGAATGTGAAAGGAACGAATGGAGGGAAGAGGGACGTGACAAGTCTAAAAGAAAATGAGAGACCAGTTGAGGACAATAATGTGAAATTGGAGAAACTTGATGTGGAGGTGGAAGGAACAAATGGAGAGAAGAGAGAGATGACAATTCAAGAAGAAATTGAAGGGATCGCGGTAGATATTGAGAAACCAATTGAAGAGAAAAATGTGAAAATGGAAAAACATATAGGGAAAATGGAAGGAACAAAAGGAGAAAAAAGTGAGGAAACAATTTCGTTCAAATGTGAGGAGACACCAGAAAAGAAAATTGAAGGAAAGGTGGATAATGTACAAAACGAGGTCAAACAAGTTGAAAGTACAACAGAGGAGCAAAAACCTGTGGTACAGAAGAAATCCGAGGAGCAAGAAAGGAAAGAAAACATGATCCATTCAAATGTTGATGCAAGAGAAATTGCTGATGAAAGCGGACTTGTATCAAACGATGATGGAAGTGTAGCCAGTGATGAGTACTCTTACACAGCTATTGAAAGTCTTGGAGGTAATTTTTAGTATTTAATGGTTCATATGAATGTTTGCCTCAACTTCACATTGATTCTGAGCCATTAATTTCAATTGCAGTGAATGACAACCCTATAGACAGCACTGGTGAGGAAAACACAGATTTCTTAGAGCTTCCAGTTTCAGTTGGGGCTAAGTCTAAATATACCAAAATTGCCTCCGAAAAAGATTCTGGAATACCTTCCAATGAGGTCAGTTTTAACTCTTTGAACCTTCAAATTATTTGTATGGCATTCAAAAGGGAAATTGAAGATTTCCTAACTTAAGCTGAGAGGTGGACTACACTGCATATTACTGTCAGCCTGTGTGAGGTCTAACAATGTATTTGATATGGTTCTTATTACTTAGTTATGATTTTGAATCATTCTCTTTACTTATGAATTAATCTATCCAATTTTCATGAAAACATATGCGTATTGTGTGATGGTGTCCTATATGTGTTGATTTCCTTATACTTCTACCATTGTATACTTGTATTGTTGAATAGCAAGCTTATGCAGTCATATACCACCAAATCCAACACACGAAGAATAAATATAGCATTATATGTGTTTGTGTACATGTGCATAGGAAGTTCCAAATTACGTAGCTTTTGAGTTCTGATCTTGACCTAACTCTACCCCTATCTAACTGCAGCGATTTTGCGGTCTCATAAAATATTTGTAGCTAAATTATCTTTACAAGTGTTTAGAATTTATATATGACAAAATAATTCAACTTAGTGTATAAAAATTATTTGTAGGCCATTGCTTATGTGGCCTGGTAATCCCTAAAGGAAGACAACATTTTTTTTGCAGCAATTATGTATCTGGTCTTGTAAACACTGATTTTTCTCCTCTTTTATTCTTTGGTTTTTTAGTTTATCCTTGATTTACTGTCCATCCTTCATGGGAGACCATATACCCTACCCTTGTAGTGTGTGAAGCCAATAGTAGAGATCAAATCCTGTTCAAGGAGTTCTCTCCCTCGACGTGATAGTATTAGGAGGAGAACTTCCCTATACCACCTGTAAGAAACCCAACCGCCCAATTAATTTCCTTTATTCTCATTTTTAGGCTGCATGTTGTGCATATCACACAAAGTTGCTGTTGCAAATAATGTTTTGGATTTGATTTTAGGAACTTCTCAAATTTCGTTTAGTTCAGAAAAACAGAATTGAATTTTTTTTTTATCTTGTACAAATTAGTTGCATTGGAGTTGTGATTAGAAGTTATCATAGAAAAATTCTCGATGATGAAAGAGCCATCTCCAGAAGGATTCTCCTAGCATCACATCTTTAACTTTTATTTTTGTCATTCGTTGGGTGCGAACGGTACAGCTAATGGAAAAAGTCCCGGGGAGGAGAACCCTATTTGATAGTAAGGCTCCAGCACTAAAAAAGTGTACCCTCTATATTGTTTTGTGATGATAGATATCACATTACCTATTATTCGTCCCTCCCATCGGTTGGTTGAATAGATTTCCCGTTTGGCTCTTGATCGCCGAGATCTGAACTAAAGGATTGAGGAATTGATGCTAAAATCGTTGCCGAAAGGACAACCTTTTGAAAAGGTGCCTATATATATTTTTTCCTATTACTTTTGATGTTCTAGTCATGATTTTACTAAGAAAATACAGTCATTTCGTCACTAAACACGAATTTCTAGAAGTATCTCATCCTCCATAAGCGAAGTCCCTTGGTTGTCTGAAATTTTCTGGACTCATTTTTTAACTTCCCTCTGATTTTGTGGTATTATTGTAATTTGATCCATAATTAAGTCGATGGTTAGAATCTAAAGAGCCTAATCCTATAAATAAGTCATCTTTACTTATACTTGTAATTTGCCAATATAATGATTTTCAAATTTCACTATATGCCAATGAAATGCAACTAATGTATATCCATGGTCTTTGCATTAGTTTTTGTTTTTCTAGATAAATAAGTTGAATCTTACCTTTTTGCTTAGTAAGAGCAACCGTGCTGGTGGACAAATAGGAAAGGCATGTATGCAAATTCAAAACCTCAGTTTACCTTTCGTTAGTCAGTGAGAATTTTGTAACTTAATTTCCTACGAACTACTTTTGTTCGTAGGAACTAAGAACTCACTTCTTGCGAACAACATTTGTTCGTAAGAAAATGTTATGAACAAATATTGTTCGTAGGAACCCAAAGATATAATAAAAATAATTATTTATATTTGTTACGTACTTCATTTGTTCGTAAGAATTCCTACGAACAAATGAAGTTCGTAGGAAACATTTACAAATTCACTAACCAATTGGTAACTTTGCAAAACGCTTACCATTTCCGCTACAGAATTTGTAAATATCAGTACGTCACTGCGAACCTCCCGATTTGTAATGTTACCATTTTTTCCATCTTTTAGTTCCACCATTACGGATGCTCTAAGGGTACTGTTATTGCTATCCCTGATGGTAATTCTGTAAGACGTCTGCCGAGTGTAACCAGAAGGGATGCTCTAGTAGTTTAAGCACTTCTTTATTTTTTGGGGGATGTTGTGGGATTCGTATCGTTTTCTAGTTATCAACATAGAACATGAAGGAATAGTAGCCCCAACCTAATTGAGTTGGTATTTCATCTTTTGTTATCTGTTCATTTCAGCAAGTTATTGTTTAGATGATTGATTTCTGATGCAGTCTGCTGCTGCTGGTTTAGGTATCAATCAGCCCAGAGAAAATATGGGAACAGATAGATGCATTGCGAGTGATAGTGGGATATAAATCAACACCTCATCGAACCTACGTTGAAGAACTAAAGGCTCTATACATCTTCACTGGAGTTGAGCCACCACTCTCACTTAAGAACCCCTCGGATCTTGCTGAAGTCAATGACAAGCTTCACTTTCTAATGTCCGTAGTTGGAGTGAAGTAAATAATTTGTTTATGCTAGTTTTTTGAAATGTCTCATATTTCTTTTAATGTTCTTATGTTGAGATATTAAACCTGTTGCGCATACCCGCTAGGTGATCTTAGTTTTGCAGTGTCTTTATGATAGTAGGATTTTGCTGCTCCTTGAAGCAGTGCAAGACAGCTTACTGCTTTCTTTATCAATTAAGTGATATTCGAAATCATTCATGTGGTGGTTGGATTTCTTAAGCACGTCAACAATTTATTTATTTATTTCGTTTTGTTTAATGTGTGTGTTGCTGATTAGAAGTCCCATATGTCTCCGGTAAGACGGATGGATACAGAACGGATGTCATACTATCCATTATTTATATTTGTTTATAAGTACACTATTTATATTCTTGATAGTCTTATTCATATCAGTTCAAATTATATCCGTATTCATTCAGATTTTTTGGATTCGGATAATATTCATATTCGTTTGTTTTTTTAATGTACATATATTGTTCTTATCAAGCATTCCTTTGAAAATTTGTTAAATCTAAATAAAAATATTTTTAAACAACATTATAAATAATATAAAATATATTATTAAAGACGACTTTAAGGAGGCTTAATACAAGTGTTAATATTTAATGTGTACTAAGTGACACTTCATTGATCCATAACGGTCGGGTTAATGAGAGTTTGAGAAAGTAATTTATTGAACACACAAAGGAATAAATAAAAAAATGGATCCTAACTACATTAAATTGATAAGTCCTCTATCTATGAGTTTCTTGAATATGTCAATCGAATAAGACAATGTCACGAGTTAAGAGTGTCTTTAGACAACAAGATGATCCATGTAAAATAGACTGTGTGAGAAAATGTATTAAATATAAAATAATAGATAGAGATCTTTAGACAACACGTTGCATGGTGTCACATTCATTAAATGATGTGGGTCCGCGCTAGCGGCACTAACCAATCACGATAATGTGGGTCTGTGCTAACTTTAAAAAAATAAAATAAAAAATCATATTTTTAATAAAAAAAAAATATAGCTCTCTCTTAACACTCAAGGGTTGACGCTAGCGCGGACCTTTAAAAATAAGAGAATATTTGAACAAAATAAAATGGCTTGGACTAAACGTGTATTAAAAAATATTTGAGGGACTTTTTGATAATTGATCCTTAAAAAAATCTTTTTAGAAAAGTAATACTTTTTTGTATTATCCCTCTTTTATATAAATACATTTTTTCTAAATAATTTTATAAAAAAAACTATTTTCTTATAATTAAATTTTTATATTTAAAAAAATTACACTTTTTTTGTATAATCACACTTTTATATAATTAAAAAATATATATATTTCCAATAAAATATTAATTATAAAACTGCTATTTGATAATCGTAAAAAAACTGTTTTATAAAAAAGCTAAAACAAAATTTTATTTTTTACAATATAAAAGAATAATTACAAAAAAAACATTTTTATAAAAAATGTATTATACTTTTTTTTATATAAAAACAGTATTTATAATTTTTATATATAAACTGTGTTTACTTTATAAATGAGAGAAAGTAAGTAACTGAGGTAGGGGTGTAAACGGGTCGGGGTGGATCGGGTAAGGGTATATCCAGATCCGATTCGGGTATTTTTTTAACGGATCGGGTCTTACCCGATTATCCGTCGGGTCTCAGAAATTGGATCCAGACTCGAATCCGTTAAGGACCTGGAGACCCGACCCGATTAGCTGTAACTAAGCTTTACTATATATATACTAACTTATATATAACTGTAACTTACTAACTTAATAATTGTAACTTATACTCTATACTAACTTATATATAACTGTAACTTACTATATACTAACTTATATATAACTGTAACTATATACTAACTTATATATAAATTTACTATATATATTGTAAGTTACCACTATATATATATTACCACTATATATATATATACACATTCGGATGGGGTCCTTATCGGATCGGAGTCATGTATATCCAGATCCGGTCCATTAACTAATCGGGTAATCGGATAATCAGGTCTATAAAATTTGCTCAGATCCGTTAATTCGGATCCGAGACGGGTCCGAGTCCAGACCTGGTCCATTGACAGTCCTAAACTAAGGTTCCCAAATGAGAGAAGCTGCCAAGTAGAGAGAGAAAATGAGGTGCTTATGGTAAAGCCAAGTTTGACCATTCCAACCCTTACTTTGATCTCACAAGCCACGTGTGTTTTCATTTAAACCATCTCTTCTTAACACCCGCTTTTCCCACCCGTCTAAGAACCTCTCTCTCTCTATATATATATATATATATATATGAAAAGCCAAGAATTACATGTGATAATTGATTATCTTCACAACTTTCTAATATAGCACACTTATTTAATTTCAGCCCCTAATCATGCATCTAAAGTGCGTGTGTGTGTCAAACCATAAATAAAGCATGTGACACAAAAAATATGCTGAGACACAGAATTCAGGAAAAACCCCCTTTCGGGTAAAACCTTTATTTCACTATGAATATACAAGCCGCAACTTACAATTACATAGAGAAATCTGCAATGGATCAACGCGCAGCCAACCCACAAAGACACGCAGTCTTGAACTCAGCAAGAGAATACACGCAGCACCCTCCAAGGACTCGCAGCCCAAACAACGAAGGAAGAACCGCAGCTCTCCTCAATGACACGCAGCCATAAAACTTTGTAGAGACTCCCTCAGCAATGACACGCAGCCCTCGGTTGCAAAGATCTCCCCACAAAGATGAACAGTAGCAAAGCTTGTGTTCTAGGGTTCCAAAAGATTCACAAAAGTAATTGGGATTTTTTGTGTGAATCAAAAAGATGTTTTGCACATCAAAAAGGTGAAGACTTAGAGTATTTAGGACTCTGAAAATCGTCTTGAAAAGTCTTAGAAAATCACTTCCCGTAGTGGGTTTTAAATAGAAAAACTTTGAGCCTAAAAAATCTCTAACAGATCTGGCCGAATTTATCCCAGTCGGGTCGGTCCGGCTTGGTGGCGGATCGGTCCGATTTGACCGGATCGATTCTTTTATTAAGAGCCGGATCGGTCCGGATGAGGTCGGATCGGTTCGATTATTTCTGCTTCATCGGTTTGCATTCGATCCGGGGTCTACTGGACCTTGAGCAAGACGGATCGGTCCGGGTAGAGGGCGGACCGGTCCGGTTTTCCCAGAAAAATAAAAACTTTAAAAAGCCTCATTTTTCTTGAAAAAACTTACTTCTTATTTTTATAAAAAACATCTTATAAAAATTTCCCAATACTAAATATGAACTTTAAGGAACGTAAAAACAAAATTTTACCAAGTTCATTCTTGCAGAGGCTTTGATGTTGAAGACGCTTTGATATTCGGATCCGTTGATGTAGATGCGATCTTGAATTTCTTCAACGGTGTAACGGCGTATGACATACATATTGATAATGGACAAAAAAGTCCTTACAAATCTCCCCCTATGTCTATGCCGGTACATACATAAAAAATATCTGAATTATCAACTAATGACCTATACAAATCTACCCTCCCATGAACCCTAAAGATGGAAAGATACAAATGTTTAAATCTTCATCGTTTGTTCTTCAATCTTCAACAATCATCAAATCTCAAAGCTTTTCTCATCAGGGTGTGCAACATATTGATCTTCAATCTTCATACCTACACACATGAGACAAAGCAAATACCACGTGACATATCGAGTTTGAAATGAGATAAACATGGATACCAATATATGATAAAAACATAAGCTACATCTCAAAAACTCCCCCCAAATTCAAACTCCCCCATAATATGATAATTCTTTCTCCCCCTTTTTATGATGTCCCCAAATAGACAAATGAGAAGAATGAATCAAATAGGCAAAATCGGGGTGTCACGGTACAAAAAAACAGGGCATCAAATAATATGGTAAACGTGCTCTTGCAAGGAGATGCTCAAACAAATCTTCACAAACCAATTTTTATTTTTCAAATTTTTCATACAAAGATAGGAAACCAATATGAACAAATATGATACAAAAATCACACCATAGATTTAGACTCAAACAACCAAGTCATGGAAATGGAATGAATGGGTGCGAACACATTCGATAGGTAAATCAACTCAATCAATCATATGTGCACGATGCATATGTGTACTCCTAACGAATGAACATCAAAAGTATCCTTATGTGAAAAGATTGTTTAATTTAGATGACATCGTCTTATGCAAATCAACAAATCAAAGTCAAATGATTTCCACACCAATAACGTCCAAAACTATATAGCGCATTTTCAAGAATTTCAAGGACGTGCAAACCCATTATAATTCTCCAACCAAACTCCCTCATATATATATTCTTTTAGAGGTGTATAAACTAAATTCTCAAACTTTGGAGAATTGGTGCAAAAACCTAAATGGCCCCTTTTTTGCATGAATATCTTTTTATTGCCTTACAATTTTTTTCGGGCTCTTTTAACCTCTTTGGACCTCGGATAATAAAATTCCTCAATTTTTTAGGTCCTTTTTAACGGTGGCTTAGTATTCGCAAAGGCAAAATGAACCTTTCGCAGCCCTTCCCCATTTTAAAACAAAGCACACAAACTCACAAAACGGTTTTTATATGCACAAATTCCTTATCAAAATTTATCGCGCTTGGTTCGTTTTAAGGACAGGATTGAAGTGAAAACACCCAACCAACATGTGATAAGACAAGCACAATAATCAAACAAATCCGTGCATGTGTGCAATAAAGGAAACATGAGTCAAACAGGTAGGAAGTAACACTTAATTACATCTTAATGACTCCAAACATTATAAAGCACATGGATGAATTGACCTATTGTCTCAAAACACTATCAAATAGTCACATGAAAATAATGGAATGAAGTTGTGACTCGGTCATCCAAAGTGTTCATCCATAAACGGTGAAAACAAAAAAAACAAAAATCTTTTTGGATTTTTCAATTTTTTTTAAAAACAAAAATATATGCAAAAATGATACATACTAGCAATAGGCAAACAATGACATCATGAAAATCACCCTATGCTAGTAAACAAGTCAAACCTCAATCATTAGGTGCGGAGGGGTTTTCCAAAGGTGGTGGCAACTTATGAAAAACCTCCATCAATTCTTGTGAAGTTTTGACTAAAAACTTAACTTGCTCACCTAAATGTGAAAACTCTCTCATGTAGTCTCCGGGAGCATGTAAAGTATCATGTGTGGGTGCATGTGTGCCAGAAACACGTGTAGAAGCAAAACGTGACACATACCCCAACTTAAAGCAAAATTCCCTAAGATGTCCTCTCCTCTTGCAATGTGAGCAAACATAAATAGGCCTAGGAACACCTCTCTCAAAAACTCTAGGACGCACTTTCCTAATAGGAATGGGACGCCTAGGTGGGTTAGGGTGAGACACATGTGAAACTGTCACTAAAGTGGGAACCGGCTCGGGTGCTAATTGGGAAGCAGAAGCACCGTCATGACTTATTCCTAACTTCTCACCTATACCCTTAAGAACCACCTTTTCAACCTTCTTAGGTGCGTTCTCAAACCTGACTTTGACCACCCTGGCACGTTCGAGATCATTCTCGAGTTGGGATACACGTGTCGTCAGACTAGATAACGTGTCGGTCAAATCACACTTCTCCTTTCTCAAAACCTCCTTCTCTTTCTCCAAATCTAAAACCCGACGACCTAAATCCCTATTATACTTCTTTGTTTTCAAGGTCTCGGTGTACAAATCTCTAAAAGCTTTTTGGAGCTCACTTTCATCTCCACTTTCACTCTCACTTTCTCCCTCACTTGAAGCGCTCAAACCATCACTATCACTTTCGTGAGCACTATTGTGGGACAAGGTGGGTGTGCTCACACGACTAGAAAAAGTAACAAACTTCTCATCACCCTCACCTTCACTACTATCACTAAGTGTGGCGGGCATAGCTACTTTCTTTCCTTTCTTTCTAATCCACGTAGGACACTCAAACGACTTATGTCCCTTACCCCCACATTCAAAACAAGTGACGTTCTCAAAATCTTCCTCACACTCCTCATCAGATTTATTCTCTTTTTCCCTCTCACCACTTTCTTTGGCCTTTCCTTTTTTTTTTTTTTCTCAAAAAAATTCCTTTTATTGGAAGAATTATTTTGTTCATGTTGAGAATTTTTTTAAAATTTTTCGCAAACAAGGCCATATCATTAAAATCAAAATCTCCCTCAGAATCGGACTCACAAACTTTTTCTTTCTTTTTCTTAAAATGAGTCTTTAAAGCAATGCCATTATCCTTAGCCTTAATGGTTTGGGGAAACATATCAATCTCATAGGTTTGAAGATCTCCTACAAGTTCTTCCAACTTAAGTGATTTCAAATTTCCTAAAGAGTTCAAAACAGTGACTTTAGGAATAAAGCGTTTTGGGAGAGATCTCAAAATATTTTTAACGACACGCGTGTTAACAATCACCTCACCCAAATTAAAACATGTGTTAACAATGTCTGACAAACGAGCATAAAAATCATCAAAGCATTCAGACTCAGACATGGTGATAGTTTCAAATTGGGTGGCCAAATTTTGTAATTTTGACTCTTTAACCGCGTTCGTACCCTCATGTGTCAATTTCAAAACATCCCAAGCCTCTTTAGACGTGGTGCACGTCATAATTCGGCGAAACTCATCAGGAGAGACAGCTCCAGAAATAGCACTCAGACCACGGGAATTAAAATTGGACACTTTATAATCATCTTCAGTCCAGGCCGACACGGGTTTTAAAGTGGTGATGTTATTAACAGTGACCGTGGGAGGAGTCCAACCATTTTCGCAAAGCAACCAAACACGCTCGTCAATAGATTTTAAAATCGATTTCATACGAGCTTTCCAGTAGGCATAATTAGACCCATCAAAAATACGCATCTGATTATATAAGTACTCCATAGGAAAAAATGCGAATTTTCACAAAACTGATTTAAAAAAAAAATCAATATCACACGATTTTGCGGAAAATAGGAATACGCGATACATTAGCGTAACCCGCTCTGATACCAATTTGAAAAGCCAAGAATTACGTGTGATAATTGATTATCTTCACAACTTTCTAATATAGCACACTTATTTAATTTCAGCCCCTAATCATGCATCTAAAGTGCGTGTGTGTGTCAAACCATAAATAAAGCATGTGACACAAAAACTATGCTGAGACACAAAATTCAGGAAAAAACCCATTTCGGGTAAAATCTTTATTTCACTATGAATATACAAGCCGCAACTTACAATTATATAGAGAAATCTGCAATGGATCAACGCGCAGCCAACCCACAAAGACACGCAGTCTTGAACTCAGCAAGAGAATACACGCAGCACCCTCCAAGGACTCGCAGCCCAAACAACGAAGGAAGAACCGCAGCTCTCCTCAATGACACGCAGCCATAAAACTTTGTAGAGACTCCCTCAGCAATGACACGCAGCCCTCGGTAGCAAAGATCTCCCCACAAAGATGAACAGTAGCAAAGATTGTGTTCTAGGGTTCCAAAAGATTCACAAAAGTAATTGGGATTTTTTGTGTGAATCAAAAAGATGTTTTGCACATCAAAAAGGTGAAGACTTGGAGTATTTAGGACTCTGAAAATCGTCTTGAAAAGTCTTAGAAAATCACTTCCCGTAGTGGGTTTTAAATAGGAAAACTTTGAGCCTAAAAAATCTCTAACAGATCTGGCCGAATTTATCCCAGTCGGATCGGTCCGGCTTGGTGGCGGATCGGTCCGATTTGACCGGATCGGTTCTTTTATTAAGAGGCGGATCGGTCCGGATGAGGTCGGATCGGTTCGGTTATTTCTGCTTCATCGGTTTGCATTCGATCCGGGGTCTACTGGACCTTGAGCAAGGCGGATCGGCCCGGGTAGAGGGCGGATCGGTCCGGGTAGAAGGCGGACCGGTCCGGTTTTCCCAGAAAAATAAAAACTTTAAAAAGCCTCATTTTGCTTGAAAAAACTTACTTCTTATTTTTATAAAAAACATTTTATAAAAATTTCTCAATACTAAATATGAACTTTAAGGAACGTAAAAACGAAATTTTACCAAGTTCATTCTTGCAGAGGCTATGATGTTGAAGACGCTTTGATATTCGGATCCGTTGATGTAGATGCGATCTTGAATTTCTTCAACGGTGTAACGGCGTATGACATACATATTGATAATGGACAAAAATGTCCTTACAATATATATATATATATATATATATAATAATTCCCTTGTGCATACAAGTCCGTATTTTAAGAGTGCGGATCGGACACGTGTCACCTTACGGTGCGCCTATAGGGTTCACCGTCAAGTGATATGTGTCTGGTCCGCACTCTTAAAATGCGGACTCGTCCGCACAAAAGTAGGACTGTATATATATATATATATATATATATATATATATATATATATATATATATATATATATATATATATAAAACAAATAATACTACAGATACGAATATCCGTAAATACGGATAGTCCGTATTCGATTCGTTAGTATTCATATCCTTACCCATGTTTCTTGGATATTTAATAATGGTATCAGAAATATTCGTGAAAAATGAATTTGAATATCGGACGGATTCGGATTTTCAAATATTCGTTTACACCCGTCGTTGTGCCCTTGTTGCGCGTATTCCAAAGTTCAAATCCATCTGGTATTCAAATTCGAATTTTGCTTATCCAAAATAAGTATTCGAAATAACGAATTTGAACAGCATGAAAAAAAGATACAACAGCCTAACAACTAACATATTTTGATTTATTTTTTTTAAATAGTAAAAAAAATGCATTTTGAGTTAATTTTTTTACAAGTTCCGTGAAATATTTAAACAACACACACAAAAAATATTCTTTTGGTATTTTTAAAAAATGGACTGTCACTCATGAGCACTCGTTCTTGGGCACTTGTCGGATATATATATATATATATATATAGGGCTCACTGGCCCAACTATCAACCCATTTGTCCTGTTAAGGGCCCATGCGAAGATCAAGTATATGACTTCACCATCAAAATTTGAAATTTGCATTTGCTTTTCCTACTTTTTTTGGTAAAAGTCATTCTTATGACCCAACAAAGGTGTTATCAAGTGGCTTCGGGGAAACGATCCAACCAATCACCAAAAAATCCTCTCACCTCTCTCTAGAAAAAAGATATAGCAATTGGCCCTAAAAAACCCTACCCTCTCCACTCGATCCGGCCACCCCTCCCCTCTCTCACTTTCGGCGAGAGTGGGGGAGGCCCGCAAGTGTCCATCAAATCCAAAAGGAGGAAAAGCAGCGGTCTGAAAAAGCCAAACCCGTCTAGTGTGTCTTTACCGATTTGGTCAGTCATCGAGATGTCTTCGGCTGTGAAAGATCCGCTCAAAGAACAGATCGGAATGGTTACGACAAGGACTACCCTTTGGGTGGTAGTTCGGAGTTGTGATTTTAAAGATAGGTTGTTTGGTTATGTTTTTGGTTTTTGTTATTTTTGCAGGCTCCGTTTGGAGTTCTTTCTTTCGTCTCCTTAGTGAGCGTTTTATCCACTTTAGGTATAACAGTCAGGTTTTGGGGGTTTGGGTTCGATTGTCCCAGCAGTTGTTCCTCTCGGGTTGAGACTCAGAAGGTCTCCGTGACTTTTTGGGTTTCTCCCACCTTTACTAAGCCCCGCCTATTTTTAGGCCCCTTGGAGTTTGAGCCTCCCTCCTTGGCGCTGTTGTTTTTTACGTTTATATAATATCATTCCACCGTCTGTTTGCCTTGTGAACATACTTTGTTAGGAGCGGCTCGCCCTCTGGTGCCTTCGGTACCAGTTTCTTAGTTTTGTTGTTGCGATATGTCTTGAGCAGACCCCAAAATTTGTCGGTTGTATTTTAAGTCTTTTGTTAGACTGTGTCCTAATTTCCTTGTTTGTTCTACGTTATTTTCTCTTATCTTCCTTCTACTTAACTCGAGCATGTTTGAGTTATGTTGTTCTTCTTTTTTGTTACCCTACGTTACATTAATGAAATCCCATTTAGGACGATTAAAAAAAATAAATGTGTCATCCAACTATGCCAGGTCGTGTGTGTGTGTGTGTGTGCGTTCAATTCACAAGTTGACACCTTGTCAAGGTATCTATTAATTTTACAACCCAGTCTTGGGTGTTAATTTGTGCTGGGCCCATATACTACTGTATTTGATTGTTTTATATTTGATTGATAGAAGTCACATATGCCAAATAAAAAGGGCACTATAGGCAGCAGCGTTTCATATCAAAAGTTTTGGCCACAACCTAATAAAAATTAAGTTGTTGAATAAAATTTATTTTAATTGAAGAGTTGGATTCCCATTAACCTAATTTAATTATTTTTATAGCTAAACTATACTTTTATTTATAAATAATTAAGAGCAGTAGCCTCTCCTAAATTGTTCTTACGAGCGTTAATGATAAAATTAGACAGAAAATGAGAGAGAATTTTCAAACCAAAAAATAAAAATTTGAAGATTTATATTTATTCCCATTACAATTAAAGAAAACTAACCTTGGACTATGAAATTTATGAGATCTTGAACAAGAGACAATATACCTTAGATTATATTTAAGGGTAGATTTCTCCTCATTGCTTAAGGTTGGAATTAATTGTAATGGGAATATTGTTATTTGACTTTGAACAATTCTTTGACCTATATATATCACACCTTCAACTGCTCGTAATATTATGTCGGGTTCAGAATTAAAAAAAATTATCAATTCGCACCTTCAACTGCTCGTAATATCATGTCGCGTTCAGAATTTAAAAAAAAAACTATCATATAATATTATTTATATATATATATATATATATATATATATATATATATATATATATGTGTGTGTGTGTGTGTGTGTGTGTGTGTGTGTGTGTGTGTGTGTGTGTTGGTTGTAGTATTCAACAATAATGATGATTTATTCCAAAATAAATCATGAAAACCTACCTAAAATAATAAGAAACAAAGTTGGTCAAGTTGACACTCTCTCCAAAACGACGCAATAAGTTCTCTTATTCGTACAATAAACAAAAAAAATCATAAATATGTTGAGGAACATGCGAGTAGGGTTATGATAAGGTGAAAATAAAGTTAAATAGGTACAATATATACTTATATAATACTGTTGTAAATGGGTTTGCACAAAAAAAATTGAGCAACTTTGCGCTCAATTTTAGATGGGACCTCACACTACGATATTAATGGGACCATTTTATTTAGTTATGAATGATAAATTTGTCTTTAAAGTGGCCCATTAAGCAATGAAAATTAATAAAGTTGGGAGTGTATTACTCTTGTGCCACATAGATAGGATAGTGAGAATTTGAAGAGTTAATAAAACCACAAATGTGCATTAAGGTTTGGATGCCTTTGTGGGGAGATGACCTACACTATCATGTGTTAGGCTTGGGTTAAAAGCTCATGCGCACGCAGGGCGCAGATTTTCAGTTGACATATATGTTGTTCAATCTTCCTTATTAACAAGTAAGCTTTATTATTTCCGTAAATACATTTTTTAGTAATTCTGTAATTTTGCTTTTATTTTGTACTATTTAATTTACAAAACTATTAATAATAACAATCTTAAGATGAGTTAATCTTTTTATGCTATTGTTTTATAACAAGTACATAAATTTTGTTATGCTATTATAGAAATATTAACTTCTGAACAGATTTTTTAATTAGTTCATAAAAATCTTGTTACATAAATTTGAAAATTTTGTTTCATTATAGAAAATTTAATAAAATCATTTTTTTGTTATTAGATTAATTATATTATTATGAGATATATTTTAGAAATTTCGTTTAGAATTATAAATTCTGATTCGTATATATATTCAGTTATATATAAATTATTCTGTCAAAATTTTTAAACAGAATTTTGAATTTTGTTTTAATAATTAAATTACATATTGATGAAAATTATGTTTTAAATAATTTTTTATTGTTGTCATTAAAAATTTCTATTTTGTAATAGAAATGGAATCATCAAGCACTGTCTCTACTGTTCCAACACCCGTGACTGTGTCTCATGGAGAAAAGCCTGAAAAATTCAATGGTACTAATTTTAAACGTTGGCAATAAAAGATGTTTTTTCTATCATACTACTCTGAACTTGGCAAGGTTCCTACACGAGGAATGTCCCCCAACTCTGGAAGGGGACGTTAGAGAAAAAACTACTGTCGTAGAAGCATGGAAACATGCAAATTTCTTATGTAGAAATTATGTTCTTAACCAATTGGACAATTCACTATACAATGTGTATTGTACCGTAGAAATGTAACAACCCTCGATTCTGGGAGGCTCATTTTATACTAATTTTACCGCATAAGGTAATTATATAAAATGTGGGGACTGGAGTAAATATTAATTTAATGAATTGAAAGTTAATATTTACTAGATTGATGCATATTTACTGCATGTGAAAGTAAATAACATCAGGTTGCATGTCTGTAGTGTCATGTATTTTAAATGGCCTTTTAGTTAAAATGATTTTTGGAACTCGAAATAATTTATACAATTCCGGATGCCAGTTTAGAGGGTGTAGTTAGTCTCGGAAGGTGCGAGACAGTCAAAATAAGTGCCATATTGTATTTTTGTATTTCGGGCACTTTTACCTGGTTTTAGCTTATATGCGTATTTGCGAGTCACTTTAATGTAGTATTAACCATTTAAGTTGGGAGAATTATGTTAAGCCACGATTTTTGGTCTTGCCCCTTATTTCATTCCCTCATTTTATGTCTTGAACATAGAGAGAAAGGAGAGAAAGAAAGAGGAAGAGAAATGGAGAAATGAGAGAGAGATTGAAGATGGAGGATTTGGGATTGCTTCTTCTCCAAATAAATCTGAGATATCAACCTTAAGGCAAGTTTTCTACTTGCTAATATGTGATTTAAGATGCATAAATTGTATGATAATTGTGTATTTCCATTTATGGTTTAAATGTAGAATTTGTGGGATTTAAACCCTAGTCTTGATTTATGTTGAAGAAATTGTGGGTTTTGATGCTTAATAATCATGTAGATTAGTTTGGGGTAGATTTTCGTGTTGGTTGTGTATGAAAAGGAAGAGGTTTGGAGTTTGGAGGAATTAGGGTTCATAACCCTTCGTAGCCATTTTTGGCAATTTTGCAGGTCCGAATCGATTCGGCCCTTTGGGCGAATCGATTCGCTAAGGGGAAATTGGCAGGTCTGCATAATCCGAATCGATTCGGGGTTAAGGCCGAATCGATTCGGTCAATTGCAGAAGGTTGGTTTGGTTGTTCGAATCGATTCGCTTTATGGGTGAATCGATTCGCTAGGGCGAATCGATTCGGCCCTTGGGCGAATCGATTCGTTTTCCTGCTGTTTTGAGTTAATTTTTATAACTCAATTTTAATCCTTTTCTTTAATATAGGGACTAGGAACCTTCTTGAATGAAGTAAACTTAGAGTCCTAGAGTGTGAGACGAGTTAGAGGTCTACCCTACATTAGGAATGGGTTATGTGGGGATTTTTCGGGGTTAGGCCTATTAATGATAAGGCATTCTTTCTTCTAGTTAATTATTATTATAAAACTAGGATATGTAGTGTTATGTTCGGGAGACCTTAGGAGCTTAATTAAGCTATACTAGTTTTGATGGTTTATATTACCACCCCAAAAGAATATTGGAAGATTTTAAAAGTTCGGTTGAGCTATGTTAACCTTGGTGGTTCATAATAGTACCTTGAAGGTGAGTTTGGAGAATAAATTGAAAGTCATTTCATTCCTTCGAAAGATGATAACCTTGGGGTTCTAAAATAACCTCCTAGAATGCTTGGAGATAATGAAGAGTTTACTTACTCCTTTGAGGTTGTAGTGTTGATATAAGCGATCGTATGACTATGGATGGTAAGTTAGATTATTTACAAAATAAATAGAAATGGTTTCGAATAAAATGAAACATATACGTGGAATGGAAATGAAAGGGTAATGGTACTGATATTAGTAAATGATAATTTACTTAATCATGAAACCGGTAAATAATGATTTACTTGATTTTGATATGATAAATAAAATGGTTTAAACACACCTCTCTAAATGACATCATAAGGGAAGTCCGCACGTGAGGTGAAGCCCCCTGGCTAATGAATGCAGGGTGGATATAGTCCTAGGCCATGGGAGCGCTTATTGTTGTATATTTTCTGCGATGGGTAGGAGATTCCGGGTGTGGTCTTGACTACCCCGCAGGCTCATGGCCGCTTCCCGACGTCTTGCGATATAGGTGCCCAGGTTGTCTAATGATAGGCCCTGGAAGATGATGGTCATTTAGGGGCGCGCACAGTGGGGAAACCCGGACGGGCGGTCTTAGAGTACGTTATATATATATAGTATAACAGTTCATAATCAAGTGGGACTTGATGTATTTTGATATGCCATATAGAGCATGATGGAGTGCCACATAGAGCACATATAAATGCCACAAAGAGCATTTGAAAATGATTATTTTCCTGATAAGGAAAGGATTTTTACAAAGGGTAAAATTGAAATATAATTGCCTTAAAGAGCAAAATATTGTGTTTATAAGTATATTTCCTGCTAAGGAAAAGATATATAAAATAATTAGCACCTTGGGTGAAGTCTTTAGTTTAATGCTGCTTATTTTATTGCTGCTTAGCTTATGTTTAAAATTGTATAGGTAGCTTCTTATTTCTCTTTCTTCGCGGTTCATATTACATAACTGTCATACTCTTTATTCATTTGGTAATCATATAGAACCGGGCCCTGACCGGTTACATTTTCCTGTTGCATATCCTTCTTGTCTCTGCTCAGGTACTCCGCCGCAAGGATGCCTGATTTAAATTCCTAATCCGATGTCTTCGACGAGCCGTGATGCATTGCGGGTATTACGGGATACATTTGGTATAGACGCTTTCATTTTCATTCTAGTTAAGATCAAGTCTGTTATTCGGGCGAGAGGCCCAAGCTTTTGTAAATGTCTAATGTAATGTAATAAGTAACTTATTGTACTTGTGTATATTTGGTGTATCAGTTTAGTGACCGGTTACATATTCGGTCTCTTTATTGCATTCTTGTTGTATTATTTATATATGTCTTGGGGTTTCCCTTATCTTTCAGGAATTGAGTTGTTTGTTTTCATTTATTTACTTTCAAATCAAAATTTTTGGCAACCCGTTTTCTGAAATATTGGGTGGTTATCCTATATACTCTATATTTTGTTATGATGCTGAGAATGATCCCATCCATGATTCCGTTATATTGGAGTATTGGGCTGGCCACCCCGTATTTTGGTGAGCGGGTTGTCACAAGAAACAACAAAGAAACTATAGGAATCCTTAGACAAAAAAATAAAATTGAAGATTCGAGTATGAAGAAATTCATAGTTGGCAGGTTTCTTGACTACAAAATGGTGGATTCGAAGGTAATAATTGTTCAAGTTCAGGAATTACAAGTGATTCTTCATTACATTCATGCTGAAGAAATGTCATTAAGTGCTCTTTCAAGTGGAAGACAATCGTATAACTGAAAACAAGAATGAAAAAAACTATATGGAGGCCAAGGCTAATGTTGTGAAACATGGTTCAAAACCTAACAAAAGGAAACGTGAAGGCGAAGGCTCTTCAAAACAGGAAAAAAAAAAGTTCAAAGGAAAAAGCAATAAATGTGGCAAATTTGGACATCGTTCGAATGAATGTCGAAAGCCTAAGAAGCAAAATGCACAAGCTAATGTAACAGAATCTGAGAAGATTTCAGAAGGCATGGCAGACATCAATCTTTCTGCGATGGTATCCGAATGTAATTTGTAGGAAATAGTAAAAAATGGAGGGTGGACACCGGTGCTACGTGCCACATTTGTTCAAATAAATGGATGTTCTCTACCTACAAGCTGATGGAAACTGAGGAGAACCTATTTATGGGTAATTGTAAGGACATAAATTTATAAATGTCTGGGGTAGAATCTAGGAATTTTCTGTTCTGTTTTCCCTACATCACAATTTGTATGTCTGGTACCGCTACATTCGGCACGTCAACACGATCATCCACGACAGCCTTTAATCGAATCCCTGCATCCATCATCTTCACACGTGCATCATGCTACATGCGACGTGATTCTCAACCGTTCCCACTACTCCACTACACAATATTGGTAAAATGATTTATTGGAGTTGTTTTATTTTTGCATAAATATTTGGGAATTTTTCAGAAAAATAATTTTTCGAAGTCTGAATACTTTTTATCAGGAGCAGAAATTTTTCTAAGTGTAGAAGTGCAATGCCTCGGTCGACGAGCTCGTTCAAACGAGCTGCCACTGTCATTCGAGCGAGATAAGCATCTTGTGCAATGTCGTTTGAATGACACGTGTCCTTCGTTCAAGCGAGATGCCTATCTCGTTCGAGCGACATCGCTGCCTCGATTTTTGTATAAATACCAGTGTGCATTCTACACGTTTTCCTAAGTCTTTTATGCACCAGTTTCTATGTTTTCACAGCTTAGAAAACAGACTTCACTTTTTTAAGGTTTTATACCTTTTTTGATTCACAAATCCATTCCCATATATTTGTGTGAATATTTAAACCTTTAAGAGGATTGTCTACTTATCTAGAGTAACTTGTGGGGAGAACTCTACAACCAGAGATCTGCGTGCTATTGTGGAGGGAGCCCTTACGGAGTAACTTGTGGAGAAACCGTTTCTCTTCTTCATTGCTGCCCACCTGGAGTTCTTGCAGGAGATTCCAGCCAAGACATCGAAACCGACACCTGAGGGTATTTCGTATGTCACACTTATTTTCATTGTAATCCGTGTAACCGTTTTTATAAATTATAGTGAAAATAAAAAGGTTTTGCCCCTTTGGGGGATTTTTTTCTGAAATTGTTTGTTTTATCCTGCATGCTTTATTTTATTTGATAAATCATCTAGATGCATGTTTTAGGGTTTAACTAAAATTTGGGATTTATTAAAATTGGATTTTATTTGAGAATTCGCAATATTTTCGTTGTAGCGATTCTACAAATTGGTATCAGAGCCTGTTGCACTAAGTTATTGTGTTTTGATCCTATTTTTCAAAAAATGGCTTTTGGTGGTTTTGATGATTTTCGATGTCTAACTTTTTGAAAAGGTTAATTGAAAAATTCACACGACCTCTTGTTTTAAATCTTCTGTTAAAAACGACTCTGAGAGGTGTCCTTGTTGAGAGGGTGTTGGTCACACGTCTGATGAGTGTACCGCAAATTTAAAGAAGAAATTGAATAAACCGGCATCTCGTGTTTCTACCCTTAGTGATAGTGATTCGGAATAAGAAGTCTATTATGATTCTAGGAGAGATCTTCCCATCCGTGTAATTAGTGATGATAGTGAGGGTGATGGGAGTGAGGATGAAAGTGTAGATGATCGTGACTTGAAAACTTCTTTCAGTGAACTTTATGCTGAATCTTTGAAAATGAAGAAAGAAAATTCAAAATTGAAAGCTCAATTGAAAAAGTGTGCCTTAAAAAATAATGATGTTTTAGTTGAAGAACTTAGGGCACATGAGAAAATTTTGAGAGAGAAGCTTGAGTACGTCTAGCGTGAAAGAGATAGTCTTCGAGGTGTGATGGAAGCTATGGAAAAGGAACTTTTAGAGTTTGAGGATTCTAGACGTGTACTTGAATCTAGGATAGGTGAACTTGAGGTCAAATTGAAAGATTCAAGTAAAATGAAATTTGATTTGGAGTGTAGGTCTGAAAAACTTGATAAGATTTTAGGCACCGTCGAGATAAAAAAGGATAGGGGTGGGATTGGTCTTGAAAAATATGTTGCACCCATTCCCACACGTGAGAGAGAGACTCCTAGGATTGTTGAGAAATAGGCACCTAAGTTTGTTAGGAAAGATCCCCCTAAGAACATCGTGAGAGAACCTCCTAGGAACATTAGGAGAGAGCCACCTAGGCAAATTCAGAGAGCACCACCTAGG
This sequence comes from Sambucus nigra, assembly GCA_949130495.1. Taxonomy (NCBI): domain Eukaryota; kingdom Viridiplantae; phylum Streptophyta; class Magnoliopsida; order Dipsacales; family Adoxaceae; genus Sambucus; species Sambucus nigra. The sequence continues at coordinate 252,687,016 of OX422220.1, forward strand.
AATCTGAGGAGAAGGCCAACTTTAGGTAATACTCACTGCCCAATTTACACTTGCACACATTGCGGTAGGCAAGGTCATCTTAGGCGTTTCTGCTACAAGCTTTTGAATGGACCTAGAAAACATAAAAAGAGAGTCACACCGGTTCCAAAACCCCCACACTCCGCTACACATCAATTGGGGTCAGGAAATTGGATTTAGAGGCTTATGGTCTATTTGTTCATGATTTTCGTTTGCTTGCACATAATTCTTCTTTTGCCATATCATATAGATGATTGTGTTTGCATGTTTGTCATACACTAGTTATGGTTTCCTGATATATATATATTTTCTAGTGTGATGACATGTACTTTTCGTATAAAATTTTTCTTGTGAAAATTACAAAAAGATTTTATTTTGAAAAATAGAAAAAGATTTTATTTTGATAAATTTTTTGAAAAATCTAAAAAGATTTTTGTATTTTGTTTGCACCGTTTATGGATGGACACTTAGGATGACCGAGTCACAACATCATTCCATTTTATTCATGTGACTATTTGATAGTGTTTTGAGACAATAGATCAATTCATCCATGTGCTTTATAATGTTTGGAGTCATTAAGATGTAATTAAGTGTTACTTCCTACATGTTTGACTCATGTTTTCCTTTATTACACACATGCACGGATTTGTTTGATTATTATGCTTGTCCTATCACATGTTGATTGGGTGTTTTCACTCCAATCATGTCCTTAAAACGAACCAAGCGCGATAAAACTGGATAAGAAAGTTGTGCATGTAAGAGCCGTTTGTGAGTTTTGTGTATTTTGTTTGAAAACGGTGAAGTGCTACGAAAGGTTATCATTTATCCTTTATAATTAAGCCACCGTTATATTGGACCTAAAAAATTGAGGAATTTTATTATCCAGGGTCCAAAGAGGTTTAAAAGATCCCGAAAAAATTTAAAGGTAATAAAAGGAAATTCATGCCAATTATGGGCAAATTAGGTTTTTACACCAATTCTCCAAAGTTTGAGAATTTAGTTTATACACCTCTAAAAGAAAATATATATGAGGGTGTTTGGATGGAGAATTAAGATGGGTTTGCACGTCCTTAAAAGTATTGAAAATGCGCTACATAGTTTTAGACGTTATTGGTGTGAAAATCATTTAGACTTTGATTTGTTGATTTGCATAAGACGATGTCATATAAATTCAATAATTTTTACACCTAATGATAATTTTGATGTTCATTCGTTAGGAGTACACGTATCCATCATGCACATATGATTGATTGAGTTTATTTACCTATCGAATGTGTTCACACCCATACATTTTGTTTACATGACTTGGTTGTTTTAGTTTAAATCCATGGTGTGATTTTTGGTATCTTATTTTTGTATGAAAATTTTGAAAAATCAAAAATAGTTTGTGAATGTTTTTGGGACATACCTTTGCATACGCGTTGATTGATTCATATCTGCTATGCATTTTTATCGTGACACTCCATGTTTTGATTGTTTCTTCTTATCTGTCTATTTGGGGACATCATAAAAAGGGGTTGAAAGAATTATCATGTTATGGGGGAGTTTTTGCATTATAGTGGGGATTTGATTTATTAATGATTTACTCTTATATCATTTCAAACTCGATGCGTCACGAAAGTTTTTACTTTTTCTCATGTGTGTAGGTACAAAGATTGATGATCATTATGTTGCACACCCCGATGAGAGAAGCTTTGAGAGTTTTTGAAGAGATGAAGTTTTGAAGATGTTGAAGTTTGATTGACGACATGTCATTTAGTATTCTCAGTTTGAGGGTTTAATGGGGATATTATCTTGTATGTCATTTAATAGCATAATTCGAATTTTTATGTATGTATCGGCATGAATACAGGGAGAGATTTGTAAGGAGATAATTTTATAAATGTCCAGGGTAGAATCTAGGAATTTTCTATTTTCCCTATATCACAGTTTGTATGTCTGATATTGCTACATTCGGCACGTCAACACGATCATCCATGAAGGCCTTTATCCAAATCCATGCATCCATCATCTTCACACGTGCATCATGCTACATGCGACGTGCTGCTCAACCGTTCCCACTACTCCACTACGCAAAATTGATAAAATGATTTATTGGAGTTGTTTTATTTTTGCATAAATATTTGGAAATTTTATAGAAAAATATTTTTTCGAAGTCTGAATACTTTTTATCAGAAGCAAAAAAAATTCTAAGTGTAGAAGCGGAGTGCCTCGGTCGACGAGTTCGTTCAAACGAGCTGCCACTATCGTTCGAGCGAGATAAGAATCTCGTACGATGTCGTTCGAACGACATGTGTCCTTCGTTCGAGCGAGATGCCTATCTCGTTCGAGCGTCGCTGCCACCTCGATTTTTATATAAATAGCAGTGTGCATTCTACACATTTTCTCAAGTCTTTTACGCACCAGTTTCTGCATTTTCACAGCCCAGAAAACAGACTTCATTTTTTTAAGGTTTTATACCTTTTTTTATTCACAAACCCATTCCCATATATTTGTGTGAATCTTTAAACCCTTGAGAGGATTGCTTACTCATCTGGAGTAACTTGTGGGGAGAACTCTACAACCGGAGAGTTGCGTGCTATTGTGGAGGGAGTCCTTACGGAGTAACTTGTGGATAATCCGTTTCTCTTCTTCATTGCTGCCCACCTAGAGTTCTTGCGAGAGATTCCAGCCGAGACATCGAAACCGACGCCCGAGGGTATTTCGTATATCACACTTATTTTCATTGTAATTCGTGTAATCGTTTTTACAAATTATAGTGAAAATAAAAAGGTTTTACCCCGTTGGGGGATTTTTCCTGAATTTTTTTGTTTTATCTTGCATGCTTTATTTTATTTGATAAATCATTTAGATGCATGTTTTAGGGTTTAACTAAAATTTGGGATTTATTAAAATTGGATTTTATTTCAGAATTCGCAATATTTTCGCTGTAGCAATTCTACAGTAATTCATCAAGTTCCAAAGTTAAAGGACTTGGAAACATTTTGCTGAAAATGACATCCGGAGAAGAACTCACTCTCAATAATGTGCTTCACGTTCCAGATATTCGCAAGAATCTGGTTTCTGGTTCTTTACTTAGCAAGCAAGAATGGTTTCAAGTTGGTGTTTGTATTTGATAGAGTTGATCTATCTAAGAATGATGTGTATATGGGAAAGGGTTACATGACTGAAGGGATCTTTAAAATAAATGTAATGATTGTTGTGCCTAAGCCAATCAATGATAATATTACTAATATTAATTCCTCTTACTTGCTCCAGTCTTCAAATATGTGGCTTACTAGACTGGGTCATGTTAATTTTGATACTTTGCGTAGATTAATTAACTTGGAATTTTTACCAAAGTTTGATGTTGATAAAAATCATAAATGTGATATAAATGTGGAATCAAAATTAGCAAGATTACATTTTCATTATGTTGAAAGAATTAGTGAACCCTTAGAATTAATTCACATTGATATTTGTGATGTAAAGTTTTTACAAACTAGAGGATGAAAAGAGTATTTTATTACTTTTATTGATGATTGCAAAAAATATTGCTACGTATATTTGTTGCGTAGTAAAGACGAGGCTATCGATGTATTTAAACAATACAAAAATGAAGTGGAGAATCAACTTAGCAAAAATATAAAGGCTATTAGGAGTGATAAAGGTGGTGAATATGAATCTCCTTTTGAACATGGAATTATTCACCAAACTACTTCTCCATACTCACCTCGATTGAACGGCATTGCGGAACGCAAAAATCGTACATTGAAAGATACGATGAACTCTATGTTAATAAGTTCTGGAGCACCACAAAACTTGGGGGGGAGCCTTACTTTTCGCTAACTATATTCTCAACAAATTACCTCACAAGAAAACTCACAAAACACCTTATGAATTATGGAAAGGTCGAAGACCTTGCCATAAATATTTACGAGTGCAGGGGTGCTTAGCCAAAGTAATGGTTCCTAAACCTAAAAAGGTCGAAATAGGACTAAAAATCATTGATTGTGTTTTCATTGGCTATGCAATTAACATCAGTGCATATCACTTTTTAGTTTGTAAATCTGACATTTCGAATATTTATGTTAATACAATTATTGAGTCGAGGGATGCTTCATTTTTTGAAAATGAATTTTCGTATAACATGACCGGAGAATCTATTCATGCTAAAAGGACACATGATGTTACATCTAGTGGTAGTCATCAATCCAAAGATCAAGAATCTTTAACAGATGAACCAAGACATAGCAAAAGAACAAAAATGTCTACTTCCTTCGATCCTGATTTTCTCACATGTTAGAAAATGATCCTCAAACCTACAAAAAAAGTTATATCTTCACCCAATGCTTCAAATTGGAAAGAAGTAATTAAAAGTGAAATTGAATTTATAGTGCAAAATCATACATGGGAACCCGTGGATTTACCACCCCGTTCAAAACCTTTAGGTTACATATGGATCTTCAAAAAGAAGATGAAAGTTGATGGATCAATTGATAAGCATAAAGCAAGACATGTTGCTAAAAGATACAGACAAAAATAATGGTTGGATTACTTCGATACATACTCACCGGTGATGAGAATAAGATTCATTCGAATGTTGATAGCAATAGCCGCAATAAACGAACTTCAAATACATCAAATGGATATGCAAACAGCTTTCTTTAATGGTGAATTAGCAGAGGAAATATATATGGAGACACCTGAAGGGTTCATAGCTCTGTGACAAGAAAGGAAAGTATGCAAGCTTGTAAAATCACTTTATGGATTAAAACAACAACCAAAGCATTGGCATGAAAAATTTGATAATGTATGTTATAAAATGATTTCAAAATTAATGAGTGTAATAAATGTGTTTATTGAAAAAGTAGTCTAAATGGATATGTCATTGTATGGCTCTATGTGGATGATATTTTATATGGGTAGTAACATTGACATTGTCAAAATTAATAAATGTATATTGCATAATCGTAACTCGCACAGTATGTAAGCAAAGGACGAGTAAAGCGGTGTCGTATTAGCTACACGCGCGTTGCACTCTTAAGCATCCCGGTTACCTAGGGCAAAAGAGATCAAAAGTCTTACAACGGTTGTGATCACCATATAACACGATCTAATCAATTATTAAATTTAGAGAACTAATTTTATACCCATGCAAACCACATCAGATTGGGTTTATGCATCCCAACCTTTAAAAACCTATCCTAATATGGTGAAATTAATGAAAACTACGTTATCTTCGTTGCATGAACTCATAATTGCTTGGAAAGAGAGATTAAAAATGAGAAATAATAATAAAAGTGCTGAAAATAAAAGTTACCAAGATTGAAGAACAAGTACATGCAAGAGGAAATCAAAGGTTGAATAAAAACTGGAAAAGCTCTTGAATTAAAGGTGCAAAATATGTAAATTCTTCTACTAGATGTTCCTACTTGTTATGGAGCTTTTAAATGAATGAAATCTGAATAAAAAGAGTCCTAATGACTAAATATATAGGTTATAGGTCGTTTAGAAAAGTCCCCAAAACATAAAACTCTTTTGGCTAAAAGATAAGCACAAAATAAAAATTCCGTATCTGGCAATTTGTCACACTTAGAAAGCGTGACTAATTCTATAACGGATCTGGAGCGTGACTAATGGCCGGATCGGTTCATTTTTCAATCTCTTCGGTTCGGTTCGTCCTTAACAGTTTTTCTTGGATTTCTTTCTCAACTTCAAATGGGCATAACTTCTTCACCGTAGCTCAGATTGGGGTGCCGTTTTTTCCAATGTTCTTGTAATTTAGAGCTCTTCAACTGTCTAGTTTTCCCCACCTCCGAAATATGGCTGTAAATTATGAAAATTCCCTTGAACTCCCTATTTCTTATTTTCTTTCACTGTTTTGCTTTCTCTTTTGCACTAATTTGCATGAAATACCTGTAAAACACATAAGAGATACACAAAATACGAAAAAAATTTCCAAAAAGGGTTAGTAGCATAAATATAAGACAAATATAAGATATTTACAATGCACGGAATCATAAAAATACCGAAATTAAGTGGATAAATGTGAATAATTTATGCTTAATCAGGTAGTAACATTGACATTGTCAAAATTAATAAATGTATGTTGAATAATCGATTCGACGTGAAAAACTTAGGTGTTGCCGATGTTATATTAGGAATTAAAATTTCTAGAACATCTGATGGACTTATATTATCACAGTCTCATTACATAGAAAAAATATTTGAAAAATTCAAGAAATATAATATCAATCCTAGTAAGACATCAGTAAATGTAAATTTACATCTAGAAAGAAATAATGATAGCATATCTCAATTAGAGTACTCTCTTATTATCAAAAGCTTAATGTACATCATGAACTGTACTTGATCGGACATAGCATACTCGATAAGTAAGCTAAGTCGATATACAAGTAATCCATGGAGAGACCACTGGAAGGAAATTTTGAGAGTTTTAGGTTGTCTAAAATATACTTAAAATTATGGACTGCATTATTCGATATATCCAAACATACTTGAAGGCTATTGCGATGCAAGCTGGATATCCGATACAAAAGACTCTAAGTTAACAAGTGGGTATGTATTTACCCTTGGAAGTGTAGTTATCTCTTGAAAATCCTCAAAACAAACGTGTATAGCTAGATCAACAATAGAATATGAATTTATTGCACTAGATAAACCTAGAGAATAAGCTAAATGGCTTAGAAACTTCTTAGACAATGTTCCAAATTGGTCAAAATCTGGGCTCGCAATATGTATACATTGTGATAGTCAATCAGCAATTGGACAGACACAAAATCACATGTATAATGGAAAGTCACAACATATTCGTCATAGACATGATACCATTAGACAACTTCTCTTAAATGGAATTATCTCAATTGACTATATAAAGTCAAAAGATAATATAGCAGATCCACTTACCAAATGTTTAAATCGAGTGCAAGTTGAAAGATCATGGAGAGGAATGGGTCTAAAGCCTATAAAATAAACAAGAACCAATATAGTGGCGACCCAACCTAGTTGAGTGGAGATCCCAAAATCTAGTTCAATGGGCAAACCGAATTATATGGTATTCAATACGCACTGGGGAATATTTAATCCTATCCATTTCAAAGATGAGACAGTGCATATCTACCGCAAAGTTAGGATGAGTTATGCTTTTAATGATATCTATATCATAGTACATATAAGTGGGGTATTACAGGATACTTCTTATGGATATAACCTACGTGAGTAAGAAGGGGCCACTTGTAAGAGAATAACGAAAGGCGAATTCTCTAAAATACTCACAGAATCAAGTGGTGTTCATGGCCAAAACGAATTCAAACGTGAGAACCAATTGTGTTGAAGAATTATTATGTGATTATTGTTATCTAGTTTTACAAAAATGGTTAACGGTTCAAGGACGTATAGTCTACTGATTAACCAAGTAAATCCTACAATATATCACTAAGGAAAGTTCAAGGCCATAAGGCTACTTCTCCCGATGCAATAAATTTTCAGATTTACTCAAACCAGCGTTTGCACTATCATTAGCATGTTGTATTTATATATAGCCAAATTTCATTCATGTGGGGGTTTATTGGAAATGGGTATTCAATATAATTTTTGAGCAACTTTGAGCTCAATTTTAGATGGGATCCACACTATGATATTAGTGGGACCATATACGAACGCATTCTCCTTCGAAAGGAGATTAACTTGGTATATTTATATGTATAATTCCATTAACTTATGAATGATAAATTTGTCTTCAAAGTGACCCATTAAGGTATGAAAGTTAATGGAGTTAGGAGCGTATTACTCTTGTCCCATATAGATTGAATAGTGGCAATTTTAAGAGTTAATAAAACCACAAATGTGCACTAAGGCTTGGATGCCTTTGGGGTATCCCAACTCTTTGAAGGGGATATAGCCTACACTATGCATGTACTGGGATTGGACCAAAAGCCAACACAAGCACTTGAGCCCGCCGTCTATTCGGTCGGCTCGGCTTGGCCCGATATGGTTTGGTCCGGTCTCGGGCTTGGGCTTATAAAAATTCCTTTCATTTTGGGCCAATTAAATTAATCTTTTGGGTCAAGTTTTAACCCATCATTAAACTCGTTTAAGTTATTGGTTGGACCCAATAGTTACAACCATTTGTAACTGTTGACCGTCTGAACAGTCAATCAAAAACTTGTATATATAACACATATGTTCAATTAAAAAGAACGAAATTTTTTCACCACAAAATTTTCTTCTGTCCCATATGAGTTCTTGCATATTCATGTTCATGGTTTAAATAAAAACACAAAATTACTTTCGCTGGAATCTAAATATTGATGTGCTGCTTATTTAGATTCGTGATCCGTTCTATCTTAGGAAACGAAAATTCATAACCTTAAGCACTATAGAGGGAATTAATTCGTCTTAAGGAAACTGTGATTCACAGGGCTCGGATTTTCTATTTACATATATGTTGTTCAATCTTCCTTATTAACAAGTAAGCTTTATTATTTCTATAATTACATTTAGTAGTAATTCTATAATTTTTCTTTTATTCTGTACTATTTAATTTATAAAATTAGTAGTAACAAAAAATACTATACACGGATAAAAGTATTATCTAAATATGTATAATTCGGGAAGATGTGGATAAGGATAGTAATATGTACTATCCGAGCGGCTACGAATATGGACAACCACTTTTAAACGGATACGAATAATCGATAGTAAGTTATCCTCTCTATATTTGTTTACCCCTAATAATGATGTATGCGGGATTGGAGAGGTGGGTCGACGATTTATTTAAAGAGGATAAGGGGTATTAGTTGTATTAGTTTAGGTCTTTCATTTATATTGAATATTTACAATTATCTTTTAGGTCTCAATTTTTCTTTTAAGCTCGAATTTATAGTTTGTGTATATCTAGGCATTTTTATGGATCCTAGGTATTTCCATATTCCGTACTTCTCATAAATAATATTTTAGGATTTTTGATATTTTTTCATGTGTGTTTACTCTTACGCTTAATTTTCATAGGAATTTTCCTCTATATATTACGGAAAGTAATATGGGATTTTCATATTTCCATTTGAAAGCAAATTTAATTATTAGTCTTGGGTCCCTTGTATAGTCCATTACCCAAGTAGTAAGTCAAAACTCTCTAAAAACCATAATTGGACTAGGCCCATTTCAAGTACTTATATATATGGGTCTAGGGAAGGGGTTTAAATTGCATAACACATCCTAATGGTTAGAGAGAGAGATAGAGATAGAGATAGAGATAGAGATAGATAGATAGAGAGAGAGAGAGAGAGAGAGAGAGAGAGAGAGAGAGAGAGAGAGAGAGAGAGAAAGAGAAAGAGTCATTTCTCTCACAATCATCAAGTTTTCATCTCTGAGAGTGCCGACACATAGGGCTTACTTGTGTGTGTGTGGGGGGGGGGGGGGGGTCATATACTAGAAGATTCAAGGCATAAAGAGCATGCTAAAAAGGTTTTGGCAGAGGGAGAAAAATTAGACTCTACATTTTCTACATCATATATTTATCTTCATTCGGATCACTTACAAGATCCATAAAGGTATCGTTATTCGAACCCTAGATATATTCATAACATCTAGTTATTTCCTTTTTTCTCATGCACGATGAATCTAAATTCTTAGGTTAACAAAGTTTTTTATAATAATATCTCCAATAATTGGTATTACATTTATCATGTTTTAGAAAGGTCCTTGTTGTCAACCATTGAAACCCTAGGTCGCGTGTTAAAAAATATGTGGATGGATGTATATGTTTTGTATTAACACGGTTTTATAGGATTTTATTACTCTCCCCATCAAGGTCACATATTTTGTTATGTGAATGGATAACACGGTGGTTTATCCATAGTTATTTTTTCTATATTTGATTTAATTGTAATAATTAGGTTATTTTTATTCATTATATAGATGTATTTTACGTTTTTTGTGAAGGGATGCAATAGTTTTAATCTCTATAATCCTACAATTTAATGGGTTTTATTGTGGTGGAACATCCATGGACTTTAGTAGTACTCTAATAAAGTTTTAAGGTCCTTTAATGGAGTTTTCAAAGTTATTGGAGGGACATAACGACATAGTTTTGACCAAAGTCGCATGAACCATGGGAGTAGAGGAAGATGACCATGCAGCACACATCGTGACCATAGTAATCAACCCCATGGCTAAGGATCTTCATGTGAGTCAAGGACTGTTAGCATTGGCTTTGGATTCTACATCTTCCAAATACAATTTTGAGATGGACTTTTCTCAAAAGGAGTTTTCACCCAAAAGGACTCTACTCAAGAAAGAATTCCTGGCCATAAAGGAAGGGGACTTTGTTTCCTTTTTATATACAATTGCATGCATTTTTTATTGGTTATATCTTTATCATCTCATATTTAATTGTTGTACAATTTTTTGAGTTGATTATTAATTTAATTTGGAATCACATTTTACGGACAACGTGAATTTAATTAGTTAATAATTTATTTTTTCTAAAAATTGAATTTAACCGGGTGAATCATTTAAGGTATAAACTAAATTATGGTCTCCAGATTTTATTTTAATTACAAATGTTTTTACTTTTGAAAAATTAAAATATAGAGACTAAATAATTTAATTTGCACAAGTAATTGGAAAATTATTGGTGACTTAATTCAAGGATTTACAATTGGATAAATATTTTTCAAAAATACCCTCTTCAAAATATTAAGTGGAATAGGGATTTCAACATAAATTTCACGGTCTGCATCGTTGTTTTTTAAAATTTTATTTGATTAATTCCTTGTGTTAGCTTGACTTTCCTCCACAACGAAGGGAATTAATCACGGCATCATGTAATTATAAAATTCTTAAGTGATAATTCTTTAAAATTAAATGTGAATTGAGTTTTGTCCCCACAACAATGAGGTTATTCACACGTGGGTTTAATTTTATTGAATAAACCGATGGTATACACTTAAACACAGCTAAAGAGTATCATTAATTGTAAGACTAAAAGTTGTTGGTCATTCAATTCTGTTGGACAGATGTTTCCTCGACTGTCCAGATAAAACACGCTAGTGCCCAAGGGTTATATAAAAACACCACCAAATTTTATTATTTTCATTTTTATATACGCACGAAAAAACCAAGTGTTGTGTAAAACAATTTACCATTTTTTGTCTTAACCTAAGTATGGATCTAGCTGAGAATAAGCAAGAATAAAAATAGTAAATCACAACATGTGGATGGATGATAAAAATCCATAATGGGAAAAACCTCGGATGGCCCATCCACACAAGTACACTACGATATAAATCTCTTTACAAGGACAAATTAAACTTATTCATAGACTGGATGCCTTCAAGACTTGATGCGCTTCTCCGTCCCATATCACCTTCGCAACCACGTTGGACACCTTCAAATAACTATACAACGCAAGTGCTTTCTTGCGTCTCAGTATCCTCTCGATCTTACTTGTCTCGTGACCAGTCCATTAGCCGCATAACACAAAATACGAACTCTACCACTCGAAACGCTCGTAGTATGAAGATCAAACATCTATACTGCAACACTAAACAATATTAAATAGACATATAGATGTATCATTTTTTGTTCTCAAACTTGGGTGTAACGTAGGGTTTGGGAAGATTTAAATTTCATTTTTGAAAAAAAAAAACTCTCTGAAAACTGATGCCAAGCCGAAGTATTTATAGGAAACATGAATTTTGAGGCGGCACGTTTTTTGAGTTAGGCAGTTCGAACAAGAAACAAGGTTCACTTGAACGATAATAACAATCTTGTTCGAACCAAACAAGGTTGTTCCAATGACATAGTTATTCTCATTTGACAGAGATCGAATAAGCTTTAAACGATATTGCTCTGATAAGCAGAGAAATGTCGTTTGAAGTCTGTTTGAATTTCATTTAAACGAGATGCCTAAACTGGTTTAAACATTGTGAAAAACTCATTCGAACGAAATGGATAACCTCATTTGAACGACAATGAAAGTTTTTTCTAAAGAAATTAAACCCAAAAATATTTTTTCTTTTATAATCATTTTACGAAAAAATGCCTCAAAACATTTTATAAACAAATACCCAAGTGTATCAAGGGATCAAACATAAATATGCATTTATACCTCATCGAGATCCCTCGGATGATGAAGATAAAATTCAGTAAGAAACACGATGTGAACTCGATATTGCTTTAACTTGGCCATTATGGTCTTCAATCACACATCACAAGATTGAAGGGTAAACAACTGAACTCCTAACAACCTATGACTTAACAAATTTTTTCCTTACAAATCTACCCCTTTGGATATTTTGGGATAAAACTCAAAAACAAAAACCCTATTGGGCCATCAAGCTCACTAAGACTCAATCCCAACCCCAAAAGAAAAAAGTACAGATGTCTGACTGATCGAAATTTGAGTAGCTTTTGCCCTTGTGAAATTCTGTCGCATCGTTCTTAAACCTTCACAGTTAATCACACCTTTCAAATGCAACTTGGATATAACAATATAAACTAACATATGAAAAACCCTCCCCTTTTTCTAACAATCTCCACCTAAGATATGACGTCTCTCCCTAAGGTAAAAATCTCCCCCCGTATTAAAGAGTTAGATACCATTTATCCCCCTTTTTGTATAAGAATAGACATAAAATAAAATTCATAATAATAAAACTCCCCCTCAATGTAACATATGTAAGCATTAAGGAAAAACAGTAATATCATGGAGTGATGTGAAGTGTATCATGCAACGACAAACTACTTTGCAACACAATCACACATAATCCAAACAATGAACATAAGATACCAAATTTGAGGCATAAACAATATACTAATGATAGAAAGCAATGAAAAATATCAAAATGATAATACACAATACCAATATGAAGGGGCATGAACTAGCAACAAACGAAATATGACCCAATAACTCAAAAATGTCCAAGGAGTTCTATTTGATCGAAAAAACTTAACAACTTTAGTTTAACCTCAAGGTGACAAATAAAGAACTCATAAAGAAAAAACATACACAATTCACACTAGCATAAAAAATATTAATGATTCTCGGATCAATAGTGTCAAACATTAAGTTCAACTATGACTCATTGTGCAAACCCATTAATCTGTAACTTAACACCCTATATATATATATATATATATATATATATATATATATATATATATATATATATTATATTTCTTTTGAAGATACTAAATTTTGAAGAATCAATACAAAAATTTGGCCTTGGCAATTTTTCTTTTCTTTTACCTCTCTTTTCTTTTAGGCTCTTTCCAACGGTGGCCTTTTACGCAAAGGAGATTTCTCCTTTCGTAGCGCCTTCCCATTGCACACTCATACTTTTATCAAATAAGATCAAACTCATACAATGATTCTTACATGCACAAATCCCCCATAGTCAAATATATTACGTATATATGACAAGATTGATAAGAGTACACCTCACTTAGCTTGTGTAACATATGAAGTTATAATCCCAAAGAGCTCATGCAAAGTGTGTACGAAGACATATACAAAGTGAATCCATCAAAGCAAACGGTACTTAGGTCGCGCAGTCGCGGGACGCCGGGTTTGAGAATAGGACTAGGATTTTAAAGTAGGAACACTTAGGCTTAAAAACGTGCCGTGGGGGAGAGGAAGCCACCAGCAACCACCAAACGGCACCACAAGGGCCACGAACACTTCATGTGCGTACAACATAACATATAACAACCGGTTTCTCAGTCTCAATACGACCGGTTTGAGAATATGACCCAAATTTGAGAGTAGGAACACTTAGGCTTGAAAACGTTCCGCAAGGGGGAGGACACCCCCCCCCCCCACACACACACACAAAATGGCATCATGTGTGGCAATAACATCTCATGCACGTCCAACATAACACATAGCAACCGATCTCATAGTCGCGGGACTCCCGATTTGAGAATTGGACCCAGATTTGAAAATAGAAACACTTTGTCTTAAAAATGTGCTGCGAGGGGGAAGATGCCACCAACCCCCCTCCCCCCTCAAATGGCACCGTGGGTGGCATGAACAGCTCATGCACATCCAACATAACACGTAGAAATCGGTCTCACATTCACGGGACATTCGATTTGAGAATAGAACCCGAATTTTAAATTAGGAACACTTAGTCTTGAAAAAGTTTCGCGAGGGGGCGGATGCCATCACCCACCCACACACCCAAAAATGTCACTGCGGGTGGCACGAACAGCTCATGCACGTCCAACGTAATACATAACAATCATTCGCGCAGTCGCGGTGCACCTGATTTTGGAATAGGACCCAAGTTTAAAAATAGGAAAACTTAGGCTTGAAAACGTGCCGCGCGGGTAAGGGAGCCACCAACCCACCCTCCCCAAATGGCACTGCTAGTGGCACAAACATCTCATGCGTGTCCAACGTAACACGTAGCAACCGATCGCGCAATCATAAAAATCCTGGTTTGATAATAGGACCCGGATTTGAGATTAGGAACACTTTGGCTTGAAAACATATCGCAGGGGGGACGACATCACCCCCCCAATGGTACTGTGGGCGGAACGAACAGCTCGTGCACGTACAACATAATAAGTATCAATCGGCCGCCCAGTCACTGGACACCCGATTTGAGAATAGGACTCGAATTTGAGAGTAGCAACACTTAGGCTTGAAAATGTGCTGCGAGGAGGCGGACTCCACCAACAACCCGCAAAGGGCACCGCGGGTGGCATGAACAGCTCGTGCGTGTCCAACATAACACGTAGCCGCCGGTCACGCAGTCGCAGGACGCCCGGTTTGAGAATAGGACATGGATTTGAGAGTAGGAAGACGTAGGCTTTAAAGCATTTCTTGAGGGGGAGGACGCCCCTCCACCCTCCCCCAAACGGCACCCATTTTTGACGAATTTTAGGGCCCCCAAATTATATATATATATATATATATATATATATACCAATCGACACACACAACAAGTAAGTACCTAAATAAAATCGACACACACACACACACCAAGTAACTAGATAATATCAATCGACACAAATCAAACAACTCTTCAAATACCCCAATTCTCACACAAATTAGCAAAAAACCCTCTTATATAAACCCATAATAACCCACGCATATCTGTTAACTCAAACACACACAGGATAGCAGTCGATAGAGAAATCGAAAATAGCCCTGAGGAAAGAAAAAAAATTGGAACGGTAGCTTGATAGTGTTGGAGCCTTAGAGGAATCGGAAGCCGTGAGGTAACTTTCGTTATTTGGAATAGAGGTTTTTTAAACCCAATAGTTTTTTTAACCCAAGCCATGAGATACCTGTTTATCTATTCCAAAGGCAAAGACTCTTGTCTTTTCATATAACTGTTAATCTATTCCATTCATAGAACTAATATCTTTCATTGCATATAATTGTTTATTTATATAACTGTTACTCCTATTCTAATTTCTATGTTTTCTAAAATTATAATTCTTCTATTACTTTTATTTAACAAAACATTATTTTCTTTTAAAAATTTATTAATAAAACATGGTCACTTCTATATTTTTCTTACTAATTTCATAAACATATTTTGCTTTTGTTTTATTTTTAAAAATTATATATTTTTTATTTCAATTGATTGATATTTTACTATTTGACATAGGTTTATTTTTTGGGGGTAAGAGCTGATTTACTTGGATATTTTGTGCTTGAAATATCGTATAATTCGCCAATTAGGTTCCATTGTTCAAATTTATCTATTATCAATTGGGTGTTAATTATTCGTGTATAGTCATGCCTCCTAGAAAGTATGAGTCTGGAGCTGTAAAAAGAAAGAAAAAAATAAGAAGTTAAAAAAAATTCTCAATCTAAAAAAGGAGCCATTTATAAGTTTTTGGCGAAAAAAAGTTCAAATAATGATGATGATAATGAAGAAGGATTAAACAAAGAACTTGAAGACATATTTGATGAAGAAGATAATCAACTTGGGGGTAAGAATGTTAATATGACTAGTAATGAGGGTGATAAAAATGACGAATATGGGAAACTAATGAGTGCGATAAAAAAGAAGAATATGGACCACAAAATATTTTTGATCCTGGAAATTGGGACAAGATTGATCAAAATTTGATAGACTTTTTGGTAGAAAAAAAATCCTTTTAGAGTGCATATTGATTTTCCTAAAGACAATGACGGTAGACATTTTTCTTCTATACACTACGCTCGACAATGGTTAAATGGGGAAAAGCATGATAGGAGATGGCTTATATATTCAATCACATTGGATAAAGTGTTTTGTTTTTGTTGTAAATTGTTCAAGAAAGATGGGAATAACAATCAATTGTCTAGTTAGGGTTTTAAATACTGAAAAATTCTTAGTCATAGGCTTCAAAGTCATGAAGAAAGTAATGAACATATTAGTTTCATAACAAAATGGATTGAATTGGAAATGCGATTACAAAAGCTTGAAGTCATTGACAAGAGTGTGCAAGAATTAATAATCAAAGAGAGAGAACATTGGAGATAAGTACTTTTAAGGATAATTATTGTTGTTAAAACACTTGCTAAAAATGGGTTGGCTTTTCGTGGCAATAATGAGAAGATTTACGAAGAGAGCAGTGGAAATTTTTTAAGCTTGATTGAAATGATTGCCGAATTTGATCCAATAATGAAAGAACACATCAGGAGATACCAGAGTGGTGAAGTTCATAAGCATTATCTTAGTCACAATATCCAAAATGAACCGATACAATTATTAGCAAGTGAGATTAAAAGTGCAATGATGAAAACTATCAAAGAATCGAAATATTTTTCAATTATACTTGATTGTACTCCTGATGCAAGTCATGGAGAACAAATGTCACTTGTAATACGATGTGTGGATGTTTCAAATAAACTAATAAAGGTGAAATAATTCTTTTTAGAATTTTTAGTGGTTGATGATACATCAGGATTAGGACTTTTCAATGAACTTGAACGTGTTTGGGGGGTTTTAGGGCTAGATATTTGTGATGTAAGAGGACAAGGTTATGATAACGGATCCAATATGAAAGGAAAAAATAAAGGTGTGCAAAATAGACTACTCAATGTAAATTTGAGAGCTTTTACACACCATGTGGTTACCATAGTCTTAATCTTGCGATTTGTGATATGGCAAATTGTTGCATTAAAGCTATATCTTTTTTTGGGGTGGTACAACGTTTATATACATTATTTTCTTCTTCTACAAAATGGTGGGATGTTTTAAAAGAACATGTACAAGGTGGTCTCACGCTTAAGTCATTGTCACAAACACGTTGGGAAAGTTGTGTTGAAAGTGTTAGAGCAATCATATATCAACCTATGAAGATTAAAGATGCATTAATTCATTTGGCCAATATCGATGTAGATCCAAAAATTAAAAGTGAATCTGGGTCCTAGCAGCAAATTAGACGGAGAATTTTGAATATTTATTAGGCATGGTTATTTGGCACAATATATTATTTACTGTTAATTCTGTTAGCAAATTTTTACAAAAGGAGGACATGCAGATTGATGTTGCTATACTTCAATTGAAAGGGCTTATTTCATATTTTCAAAATTATAGAAACACTGGTTTTTAGGAAGCCATGGATGAAGCTACAGGGATTGCAACCGAAATGGTAATTGAAGCTGTTTTTAAAGAAAAGCGTATCATTCATAGAAAGAGGAAGTTTGATGAGAGCGCAAGCGAAGAGGATACACTTTCATCTGAAGAATCATTTAAAGTCCATTACTTCTTATATGTGGTGGATCAATCTATTTATTCACTTAATAGTAGATTTGAACAGTTTCAACATTATGAAAAAATCTTTGGGTTTTCATTTGATCTCGAGAAGTTGAACTCTTTATTGGTTGAAGATTTGAATACTCGTTGCATCACTCTATAAGCTTTTTTAAATCATGGCAGCCATTATGATATTGAGGGGACATATTTATTTTCAGAGTTAAAGTTGTTGAGAGAGTTTTTACCAAAAGAGTCTAAAAGTGGGGTTGATGTGTTGAACTATTTGCAAAGGTTGGATGGTACTTTTCCAAATGCGTGGATTGATTATCAAATATTACTTACCATTTCCGTCACTGTTGCCTCTGCGAAAAGAAGTTTTTCAAAGTTGAAGTTGATCAAATCTTACCTTTGGTCAACTATGTCTCAAGAACGATTGAATGGATTGGCTATATAATCAATTGAGAAAGACATGGTGGAGGCGCTTGATTATGGTGAGTTAATTTATCACTTTGCTTCAAAAAATGCGAGAAGAGCTCACATCAAATGATATGTTGTTATGCTTTCTTAATTTGTTTTTCTTTTGAGAAAGAGAGTATAAGAGTGTAATTTGTAGATATTTATGCTTGATAATGATAGAAAAGTATTTTTTTTAGTAATATTTTTTTTAATTTATAAATTAGAAAAATAAATATATTATTATATATAGGGCCCCCACTTCAAGAGTTCGCCTCGGGCCCCTAATATCTTGGGGCCAAACTGCTGATAACATACTGTAAAATAAAGAGGATATGTAAAACTTATGTGTGATAAACATTCGAATACATGCACAAATTCCAACCACAAACTTATTTAATTAAAGTCAATTTATGAATCAAATTAATTCAGCTCTTAACATTAACTAGCTACGTGCGTGCAGTGTCAAACCAACATAAATAAAATATGTGACACAAATTTCAGGAAAAATCCCCCCAGGAAAAAACCTCTTTATTTCACTATAATTGTAAATCGCAACTTACACGGTTATAATGAAATACAGTTGATTGACACACGAATACCCGCAGGCGTCGTTTGACGTCGTCAGCAATGAATTACGTGCATCAATCCACAAGAATCGCAGTTCTAACTTCAGTAAAGATCCACATGTAGAGAACCTCAATGACACGCAACCATATGATGTAAATATCCTCTCCACAAAGTATGAACACCAGCAAAGTGTGTTCTCAAACTCCAAAATAATTCACACGAATAATTGGAACTTTTGTGAATTGAAAAAATAAAAGAGATTAAACTCTAAAAGAAGAAGCCAAAAGGTTCTGTTGATTTCGCACTGTTTGTAGAATGTTAAAATGTACAGACTTCTTGTGGAAAACAGAGGTGAAGAGTCCATTAAATAGAAAACTTAAGACGACAGGTGGTTCGAGCGAGACACGCTGTCGTTCGAGTGACACGCTTAGTATCGCGCGAGACAGCATGTCGTTTGGACGACATACGGTGTCGTTCGAACGAGACCCATAAAATAATATATTTTTTTCTCGTTTATTCGTTCAATAAATGCACCACCTCAAACACTCCGAAAAATAAAATTTTGACGAAAAACATTTAAATCTCCGCTCTAAAACTGACAAAATATATTATGAAAAATATCCCAATATCCTAAGTGAAATATTAAGGAATTAAAGACACAACTTTACCAAATTGATTTTGCGGAGGATTAATTGTTGATAAAGCTTGATATTCGGACCGTATCATTACATATTTTATCTTGAACATCTTCGACGGTTGTATCAGTATACGACATACTTAATTGTGATGGATAATGTCCTTACAAATCTTCCCCTATGTCTATGCCGATAAAAAATAAAAAATATTTGAATTATCAATTTAAAAAATGACCTATACAAATCTACCCTCCCATAAACTTCAAAAGTGGAAAGATAAAAATGACAAGTCTTCAAACTTTGCTTCAACAATCAACTTTTCAAAACTTCAAGCTTTTCTCATCAGGGTGTGCAACATAATGATCTTCAATTATACCTGCACGCATGAGACAAAGCAAATACCTCGTGACGTATAGAGTTTGAAATAATATAAAGCATAAACATGAAAGTATAATCAAACTCCCCATAAGGTCATAATTATTTCTCCCAATTTTTATTTGTCCGAAATAGACAAGGAAAAGAATAAAACACATAAATCCAATCGAGATGTCACAGTGAACCAAGGAAAATAAGCTATTTTTTATTTTTCAATTTTTTCATACAAAAAATGCAAAAAAGATGTTACAAAAATCACACACCATGGACTTATACTAAGATAACCAAATCAAGGAAACATAATGAATGGGTGTGAAAAAATTCGATAAGAAAATCGACTCAATCATGACATGTGTGCAAGATGCATAAGTGTACTCCTAACGAATGAACATCAAAATAGTCCTTAGGTATATGATTGTTGAATTTAGATGACACCATCTTAATCATATCAACAAATCAAAGTATAAATAATTTTCACACCAATAACGTCCAAAACTATGTAATGTTTTTTCACGACTTTTCAAGGACGTGCAAACCATTTTTAAATTCCATCCAAACAACCTCATTAAAAGATAATGCTTTTTATTTTTCTTATGAGGTGATGAAGCTAAAACATATTGGCCCCTTTTTGGCATATATTTCTTTTTATCGCCTTTTAATTTTTTGGGGCTTTTTTAAACCTCATTGGACCCCGAATAATTTTCAATTCCTCACTTTTTAGGTCCATTTAAATGGTGGCTTTATCGCAAAGGAAAAAATAAAATACCTTTCGCCGCCCTTTTCTGTTTTTTAAAATTAATCACATAAACTCACAAACGATTTGTATCATGCACTACTTTTTGTCAAGTTTTATCGCATTTGGTTCATTGTATAGACATAATTTAGATGGAAACACTCAACCAATATGTGATAGACAAGAAAAAAAGTCAAACAAATCCATGCATGTGTGCAATAAAGGACAAACGAGTCAAACGGGTAGGAAACAACACTATATCATCTCAAAGACTCCAAATTTTGTAAAGCACATGAATGACACAACATATTATCTCAAAAGACTATCAAACAGTCACATGGATATGGAATAAAATTGTGACTCAGTCATCCTAAGTGCCCATTAATATACGGTGTAAATAAAATACATAACTCTTTTTGGATTTTTCAAAAAATTTATCAAAACAAATGAAAATCTTTTTGTATTTTTCAAACACTGTTTAGAATCAACCCATCACTACCAAATAATATAGCAATATGAACCCAAGGACTGCAAAAAGAAATTCTCCAGGGGTCACTCGAACAAAGTGCCATGTCACTCGAACGACAAGCGTTCTCATGAGAAGCAGTTTGGCGCGACAGTAGACGTCGCTCGAACGAAAACTTATCTCATTTGAACAATAATTTTTTTTTCACAGATTTCCCAGAATGTCACGCAGTTTTATCCAGTGAATTTTTTTCGTGAAAACAGTTCTTGGAATAGGCAAACATAGCTAAAACAGTAGCAACAATAAGAAAACAATGTAAACTACAAAATGATACATACTAGCAATATGCAAAAATGTCATCATGTAAATCATCCTATGCTAGCAAAAAGTCTAGATCTCATCCATTAGGTGCGAAGGAGTTTTTCAAAGATGGTGACATCTTTTGAAATAACTCTATTAAATCATGTGAAGTCTTCACCAAAAACTTTACTTGCTCACGAATATGTGCAAACTCTCTATCATTATGTGCAAGCAAAGTATCACGAGTGGGTGCATGTGTGCGAACATGTGTAGAATCAAAGCGTGACACATTACCCAACTTAAAATAAAACTTCCTAATGTGTCCTCTCTTTTTGTAATGGGAGCAAACATAAATAGCCCTAGGTACACCTCTCTCAAAATGTCTAGGACGTGCTCTTCTCACGGGTACGGGACACCTAGGTGGGTCGGGTCGAGAGTCATTTGGATCTAACACTAAAGTAGGAATCGGCTCGGGTGCAACATGTGAAGTGGACGCACAGTCATGACTTATTCCTAAGATCTCACCACTACCCAAAATGGGATCGAGAACTATCTTTCCAACCTTCTTAGATACGTTCTCCAAAGTGACTTTATCCTCCAGGGCGTGCTTAAGATCTTTCTTTAATTGTGACACGCGAGCTATAAGTTCACTCTTTTCCATATTCAAGACGATCAACTGCTCACTCAAACTAATCTTCACCTTCTCAAGTTGACTTGCCGTAGCCTCAAAATATCTCAAACTCACAAACTTTTTCTCCAAATCTCTCACCTTAAGACCTAACTTCATATTCAATTTTTTAGTCTTTAAGGTCTCGGCGTACAATTCTCTAAAAGCAATCTGGGGCTCACTTTCATCTCCGCTTTCACACTCGTTCTCAGACTCACTACAAACACTCAAATCCACCTCGGGGGTCTCAGGTGCACAAGTGCCCTCATCGTTGTGGGACATAGTGGGTGTGCTCTCGTGACTGACTAAAACAGCAATACACTTTCCTTGTGAAGACTCATCCTCCAAATCTTTCACATCTTCCTCACTATCACTCAGGGTCGCTGGCATATCAACTTTCTTTTTCTTTCTCCTAAGTCTAGTGGGACACTCAAACGACGTATGCCCTCTCCCCTCACACTCAAAACATTTTAAAATATCAAAATTTTCTTCACCCCCTTTATATTTCTCACCGTTTTCTTTGGAATTGTCCTTCTTTTTATTTTTCTCTGAAAACTTTTTATTGGAAGAATTTTGTTTCAAAAACTGGAGGAACTTTTTGAAATTCTTTGTAAGCAGGGCCATATCAAAATCAGACTCGTCCTTAGACTCGGACTCACAAAAACTCATTTTCTTTTTCGTATCACTCCCGAGCACTTCCTTTTCCTTCCTAGTTTGGGCTTTAAGTGCTATCCCTCTATCTTTAGGTTTGACAGTGTCGGGGAACATGTCAATTTTGTACGTCTGGAGGTCTCCTACCAACTCTTTTAATTTCAGACGGCTCAAATTTTTCAAGGTGTTCAAAATAGCTACTTTTGGGGTAAAACGTTTAGGCAGCGATCTTAAAATCTTTTTAAGCACTCGTGCATCAGGTATAAGCTCACCAGGATTACAACTAGTGTTGACAATATCAGACAAACGGGCATAAAACTCGTCAAAACACTCAGTCTTTAACATAGTGATCATCTCGAATTGAGTGGTCAAATTTTGAATTTTAGACTCTTGACCACGTTAGTGCCTTCGTGGGTGAGTTGCAAAATATCCCTCGCTTCTTTAGACGTGGTGCACGTTATAATACGCCAGAACTAGTCAGGGGTGACGTGTACGGAAATTGCACTAAGCCCTCGTGAATTGTAAGTGCTCCACCTAAACTCTTCCTCAGTACAATCTAACACATGTTTTAAATTAGTGACATTATTCGTGGTGACAGTGGGAGGATTCCAACCTCTTTCACAAATGACCCAAACCCTTTCATCGATTGCTTTTAAATGTGATCTCATGTGGGCTTTCCAGTAAGCATAATTAGACCTGTAAAAAATTGGCAACCGATTATATAAGCTTTCACTTGGAAACATTGCGACAATTTTAAAAATATAATTTTTCAAAAAAATCAATATCACACAACTTTGCGAAAAATAGGAATACGCGATAAATCAGGTAACCTGCTCTGATACCAATTTGTAAAACTTATGTATGATAAAGTTTTGAATGGATGCGCAAATTCCAATCACAAACTTATTTAATTAGAATCAATTTATGAATCAAATTAATTCAGCTCTTAACATCAACTAGCTATGCGCGTGCAGTGTCAAACCAACATAAATAAAATATGCGACACAAATTTCAGAAAAAATTCCCTCAGGGCAAAACCTTTTTATTTCACTATAATTGTGAATCGCAACTTACACGTTTATAATGAAATACAATTGGTTGACACACGAATACCCGCAGGCGTCAGTCGGCGTCGTCAGCAATGAATTATGTGCAGCGATCCACAAGAATCGTAGTCCTAACTTCAGGAAAGATCCACACGCAACGAACCTCAATGACACGCAACCATATGATGTAAATATCCTCCCCACAAAAGTATGAACACCAACAAAGTGTGTTCTCAAACTCCAAAACAATTTACATGAATAATTGGTACCTTTGTGAATTGAAAAAACAAAAGAGATTAAACTCTAAAAGAAGAAGCTAAAAGGTTCTACTGATTTCACACTGTTTGCAGAATGTAAAAATGTACAAACTTTTTGTGGAAAACGGAGTTGAAGAGTCCCCTAAATAGAAAACTTAAGGCGACGGGTCGTTCAAGCGAGACACACTGTCGTTCGAGTAACGTAAGCTGTCGTTTGAAGTATCGCGCGAGACAACATGTCGTTTGAATGACATATGGTGTCATTCGAACGTGACCCATAAAATAATATATTTTTTTCTCATTTATTCTTTCAGTAAATGCACCGCCTCAAACACTCTAAAAAATAATTTTTTGAAAAAAAACATTTAAAGCTCCACTCCAACACTTAAATTTTTTTTGTTTGTGAAAAATATCCCAATATCCTAAGTGAAGTATTAAGGGATTAAAAACACAACTTTACCAAATTCATTTCGCGGAGGCTTGATTGTTAATTAAGCTT
The DNA here is from genome assembly GCA_949130495.1 of Sambucus nigra. NCBI lineage: Eukaryota > Viridiplantae > Streptophyta > Magnoliopsida > Dipsacales > Adoxaceae > Sambucus > Sambucus nigra. The sequence goes on from OX422220.1 coordinate 252,711,397, forward strand.
GATATTCAGAACGTCTTATTGCATATTTGATCTTGAACATCTTCGACGGTTGTATCAGTATACGACATACTTAATTGTGATGGAGGGAAAGTTTCTTTATTTCATTGATGTGTGTCTATATTCAATGGGTATGCTCCCTATTTATAGTACAAATGATGGTATCTCAAGAGACCCTTGGAATACGAGTGGACTGAAATACAAGTCACTACACCAAAAACATCAATTTGGCACACCTTGATATTAAAAATCTGGCACAGCTTAAAATTGTGCCAAATTCTGGCACGGTTTAATAACAATTTGGCACACTTTAAAACCATGCCAAAATTTGGCACTATTTTTAAGTGTGCCAAAATTGAGGACACTTGCTAAAATATAAATACCCTTAGGTTTTATTTTTTCACAATTTTTTCCCACAACTTTCCCCCCATTTCTGAGTCTCTCTCTCTCTCTCAAAGTTCCCTCGAGACCTTTCATTCTCTCTCTCCCTCTCCCCATCCGGTGTCCCCCACTTCTTCTTATTCTCCTCACTTAGGTCGGCGGTCGATCTAAGTGATTGATTTATAGCCACCACCTAGAGCTACCGCCTCATCCCCATTCCTAAACCTCATCTGCCATCTCAGCTGGCCCTGCTTGCATGATCTGCCTCATTTACTGCGATCGTGCCAACTCTCTCCCTCTCTCTCCACGCAAAAATCTACGGTCAGATCTCTGTTTCCGCTCAGCTCTCCCTTTCCGGCTCAGGTAATTATTTTTAAAAGCAATGAGTGTATTTTTTTTAAAAGTAATGTGTATTTCCGCTCAGCTCTCTCCCTCTCTCGGGTAAGTTTTTTATCTGTTGCTTCTACTTCTTTAAAGTTTGGGCATAAGCTATCTAAAGCTTTCTTGTTGCCAATTGATATCCAGCTTGTATATATGTATCTAAATAGATTACATTGGTTGCTTGATTTTTAATTTTGATTGTTTCATTGATTAATTAGCATCAAGTAGTTCTATAATTTTGTGTGGTTTTCAGTCACTAGCGGAAGAGATTAGACATATGCTACAAAAATAACTAAAATACTTCATATATTGATTGCAATGGAGATATACAGTCAACTAACCAATCCATCAACTATTATTCTATGGTTGGTATAATATTGCCACTCGATTCTACTAGCCAACATGTTTGACTTCTTTTTCATTTGATTTTGATCAAATATCTTCGTTCATTTTTTGAGAAGTTGAAATTAGGTTAGATTTGCATGCATTGAAAGATTTGTTTTCTAATTATGCCATTTTCTCTTTATATGTCTCCATTTATGGGTTATGCAGAAAAAGGCCATCTGAGATTGAAATTGGATTGGGTCCATATGGGGAGTTACGGTATCCCTCGTATCCTGCAAAGTGTGGTTGGAAATATCCTGGTATTGGTGAATTCGAGGTATATATATATATATATATATATTCAAAATTAATGGTGCATTTTATTGGTATACCTAGGAAATTAAAAAGAAAACACTCAACATAAATTGCTATTTTCACTATTTTTCATCTCTTTGTGTGTTTGATTATAGTGGTGAAAATTGTGTTTTTAACACATATTGGAAAAAATAAACCTGTTGGGTTGGGGTGGGGGAAGTTAGGAAATTTTATCAATTGAAAATGAGAAAAAGTGAAGCTTTACCAAGTTGTATCCAAGGGGAGGTGAAACAATTTTTATAATAAATGTGGTATCAAACACTACCAAAAGTTGGAAAGTATGAAATTGTGTGTTTAATTTGCAACATTTACAATGAGAAATATGTAAGATTTCATATTGTTTAACTTTATTTATGTGTATTTTTCGTGGAAATAGTCTAAAAACAGCATGGCAACAAAGCATTTTTCCAATCATTGGGACCTTGGGCACTTGCATGGAAAATTTATGTTATCGTACACACCCTAAGTGAGTCACAATAGAGAGAGGACGGATGGGAGAATGATTTTGTTCTTTACAGATATTAATTTTCCTCCGATATTTTCTTCTTTCTTAAATTTGCCACATTATCTCCGTTAAAGGGAGAAAACCTAAACCAGCACCCAAATGACCCAGTAAGAGGCACGAACACCTCGTACGGAACCATTGTAACTTGTAGCAACTGCCCGCATAGTCACGGGTCTCTCGGTTTGAGAATATGGCGATAATTTACAAAAATCAACACTTAGACTTAAAAACAAGTCGTTAAAGGGTGAAAACCTAAACCATCCCCCAAACGTCCCAGTAAGAGACATGAACACCTCGCACGATAACAATGTAACTTGTAGAAACTGACCACGTAGTCACGGGTCTTCCGATTTGAGAATATGACGATAATTTGCAAAAATCAACACTTAAACTTAAAAACAGGCCGTTAAAGGGTGAAAACCTAAACCAGCCCCCAAACGACTGTAAGAGGCACGAACACCTCGTACGGGACCATTGTAACTTGTAGCAACTGCTCGCATAGTCACGGGTCTCTCGGTTTGAGAATATGACGATAATATCAAAATATATAGATTAGGCTTAAAAATAAGCCGTTAATGGGTGAAAACCCAAACCACCCCCCAAACGGACCCGTAAGAGGCACAAACACCTCACACGGGACCAATGTAAGTTGTAGGAACTGATCGCGTAGTCACGGGTCTCCCGGTTTGAGAATATGACGATAATTTGCAAAAATAACACTCAGACTTAAAAATAGGTCGTTAAAGGGTGCAAACCTAAACCAGCCACCAAACGTCCCCGTAGGAGGCACGGACACCTCGCACGGGACCAATGTAACTTGTAGGAACTGACCGCCTAGTCCCGGGTCTCCCGGTTTAAGAATATGACGATAATTTGTAAAAATCAACACTTAAATTTAAAACACAGGTCGTTAAAGGGTGAAAACTCAAACCAGCCCCCAAACGACCCCGTAAGAGGCACAAACACGTCGTATGGGACTAATGTAAGTTGTAGGAACTGATCGCGTAGTCACAGGACTCTCGATTTGAGAATATAATGATAATTTGCAAAAATCAACACTTAGACTTAAAAACAAGCCGTTAAAGGGTGAAAACCTAAACCATCCCCCAGACGTCCCCGTAAGATACACGAACACCTCGCATGGGACCAATGTAACTTGTAGGAACTGATCGCGTAGTCACGAATCTCCCGGTTTGAGAATATGACGATAATTTACAAAAATCAACACTTAAATTTAAAAACAGGTCGTTAAAGGGTGAAAACCCAAACCAACCCCCAAACGACCCCGTAAGAGGCACGAACACCTTGTACGGGACCAATGTAAGTTGTAGGAACTGATCGCGTAGTCACAGGACTCCCGGTTTGAGAATATAATGATAATTTGCAAAAATCAACACTTAGACTTAAAAGCAAGCCGTTAAAGGGTGAAAACCTAAACCATCCCCCAGACGTCCCCGTAAGAGACACGAACACCTCGTACGGGACCAATATAACTTGTAGGAACTGACCGCGTAGTCACGGGTCTCCCAGTTTGAGAATATGATGATAATTTGCAAAAATCAGCACTTAAACTTAAAAATAGTCCGTTAAAGGGTGAAAACCTAAACCAGCCCCCAAACGACCTCGTAAGAGGCTCGAACACCTCGTACGGGACCATTTGTAACTTGTAGAAACTGCTCGCATAGTCACGGGTCTCCCGATTTTGAGAATATTGCGATAATTTGTAAAAATCAACACTTAGACTTAAAAACAAGCCGTTAAAGGGTGAAAACCTAAACCTGCCCCCAAACGACCCCGTAAGAGGCACAAACACCTCGTACGGAACCAATGTAACTTGTAGCAACTGACCGCGTAGGCACGGGTATCCCAGTTTGAGAATATGACGATAATTTGAAAATTTGTATATTAGGCCTGAAAACAAGCCGTTTGAGGGTGAAAACCCAAACCAACCCCCAAACGGTCCCGTAAGAGGCACGGACACCTAGCTCGGGACTAATGTAACTTGTAGGAACTGACATCGTAGTCACGGGCCTCTCAGGTAGTCATAACTTGCGTAAGATTTTTAATTTTAGAATATAATAATTGCCACTCCTATATGTAATTTTTAGCTTGAATGAACTTTTTTTTATAAATTACTTGGTTAATAATATCGTATCTTTTTTGTATCCTATTTTTTTTACAGGGTAACATTTTATCGTTAACATTTATTCACCGGGATCACACAGAGAACTCAATGGTTTACAACAAAGGGTTTATTCATGATTCTATTTTTTTGTGTTATGGCCGTGCGGGTATTTGTGGTTTTATTTTAAACTTTTATAGCCGTGGGGGCTTTTGTAAGTTTATTTTTTATATTTTGTGGCCGTGCGGGCTTTATGTTATTCAAGTTTTATATTTGCAGATTTTAGAATGTCCAGAAAATAAAGAAAACTTTGCCCAATTTTTTTTGGTCTGTGAACTACTAAAGACTTGTAATATTTTGAAGTTTGTATGTACATTAGTTTATCAACAACGTGCAAGATTTGCAATTTGTGAATTTTCTAGTTTTCAAATATTTTTTTTTTCTTTTATCCAAAAATTTGGCGCAGTTCAAAACCGTGCTAAAAGTGTATCAAATTTTGGTACGGTTTCAAACTGTGCCAAATTTTATCAAAATGTGCTCAATTTGGCACAGTTCAAAACTGTGCCAAAAGTGTGACGAAAACATCAAATTCTGGCACGGTTTAAAAGTGTGCCAGAAGTGTTCCTGTTTGTCAAATCTGACACACTTTTAAACCATAAAAAAAATAGCCATTTTGAAACACTTGATTCTGGCACAGTTCAAAACCGTGTCAGATTTGATCTGCCACAGTTTTAAACCGTATCAGATTCCTGTTTTTGGTGTAGTGAGTGAACATCCACTTAATAAACATTTTATAACATAACACAGTAAAATCAAGCTTTGTAAGATTCGACATAATAATAAATTATTTGAGATAACAAACAACAAGCTTTGATTAAAAATAACAAAATTTTCTATAATAAAAGAAAATATATAGCATGTCATAGGAAAAGATATAACATGCTCATATATGCTTATCGTTAAATAATATCAGAGATCAAGATATGGTAAAACTAATCAAATATATCTCATAGAATGAAAAGTAAGTTAAATATAATAAATTTGTCACGTAAAAAAAAAAGTTACCAACTATAGTTGAAACAAATATTGGATATGATTTTAGCAGCGACTTAGATGATCAACTAACTTGAAAAATTGTGTTGAATACAATGGAATTTGAACACAAATATATCAGAATCTTCAAGACTGCATTGTAATCCATCTATCCTAAATTAAGACTCCATATTCATTTTTTGCATAAATTTAAGATACACTTAATCAACGGACAAGATCGATCCTTATCAACAATGGTGAAATTTGGTTTGTGGGCTATGTCCTAAAAGAGAAAGTGAACTTTAAATTTGTGACAACCCAAAATAAAATAATTGACTTTTAATTTGGGATAAATGCATTATTTATTTAACTTGTATCTTTCAAAATATAAATAAGAGAGAATATTTATAGGTAAACGCAAGTTGTAGTGTTAACATGGTGAGTTACCAAATGACTTTGATTTGTCGTGTATCTAACTTTGATGTGTGTGTTTCTACTTTGCATGCTTAACACCTCACGCTTCGAGCACGACATTTTGACAGTTCGATATTTATAACAAATTTGAATATATAAAATATTATTTGTATAAAATTTAAATACATTTGTATGTTACATATAAACAAAAAAGAGAAGAAACTAATTTTTCAGTAAAAGTAGCTCTGATACAGGAAGATAAGAATGTTAATAAATTAAAAACACTCGGGAGTGACGACGGTAAGGTCTTGTGATAACGAGAAGTGAACAGTGTTCAACGCCGTCGCGTATCAACTGTCTGTTGCCTTTATTAACAGGTTCTGTGGAGAATAAAACGAAAAGATTTTGTTCTTTAGCGCCGTTAATATTATATTTATATTAAAAATTCGTTGCTTGGCCATTGGGCAATGGATCTGCAACTAGAGGTTTAACACCAGCTAAACCCTACTTGCAAATCCTTCACACTTCAATCCCCAAAATGAAGCCAAAAAACAACCTTCTTCGTAGCAGGAACCTCTTCAAGTACGTATTAATCGGCTTGATTACACTCCTCGCTTTAATTTGCATATACAACGGCTCAGCCCTCCCCCCTAGACCCAACGACGGCGTTTCTCTTGACGACGGCTCCGATCCAGTCATCGGTAACTTCCAACACAAACGTGATTATTTCGATGAATTGTTTGAAGACCAAGAGCACAATCCTGAAGTCCCCAAAAGCATACCTGTATGTAATCATAATGATAATTGTTTTTTCTTAAAAAGTTTTAGTCTTGTTTAGGGTGAATGGTTATGTGTTTTGTTTTGTTATAGGTATGTGATATGAGGTACTCGGAGTTGATACCATGTTTGGATAGGAATTTGATATATCAGTTGAAATTGAAGCCCAATTTGACGTTAATGGAGCATTATGAACGACATTGTCCGCCTCCTCAACGCCGTTATAATTGCCTCATTCCGCCGCCTCTTGGCTACAGGGTTAGTAAATATTGTTGCTCTTATAAAGGATTACAAAATATGAATTTTCAAGTTTGGGTTGTTACTACTTGTTGGTGCCAACATCTATCAAATCAGTGGAATCTAATGTAATATAAAAAGGGGCCTGTAAATAATAATCTTAATCCCTACCACTTTTAAAGTCTCCCAACATTTTTTGGGTTAAGCTAGAGTCCTCCCTTTAAAAATATTATAGGATGCGGTTGATTTGATTCAAGGCAATAAGTAAAACAGTGTTCCGGAGGTAAGTGAAGTGCCGCGGGAAGATTGAAAATAAAAAATAAAAAATGCCAAAATACGCCGAAAGACAAAAAAAATAAGGCTCGCGTGGCAAGGGAAGTGCCACAGGATCGTTGTTTTGCCACTTCCGGTTTAGGAGAATTGGTTGCATTTTATAACGCGGATAACTTTTGCAAATATGCTAACTGCTCTGAAGGCCAAAAGCACAAAATGAATCGGCAAAAATAGTATTTTGCAAATATGCCGACAGCCGTGGAGATGATCTCCATATTGTGTGGCAAAATGCCATATTAGTAGTTTGCATAATGTTTTTTAGCAAGCATGCATTCAAGAGCATGCATCATAATAGTATTGTGTCAAAATTTTGACAATAGTATCCCTGCCTTGTCATAATTTAACTGATGGGCGCACGGATGCTCAACCATCATTGGAGACCTTAGCGCATCATACCATTTGTTGTGCTAAGTTGTTATCCTAAATTGTAAAGATATCATGGTTTCAAACACGGGCCACTCAACTCAATCTCAAAATTATGGCTGTTGGCTAACATTCAATATGGACCACTCAAATCTCATTTTACCATTGGCTAACATTGAAACTCGGCCATTCAATATCATTTGAACCTAATTGCAAATCTGGACCATTCAATTTTGGCCGTTCATTACTAAAACATGTAAGACAGTTGTCCGTGCGGTACCCCAACTACTGCCCACAGGATGTTGCATCTTGTACCATGCTCTGGAGCAATTCCCAAATTTTGGTGTGATAAACTTAAACTGTTGGTTTAAACCAATTAATAAATATCACACAATTTGTCAAGTATAATTATGTGAGGTAGTCATATTATCAAAATATAACTATTAAAGATAGTTATATTATTATCACTCATTTATTGTTTTATTACACGCATGACCGGACACCTATGAAGCACGGACTTGACACGTAATACGGGATACGACTCGATTCGAGATACGGGATACGTGATTTTTCCAAAATGTAGGATACGGATACGCTAGGATACGTTAAATATTTATTATTTATTTTATATATATTAATGATAAACTTGATAAAATGAAACTAAAGCATTAAACACCATTATATTAAAGTGCTCAAATATGATGATTGTTGTCACCAAACAAACACCATTACAATAAAACAGTATTAACATAAAAGGTTGTTCCAACAAAAACATAAGGCAAAAATAAAGATAATATCCTTAGCATAAAATAAGATAGAGAGAAGCCTCCCGAGAGCATCCCGGCTTCGTAGTATCTCAATCACTAAGTAGACCCAATATCAATGACATCATCATCTCCGTTAACCACATCATCAAGTACCATAAAAAAGGATTCAAACAGTCAGATGTAAAGGTTAAAAATAACACAGCTAAGAGTGAAAACAGTTAAAGAAAACAATACAGTTAAAAACAACATAGATAAAAAAAAGAATGAAAAGATAAAAAAAGTTAAGAAAAAAATCAAAAAACAATACAACACAAGCAAAGAATGAAAAACAAACAACACAGTTAAAAAAAACATAGTAAAAGAAGAAAAATAATTAAAGAATGAAAAAAACACAGTTAAAAAAATAAAAAAAATAAAAAAAACACAGTTAAAAAAATAAAAAAAAAACGTATCCAAAACGTATCCTAACGTATCCCCAGCGTATCCCTAGCGTATCCTAACGTATCCTGGCCATTTAACAAATAAATAAAAATTAGGATACTCTAGGATTCGCGTATCCTAACGTATCCCGTATCCTATACGTGTCCAACAAAAATTCGCGACCTCCCGAGAGTATCCGTGCTTCATAGCCGGACACTACACACGAGTTTGGACTGCATACTGAACACCCCCTCATATTAGGGACCCCAAAAACTTATTTGTATTGTAAAGGAAGCATAAAATCTATTTTTTTTTCTCTCACCAGTCTGGAAGGGTTGGCTTACAAAAATGTTCAGTTTAGTTAGTTTTCCGTCCAATGAAGTCATTGTTAGAATTTCAGATCCCAATTATTATTGTTAGAGTTTCAGATCCCAATTAGATGGCCCACGAGTAGGGATGAAGTTTGGAAGGCAAACATACCCCATACACATCTTGCGCAGGAGAAATCAGATCAGAACTGGATGGTTGTGGATGGGGATAGGATTAAGTTTCCTGGCGGGGGAACCCATTTTCATTATGGAGCTGATAAGTACATAGCTTCTCTTGCAGGGGTATGTAATATTGACCTGTTTCTTCCATTGTATGATGTACAATTTCTGTTCTTGTTGTTCTGATCATTGTACTTGTATAGATGCTTAAGTTTCCTGATGATAAGCTCAACAACGGTGGAACTATTCGTAATGTTATTGATGTGGGTTGTGGGGTTGCAAGTTTTGGGGCGTATCTCCTTCCTCTTAGCATTATAGCTATGTCGATTGCACCTAATGATGTGCATGAGAATCAAATACAGTTTGCACTGGAGAGAGGGATCCCGTCTACTCTGGGTGTCTTGGGGACCAAACGACTACCTTATCCAAGCAGATCATTTGAATTGGCTCATTGTTCCCGTTGTAGGATCGATTGGCTTCAGAGAGATGGGGTGCTATTATTAGAGTTGGACAGGTTACTCAGACCAGGAGGTTATTTTGTGTACTCTTCACCAGAAGCATATGCGCATGATGCTGAGAATAGAAGAATTTGGAATTCTATGTATGATCTTCTTAGAAGAATGTGCTGGAGAGTTGTTTCAAGGAAAGACCAAACTGTTGTATGGGCTAAGCCAGTGAGTAATAGCTGTTACTTGAAGAGAGATCCTGGGACTCACCCTCCCTTATGCAGTAGTGATGATGATCCCGATGCAAGTTGGAATGTGCTCATGAAGGCGTGCATCAGCTCGTACTCAGCAAGTAAGTAGCATTTGTACTTGCAATTATTTAATTTTATGGAATATAACAAATAATTCAGTCTGAAATAAATATTTTAATGATACTTTTATCATTCCAGTGGTAGTGTGGTAGTAGGTAGAACTGACGTAAATCAAGCCGTCAATGGCAATACAGAAAGACCCCCAAGTGAGAGATTAACACTCAATTTGAAGAAACGTAGAATGATTTTACTATTTGGAGTAAAGGGACATTTATAAGGAGAATGAGAAGGATCTAGAAAGATGGCATCAATACCCTAAATAGGGAAGTGAGCCTAGGCCCATGTGATGTCGTACACCCCCTTTACATCTTTTTCCTATAATGCCCCTTCTTGAAAGTTTCCCACTTGCCCTATAATACAAGTAACAAGAACGTGACAAAATTAAGAGAAATTAATAAAATAAAAGACTAAAAACTACTAAAATACTAAAATAATCCTAAAGCTTCACTAATTTCTATCACTCTCCCCCACTTAAAACCAAGCATGTCCTCGAGCTTTATAATTGGAGTCAAGTGAAGAGTACCAAAATATGTGACCGACGTGAAAAAGAACAAAATTTGGGGTCCCAAAAATAAATTTCTCAAAGTTAAGGTGGTCCAAAAATTTCTCAACCAAAATTTCCCCAAAACAGGATCAAAACAGAATTCTTAAACTTCAGAATTTAAGCCTAATCCAGGATATGCCACTTTATTCTTCAAATGGACCCAAACAACAACATGGTCCAAAAGAGCTTGACATGGGCTGTTTAACCCAAGTGTCAAATGGTCCGTTTCTTTTATTAAACCCCAACCCACAACATGATGCAACCTACTCCAAGTAAACCCTACAAAATTATTTTTGGGTTTTCACTAAGATTTCCAGCTATGAAATCGACAGTCCCAGTCGCTGGAGCCGGGCGTTTCGTCTTCAGATGAGTTTGCCGGAGTGGTGGAACAGGTACTAGCTGCTCTCCTCTCGCTCTCTTTTCGATCTCTCTCACTTCCGACCACAAAAATAGGTCACCCCTGGGGTTAAAACTAAGTCTACCCTAGATCCAGTCCTCCTGTGCTATCGTCAGTCCTCCTGTGCTATCGTTGGACAGTTGGGTTACCGGCAGAAGTCATCGGAGCCCTTGCGGTGCTGTCGGGGCAGAACCGACTCCTGGACCTTTCGAATTCAGCTTTTTTCGTATCCTTTTGTTTCTCTCTCTCTTCATTCTCTCTTCTTTTTCTAGACTTCTCATCTTCTTTTGTTTTGATTTTGGCTTAGGGTTAGGGTTTTGAGTTGGTGGGAGAGCAGAGTGTGGTGAAAGGGTGTATGAGGGTGTTGGTGGTGTTGGTTTTGATGTAATAGTAAGTGGTGGGGCAACGGTGGTGGGAAAATGGAATAGAGATGTTGGAGCAGTTGGAATGGTGGCGGAAGCTTGGATTGGTGGTAGCGGTCTTCAATTAAGGAGGTAGTCCACCTTTTTCGTTGGGTTGTCTACCGCTTCCTCTAATCATGCATTTCTTCTCTCAACTTGGGCGGGCTTCCTCGGCGCCATTGGTTGCTTATATTTACGATTTTGATTTTACAACAACAACAACAAAGGGTGGAGTGTTCTTGCTTTGATGCCGATTGACATAAATTAATCCGTTAATGACAATACAGAAAGAAGCTCAAGTGAGAGATTAACACTCAATTTGAAAAAACGTAGAATGATTTTACTATTTGGGGTAAAGGGATATTTATAGGAAAAATGGGAAGGATCTAAAAAGATGGCATCAATACCCTAAATAGGGAAGTGGGCCTAGATCCGTTTGGTGTCACATGACCTAGATGTACCCCCCTTGCATCTTTTTTCTATATTACCCCTTCTCGAAAGCTTCCCACTTGCCCTATAATACAAGTAACAAGAACGTGACAAAAATAAGGGAAACTAATAATAAAAGACTAAAAATACTAAAAATTATTAAAATACTAAAATAACCCTAAAGCTTCACTAATTTCCATCAAGAACTTTGTTTGTTGTCATAGTATGCCTAATTTCCAGAAATTTCATTCGTAGTGGACTAAATGCTACTTCCTCAATATCAGCAGCATAATTTCTTTAGGAGGGCAATTTGCAACGATTTTTTGTATATTCTTTGAGAATTAGAAATCAAAATTTACATTTATGAGAACAGCATTCATATATTGGAGTCAGTGTTGTGGTGCTTCTAGTCCCCTCGTCTCTGTAAATTGGTGCAAATAGTTCCCCATTAATCTAGTTTCTGCCTTAAACTATTTCTCGCTCTGAGCTACCCAAAATTCTTTCCAAGGTCTATACGTTCCCCAAAAATTTATAAGAAAATATAGCAGATATCCTTTGGGTCCATTGAATTGAGGTGTTAACACATGATATACAGCCTGAGATTGGTCAATACCAAAGGCCCAATAGATGACATTAGTTGTAACAATATTCATTGGTCTGAAGAATGCATAGAATAGCTAAAACTATGATTATCCTACTAAAAAGAAATGAGATTCCTACAGATGTGAGGGTTCTAACTTTAGTCACTTGCTCATGGTGGCTTTGGATTGAAGTGCAATGTTGCAAGGGGCGAATATAAAATTTAACTTGCATGAAAATGTAAACCTGTAATTGCAGCTTTCAACAAGATGATACTAATTTACATGGCTTCTGGCAGTGGGGATGATACACACTTCCGAAGTGTGTCAAATTCGTTATAAATGACTTCATTTGTTAAAAAAAAATGAGAAATTACTCCTGCGCACACATTTGGTGAAATTAAATATCACGGTTTCTTACCATGTGTAATAGATGATACAAAATAGCAAGAGTTAGAACTGGCAAAAATGATTAATCATTGAGAGTTTCCATGACATAATTAGAGTTATTTGATGGGTATTCTATTGATTCACTTGTTGAATTGTGATAATGTCCTTTAGCATAAGATTGGTACACATTTCAGAAAGTGATGCATACGCGGGGCCAGGGAAATAATTGTATTTTTGTTTCTTTAATATTGTTAGAAAAAAACGAGTTTTAGACTAGGCTAGTATGATTAGGTGGAGGGTACTATTCCTTTGGGATATTCTTAGTGTGTCCTCTTTAGTTTTTGGCCAATCATGTAATTCGGTTTTACTTTGGAGGGATAAAAAATATATGACTAAGAGAGATATCTTTGATTAGACCTAAGTGTGTGCGTGGGTAAATTTCACCGCGTATACATCAAATTGGTATCAGAGAGCACGTTTGCTCATGATGTGGTCGACGCACGTCCCCTCCCATAAATTAGAAAAATCCATATGCCAGTAACAATACCCATATTAGGTGGATTATGATGCAGAAACTGAGGCCCGAAATGCATATAATATTGCTACGGTTTCTCTTTGTATAGCCATGCGTAAGGCTCGGAGGAACCACCAGTCAAACTACCCCAAAACTTTTAGCCCTCCTGTATTGCAAGTGGGAGAAGTGTGAGCAAGAAAGTCGCAAAACCATTGCGAGCCTCCAAGATAAATGCGGCCTTGTTTACATTGGCATCTTGATGCCCAAAATTTCGGTTCAGGATTGTGGCCACCCAGTATGAGGGGTGCAATGTCTAGAAAGTTAAGTGTGCCAAGATGGTTGTTACGTTGGAGTCAGAGCACCATACTTGGGTGTAGGAGCAAGAGGAGACCTTGGCTATGTTTTGTAGTCATTTACCCTTGGGTAGCCATTCCTAATGGCCTCTGAACTTGTTGTTTCTGATGATCGTCTCCCCACCACTCTTGTTTCTCCGGCCGACGTTTTAGGCTCGTTGATAGTTTTTGAGGATTCTCTTGAGTAATTTATGAGCAGTTATTTCGGCATCTACGTTGAAGAATGTTGGTCCACTCTTATGAGGTTTAAGGACGTTCTGCTGTTCAATATCAGAGCCTTATACCCCATTTTTAACGAGGACAAGGTCGGGTTCAGTATCGACGATTCCTTTTATTATTTTTAATGAGGTTTGCTGTGTGACTCACACTTACTACCATGAAGTGGAGGCTTTTTGCCTTGGTGACTTCTTCCCACTCTTTGGTATAGAAGGTTATGTTGATAGGTTATTTCTTCTGAGATAATATCGCTTGTATGTGGGTGCTTGTTTGAGTATTAGTATGTTGACCCGATTTGAAATGTTTTTGAATCCTATTATGAGTTGGTACTTCGGCGTTTAAAGCTGAAGTTGTTTGAGGTGTGACCTCGTCTTCCTTTATGGATGCTTCGAGGCTTGGTTGTTCTTCTCTGCGAGTCTCGAGGCAGAGTTAGCATTCTCCGGCTGTGGGATGGGTTTCTAAGTTGCCTGTGCCCACCTGTTTGCTAGCACGTATGTGCCGATTTTACGGACGCTTTCCTTTTAAGTGGGGGAGTTAGTGATATGATTCCGCTCTCCCACCTCCACGTAGACTTGTCAAGATGCAATACGACACGAAATTATAAGTTAATGGGTTTAGGCTTATTGGGTTTGTGGGTCAATATCAGGTCACAACACGATAGACCCGTTAAGATAATGGTTCGGATTTTGTATTTTTGATACAACCGATTAGACCCGTTTGCACCTATTGAAATTCGTTAACACTACCTTAACTCATTGCTTATAATTTATGTTTAATACATTTTGTAATATTTGTAACTTTGGGTAAGGAACATTTTGTTGTTCGGATCCTATTATTATTAATATTTGAAATTTAGGATGTAGGATTTGATCATATTGTGTTTTGATGGAGAATTTTAGTTACTTAACGGGTGTTAACGGTTTGGATCGTGTGATCCTTTAACACTAACGGTTCGGGTTTGTTTTTCGGAATTGATTTGTTAACGGGTTGTGTATGGGTTTAGGGGATTTGACACAAACTCGGTACCACACGACACGAACACGAACATGACTTAACACTACTCGTTGACAGGTCTGCCTCCACGGAGGCTAGCTTTTTCAAAATATTTGAATATTCCGGATCCTTATGTTCTTTTGTTATACTATCGGGGATCTCATCGTCGGAGAAGTTTATCACCCTTGGCGCCTTGATTTGTGGGAGAAAGATATTTACACGGGGCTCGGGGGAATTACTTGCATGCTTTTTGATGCTTTATTATTGTTAGAATAAATGTAGACTAGGTTAGTATGATTAGGTGTAGGGTAATATTCTCTTGGATATTTTAATGTGCCCTCCTTAGTCTTTTTGCCTTATAGGTTATCTTGGCTAGCAAGATAACTTTGCATATAAACAAAGACATTGGCCAACTATTGTAATCACTTTGAGAGATGAAGAACTTATGAGAATAAGTTGAGAGACATCTTTGATTACTTCTCTTTGTCCGTGTGTAAATTGAGCTACGTTGTCGGAAAGATTGTGCAATTAGATAGTGCAAGTGGTAGAAGTTTCAGATCATAGAGCCTCGTATTTATTTAGTCCTAAAGAAGCTATCAGGAACTGCTGTTGTGCTTTCTTGATTGCTTCTAGGAGCTCCATGAAATTATTTTACTGGTCTGAATTTGCTGCTGAAGGAGACTGCTACGCCAGCGTTAATCTTTTTTAAACAAATCCAAGTGTTGATATTCTATAACTAGGTCTTATTGCGCTTTGCAGTTTTTTCCCTTCTCTGAATTCAGTTAATAAATAATTCGATCTGGACACCCACAGTCTCGCACCATAGGAATTTAAAAAATACATGACTTGGTCATTAGTAAAAAAACATGATTATTCGGATTTAATAGTGGAGAATTTGCAGGTTTTTGAATAACACCTATATTTATCTATCAAAAAAGGAAAGACATGGAGAACTTCACACTAAGCATGATGTTATGGTTTTCAATGATTTTTTTATTCGTTCTAGTTTTCCCAGTGATCCTGATTGTAATTTTGTATTAATGGGGGCCGTGATTGTCTCTCATTCTCATCATCATAATTGGCATAGTTTTTATTTATTTATTGAATTGCAATTATTTGAGAAAACAGAGATGCACAGGAAAAAAGGAAGTGGACTAGAACCTTGGCCACTAAGGCTCACAGCAGCGCCCCCTCGGCTTGAAGAAGTTGGTGTCCGTCCAGATGAATATCAAAAAGACACTGTAAGTTAAATTAATGACACAACATGACCAAGTTTTCTGCATGCAATTTTTTTTTTTTTTAGATTTAAATGTATCTCTCAATAATTAAGAGTTCATGTGATGCAGAGCATATGGTACTACAGAGTGATTGAGTACTGGAAACAGATGAAATCTGTTATGCAGAAGAACTCCATCAGAAATGTAATGGATATGAACTCAAACCTAGGTGGATTTGCTGCTGCTCTTAAAGATAGAGATGTATGGGTGATGAATGTTGCTCCCATCAATGCGTCTTCCCGATTGAAGATTATTTATGATAGAGGCTTAATTGGAACAATTCATGACTGGTGCGCACTCGATCATAATAATACATTCCCCAACTTCATCCAACTCCCAACCCCCTTCCTATTATTGATCTATTAATACCCACTTTGAGGATGTATTTTTAGCTGAAATTTTTTGTAGACGATCTCCTCATTATGGAGATCATCTATACCAAGTCTGGTTAAAAAATTCAATTTTTTGGTATTTTAAAAAATTGGTATGTTTTTAAGGTATGTTGGAGAGCTTGACTATATATATATTGTGAAGACTGTAGGATTTGTGCGTAGTGATGCAAACACCAAAAATTGGATCCAAAGAAGAGAAAAACACAAGCACAAATCTAAAATTGTATTATAAACCAACGAAGTACATTTCTCATTACGTCATCACCTATTTATACTATTAGGAATCCTACTCTAACTAGAAAAGCATTAAAAGTCGAAAATACCCTTCACTTATTCTAATATCTACTAAAGAAGATTAATACCCCTTTTTATTACATTTAATACTAAAAATTATCAAGACAAAACATTAAACCCTATCTATATTATTATCTACATCATTCTCCCTGCTTTCGAAAAAGTTTGTTCTCTAACTTTGAAAGTTGGAGATGCGTGCAAAATCTTCAAAATATTCAGCCGAGTAGACAAAAAAAAAATTTTAGGTTCCCAAATATAATTTTGCCAAAAATACGGGATGGCCCAAAATTTTTCACCCCAAAGCTTCCTAAAAAATTGGGGCTAAATTAAAATTTTCAACTCCAAAATGGGCAGCTGCCAAAAATACTTGGGGAGAGGCCCAAATATAATTCATCACCAGGTAAAACCCATGTGGCCAAACTCCAACACTTATTAAACCCACATCCCATGGACCGGCAAAAAGATAATCGCAAAAATGAAAATGGGTCTTAACATTTACTTAGGTGTTAAATACCAGATCTCTCTTTCTCTTTATATTGATTGTGACTCACCATCTCTTCACCTGGATATGATCGCAGGTCATATCCAGACCTCTTATTAAACCCACATCCCATGTACCGGTCGCAAAAAATGAAAATGGGTCTTAACATTTACTTAGGTGTTAAATACCAGACCTCTCTTTCTCTTCATCTCGATCGTGACTCATCATCTCTCCACCTGGATCGAAAAGTAACCTTGGGTTCCGAAACCCTAGATTGCACCTGTTGTGGTCATCGCTGGACTGTTTGGATATGATCGCAGGTCATCGAAAAGCATGAGCGTCAGCCCGATAGAATTTGCAGGTTGATGTGGTAGTTTGAACTCTTTTCTCCTTGGATGGAATCCTAAGAGATGAATTGGACTTCGCATTGGAGGTTTTTTCTCCCCATTTCTTCTTCTTTTTGCTTTTTTTCACAGCCTTGGGGCTACGAACTCCCTTTCTTTTAATTTTGAGGTCTTTTGTTAATTTGGGCAGCGAAAGGTTTTGTTTATGAGCTGGACCAGATTGGGGTAGTTCTTGAACATTTGAGTTAGGGTTCAAAATTGGGTTTAGGATTTGTATTGGAGGGGGTATTGGTGGCGAAAAAGAAAAACTATCTAATCTTAACAAGATTAAGGCTAGTTTCCTTCAGATGTGAATTGGAGGTTTATGGGCCATTTTTAGTATTTTTAGGACTTTGTGGCTTTTTTGTTATTTTCTTTTATTTTCTTTATTTGGTTGTATTTTCTTTTAGTAAGTAATTGCTTGGTATTATAGGAAGGAAGTAGGAAAGGCTAATAGGGGTATAATTGTAATTAGAACATTGCTTGGAGCCTAAGTTACTTCCCACCTATAAATACCACATTTGTAGCCTTATTTGGGGCATTCTACATTTTGGAGATTTTAGTGATTGTGGGTTAAGGCGTATGATTTTCCTTTTAATTCTCATGTGGCGTCATTTATGTCACCTTCAATGGCCACCAATCGATCTTCAGAACTAGAGTTGTGATTTTCCTTCTTTAGAGCCATTAATGGAGACGAAATTAGGAGGACCCCCTCCCCCCCCACACACACCGCCACTAACACACACATATACACACACCAAGGAATTAAACTTGCTTTGATACCAATTTAATGCGAACATCGAAAAGTGGATCCCAAGAAGAGAGGAAAACACAAGTACAAATCTGAAAATTGTATTATCAACCAAAGAAGTACATTTCTCATTACATCATTACCTATTTAGACTAAAAGGATCCTACTCTAAACAGGAAAGCATTAAAATTCTTAAATACCCTTCACTTATTGTAATATCTACTAAAGAGGACTAATACACCTTTTATTATTTTTAATACTAAAAATTAACTAAACATCAATATCATTACCTACATCACATAGAATCTTGAAAATTTATCTTCGTGTATTAATATTATGATTGTGATAAACATTCACTATCATGTGTTTTAGTAAGGATTGAGAAACAATTAAGTTTTTCAACTTTACTCTATTGTCTAGGCCGTAAAAGTAGGCACTATAACTTGTGCCTGATCAGAGCAATGATCTATTGGCCGATAAATGGTTTTTCTGCTAATCAAAGATTTCATCAAACATCAAAATCTGATAAATTTCGAGAACATTTTCAATTCAAGACCTAGTGATAGGTTTAGGATCCAAGTTCGTCACTCTTTTGATGTAAAATAGACACAACGGCGGTCTCAATTAATTGGAAAGAACCTTTTGTTAATAATTAGGTAGAGCTTAAGGCCATATATAAGCAAAGGCCTAGAGGAGACTTTGGGCTTTTAGCAACCTGAAAATAAGGAAAGGGATAATTGTGGCCCAATTGATAACCTACTCCAAATAACAGACATATGGGTCTAAACGTGCCATTGGGGATCAGATGGTACTCTAAGAAGCTCTGGTAGCACAGGGTAATACAAAAAACTGTTGAAATTAAAGATATGATTGAAATAAAAAATAATTCGGAATAAAAGATATGCTCTTTCTCTCTCTCCCCCTGAACTTGGATAACTTTGCCAACTAGTACTTCCCGCGTCTCTTCACTTGCCACTAACTCTGTCTCACCACCATTGGTCACAAGAACAGACCGACACTTCTTCTCTAGAAACTTTGCTGCCTGATACCCAAATGCACCACAACCACAACACTTAAAATCTGTTGCATTAGTGTCAGGACTCTTCACTTTCCCCGGCATGGACTCAGACAAACTCCATTCAAGCTTGCTGACTTGAAGTATTTATTAAGTTTTAACGCGCATTCCGTTGCTTTTTCATGTTTGGAATATCATGCAAACTTAAGTCGGCCTTATCCAGTTCTGCAACCAGCTAGTGTAGTGACTGATATGCTGATCTTCAGACTCGTTCAATGCATCTCTGGTCCAGAGTAGGTGGAACTACTCCGTATTCAGTCTCAATATATCCTAGAAAAAGGTGCTCAATCATAATTTTTGGAATAAACATCAACTTTACGTATTTTTTCATCTGCCCAGGGATTGAATATTTGAATTGATTTCTTGTCTTCTTGTTCACTCCCTTTCACCAAGTCGTTCCACCATGTTTTTGCGGCTCCAAATTTGGCTGCCACAAGCCGCACACATTTTATATTGTAAATATTTTTGAATTAAAAAAATAGCAACAGAGTTTTCCTAATCCACAGAGGAATCGACATCCCTCCTCCCATCAAAATCTGATACATCTACACGAATGTTTGCGTGCTACTATTCTCTTGAAATTGTAAAACTCATGCGAAATTATCTTGCTCTCCTCTGCCAACAACATAGACCGGAGAAAACCTCAACTAAACCCAATGCACAAGGACGAAAGTGTGGCGCCAGTATTGACCCAAGAAGTCAATTGCATTGTTAATTGTATTTATTATTTAATGTTCTTGTGATTACTAGAATAAGGGGGCTTCCTTTGGAATATCCACTATTAGGTAGGGGTAGTTTAGTAATATAATAATATTGGGCTATTTCGGTTTATATCTTGTTGGTCAATATTGATCCTTTATAAATATAAATGAGATGATGGGTTGGGAGATTGAGCCCATATTTCTTGCGTGTGTGTGTGAGTGAGTAGCATACTTCCGTCAGAGAAGTAACCAGAGCGGCCTTCGCTCTTGGTAATTGGAGTGTAGTAGGTCGACGGGTCACGATGCAACCTTTTGACCAGTGGAGATCCATTGGCGATGAATGTTTCAAATTAGACCAAAACAAATGGAGTGTAGTTCTTCCACTTACGACCCTTTGCTTCTCTATTCTCAACTTCTTCACCAACATCTAGATCAATTTCTACTCATCAACATGCCCATGCGGCCCACTGTTTTAAGACTCGGAAAGAATCGGTTCATTGATGGAAATATTCAAGAGTCCTTCACGAGCCAAGAACCAGCTATGGTCAAATGCATCCCCTCCGGTCCTGTCTAGTGTCTCCGACCCATGCCCGTTGCCTGCTCGCCTGTCAGCTAAAATATTCCAGGCTCTCTTTTACTTTAACCAAGTACTGATGTTGATGGGTCAACTGAACAAGGAATTAGAAATTGGAGTTGAAGTCACCGTGACCAAACAGCGACTGTCGAAGAAGAGAGAGATGATGGATGGGGAGGGAGATGTCGCCCGATATGGTGAAAGAATCACAGGCGGTATCTTTAGGCTGTCATGATTAGGGCAACCATGCTATAGATTATGTCGCCTTGGGACAAAACCAACTGATGGTGTAAACAAATTGTATAGGTTTATCTGTGGAATTGGACCCATTTAAAAATTGCGCAAATTATGGACCTTGGCTGTGGACAAGAAATTGGCATAATGGGCAGCATTGGGTTGGAAATTTTTGGGACCATCCCAAGCTCCCAAGTGCTGATTCATTTAATTTTTGGGTCAAGACTTCCATGAGTAACATACTATTTATGTTGTGAGGCCACTTTTTCTTTCCTTAATTTTTTTTTTATATCAAATATTTAGTTTTATGACCTGAGCTTCTCCATATATCTGGACAAACATTTTGGAGGGGAGAATGATGCAAACAAGGATAGAAACATTGCACGAGTATTGGTCCGAGAAGAAAATTATATTTTTAATTGTATTTATTCTTTCATAATAGTGTTTAGTAGTAGTAGAATAAATGGGTATTCATTCGGCTTAGGCGCAGCTTAGTAATATTAGGCTATTAGGGTATATTTTTTATTGGCAAACTATTGGGCCCTTATAAAAATCATCGTAGTCTCTCCTATTCGGAGACAATCAATGATGATACGAGAGGGTGGATCGAGAAATCGAATCCTAATATCTTTTGTGTGTGTGTGGAGTTATGCCTCAGCCAGTTTACGTCATGTCAGGTCGTGATTGTCCGCATATTCTTGTTGGTACTTGGTGGCTCAGACAACTTTTTCTTCACCGGTTTGCATAGTGGGTAAGTATCAATCCTGTTCCTGTGGTTATTATAGGAAAAACATACACGAGTCTTCACCGACACAAGCAGAGTTAATCGCATCATGGGGAATCAGGTAATTTTGCTACTCTTTGCGCGAGAGTTTGCAACATCGTCATGAACTGAACTCTGCTTCATTGGAGATTCATGTGGCACTATCATGAAAACTTTCCACATCCTCCTCCAATTAGGTAGCTGAGAAATTTCCCAAACCAAGGGAGCGACAACATTTTTTTCCCACTATATATTATCAATGACAAAAAAGCAAGTCTTTGCAACAATGCTGACCAGCAGTCCACATACCAGCAGAAACTGAAAATAAGAAAAAACAAAGAACCAAGAGAACAGTCACCAGCAGCCCTGAAAAAGGAAAAAAAATCCTTCGAACTACAATATTGTATTTATCCAGCCCAAGTTGATATGAAAAAGAGATGCCACCTCAAACGGCTTATAAGATGCACAAGTCAAACATTCCAATTGTGGGTGATTGATTTTTTTATGGTTCTGTCTGACGGGGTTCACCGTGGAGACGGGAGATAGGGCGATGGAGGCTTCTGGGGCGAGTCTCAACGTCGCTGCGATGTCGGGTTATTTTTTTCTTCGCAGCGACCTCGTCGGCTCTGTCGCAATTGAGGGTCTCGGAACTGTCGGGGGTGCTCGTGCTCGATGGTCATAACTCTCACTTGTCCTCCACATACACAAACTTATTCACAAATGATTACTAAGACTGTACACCTTTCTGACACAATTTGATGTAGAATAAATATAGTGGAAGACCGAAGCGAAACACTCAATTAATTGAAAAGAGTCATTTATTAATAATTTTTCTGTACTTACAAGAGAGTGCTAAAAGCTTTCTGACACCAATTTGATATAGAATAAATACAGTGGAAGACCGAAGCAAAACACTCAATAAATTGAAAAGAGCCATTAATAGTTCTTCTATACTTATAAGAGAATGCTTGCCTTGGAGTTCCAACAAACATATAGATAAGGAAAGAGAGAATTTTGAGGCCTTACTGATAATTAACAAGAAATAAAGATAGAATTGGAAATTAAAACTAATTCAAAATAAAGATAACTTTTTCACTCTTTTGTACTACTCTCCCACCATACGTCGTTCTTCTGTCTTTTCTTGTTCGAGTGGTTTGTGGAGTAGCCAAATTACAACTTGTTTCCCTCGGTATATTTTCAATCATTCATTGTTTTACTTGTTATATTATATTATTAATCATTCACTGATTGTGAACAAAGACGTGATGCATCTTGTCTTTGTAGAGCTCATGCCTAGTTGAATTCGTGCAAATTTCTCTCTAGTTAACAAACAAGAAATGTGCAAGGACACTGTGAGTTGTTTTTAATGTGTAAAATAGATTTCTTTGCAATTATCTCTAAGAATGCTCCAGCAGTTCAGCACTTTATCTAATCCTCAGCTGGGTGCTTGTTTCATACTTTATGCTCTAGTTAATACTAAAAAAGGATGGAAGTAAATTATTTTGTAAAAAAATCATGCCCCGTGTTTCATTGTCTGAAAAAAATGTTTTGCGGGAAAATTTGTGAGACAGAAAATCGTGATGGAGAAATTTTACCACTTTGAAGAAACCTGATTATTCTTATTTAGTGGTGAGACATGGGTAAACTCTTTAAGAAAAAAGAAATCAAAATCAACAATAGATGGATAGTTTTCTTTTCCTTTATTTTTCATCTCTCTAACTCAATAAGGCGTTAGCTGCGTCGAAAGCAGACCCTAGACTGTCGAGGTGGAACTGGGTGACTGATGATGGGGAGGAATGTGAGGGAAAACACGCATAGAAATTAGGATGCTTGAAAACTCAATTTAATTTATTGCATGTTTTCGTTTCTCTTTTGCATTTTATTTTCTAGTGGACTCCTGGTCCACTCCTTTATGGACTTTAATGTATTATATGTAATATGTAATATGGGTCCTGATAACATCTGCCCGAAGGGCACACATTAAGAATCCAAAAATAGTAGGGACAGAGTTCCGACATACATTTGATACGGAACAAATACTCATGTGGAGCTCTAATACTTACTATTTTGAGGCTCAAAACATGTGCCTTAAGGGCAAATGTTATCATTTTCTATGTAATATCTCCGGTATCTGAAAAAAAAGAAAAGATTCTTGTTTTTAGTGAATGTGTGTTTAGCTCGTTGATGGTTAAGTAATTTTGTATGTGGTACCGTTCGTCTCATGTTGTCATCATGGATTGATGGGTTTAACACCCCACCCCACCCCCAACCCCCATGCGCGCGCACATACAAAAAAATAAAAATAAAAAAGTAACTAATAATAATTAATTTTCCGCTATGCTTACACTTAGTATGTTATTTTTGATGCTTGTTATATAACACGTTTTCAACCAACCTCAGTCAACTGACTATTTTAAGCAGCTCTAGCTTGAAAGACAGCTTGCTTGCCAGTTCATTTTTCTAAGTCGCTGTTAAATTTGTTGTTATAATCTTGAACTTCTTTTTTTTATATTTCTTTTTTGCAGGTGCGAATCGTTTTCTACGTACCCACGCACCTACGACCTACTTCATGCCTGGACAGTCTTCTCAGAAATTGAGGATCGTGGCTGTAGCACCGAAGATCTACTGATTGAAATGGATCGCATGCTAAGGCCAAATGGGTTTGTAATCATAAGAGACAAACCCTCTGTTATAAACCATATACGGAAATTCTTGACTGCCTTAAGATGGGATGGATGGTTATTGGAAGTAGAACCAAGAACTGATGCTCTCTCGGCAAGTGAAGAAAGAGTTTTATTTGCAAGAAAGAAAATGTGGGAGGAGGCTGCAACAGCTTGAAAATGATTTCTTAGTCAGGTCTGTACCAAGAGGATGTTTGTTTCTTGTTGAAAATACACTGATCGTAATTTTAAATTGAGCTTAGGTCATGTATTAAATGATATTTTTTGATACTTAATGAATGTAGATCAAACGATCAATTGTATTTGTAATAAGTTGAAAGTAAATTGTTAACACGTAGCTATAGTCAGTCACAAAATTAGAAAAAAAATTCATTCATTGAATTTTTGGGACAATCAATTGCTTTTTTTACTATTATAAATTTCTTAGAAGAAAATTACATTGTCATTTGGTCAAAGATTCTCATGCTCACATTCTTTACTCGAATAGGAACCTAGGCTTTGCACATCTAAATGTTTCAATCATTTTAATTATGTCAGTAAATGGGTTGAAATTCTTTTAGCAGTCTGATTAAGTTGTTTTGTTTATTAAGCATTGAACTTACCGTATATATACCCAACAGAAATGTTCTTGATTTAAGTTCACTCAAGCTTCATTTTGGAGGTTTATTTCCATCCGAGTGAGAATGAAGGGCGATAGCCTAGTTTCCGTTGCCATTGCGGAACAATACTCTTTTAGGCATCCCTTGGGATGAAGACGGGAATACAGCAAATAGCACGGTTTGGGGATGTGCAGCTAATGTAGAGATGGTTTTAAGGAATGTCAAACACTGATTAATCTAAAATTCAAGTGCAATATTGTAATTGTTTTTGTATGATATGTTTTAATTTCTCTTTAATTGGAACTGGACTTTCATCACCTAAAGCTGCATGACTTTTCCTTAAATGTTGAATTTTGTGTCACTGTAATTGTTCAATGAGTGTCTTCTAGTCTGGATTATATTTTTGAGACAAACATTATACCCAAGCAATTCATATTCACACATGTTTATGCACATAAATTGTAATTTAACCTAAAGACAAGGGGAGTTCAACTAAGGAATTAATAACTTAGTCCACCCCTAGCTTTTGTTACGTCACTAGTTTACCCTTATGTAATAAATAAATTTCTATGTTGGTCTCTAGATAGATAATTTGTGAATTAATCCAATCAAATAAAAAAAAGTTGATATTTATTTTACTATGAATTACAATATATTAGAAATTATTAAGTCTACAATAAAAATAAATCATAATAATAAGTAAATAAATTACAATAATATATGTAGGGATATCGAACCCACAATAATTGCAATATTACTAATTAACCCCCAAATATGAATGCAATATGAAAGTTGAGGTAGCGATGTACGTAGTTCGGTAGATCGTCTTGCCTACGTCCATGGGAAAACGAGAACTGTATATTAATGAGAGTAAGGAATGACGATTGGAGTGCTAGGGTAGCTACCCGAGAGTCCAAGTTGCCGTGATATGTATACAATTTAATTGTCCCCCAATTGACTGGGGCTGCCCTTATTTACAAGTATAAGGTGCCTACAAATTCAGGCCTCTCTTCTTTGATCTTATATCTGAAGTAGAAGAGTCGTGATTTATTGATTCGTTTGTATCTAGCTATGATCCTTCTTGATTATCCGTCAACAGTCACATGGTATTTGATCGACTACACCGCATAACTTCTAGAGACCACATTTTAATCCACGTGGCATGATCGGACAAATTTCCCTTTAATTTCCTCCAGGATTGAGGGAGTGATCGTTCGTTAGGCCTGGTCGTCCTAGTCTTGCTATCGGTTGTACACATGGTTTTCCTCCAGCATTGCCCACAAATTGACATGTGCCCACTTACGCAAGAGGGAACATAATCATTTCTTTTAATCTGCACAAACCCCACGCGGGGGATTACGCGAGCCGCCAATTGCTTCCCCTAGACAATGATTGCATGTGTGACGCTTGGCCTAGGGGCAATCAGAGAAGGGCCCCTGCCCAAGGTAAGCCGTCACTTTGTTTGTCTTAGAGGCATAACGTATAAGGGTTTATACCCTCTCCTTTTCATTTTAACTTTCAAGTATACTTCTCATTTCTCGCTCTAGAATTTTTTAAAAGCCAGAAATCATAATCATCTTCTTATCCTCTGTTTCTCATTCGTCACATTCTCTCATCATGTCCAGGGATTTGAAAAAATACGAAGTGACATCTTTGACATATTAGGATTTCCCCAGAAGAAGAAGACATCTTTGACATTGACGACAAAGTTGCTTTTATGACAGTTACAGTAATTCGTTTCCCCCTTTACCCATTATTGGTGGAAGTACTCCGTTTTTATGGAATGCTTCCAATCCAGGTAGACGAAAGATTCTTCCAAATTGTTATTGGTACAACTATCATAAACCAAATTTACGGGACATATCTTAGCTTAAATGAAATCAAGTATTATTATGACCTGAGGAGTTATCTTAGGTCTAACGTCTACCATTTTCAAGCCAGAGACAAGTCTCGCAGTCCTGTAACATGGCTGACCAGATCACAAAAAGACACCGATAAGGATGTCATAGTGTTTTCTAAGTCACTATATAGGGAAGGCTTCACAGGCCTTTCTATGGTTGCTCAGGTCGGATCTCCTTGTAGGTCATCCATCATTTTTGTAGACAAATTTAATTTATCTAACTTTTGTCATTGATCGACCTTCTTTCAATGTGCAGATCTTTACTACAAAAGGAAACCTAAAGACTTTGAAGTTAATTTGAATGACCTCCAGATAGTTTGGAACATGCGAACTCCCATCGACGTTAGTTTCCACTGAAGAGAGTCTTATATCCTCATTGGCTACGATCTAACCGTTGCTTCTGCCAATAACTTTACAACTATTCCAGAAGTCACCATTGTCCACTATATTGTGGTCTGTGATTCTGCAATTCCCCAAACCACCTATGTTCAAAGTGAAGCAGTTGTAACACCCCGTAATTTTTAGGATTTAGTATTTAATTATTTTTGGGAGATATGATTTTTTTTTTAAATTGGAGAAACTTAAATTTATGATTTGGAGAATTTATTTGAGTGCGAAGAATTATTTAAATTTGGCGACTTTAAGTTTAATTGTTCGAAATTTTGTGGGTCGCATTTTGAAGTCAAAATTGGAGAATGTTATAAAGTATTTCGGATGACAATTCTGAGTGTGCGGTTGAGTCCGGATGGGTCAAGATAGTCCGAAATGAGTACCCGGGGGTAGTAATCGGGTCTCGAGGCATTTTTGGGTATATCCGGGCCCACACGGGGGGATTTGGACCATTTTAATTAGGCCCATGTAACTAAAAACATGATTATGGATTTTAAGCCTAATTAAGGTAGTGTTGAACTGCAGTTAACACAATTCTAAACTTAGGGCTTTGAGAGAGAAACAGAGGAAGCGAATCAAAAGCCAATTGGGGATTTGTGGAGTCAAATCGAGGGACAAAGTGTGTGTTCGTCATCAAACCATTCTCCACACAAACGGATCAGACTCTACGAACAATAAGAGGCAAGTGGTTAACTCGCTGTGATTTTAAGTTGTGATATCCAATTCATATTATAGCACGTGTATCAACATATGTTTTGGGGATAAATTTCGGATGAAATGGGTTTTGGGGAAATCAAATGTTTGAATGAATTATAGTCAAGATTTGATGTTGGTATATGATTTGATAGTGATAAATCTAAATGCTATTACAGTCCTATTAACTGTTGTTGAGTAAATTGAGTTTGAGGTAACGAATATAAGAAACCGTAAAATCCCGAGTTAGAAATTGTTGACTGTTGATGAATTTAGTGGATAAATAAAAAATAGTAAGGGAATCTAAAATCATCTTAAGAAAGGTTATATGATAAAGGGAATTGATCGAGGTTTGAATTTTGGAATAAAAACCTTGAAAGGTTAAAAATGGAGAAACCGGGTTGTGGCGAGGAAGATAATTGATCGATCGATCAAGTTGGTCGATCGATCGACGATCTAGAATCGCTGGCAGTTCGGCTTATTTAGGTAAATAGGGGGGGGGGGGGGGAGGGGAGTTTGTTGGATTTGAATTTAAGCTGAATTATTTAGTGAATAATAATTAT
This sequence comes from Sambucus nigra, assembly GCA_949130495.1. Lineage (NCBI taxonomy): Eukaryota > Viridiplantae > Streptophyta > Magnoliopsida > Dipsacales > Adoxaceae > Sambucus > Sambucus nigra. The sequence continues at coordinate 252,739,696 of OX422220.1, forward strand.
GAGGTTACTTCCTATCAATTTCAGGCCAATATAATTGGGTTTTGGAAAGAAAAGATTTGTAACACATTATAGATAAATTTAGACATTTAATTCCATAAGATGAAATAATGGACTGGGTGGTTTTGTTCGGGTGTGGTAGTTGCGTGCCACTACTTAAATAAATTAATTAATTTGGAGTCGGAGTATAGACACTGGAAATATTAGGATACGGGCCAAGTGAGCCAGTCCGGGTATATTGGTTGAACGACACCAAAGTATTAAAATAACTAATGTGTAAATTAATTTAAATTAGAGTCGGACCAGAGACTCGGGAATATACGGGCTAGTGTTACGGATTTTAGTTCTCGGTAAGGACGGGATCTATATTATATATACGGTGTGGTGATAGTTTATATGCATGTACATTGTGTGTGCTATTAAATATCAGTGACTAGATATTTATTTAATTTATGTACTTTAGTGCTTTCAAGGGAGGTTGCGCGAAGTGGGTAAATCCCCTAGCTTGAGGAGTAGGGCAAGTATATCCCCAGGTCATAGCGTCCGGTATATGGGTGAGGGGCTTATCTCACTTTCAGGGAAGGAATATGACCGCCTCCAATACGTTTATATTTTGGGCCAGGTTGGTGAGCGATTTCGACTTGGGTAACTAGGTTATGTGAGCACACCTAGTGAGATAGCACTTTAGAGAAAATCATCCGACGAGGGTATACTCGGAAGGATGGATATACATAGGACACATGTGTGGATGTTGTGGTATTACTACGTATATAATAGTATAGATAATATATACGGGTATTAAATACATGTTGTGAGAATGAATGTATTTTATATAACTAGTGAGACTGTTATATAGTTTATTTAAAAAGGATAGTTTATGGAAGACAAGCATGAGATTGTTGTATTATAATTTTACGTATATGATGTGATAAAGATTATATATGGCATTAAATACATAGGTGAGAAATTGTATTTACTTATATAACTTGTGTCACGATTATATGATATTATATTAAGGGAATTTATTAAGTTAGCATGGGAGATAACTTATAACCCATGAATAATAATACTTGGTTTAGAGTAGAAAGGCATGAGGAGATTATACCAGGGTTAGTTGGACGGGGTAGTACAACTAGGTGGGGTTAAGTAAACCGTTAGGTGTGCACATTAGTGGAGGGGTGAGTAAGTCCTCAAGAGAGTGCGACACTAACTTAAATGTGAAGCACATTCATGCATTTTAAATTACTGCAGTTAATTCACTTGCTATATATCTTCAAAATATTTTGGGTTCTAACCCTTGCTATAAAACTATTTTCAAAACCTTTTAGGTGCCCAGCCACATGGACGCCAAACTTGATATTCTGTTCCAGGGACACGGAACTGCAGCATATGTGGATACTAGGAGGAGCTTGGATTAGACGCATCATTCATTATTTCCTAGAGTAAGAATCACCTATTAGTTTCAATTTTACTTCGGGCTTGTTGCCCAGACTTTTCAGTAAAGTTTTCAGATTTATTTATTCAGATGTTGGATGGTTGTTATTGGACTATTTACTTTGGTGGCCGATGGTTAATCGGCAATTAGTTTAATTAATTATTTAGTTGATTTAATTTAGTCATTGTGTATGACTTATATTATCTTTCCGCATGTTATTATTTTGTTTAATTAAAAAGATAAAAATTTGGTACCGACTTTTTTGGAATACTAGGTGGTTAGTAAGTTTTTTAAAAAAAAAAAGGTTTTCGAAAGTGATGCTAAGAATGAACCAACTGGGATTCATGTTTTAATTTGGTATAGGACTGATCACCCGGTATTTTATTAGGCGGGGTGTCACAGATGGTTTCAGAGTATCAGGTTCTAGTGTCCTTAGGATAGGTGTGTCTTTTCATGTTTCAGCTTAGCGTTCTTTGATATATAGAGCCCTATCATATGATTGTTGTATTCTTATACGTATGCGCATTTACATTCTTCTGTCAATTACTTTATATTTGATGGTGAACTCTTACGATTTGATTCTCATTTCAGATGCCGCCCAGGAGAGAGAGAGCAGCTGGAGCAGCAAAGTGAGATGAGATTAGAGAGGTTCATCAGGAGCCAGAGTTACCGCAACAACTGTCAGAGATGATTTCGATTGCACATGTAACTGAATTAGTGGTGCAGGCAGTTGAAGCGACAATGATCGCAATGACAAGGTACTTTCCACGAGATCAGCCACAAGCGTTAGTGGTACCGGATGTTCAGGCCCACTTGGGCCTATCAGAGTGGCAGCAAGTACGAGAGGTCTTTGAAAAAGGCCATCCACTAGAGTTTCGAGGGGGTCCAGATGTGGTGCTAACATGTCAATGGAAGAGATATATTCAGCATCACCTACACATGGTAGATTACAATAAGGTGCAGAAGCAAATGCTAGCCACTTTTAGGTTAGTGGGAGCAACGCTACAGTGGTGGGAGTCGATCACCACAGTTGAGGAAAGGGATACATTAACTATTGCAGAGTTTTGGGTTCGGTTCGACCGCCAGTATTTTTCGCCAGCAGTTGAGGCTAAAATGAGGAGAAAATTCAGTGAGGTGACCCAGGGGGACCGTTCAGTTGTCGATTACGAGGAATAATTCACTCGTTTGGCAAATTTTATACTGGATGAGGTAAGCAATGAAGAAAGAAAGAAGTCGAGGTTCATGGATGGGTTAATATGGAGGATCAGGTAACATTTGATTGGTAATCCCGCATTAGTAGCTTATACAGACGTCGTCAATGCAACACTTCTATACTGCCAGGAATATCGCTTCCACATGAAAGGAAGCAGGAGGAGAATGAAACCCAGCCAGTCGGGTAAAGCAGGAGGGAACAGTACCAGTGGGGTATCCTAGCAGTAGATAGGGGGACATCAGGGGCAGGATTTCCGGCAGGGGAATCAGGCCAAATGATTTAGATCTGGGGGCTATCGACAGGGTGACCAGGACTTCTGACAAGGCCAACAAGGAAGGGATCAGTGGCATGGTGAATTTATTAGGAGGTGTTTCATTTGTGGGGAAGCAGAACACGTGAAGAGAGATTGTCTTAAGCGAGACAGGGGTCAACTACAGGATGAGGTTCTGGATGTACAGCCACTACAACAAGTCATGAGTGCGTTCAGGCAGGGGGAAGCCGCTCAGGAACCCGAGGATCATCCATTGCAGCTAGAGGATGGAGGTAATTATCTTTTTATCCTATGGGCATGGGGTATGTTTTGAGTGACAGTGAGGGTGTCACATTATAAAATTTATTTTCACTAGATTTCGTGGGTAAGTCAAATTTAGTGGGTGCGCTGGTTGCATTAGCCACATTACATATATATTTTTGTGGGGTAGCAGATTTCTTCGGTGTTAACTACGAGAGAGTGGGAGTGTACACAGAGAGGAGATTGGTATTATGCGAGGAGTTACTACTTTCGAGAATTATGGGAGTAGGGTAGATGATTTTTCCAAACATCAGCTGGATAGCGATGGATTTCAACAATTGTGGATAGTGAGGGTAAGTTTTGGTGTTCGTGACACTAGGGTATGAATGACTTTTACTAGGTGCCAACTGAGAGGGCGCCTAACCCATATATATGTGTGTATATATGTTGTATTGTGTGGTGCGATAGACACATAATGAGGTCTTGTGTACTCATATTTTATCCCGGTAAGTAGGGGTGCCTACTGAAGTGAATCAGGGTGGTTAGATTTATCTTCGAGCAGGGAGAGATAGCTCGGGATTTATTTTGCGCAAGAAATAGTGATAGTAAGGGCGCAGTATTTTATGTTATCTTTTGTAGCATAAGAGTAGGCATATATGCTTTTGTGTTAAGAGACAAGTATTTGGGGGTATGTGTTATGGACTGAGGGTCTAATAGATCTCAATGATCGATAATGTTAGGTAGTAGTGTATCGGGGGGGGGGGGGGTTCCTTATTTGGATTTCGCTTATGAGACGTCCCACGCATGAAACTTAGCGCAACGTTGGAAGTGGGGAGATGTTTGGTCGTTAGTACATGGGTTGGGTACCCCGGCTATTATTCACATATGTGATATGAGTACGGGTTGGAGTTATATTATAGGTTACGTCTAGCATAGTATGGCAGCTTTCGTGCGGTTAAGTACGGGGACAGGGTGTATGGGCACCCTGGTTAATTAGGATAAATTTTGTGCGGTTAAGCATGGATACAGGGTGTATGGGCGCCCTAGGTAATTAAATTGCATAATTGTGAAACTCGTAATTAGAACCGGGAGAACTAGATGTAGCGATCTTAGAGGCTCAATACTAGAGAGTGATATTCGAAGCTTGGAGCACTAGGATTATCTTAATTTCAAGGACGAAATTCCTTTATAAGGGGGGGGGGGGAGATAAAAAAATATTTAAATTGGAGAAACTTAAATTTATGATTTGGAGAATTTATTTGAGTGGGAAGAATTATTTATATTTGGTGACTTTAAGTTTAATTGTTCGAAATTTTGTGTGTCGCATTTGGAAGTCAAAATTGGAGAATGTTACAAAGTATTTCGGATGACAATTCTAAGTGCGCACTTGAGTCCGGATGGGACAAGATAGTCAGAATAGAGTACCCGAGGGTAGTAATCGGGTCTTGGGGCATTTTTGGGCATAGCCGGGCCTACACGGAGGGATTTGGGCCATTTTAATTAGGCCCGTGTGACTAAAAACTTGATTAGGGGTCTTAAGCCTAATTGAGGGAGTGTTGAACGACAGTTAACACAATTCTCAACTTAGGGCTTTGAGAGATAAACAGAGGAAGCGAATCAAGAGCCAATCGGGGATTTTTGGAGTCAAATCGAGGGACAAAGTGGGTGTTTGTTATCAAACCATTATCTATACTAACGGATCAGACTCTTCGAACAATAAGAGGTAAGTGGTTAACTCACTGTGATTTTAAGTTGTGATATCCAATTCATATTATAGCACGTGTATCAACATATGTTTTGGGGATAAATTTCGGATGAAATGAGTTTTGGGGAAATTAAATATGAGAATGAATTATAGGCAAGATTTGATGTTGGTATATGATTTGATAGTGATTAATTTGAATGCTATTACAGTCCTATTAACTGTTGTTGAGTAAATTGAGTTTGAGGTAACGAATATAAGAAACCGTAAAATCTCGAGTTAGAAATTGTTGATTGTTATTGAATTTCGTGGATTAAACGAAAATAGTAAGGGAATCTAAGATCATCTTAAAAAAGGTTATATGATAAAGGGAATTGATCGAGGTTTGAATTTTGGGATAAAAACTTTGAAAGGCTAACAGTGGAGAAACAGGGCTGTGGCGAGGAAGAGAACTGATCGATCAATCAAGTTGGTCGATCGATCGACGATCCAGAATCGCTGGAAGTTCGGCTTATTTAGGTAAATAAGGGAGGGGGGGGGGGGGGGATTTTGTTGGATTTGTGTTTAAGCTGAATTATTTAGTGAATAATAATTATGAGGTTACTTCCTATCAATTTCAGGCCAATATAATTGGGTTTTGGAAAGAAAAGATTTGTGACACATTATAGATAAATTTGGACATTTAATTCCATAAGATGAAATAATGGACTGGGTGGTTTTGTTCGGGTGTGGTAGTTGTGTGCCACTACTTAAATCAATTAATTAAGGTGGAATCAATTAATTAATTTGGAGTCGGAATATAGACTCGGAAAATATTAGAATATGGGCCAAGTGAGCGAGTCCAGATATATTGGTTGAGCGACACCAAAGTATTAAAATAACTAATGTGTAAATTAAATTAAATTAGAGCCGGACCAGTGAATTGAGAACAAGGTTCTAAAAAACGCGGGGCGTGATCGAGGCGTGAAGGCCAAGCCTTAAGCCTTAGAAGCCTAGGCGGGCCTTGGCGTAAAAAGGCGTGAAAAGGCGTTTAGGTCTTTTTAATATATTTTAATATTTTTTAACCATAACAAGGCTATTAAAATACTAAAATTGTACATATCATAAAAATATGTCTGAATATTTGCAAATAAAAATACTATTTGATTATTTTGGATGAGATAATGGTCAGGTTTGTAAAAAAACTTTAAAAGGCGATATTGTTTCACTAAAGCATTGTTGTTTTTAGAGAAAAAGTACGCCTTAAGGGTTTTACCAAGCATAAGGCGTCAAAATCTTAAGGCGGGGCGTTTCTCCCAAGCCTTAAGCCTAGGCGTGCCTAGGCGGGTTTTTTAGAACAATGCTCGAGAATATACAGGCTAGTGTTACGCATTTTAGTGCACGGTAAGGCCGGGATCTATATTATATATACGGTGTGGTGATAGTATATATGTATGTACATTGTGTGTGCTATTAAATATCAGTGACTAGATATTTATTTAATTTATGTACTCTAGTGCTATCAAGGGAGGTTGCGCGATGTGGGTGAATCCCTTAGCTTGATGAGTAGGGCGAGTATATCCCCAGGTCATAGCGTCCGATATATGGGTGAGGGGTTTATCTCACTTTCAGGGAAGGAATATGATCGCCTCCACTACGTTTATATTTTGGGCCAGGTTGGTGAGTGATTCCGACTTGGGTAACTAGGTTATGTGAGCACACCTAGTGAGATAACACCTTAGAGGAAATCATCCGGTGAGGATATACTCGGAAGGATGGATATACATAGGACAAATGTGTGGATGTTGTGGTATTACTACGTATATAATAGTATAGAAAATTATATACGGGTATTAAATACATGTTGTGAGAATGAATGTATTTTATATAACCAGTGAGGCTGTTATATAGTTTATTGAATAGGGATAATTTATGGAAGACAAGCATGGGATTGTTATATTATAATTTTACGTATATGCTGGGAAAAAGATTATATATGACATTAAATACATAGGTGAGAAATTGTATTTACTTATATAACTTGTGTCACGATTATATGATATTATATTAAGGGAATTTATTAAGTTAGCATGGGAGATAACTTATAACCCATGAATAATAATACTTGGTTTAGAGTAGAAAGGCATGGGGAGATTATACCAGGGTTAGTTGGACGGGGTAGTACAACTAGGTGGGGTTAAGTAAACTGTTAGGTGTGCACATTAGTGGAGGGGTGAGTAAGTCCTCAAGAGAGTGCGAGACTAACTTAAACGTGAAGCGCATTAATGCATTTTAAATTACTGCAGTTAATTCACTTGCTATATATCTTCAAAATATTTTGGGTTCTAACCCTTGCTATAAAACTATTTTCAAAACTTTTTAGGTGTCCAACCACAGGGGCGCCAGACTTGATATTCTGTTTCAGGGACACGGAGCTACAGCATATGTGGATGCTAGGAGGAGCTTGGATTAGACGCATCATTCATTATTTCCTAGAGTAGGAATCACCTATCCGTTTCAGTTTTACTTCGGTTTTGTCGCCCAGACTTTTTAGTACAATTTTCAAATTTATTTATTCAGATGTTGGATGGTTGTTATTGAACTATTTACTTTGGCGACCGATGGTTTATTCGGCAAATAATTTAATTAATTATTCAGTTGATTTAACTTAGTTGTTGTGTATGACTCATATTATCTTTCCGCATGTTTTTTTTTTGTTTAATTAAAAAGATAAAATTTTGGCACCGGATTTTTTGGAATACTAGGTGGTTAGTAAGTTTAAAAAAAAAGGTTTTCGACAGTGATGCTAAGTATGAACCAACCGGGATTCCTATTCTAATTTGGTATAGGACTGATGACCCGGTATTTTATTAGACGGGGTGTTACAGTTGTGAGGGGTGTTCACCCGAGAGAATCATCTTCTCCCACTGAAGCAGTGAGGGGTGTCCACCTAAGAGAATAATCTTCTCCCATCTACATCGTATCGATCGAATTTATCTAGGATCAGCAGGAGGAGGAAGAATGTAGTGAGAAGGAGGTGGAGCAGACTAAGGATGAGTAGGAGTTGAGAGAAAAACTCCTTCTTTGATAACTTTGATCCCCTTTTCTCCTACGAAGCGGTCAGTGTCTCAGGTCAACTTTGGGAGGAGGTTAATGGTGAAGGACGTTTCAATAGGATGACCCCCATTCCAGATAATATTGAAGAAATGATCAATCGACCCCGCCGATCAGTTGACTTGGCCGCTATTCGAGCAAATAAAAATAGGACTGGCGTCTCAGCCGGCGGACCGCTCAGGGTGCAGATGGCACTAAGAAGAGGATGATCACTCTCAGGGAAAAAGTTGTTGATTTTAGACAATAGAGGGAGAGGAGGAGACAGGCTGAACATGTCAATAAAAGAATAATGGAGAAGTTTGCTCCTAGCACTCCTGCTCCCCACCACCTGTGATTTTTAACTGCCTAATGGTTATCACTTCACAATAACAGAGTCACCACCGGTCCCCATAGCCGACCACATCCAGGGTTCATCTCTGGACGATAAGTTTTATAAAGGTCAAAGAGCCCTTGATGACTGCAGATTCTTCCTACTACGATCTCGACGTCAGGTACTCAGTTGCCTAAGCCGCCATGTTGCCGCGTGATATAAACCTCCGATGTACACATTTAGCCTTATCGTCCAAGTGATATTAATTAAGGCGGGCATGCTTAATTAATAAATAGTTGTAAGTGAAAACAATTAAAATATCATTCTCAGTATGTGACCGAAATATGAGACAATTTAGAACTTTTCTTAATAAGAATAATCGAAGCGAAACAACACTATAAATACCCATGTATAAACATTTTCATTTATTGAAATACTCCAAGTACAATCAATTCACTATCTCCGAATAATACAAAGTAAATAAGCCATACAACTATGTCTCGTATAAAACAATTGGAAGAAAACTAAAGAATATAAATAAGAAATTGCCAAATTTCCCAATTGTACCAACACTCCTAGTTGCTGATCACGTGTCTCCAAACTATCATTGATCCATAATTCAATTCAAATCTATTTCAAAATCTGAAATGTTAGTTAACGAAAAATAGGTTAAACCCCAACAAGTATACCAACTACGTGGTCCCAAATAGGGTATATGAACCCAATCATAACTACTAGATGCACTAAATACCACAATGGAATCTTTTAATTAAACAAGGAGTATATAACCACAAGGTATAAAATAATTTCTACAAATAAGAGACAAGTAATAATCCAACATAATCGTATCGTAAAAAACTTTCCTCATTATTCATAATTTTAGAGTTATAATTTCTATAAATGAATTAGTCCCACACCATGACTAATAATAAAGTATAAATCGTAACATAAATAAATTTCCATCATAAAGAAAAATCCAACATCACTTTATCCACCCCAAATACCACTAATAAGATCATCATAATCTTGTCTGACCCTCAGTCCCCTTTGAGATTACTAAGCCCCATGATACAAAATCCAACCATATCCACCCAAACATATTCATAATAAAAGCATAATAAAATTGGCCCCATGCGTAGGGTCATCGATATAAGAGTAATATTTATTCACTCTCGATTAAATTCCATAATTTCAATTCACACCTCGTTAATGTATTTCAACATCTTTTACTTGAACTTTCACATTCAGTCACACAAACATGACATAGTACATCACTCAGTAATATTCATTCTCAATTCAGATGTTTAAAAATTTCCATCGATATCATGCTTACAAGTTTGAACACTGGTATATACTTTTAATTTGTACTTTCATGTTAGTTCCTTTTAGACTTCATTTCCTTTAGGTATCCTTACCAAATTCTACACACACATATATAACATTTTTATGTCCTTTTGAAATGATTATTTTAGTAATATATCACATAGATAAATAACCACAAGTCCCATAATTTATTTTATTGTATTAGCCTAAGATAACTTTAAACAATAAATATATCCTAAAGTCTCAACTCCCGATCATCCTTAGACTCCATGTATGGTCTCATAAATTAAATCTAAACAAGAAACTCCCCAATACAGTTCTGTTTAGGTTGGACATTTGTCAAAACTCTATAATATTTATGTCTTAGATAGTCATTATTTAAACAACTTAATGTATATTTCTTATGTACCTTTTTTACTCTAAAACAGTACGACGTACTTAATACATATGGATTCTAACTTAAATATTTTTTCACATACAACTTGATTATTCAAGATGATGAATACTACTTGAATGTTTCAAATCAATTCCCTATGTTAATAAAATTGTGCTTAAAACCTCATTTATTCCCACCTCACATGTACATCTGATTTATATTATGGTTTCAAATGCCCCAATGTAAAATATCCAAGTATCGTAAGTCAACATCATTCCCTCACCTATGTAACCATACCTACGTTCATGTGTATATAGTCTTTATACGACTAAATCCAAATGGACTAATCACCAATCCTGATTATCGTGACCCCCAAAGATCAATATCGTAAGTCAAAATTATATAACCAACAATATAATTATACCTAATCTCCTTATTATCTAACGACAGCACCTACATCATACATACAGTCATAACACTATCATCCCACTGAAATTCCATTACTGACAATTGTCGAAGACAAATTCATATCAAATATCAAAACACATATGTCGCATATTGCACATCTCACATCCACCCAATCATTCCATGATACCAAACATTCAATTAATCATAACTTCATAATAAAATTACCAATGTCGTATTATAAAACATTCCCAAATAAATCAACGTGCGCTTTCTAGCTATATAGATTTAGTATTTATCAACCCAATTTCCTCAAAATAACAACTAAATACCTTCCACTCGTACCCAATATATGTTTGGAATCAATAAATGCGATAAGCATTCGTAGTCTCAGAGAATGAATTCTTTTATTTATTAAACTTATGATTTCTAAGCATAGACATATGAGACAAATTTGCAAAGTTCGAATATGTATGCAAGTGGGATTCATTTGAATTGCCCAACAACCAAAACATACCAAGAGATACGTAACATTTCTTAGTGTTAATCATATATCACTAATACACCAAAAAGGGTTCAACATTCTAAACGTAATTCTCAAATTTAGACCCAATACCTATTAGTTTAGTATAAGTCTTTTAATTTTATTATTGGATTAGCAATAGGGTAATATACCCACTAAACCATTATTCATATGATGACTACTTTAATTTAGTCAATGATTCCCAACATAAATGTCAAACTATAACTTTCACCATAACCAAAGGAGTTTTCAATTGGTTTGCGTATAAAAATCTGGGTTCCACAATGCCCATTAAACCCTAATTTTATCATCATCATTACATTCTCCAATACTAGTTCATAAGTCTAGATATTTTAAATTTCATTCAAAGTTATGAACATGAGTAATCATTTCAAGTCCACAAATTTTAACATTTGTAATTTCTTCCAATCTTATGAATACTCATAATTAGGTTATTATTCTCCTAATTAGGATCCCAATCCCTTTTAATTCTAGTTCATATGAATTTTACGCAATATTATACAAATATAATAATTAAGGGGAAAAGTAGAGGTATACTTGCCTCTAAATGTAAGATTATGAAACAACAATAATTCTTTTACAATATTTCTCCATTTCCAAAATATGATTCAAATTTGAATTCTACGTGAAAAAGCGAGCTGAGTCCATGTTTGGAGTCTTCCCGAAATCCCAAAGGAAAGCTATCAAAATTATAGTTGAAAATTTCAAAAATTCTGTGAACAACCTCCCCTTAGCCTTCCTACCTCCCAACCATAGCCATTATAGAGGCATTGAGGCACCACTATAGTGGTCTGGACCCGTTATAGTGGTCTCAGAGGTCTGGTATAAGAACCCTCTTCCAGACTTCGCTCCTTCTTCTTCCTTTCTTCTATTTTCCATTTTAATTCATTTTCCTTTATTTTATTCAACGTTCTTCCTCATTCTATTTTCTTCTTTCTTTCTTTCCTTCCACCTTATGTTTCTTCTCCCTTTTTTTGTGGTTTTTCTTTTGTAACTCTTCTCTTCCTTATTTTTCAATTTTCTTTTATTTTTTCTCGATTTCTCTCCACTTTATTTCCTTTTTTTTCTTCTATTTTCTTCATTTCCACTTTCTTCTTATAAAATCCTACGAATTATATATGTGGGTTGTGACTTTCCATTTTACCATATCTTGGACCTTAAGTTAGACTTAATTAGTATTCACCCTCAAGTTATTGTTTTTCCCTTCATAAATACCTAATCACTTTAATTGTTATAAAATATGTAAAATTTATATAAATTCATTTTCACTTATTTAAATATATTTCTAATTAAAATAAATAATTTTTTGTCCCAAAATAAATGTTATTTAACAACTCCCAAAGCTTATAATATTTTCTAAATTATATTTTTAATTAAAATCTAATTCCAAAAATTTGTGTAAATTTTTATTTCAAAATCTTGTATAATTGTTTATTAATGGTTTCCTTTTTTAATTTATTCTTTTCTCATAATAATTAAACTATTTAATTATATATTTCTTTAAAACAACGGGGTATTATAATCTTCCCCCCATCATAAGGAATTCCGTCCTCGAAATTCACATAAAACCCAATCGTAGGGTTAATATAACTATACTTGTCATTATATAACTTGTAATTTTCATTATGGGATCGCGTATGCCTAAATACCATAAATAAATTTGACTAACATATCCATTTCATTAATATGAAATATTAAGTAAGCTCATATGCACCTAACATTACAATCATTACTTTGGGTTATCACAACTTCATAAAAATATATATACCAAGGTTTTCATGTACTGAACACACTCCATTAATTATACACACTTGTTTACTACTATTTTCACATATGTAAAACATAACATTTCAACTAATTTGTTAATATGAAATATAGGTGTTTGAAGTTTCAGCTTACTATCATGTTTTATGACAACTTATATAACTACTCGCTTTATACCAAAATTAGAATTCATTTATCATCTTGGTTCAGATTGAATAATCATTAATACCCTTGTATAAATATCACGAAACGCAATCCTTGTTAACAATATAAATGTTTTCCCATCCACTACCCTTTTTAGTACTCATTAGATCAACATATCGTACATTTATACTTCCATTTCTAACCCAAAATGAATTTACCAATAATTCCTCATATGAAAAATCTCCTTACACATATCATTATATGCTAATATATTCTTTCATTCCTAAAGTTCATATATATTCCCATGTTAACCTTCATCTAAGGCTTCAAAAATTTCCATTCGTTCTTTTTCTAATGTTAACATAAAACTCAACACTCCTGTCTAGGTTAGACGATTATCAGGACAATAATATTTATGTCTTAGATAGTCACTATCGAAACCGTAACTTGATGTATATTTATTATATACCTTTTTGACTTTAAAACAATACGATGTAATTAATCTACATGGATTCTAAATTAAATAATTTGTCATATTCCAAAGTACTTTCCTTTACCACAAACTCATGTTAATATAACTTGATTATTTTAGATGATGAATAGTACTTTAAAGTCTCAAATCAATTCCCCATATGAATTAAATTATCCTTAACACCTAATTTATTCCTACCTCACATGCACACCTCATTTATATTATGGTTCCAAATTCCTTAATGTAAAATCCCCAAGTACCATAAGTTAACATCATTCCTTCGCTTATGTAACCATTCCTAACTTCATGTGTATATAGTGTTTATATGACTAAATCCAAATGCACTAATCACCATGACAGATTATTAAGACTCCAAAGGTCAATACAATAAGTCAACATCGTATAATCGATAATAGAATTATACATAATCTCCTTGTTATCTAACACCACTACCTACATCATACATACAGTCACAACACCATCATCCCACTGAAATTATGTTATTGACATTTATTGAAGACAAATCCATATCAAATATCAAAACATAAATTTTGCATATAGCATATCTCACATCAACCCAATAATTCCACAATACCACACACTTAACTAATTATAACATTATAATATAATTACTAATGTCGTACTATAAAATATTAAAAAATAAAGAAACATGAGACTTATAGCTTCAACTACATAGATCTAGAATTTATCAACCCAATTTACTCAAAACAACAATAACTTCCACTCGTACTCAGTGTAAGTTTGGGATCAATAACTCTGATAAGCATTCGTAGTCTCAAAGAATGTATTCTTGCATTTATTAAACTTATGATTTCTAATTATAGGCATATAAGACAAATTATCAAAGCTCTATGTAAGGGTTTATAATAAACTACTTAATCCCTATGCAAGTAGGATTCGTATGAATTGCCAACAACCAAAATAGACCAAGCAATACTTATAATTTCTTAATGCTAATTGTAATTCACTAATACACCAAAAAAGATTCAAACTTCTAAACATAATTCTATAATTTGAACCAAACATATATTTGTATAATACAAGTATTTTCATTTTATTATTTGATTAATACCACGGTAATATACCCACCATACTATTACTCATATGTTGACTACTTTAATTTAGTCAATGATTCCCAACATAAATGTCCAATTATAACTTGCACCATAACCAAAGGAGTTTTTATTTTATTCGCTTATAAAAATATGGGTTCCATAATACCCATTAAACTCTAACTTCATCACCATGATTACAATCTCCAATACTAATTCACAAGTCTAGATATTTTAAATTTTATTCAAAGGTATGGACATGATTTGTAAACCTGATTTTGTAAATAATAAAGTCACGTTCTATTTCCAAACATGCATAGTTCGTAAAACATATGGCATTTTATTTTATGATAAGTTAATGGGATTAATTTAAATAGATGATTTTTTATTGTAATTAAGGTTCAGAAGAAAAATCAAAAAAATATCGCGTACCGTGTTATGCGTGTTAATTAAGTTACGTATTTTAAATTGAATTAGAGAAATTACACTGAACAATTATATATATATATATATATATATATATATATATATATATGTATATGTATATATATTATGATATCATTAGCATAAATAAGGAAGTTAAAAAAATTATTAGAAATAAAATTCGCAACTCCTATATCCGAATCTATTCGGATTTCGATCGAATTGATTCGGCACCTTCAGAATGGTTTCCTTTTTAGATGTCAACTTTTTGATTGTTATAGGGTGTAAAGTAGCCAACCTTCCTTCGTTGTTAAGGACTATTATCTGACTTCCTACCCCATTAAACATAGTGGGTACATCATTGGGGGATGTATGATTAATTGAATAGAGTTTGGGGCATTATAAGAGAGAGGAATTGGAGACATTGCCCATTCATTCCCTCAAATTCTGCAGAGATTAATTCAACCCCTAAACTAAGACTTTTGGGTCTTCTATTTCCCCCATTTTAATAGCCTTTAGTCCTCATATCATCTTTATATTTCAAGCTTGCAAGACCACAATTCCATTCTCCCATTATCAAGGGTTAAAGAGGGTGTTGAAGGTTTTATTTTGTAGAAGAAAGAGCTTGAGTTGGAGATTGCAAAAGATGGGATTTTAATGAGTTTTCTTTTCTACCTTTTTTAAATGATTTATTATATTCAAGATCTATGAGTTTTACCTAAACTATTTTAAATTTTAAATCCAAGCATGCTATATATATATATATGAGAATAACATTCTTAGTTTATGATATTTTCATCTTATACGTACATATGATGATGAAAATGTGATAATAATGGATGAAAACTAAAGTTTGAATTAAGTTAAAATTTCACGATATTTAAAGTAGTTATTCCTTGTGAAAATCATGTTTAAACTAGTTATTTCATGTTCAATGTTAAGTTGAAGAAATGTTAGGATGCACATATGAGTTTTATTGGTGTAAATCCCTTCATTTATGAACCAAAATATGTGTAGTTATGGGAAATGGTTTTAATATTTTGAAAATTCATTTAAATAAGCCTTTGAACATGAAATAATAACCTTGGAAAATTTAGCATATTACTCACATAAAATGATGCTACTATTTGTGATGAAAGTTAAAGAATTAAGGGAATAAAATTAAAATTAATAAAGTGTTGAGGTTAAAACATGAAATGTTTAATATTTTCATATAAAATGACAAGAATACAAAGTTGAAAATGTAAAGTTATCAAATTGTAAGACATATCTTGAAAATGAGTATGAAAAGTGTACGAAAATGGCGTTTGAAATTAAAGTATAAGTTTCACAAGAAGTTGCAAAATAAAATTTGTTTTCTAAAGTAAAATATCAAGTTTGAGTTAAAATGAAAATGGATATTTTGATAAGATGTGAAATTTGGAAATAAAGTGTGTCAGGACTAGTTCCGTCCTGAGTATTGAGGCCTTATCGACTGATATATAAACTAAAGGATAAAAGCAAAATAAATAGAAAAGGAAAAAAAGGGTTACAAAGTCATAACAACTAAATGATACTCAAAGCATATGTGGAAATTTAAGAAGCGATCGGAGCCCTAAAGTGTAGCTTCGGCTTAAACCCAAAACCACTGGCTAGTTAACATAATACAACATTTATGGTAGTAAGCGAAGTCCGTAAATACAAATGGGATTGGTGACATTCATTAAGAAAGTGAAAAGATAAATTTGAGAACGATGCTCATTAATTGTTAAAGAAAAAACAAGTTAATGTAATTACCTGGAATGTATTATAATTATATTAAAGGTTTATATAACGGGACTTGGGCACTAGCTAAAGATGAAAAGGAAGATTAAGTGTGACTGGGATCATTGCTCGGGTTACATAGTTATAATGTAAATTGCATGATTGCAGTACAACTTGCATGAGAATACTTAATCAAATGAATAATGATTTCATAATTGCTAAAATACATTGTATATATAGATATTTTGTTTTAATATTATAGTCTGCAAAAATTTCTCCTACTGGGCTCACGCTCATACCCCGCCTTTTGCCAAACCCCATAGGCACTTCATGGAAAGATAAAGACAAGAAAATCGTGAGAGACAAGGAACTGTTTTCACGCCAAGAGCGCTCTGTTTACTATTTGTTTTAAATATTTAATTTAAATGGAACTTTTGATTATATTATTTGAACTATTTGGAAGGTCTTTGAACTTAGTTTATAATAACACGAGATTATGTGGACTTTCTAAAGTAATTATTTATTCTATAAAAATCACTAAACTCTTTTATCATAAATGTTACTAGCTAAATAATTGGTCACCATTTGATACAACAAAGAAAATTCTATTTTGTGACACAATTTAGTAAATCAATGGTATATATAAAATGGTATTTTCTTAAATGAAATCAAAGAAAAATGGTTTTCCACATGACACCTTGACTCGGGTGAGGGTGTGGCCTTTCGGGTCGAATTCCTCTGGCGCGGGCCTGCCCCCAAATCGGGACGGGAGGGGAAATCGAAGAAGCCTCCCTTTCTTCCTGCCATGCGCGTGCGGGTGATTCGAGGATATGAGGGTCCTCTTTTCGCTACTTGCATTGGTATCTTCGTAGTCTACCTCAAATATAAAATTGCGTGAAAATGGGATAACACGAAGGAATGGAGCTGCCAGCCTATTTCTCAAAACATGCAAAATAAATTTTGCCGCCTCGTGAGAACGACACCAAGGTCATAATTATGCATATGAAACCAAGTGAATCGAGGGTTCGAGGACTATGTTACGAAATGAAAAGGTGTTAGGCACCTATTCCGCCCTTTTGGTCTTTATGGGCTGTGTTAATATTCTCCTTTTCTCCAAAACGTGATATGTATGTACATGTGTGTAATGTAAATAACGGGAGAAGCAAATCATCTGACATCATGGGAAAGACGGAGGAGAATCATCCTTAGGAGTGTACTAGAAAATAACATAAACATAAGAAGTGAGTATTTGTCGAATTATGAGTCGCTATCGAAAAGCGAATATGCATATCGGACGAGACACAAATATATAGGAGTTTATGACTCACAAAAATAGGTACAATATAGCATAGTAGCATAAAATGGAAAAAAAGGACTCAAATATCAGGATTGGCCCGAGATGCCTACGTAGCCCAAGGGGAATCAAAGTCCATGTAGTTCGATATATTATATGGGTGGGGTTTAACTCATAAACCCAAATTTTAGACTCCTTTATGAATATTTTTGAAGCAAGCGTGCCTAAGTGTAAAAGTGTGACAATGTGAGGAAGTCTCACTTTTAAATATTAAAAGTAAACCCTCTTTTTCATCTTTTGGATTTTTATGACAATATGTTATGTGGATACTACTAATAAAAAAAGGATATTTTTTGATGTGAGATAATAAAAATAAGATTAAAAGATACCAAAATGGGAATGAAGTGAGTAAATAATGCTAAATGAATAAACTAGAAAAGAGTAGGAATAAACCTCCTAGAAGACTTTTTCTACTGAATTTGAAAGGTATATAGACTGATTTTATGGTGGTATAAGGTTGGTAAAGTAGGGTGAGGTAAGTGACTAAAGGTGGTAGGAAAGGGAGGTAAGAGAAATTGAGAGATTAATGGAAAATATGATTTTTTGGGAATGATGATGCTCTGATTTTGAGAGAATGTTTCTAATTACTGAAAGGGACCACTTTAGGAGTGAGGTCATGGGATCCTTAAATAGTGCCATTTAGGTTTAGGGGTTGTCGATCAACATGGTCCCTAGCCTGCCTATCGGCATAGTGCCTACCTTATTGGGAAAGGAAAATACTCCCCGCCGATAGACAGGAGGTCTGGCGTGCCTATAGGTAGTCCGATGCAAATGCTTTCCAAAAAAATGAGTATAAAATACAAACCATAAGTCCAAATCATGCATGGACGGGATCATTAGAAAAGGGATTCAGATCCATTCAAGAATCCATTGATCTATTCTTGAGTTTGAGAGCTGATCAAAGTCAAATGGGTCTCAAAAGCACCCGATGGTCTCTAAAATGGGGATTTTAAGAGACAAAAAAGGTCATTCATGTGAATCGTGTGGCCAATTCATGCATGACATAGACCATTGGAAAGGGGATTCAGAGACCTATGGGATTTCATTTAGATTTACTCAGGTTAGCGAGTTGACCAGAGTCAAATGGGTCCCAAAGTTACCCAGTGACTTTTGGAGTAAAGAGGATCGTTCGTGCGAACCATGAAGCCGATTCGCAAATGGAATGGACCGTATTCAGAGCCTTTAAATATTTCATTAATATTCAATTAGGTTAGAGATTTAACCAGATTCAAATGGGGCCTAAGGTGACCGATGTCCTTTCGAAGTAAAAAGGTCGTTCATGCGAACCGTGAGGCCGATTCGCACACAATATGGATCGTTGGAAAGGGGATTCAGATCCCTACGAGGTTTTTTTGAGATTCCCTCAGGTTAGAGAGTTGAAAAGAGTCAAACGGGTCTCAAAATCTACCGATGGACTTTAGATCAGTACTCAACCTAGGGTTTATGGAGGAAGGAGGAATGTTAGGGACTTGAGAAGGTACCTAGGGTGTACTAATATGGCGGTGTCTACAGATCCCCTTGAAGAGAAAACTTGGAACAAGCCAAGGTCATTTAAAGATAGAAACCTCACCAATGTTTGAGAGTGTAATACCCCGTACTTTTGGCTGTATTTATTTTTGGGATTAATTAATTAAATGCGTATTAATTGGAAATTAATCCGGGTTATAAATACTAACGAGATGCGAATTGGTATTTGATTATGTGCATATAGGATTATATATGAATTTGGAATTATAAAATTTGTCGTGAGATTTATATACGGCAATTTTGGAAATTTTATTGAGACGCGTGTGACCGCCGCGTCATGGTATATTATTTTAATTATAAAAAGTGAATTTAAAATCTATAATCCGTATGGTCATTTTGAGTGCGCCAACGCGTCCGGAAGAATCGAGATAGTCATAAAACACTAGCCGGGGGTGTAGTTTGGGTTCCGGGGTATTTTTAGGCCATACCGGCAACTTAAAGGGCATTTTGGAAATTTTACATTTTGAGGAATTAAAAGTGACGAAAATTGGGAGTTTTAATCTGATGTGGATTTAACCCACTAAACCCACTAACCAACCCATATTAACCCATTAAGCTACGGAGGCTATCATTAGGTTTACAACTTTCCCAAAGAAAACCCTAGCCACCTTAAGCCACCATTGGAGAAGAAGCTTGGGGAAGAGAAGAAATTCTGCAGAAAAACTTCATCAAACCTACACCAAACTCAGAAACAACCAAGGCAAGTGACTTTATTCCATTTAATTTCAGAGAATGTTCTCTCCATGTTAGATAATTCGAATTTATGGTTTGTTCTTGAAAGATAATGAAAACCCATGTAGTTTGGAGCTTAGAACTTAAGAATATTGAGGAGAATCGCATGTAGAATGATAGGTAGATAATTATTCTCATGATATCTGTGATAGGAAGGAATTAAAACGGATTTATAGTGAGTTAATTCATGATTCAAAAGTTAGGGTTCATGTTCTTGAAATAATTTGGGAAAAAGTGTAGAGATTTATATTTTGATTGATGTTAAAGAGATTTAATCCTTGAAAACATGTTAGGAGTTGACTTGAATATGTTTAGGATGAATTAGAGATCTTAATACATAGTTGGGATGAAGTTTAGAGGAGATTTGAGGAGTAGAAATTGGGTGAAAAACGATTTTGGAAATTCTGGGCTCGCAGCTGGTCGCTCGTTAGAAACCAACCCAGGTCGTTCGAACGAGCTTCTAACGAGTTGACCAGTCTCTTCTAACGAGGGGTAGTTTCGTTCGATACCTCGTTCGAACGAGATATCGTTAGAAGGTACAGTTCGTTCGAACGAACTGGATCTCGTTCGAACAGTCTCGTTCAAACGAGACTTCTAACGAGCTGACAGTTCAAACTCGTTCGAACAGTCTCGTTCGAACGAGACTTCTAACGAGCTGGCAGTTTGGGCCATTTTGAACTGTTTTGATTTTTGGAGTCCCGTAGACTTGTTCGAGGATAGAGTTAACATTCCTTTGATGATGTATTGATGGATTTGGGACTTTTGGGTTATTATGAGGAGTAAATTCATACGAGGGATTTAAATCAATGAACCGTTTGGGTTGAGACGTGAGTGTCTACTACGACGTGAGAATAGATTATGGCGCGTATGATTATAAACCGGAATCGTATAAAGTGTGTAAATTATATATTGGTACGGGAATGAGAATAGTACTATAATTAAACTACGGAATTACTAAGACGTGTGTTTACTTAGTATTGGTATATGAATTGTGTGTATGACATACCTACCATACTTGCTATCACGGGAGGTTTGCGTTCGCTTAGGGCCTCCTAATCCTTGTGTTGCCCGGATTTAGACTGGTTACCTCGATGAACATAGGTCAGAGAAAGACTTATTGGGATGTTAATAAGTCCGCTGATCGTGGGAGCGTAGGTATGTACGTGACCCATATGATGTGACTGTGTTCGCCTCCACTATTTGTGATTTGTGTTATCTGATCTATTCCTGAGAGATTCGGAATATGTGATCCTTATGTACGTGATGTACCGGGATGGATAGCAGAGTATGTGTGCACCACAGCTTAGTTCTCGGGGTGCTTGTATTGTATATTTATGATGTGAATAATATACGTTTAATTAATAAGAACCTTCATGATTAATGTTGTGAATATAATCACGGTATTGTTTCGAGAAAAAATATAACGAGTTAACTGATAGTGTTATATATATTGCACGTTGAGCATCTGAGTTTGCGTTAAACCCCTATTTAATTACGAGCGTTATAATGTTAATAGAACCGAGTAATAAGGGTAGGACCTATGGCAGTCTAGCTAGATATGATGGTACTTAGCTAGTGATTTGTGTCGTTATAGATGGGTATTTACGTTAGGAGTGCACAGTTAGACGAGAGGTGAGAATATCATGTGAGTGCACGTCCTAACATGTACTTTGCATTTAATATTTTAAATGTTTTTAAAGCACTTGCAGATTTTTAAAATATAACTCCACATTCGGGCTCTGACCTGTTTGCTTTTCAAATCTACTTTTCTTGTAAAACCATTTTAGGTGCCCAGCCTCAAGGACACCAAGCATAGGATACTCATTCTGGTGACGAGCTGTAGCTGTTTGTGGAAGCTACAGGGATTTGCTTGTAGACACTTCTATCTTTTGGATTCCAGAGTCACTATCTATCAGTTGTAGGGCATGTTGCCCATTTCTATTAGAGACATCTTTTACATTTTAGTTTTCAGACTTTAGCATGTATTGTTTTAGTATTCAGTTTACTTTTCAGTTGTGGGTTTGTAGTGTGGAGTTTTCCTCCAGACTTTATTTACATTATGTGATGGTTATTCGTTTTACTTCAGTATGGTGAATGGTGTTATTTATGTCTTCATTACACTTGTTGCATGTTAATCAGACTTTCGTTAAAATTTGGCAACTTACTTTTTAAATACTAGGTGGTTAGTAATAATAAAATGTTTTCGACAGTGATGCTATATACTAAGCCAACTTGGCATTTTGAATTAATTTAATAAAGGAGTAGCTACCCGGTATTTAATTAGTCGGGGTGTCACAGGTGGTATCCGAGCATCATGGTCTAGTGTCCTTTAGGATCTGTACGGCTATTATGTTTCCGCTACGTTTCTTTGATATAGAGCCCTATATTTTAGGACTGTTGTACTCCTTTTGTGTATGCTTCGTTCTTCAGCTATTTTAAGTTTATAAACAGTGAACTTATAAACTCTGTTCTTATTTCAGATGCCTTCACGACGTGCACGACGAGTTCCCAGGGATGCAACTCCCGAACCCCAGCCCGCTCCAGTTCAGGGCATGATGAATGCCGCTGAGGTTGCAGCTATAGTAGCCCAAGCGGTAAATGCCGCGATTGCCGTTGTTCAGCAGGCACCACCTCAGGCGCCGGTTATCGCGCCAGTACAGGCCAATGCATTCTCGTCTGCTTGGGAGCGTGTACGTGACGCTTTTCAGAAAGCGCATCCGCCAGAGTTTGCAGGTAGCTCAGATGTAGTAGTCTCGAGCTAGTGGAGGAAGGATATGTAGAGGCACTTAAGGATGTATGAGTGCACGGATGTCCAGAAGCAGGTGCTAGCTACTTTCAAGCTAGTTGGATCTGCGCTACAGTGGTGGGAGTCTATTACCACCGCGGAGGAGAGGGATACTCTCACTATTCAGGACTTCTGGGTGCGGTTTGACCGCAAGTACTTTCCGTCGGCTGTTCACACGGAAATGAGGAGGAAATTGATGAGTTTGAAGCAGGAAGGTAAGACCGTGGCCGAGTATGAGGCCGAGTTCACGAATCTGTTGAATATCGTTCCAGATGAGATACCAACAGAGAAGAAGAAGATTGAGAAGTTCACCGACGGGTTGAATTGGATGATCCATCAGCATCTGCTAGGGAACCTATCATTGGCCACTTATTCTGATGTGGTTAACGCTGCATTGTTACACTGTCAGGACCACCGTTTTCATATGGCCGAGGGCAAGAGGTTGGGGGAGTCTAGCCATCAGGGCAGGACTGGAGGACATGGTGCCAGCGGGGCACAGTCTGGTCAGGGGCAGAGACAGAATGAGCAGGGCTCCAAGCAGGGGGATAATAAGAGGTTCCGGTCAGGGAACTACAGTCAGGGACAGGGAGGTTTTCGTCAGGGCCATCAGGGTCCAAACGGCCATCAGGTCCAGCAGGGGCAGAATGGGCAGCAGTTTCACCAGGGCCAGCAGGGCCAAGGGAGGAACGGTAACGGCCACCAGGGCCGGGGACAGCAGGGGCAGCGAGGAGGGAACTTCCTAGGGAAGTGTTTTGTTTGTGGCAAGACTGGCCATAAGAAGCAGGATTGTCCTGATAGGGGCAGGTCCCCACAGCAGCAGCAGTAGGGTGCTCGCCAGGAGCCACAGAGGCCTAGGTTTCCCGCCGCTCTTCCTGCACCGCCACAGATGGCAGCATTGCCACCCATTCCAGCAGTCCCAGTTTAGCAGGGGCAGCTACAGTATGGACGTGTCTACAACGTCCACCAGGCTGCAGTTCCACAGGCACCGCCCGCGATTGAGGGTACGTTTCCTATCCATGGCACTATGGGTCGGGTATTGTTTGATACGGGTGCTACACATTGTTTTATATCTACACACTTCGCGAAAGCTTTAGGATTGTTAGCTACGGCAGAGAGCACAGTGACGTGTGTCGACTCACCATTGGGGAGTGGGTCACTTATCTTCTTTATATGCCGGGGAGTGGGGGTAGAGATTGGTGGTTTGGTATTACCTGCAGACATGTTAGTATTAGATATGCATGTTCACGATGTGATCATCGGTATGGATTGGCTCGTAGCTTATAGGGCCATGATTGATTACTTCAGCGGAAGCATTGTTTTTGCCATTCCGGGGCAAGAGATGTTCGTAGTGGCGATGCCTCGCCCAGAGGGAGGATCGACCGCTCATCTATATTACATAGAGGAGGATACCTCTAAGGAGGTTGTGATTCCTTTAGATTCGATCCCAGTTGTCAGGGAGTATTCGGATGTGTTTCAGGAGATACCAGGCTTACCACCCAGTCGAGAGATAGACTTTGTTATAGATTTGCTATCGGGTACGAGACCTATAGCACGCGCACCGTACCGTATGGCTCCAGCTGAGATGAGGGAGTTACGGGATCAGATAGAGCAGCTGCTAGGTCAGGGATTTATTCGCAGGAGTACCTCACCTTGGGGCGCTCCAGTTTTGTTTGTGAAGAAGAGGGACGGTTCACTGAGATTGTGTGTGGACTACAGAGAGTTGAATAAGGTCATGATACGAAATAAGTATCCGTTGCCTCGAATCGATGACTTATTCGACCAGTTGAGAGGAACTTCTTTCTTCTCGAAGATTGATTTGAGATCGGGATACCATCAGTTGCGTATCAGGGAGGAGGATGTCTCGAAGACTGTGTTCTTGTCGAGATATGGTTCTTACGAGTTTCGGGTTATGCCTTTCGGCTTGACCAACGCTCCAGCTGTGTTTATGGACTTGATGAACAAAGTGTTCAGAGATTTCCTAGACCAGTTTGTCATTGTCTTCATTGATGATATTCTGGTTTACTCCCAGACAGAGGAGGAGCACGCCGAGCATTTGAGGCAGGTTTTGCAGACACTTCGTCAGAACGAGTTGTATGCAAAATATGAGAAGTGCGGGTTTTGGCTGAAGGAAGTCCAGTTTTTGGGACATATCATTTTCGACCGGGGAATATCTGTTGATCGGGGGAAAGTATCAGCGGTGAGGGAGTGGGGACAGCCCACGACACCGACTGAGATTCGTAGTTTCTTGGGTCTAGCAGGATACTACAGGAGGTTTATTCGGGGCTTCTCTAAGATAGCAGGTCCTTTGACACATCTGACTCGTAAAGGCGTACCATACATCTGGAGTGATGCCTGTCAGTTGGCATTCGATAAATTGAAGGACAAGTTAACCTCAGCACCTGTGTTAGCATTGCCGAGACCGGGAGTTGAGTATTTGGTTTACACCGACGCGTCTTTACAAGGACTTGGAGGTGTATTGCAGCAGGAGAGACAGGCCATAGCTTATGCTTCCCGTAAGCTTAAGCCTTATGAGAAGAATTACCCTACGCATGATTTGGAGTTGGCAGCAGTGGTATTTGCCCTACGGATTTGGAGGCACTATCTTTTGGGGGAGAAATTCCAACTGTTCACGGACCACAAGTCCCTACAGTACCTGTTCACGCAGAAAGAGTTGAATATGCGGCAGCGTAGGTGGCTTGAATTTGTGAAAGACTACCAGTTCGACATCCAGTACCACCCGGGTAAGGCTAACGTGGTAGCAGACGCGTTGAGCCGTAGGCCAGCAGATGAGGTGGCAGAGGTGTGGAAGGCTAAGTGGAAGGAATTGGGACACCAGGATGCAGTGGCCCGCTCTTTCATGTCTGTGATGACTGTTA
The DNA here is from genome assembly GCA_949130495.1 of Sambucus nigra. NCBI lineage: Eukaryota > Viridiplantae > Streptophyta > Magnoliopsida > Dipsacales > Adoxaceae > Sambucus > Sambucus nigra. The sequence continues at coordinate 252,765,498 of OX422220.1, forward strand.
CACCGCAGATTGTCACGAAGGTAGTACGGGCACAGGCTAATGACTCGTTCTGTCAAGAGCAGATAGTTCGATTACTAGCAGAGGGAGCCGAGTCCTATACCGTTAGCTCAGACGGGGGATTACGCTTCAATGGAAGATTGGTAGTTCCGGAAGGGGAAGAATTACTACACGAGGTAATGGCAGAGTCGCACGGCTCACGGTTTGCGGTACATCCCGGAGGGGACAAAATGTACGAAGACATGAGACGACAGTATTGGTGGAGCGGTATGAAGAGAGATATCGCTGAGTTTGTTTCGAAATGCGCCACTTGTCAGCTTGTAAAAGTGGATCATCAGAAACCGACAGGATTGCTACAGCCGTTGGAGGTCCCGGTATGGATGTGGGAGAGCATATCCATGGACTTTATCACGGGGTTACCTACGTCGCAGAGGGGTCACGACTCCGTTTGGTTAATTGTGGACAGGTTGTCCAAAGTCGCTCACTTTTTACCCGTAAGGACTAACTACACTACGGGACAATATGCCCAGCTCTTCATTTCAGAGGTTGTGAGACTTCACGGTGTTCCCCTGAATATCGTGTCTGACAGAGACAAGATATTTGTTTCGAGGTTTTGGGAGAGTTTCCAGGAGGCCATGGGCACGGAATTGCGATTGAGTACGGCTTATCATTCGCAGACCGATGGGCAGACCGAGCGCACCAATTAGATGTTAGAGGACATGCTACGCATGTGCATTATTAACTTTGGGGGTGGATGGGAGCAGTACCTTCCACTGGTGGAGTTTGCTTACAATAACTCCTATCAGTTCACGATTGGCATGGCTCCGTTTAAGGCATTGTACGGTAGGCCTTGTCGTTCCCCAGCATGTTGGTTGGAGGTGGGGGACAACAAACTACTTGGGCCGGAAGTGATTCAGGATACTTCGGTAAGGATTGAGTTGATTCGGAGTCGCATTCGGGTAGCTCAAGACAGGCAGAAGAGTTATACTGATGCGAAGAGATTTTTCAGAGAATTCCAAGTGGGGGACCAGGTTTTGCTCAGGGTATCTCCTATGAAGGGGATTATGCGTTTCGGAAAGAAGGGGAAGTTGACACCGAGGTATGTGGGGCCGTTTCCCATTATTGAGCGGATCAGATCGATTGCGTATAGACTCGGGTTACCGGAACATTTGCATCGGATTCACGATGTGTTCCATATTTCCTCGCTGAGGAAATACCTTAGAGATAATCTGGCTCATTCTCACATTGCTGTGGAGGACATCGATCTCCAGTCGGATAGCTCCTACGAGGAGGGGCCGATTGCCATTTTGGACCGAAGCGAGAGGAAACTGCGGTCAAAGATAGTTCCGTTAGGGCGTGTTCAGTGGCGACATCACAATGTCGAGGAGTCCACATGGGAGCGCGAGGATGAGATGCGCGAACGTTATCCAAAGTTATTTTTAGCAGGTACTTTCTAGTTTCGAATTTCGGGACGAAATTCAGTTATTAGGGGGGAAGTATGTAATACCCCGTACTTTTGGCTATATTTATTTTTGGGATTAATTAATTAAATGCGTATTAATTGGAAATTAATCCGGGTTATAAATACTAACGAGATGCGAATTGGTATTGGATTATGTGCATATATGATTATATATGAATTTGGAATTATAAAATTTGTCGTGAGATTTATATACGGCAATTTTGGAAATTTTGTTGAGACGCGTGTGACCGTCGCGTCATGGTATATTATTTTAATTATAAAAAGTGAATTTAAAATCTATAATCCGTATGGTCGTTTTGAGTGCGCCAACGCGTCCGGAAGGATCGAGATAGTCAGAATACACTAGCCGGGGGTGTAGTTTGGGTTCCGGGGTATTTTTAGGCCATACCGGCAACTTAAAGGGCATTTTGGAAATTTTACATTTTGAGGAATTAAAAGTGACGAAAATTGGGAGTTTTAATCTGATGTGGATTTAACCCACTAAACCCACTAACCAACCCATATTAACCCATTAAGCTACGGAGGCTATCATTAGGTTTACAACTTTCCCAAAGAAAACCCTAGCCACCTTAAGCCACCATTGGAGAAGAAGCTTGGGGAAGAGAAGAAATTCTGCAGAAAAACTTCATCAAACCTACACCAAACTCAGAAACAACCAAGGCAAGTGACTTTATTCCATTTAATTTCAGAGAATGTTCTCTCCATGTTAGATAATTCGAATTTATGGTTTGTTCTTGAAAGATAATGAAAACCCATGTAGTTTGGAGCTTAGAACTTAAGAATATTGAGGAGAATCGCATGTAGAATGATAGGTAGATAATTATTCTCATGATATCTGTGATAGGAAGGAATTAAAACGGATTTATAGTGAGTTAATTCATGATTCAAAAGTTAGGGTTCATGTTCTTGAAATAATTTGGGAAAAAGTGTAGAGATTTATATTTTGATTGATGTTAAAGAGATTTAATCCTTGAAAACATGTTAGGAGTTGACTTGAATATGTTTAGGATGAATTAGAGATCTTAATACATAGTTGGGATGAAGTTAGAGGAGATTTGAGGAGTAGAAATTGGGTGAAAAACGATTTTGGAAATTCTGGGCTCGCAGCTGGTCGCTCGTTAGAAACCAACCCAGGTCGTTCGAACGAGCTTCTAACGAGTTGACCAGTCTCTTCTAACGAGGGGTAGTTTCGTTCGATACCTCGTTCGAACGAGATATCGTTAGAAGGTACAGTTCGTTCGAACGAACTGGATCTCGTTCGAACAGTCTCGTTCGAACGAGACTTCTAACGAGCTGACAGTTCAAACTCGTTCGAACAGTCTCGTTCGAACGAGACTTCTAACGAGCTGGCAGTTTGGGCCATTTTGAACTGTTTTGATTTTTGGAGTCCCGTAGACTTGTTCGAGGATAGAGTTAACATTCCTTTGATGATGTATTGATGGATTTGGGACTTTTGGGTTATTATGAGGAGTAAATTCATACGAGGGATTTAAATCAATGAACCGTTTGGGTTGAGACGTGAGTGTCCACTATGACGTGAGAATAGATTATGGCGCGTATGATTATAAACTGGAGTCGTATAAAGTGTGTAAATTATATATTGGTACGGGAATGAGAATAGTACTATAATTAAACTACGGAATTACTATGACGTGTGTTTACTTAGTATTGGTATATGAATTGTGTGTATGACATACCTACCATACTTGCTATCACGGGAGGTTTGCGTTCGCTTAGGGCCCTCTAATCCTTGTGTTGCCCGGATTTAGACTGGTTACCTCGATGAACATAGGTCAGAGAAAGACTTATTGGGATGTTAATAAGTCCGCTGATCGTGGGAGCGTAGGTATGTATGTGACCCATGTGATGTGACTGTGTTCGCCTCCACTATTTGTGATTTGTGTTATCTGATCTATTCCTGAGAGATTCGGAATATGTGATCCTTATGTACGTGATATACCGGGATGGATAGCAGAGTATGTGTGCACCACAGCTTAGTTCTCGGGGTGCTTGTATTGTATATTTATGATGTGAATAATATACGTTTAATTAATAAGAACCTTCATGATTAATGTTGTGAATATAATCACGGTATTGTTTCGAGAAAAATATAACGAGTCAACTGATAGTGTTATATATATTGCACGTTGAGCATCTGAGTTTGCGTTAAACCCCTATTTAATTACGAGCGTTATAATGTTAATAGAACCGAGTAATAAGGGTAGGACCCATGGCAGTCTAGCTAGATATGATGGTACTTAGCTAGTGATTTGTGTCGTTATAGATGGGTATTTACGTTAGGAGTGCACAGTTAGAAGAGAGGTGAGAATATCATGTGAGTGCACGTCCTAACATGTACTTTGCATTTAATGTTTTAAATGTTTTTAAAGCACTTGCAGATTTTTAAAATATAACTCCACATTCGGGCTCTGACCCGTTTGATTTTCAAATCTACTTTTCTTGTAAAACCATTTTAGGTGCCCCGCCTCAAGGACACCAAGCATAGGATACTCATTCTGGTGACGAGCTGTAGCTGTTTGTGGAAGCTACAGGGATTTGCTTGTAGAAGCTTCTATCTTTTGGATTCCAGAGTCACTATCTATCAGTTGTAGGGCATGTTGCCCATTTCTATTAGAGACATCTTTTACATTTCAGTTTTCAGACTTTAGCATGTATTGTTTTAGTATTCAGTTTACTTTTCAGTTGTGGGTTTGTAGTGTGGAGTTTTCCTCCAAACTTTATTTACATTATATGATGGTTATTCGTTTTACTTCAGTATGGTGAATGGTGTTATTTATGTCTTCATTACACTTGTTGCATGTTAATCAGACTTTCGTTAAAATTTGGCAACTTAGTTTTTAAATACTAGGTGGTTAGTAATAATAAAATGTTTTCGACAGTGATGCTATATACTGAGCCAACTTGGCATTTTGAATTAATTTAATAAAGGAGTAGCTACCCGGTATTTAATTAGTCGGGGTGTCACAGAGGATTGAGGTCAATTTTTTGGACCTAGGGGACAAAAATGAATGATTCAGAGGGTCAAGGTCGATTTTGGGAATCTAAGGAGAGAATTGACCGATTCGATGGGTCAAAGTCAATTATGCAAACCTAAGATTAAAGGGACCAAATCAAAGGGTCGAGGTCGATTCTGCGTTCCTAAAGATTGAGATGACCGATTCAAAGGGTTGAGGTTAATTCTACGAACATAAAGGTTGAGATGACCGATTCAGAGGGTCGAGGTCGATTCTGTTGAACTAAAGATTAAGATGATTAATTAGGCGAGCTGAGGTCAATTTTGTGGACCTAAAGAATGAAATGAACGATTTAGAGTGTCAAGGTCAATTCTAAGGATCTAAAGATTAAGATGATCGATTCAGAGGGCTAAGGTTTATTTTGCGTACCTAAAGATTGAGATAACTGATTCATAGGGTCAATGTTGATTATGTGGACCTAAAGATTGAGATGAATGATTCATAGGGTGAAGGTCAATTCTGCGGACCTAAAGATTAAGATGACTGATTCAGAGGGTCGAGGTCAATTCTACAGACCTAAATATTAAGATAATCAATTCAGAAGGTTGAGGTCGATTCTACGGATCGAAAGATGTTATTTGCGGTGATTTTTTCTAATTATGGCTCCGCTAGGAAAGTGTAGAGTATTTTGGTGCAAGCATACTTTGGATTTTTGGTTATGCTTGGGAGTATGTTAGTGATAAGAGTGAGTGTCGATGATATTTTAAGGGATTAATGAGGTCTTATAATTAGCTCGATAATCTACAATGGTTTTTTTTGAGGTAATGATGTTCTTGACTTTGCGGGGATTTTTTGAGCCTTTTTGCAAAAGTTTTAGATAATTTTTGGATTTTTCTGGCACTTTTGTAACAAAAATTTGAGGGGACTGCCGATAGGCCTGTATAGGGAGGTGACTATCGACATAGGGCATGGACTCCTAGGCTTATCGGGGAAGGGGAAAGGTTACTGTCGATTTCCATATTTTCTGTGGTTTCAGAACATTGTTTGCACTTTGGTGGATTACTGACTCTTATTGGGGAAAGAAGTGATATTCCACCCTTGGCATTTGTCTTTAAGGGCTGCGGGGCTTACGGCCATGCACACCCAGATGAGGCGGCTACTATATCACAAGTTTGGGTACGTCTATTACCTTTGATAGATAATGGTGTGTAAAATGAGGTGACATCCTTTTATGATTCTTTCCTTTTGAGATTTTCTCGCCGATCCGTCGTTGTGATTGGAGGAGCTTGGCATTGACCATACTGTATGCTTGATTTAGTGGCTCTTCTTTTTACATAAAAAGAGACTCAAAAAGGTAAAAATGCTTTTATTTATTATCTTGATTTAGTGGCTTACTCTGTACGCACTTTAATTTTCTCTTGAGGTTTTATTTTGAGAAAAAGTAGAAAAATGTTTTTTTGACATTTTGAATATGTTTTTGGCATATTTGGATAGAGGAAGGCCTTTGGAAGTGTTTTTCATCACCACATTCCACTTTATCTTCTATATAACTTTCTTCTCCTCTATTCTGCGATGTCTCTTCCAGTTTCTAAAGCCTTTTCTTCTTATCTTGAAGGTTTTAGAGGCGATGTGCCTCCATAATGTTAACTATGAAGCTTTTCGTCCGTGCCAAGTCTCCTTGTGGAATAATCGTCATATAGAATGGAACCTATGGGAAGAAGTGGTACAATTTTAGTACCTCGAAGACTATGTTTTTAAGTTTGGCTTAGATGAGGTGTGTACCACGAATGAGGAGTTCTTTGCGATGCTAGATATCAACCCTAGTCTAGTAGCAGTTATACCGAATTTATTCTGTTCTTCTCGGGTGTCTTTGACGGAGTTGCTCCACATCTTCCCTTCAGTTAATCAACCGCTAGTTCATGGAGGACACATTATCCTCCCGACAGACATGAATTCAATATATCGAAGGGATTTTACTGAAAATGTCTTTGCTGGCACTGTAGCCCTGGGCTGGACTACCAGGCTTTTATTGGTGATGGGAGATCTGACGCCACTATAGTCCTACTGGGTGGTATGAACAGAGACTCAGAATGACCTAGATTCCTGGAAGGAAGGCCGAGCTAGCTTTTTATAGGGTATCCCTGTCATGCTATTCATGTGGCTTCCTAAGAGACTGCGCCTGAAGGCCCCTCCTGAATACCCTCTGTCAGGTGTTCCTAATTTCTTTTCTAAGACCTTATTCAACTTTGGACCATCGATGGAGAATCGGGTTAGTTGGCTTATGGAGCACGGGGCCCAATGCCTTCTTTAGTCTGCGCCGTGGTTGGGGAACTTGCAACTTGTTTTGCAGTTGGGGGAATACCGATATTTGAGGTTGGTGGATCTTCAATAGACTTCTTTTTACTTTCCATGGAGGATTCTGCTCCAAGTAGGATGGGAGAAAATTGTTCCTCCCCGCATAACTAACTTTTTTTTTGTGGAGGAGTTGACCGAGTCTTTGAGGATGATACTGGGGCCCTTATGGAAGCTCCACTAACTGTCTACCCATCCATCCAATCTTTTGGAGATATAGGGTTTATATCCAATGGTTATTTAAAGTTATTATGGAAACGAGTGGTTGAGAAGATTTTGGTGGAGGAGACTGGGCAAATATGGCTTCTCATGTTCTATACCTTGGCAGAGGGTGTTATGATTTCATCAAAACTAATTAAGGCCTACCGCACAGAGAACATCTGGAGCAATAATCAGGAGTGATATGCTTGGGGGATCCAAGGAGAGTTAATGATGATGAGGCGGGTCCATTTAGTAGGTGAGAACTAGGTTTGAGAAGCTGATGTAGGTTTTGGGGAATTTGTGTTTTGTTTTGGGTAAGTGTTTGGATCTTTTGTGAAGCTGTTAATGGTATGGGTTTTGTATGAGGGTTTGGAAGGGAGTGGTTTGTTTGACTCCTATTCCCGATACTTCATGTAATAGCCATGTTCTTAATTAAAATAAAAGAAAAATGATTTTGACATATTTTGTTGTGCCTTTTGATGAATTTCGTATTTGAACTGTATACACTAATAACTAATTCATACATAATTGTTTTGTTCTTTTAAATGATAAGAGAGACCGCCATTTTCGGGGGAAGAAAAGAATAACATTTTTTGAGAAATAAAGGACCGCTTCCGTGTGGGTTGATGAAATGGTTTTTTGGTGTGTCGTTGTTATGAAAGCTCTTCAATCAATACCTCAATTACCTACAAATATATAACAAACTCAAGTGTAGAGTGGTAAGTAAGGATATCAATCACAATCTAAGGTGTGAACATGCTAAAATGAGAAGATATTGAATATAATTCACTTGATTATTTTTTTATAGATTTTTTGGTTTTTCTATATTTTTTTTTTGTTTTCCAAATATTAAAACAATATTTATGATGGTGAAAATTAAGTAGCTAAACTAAGTGAGAGATATAAAACAATACTAAAAAGAGTGTGCTAAAACAAGACTAAGTAACTAAAATGAGATATAACTAATTTGAGATAAGATTGAGTGAGAAAGATTCAAGGAATGAAAATTCACCTTCAATTCATTAATTAAATGTATTAGATTATTCAAGTTTACTAAGTTCCCAAATATTAATTTATTTCATCAATTGATTCTCATAATTTGACAAAATAAACTAACATAGATTTAGCCAATTCATATTCCATTCCTACTACTCAAGTGAAGAGATGATTTAGAGAAATTACATAAATCACTCGCTAGAGCAAATTCATATAATTAACTTTAAATCCCAAAAATTAATATATGAGCATAACAAAATATAATATACTCTAATTAGTGGATCATCCTATCTCTAGTTTGAATCCAAAAATTAAAATTATATTAGATTTGAATGCTTTCTCAAGGATGGTTTACCATCTCTTGATGCATAAACACAGATAGGAATGACAAATGATTAACTAAATGGAACAAAGTAAATAAGGATAACTAATTCATTTAATTGAATTCATGGGGCTTCATTTCACTCCTTGAATGGAGTGATTAGCCTAACATGATCATCATTCAAGAATAATTGTAAACAAGTAATAGCATAAAATGATTAGTAAGAGAAGAATTAATCAAACCCAATTTTGCCTTCAACTTGAAATGGTATCTTTAATTATAATCTCTCAATTTACAATGACTCATTATTTTTTTTGGTAAAAAAAAAGAAGCTAAAACTAAAATTTTCTCTCTAACTATCTTCTTAATTTTCTCTCTAACTATCTTCTTCTTCTTCTTCTTCTTCCTTCTTCTTCTCCTTCTTCTCCTTCTCCTCCTTCTTCTTCTTCTCCTTCTTCTCCTTCTCCTTCTTCTTCTTCTTCTTCTTCTTCTTCTTCTTCTTCTTCTTCTTCTTCTCTAATATCTAATTTTTCAATCCCTCCAAAAATGGCCTTGAGGTCTTCATTTTATAGTGGCCCATGGAGCTAAAGGGGTATATTGGGTAAAAGGTTAGGGGGTGAGCATGTAAATGGGGTGTGTGCACATGAGGTTTGAGAGTGTGAGGTCATGTGGATGAGGGAATTAAAATCAGATTTGGTTATGGGATATATTGGGTATAAGGGTTAAAATATGTAGTTGGGGTTGTTTGGGTTTTGGGGTTAAATGGTTTAAAACACGTGGGTTATTAGTTGTCTTTGGTTTTGGTTGGTTTGTTTTTATTTGGCAATTGCACGATATTGGATATGGGTTGAAAGTTTGGAGGTTTGAACCGAGGGTCTCGATGGGTGGATCTCGGGTGAGACGGGGAAGGCTCTGGGTTTACAGGTTGATGATAAAGGGCTTAATGATGGTGGGTATGGCCTATGAGCTTTGCCGGAGGGATCTCGGGTAATACGGGGAAGGCTCTGGGTTGCGATTCCGGTGGGTATGTTGGGTTGATTTCGAATTTTCCGGGTGTACGATTGGAAATGGGCGATGGGTTCATGGGTTGGAATTGATGTTGGGTTATGAGCAGGTGGTGGTGATTTGTTTAATGGAGAAGAGAGACTGTGGGGGAAGATGATGATGAATAGTGGTGGGTGTGTTGATTTAGTGTGGGTGAGTGTAGGTGAATAAGGTGGGGATGAGGGATTTGTTTGTGTGTAGGATAGTGTGTAGGTAAGTGGGTGTGAATGGGTTTATGTGTGTGTTTAGTTTGTGACCCTAAAAAAATAAGACACTACCAATAAAATAAAATAAAATCAACCTAAAAAAATGAAAACTAACAAAAAAATAAAAATCAACTAAAAATAAAAAAATTGATACAACACGACACACTACACAAATTCTAAAAAAAACTAAACACGACTAAAATAAAAACTAACAAATAAAAAAATGAAATAATAATAAACTAACTAAAAACTAAGAAAATAAAAGAAAATATAAAAACTAATACACGAAGCGTTAAAAATTAAAATATAAAAATCCTAAAAATATATACATGACTCAATAAAATAAAATAATAAAATAAACCCTAAAAATAAAATGACACAAATAAAATAAAATGGGACAAACTAAACACACACGGTTTGGGACAGGTTTAGGTAGGTTTAGGGTAGGCTATGGTACGGGACAAGGGTGATTAGCTCTATAATCCGCACAATTGCCTTGAAATACGCATTTGAACACCGCAACGTGCATTCGACCCACAAAATAGACAATAAAGCGCATAACACCTAAATTGCCGAGAATTAACAACTAAAATACGTCTATTCGGGGTATAAAATGTACACTTTTGGGTGCTTATCACACCCCTTCCAAGTAGAGCGTTGCTAATCCTCGAGCAATAAGATAGAGAGAAAGAGAAAGATAAGTAACCAAAAGTGTACGACTTTCGCGGGCACTTGTGATTGCACTTAGCATGTGCAAAAAGCCTTTAAAACTATAGGTTACCCTACAAGATGAGTTGAGTCTCGTGAGGGTTTACAGGGAATATACCCACAAAATTCTAATTTGTAAAAGGCAATCAATCTCTTATTAGACGTAGAATGATCGCACAATCGATCACAAGAAAAATATTTTTAGAAATACAAGCTAGAAGCGTAAAAAGTTTAGCTATGTGAATACTCAAGGCACATCATCCCTAGAACTCAACGTGTGTGGTGTGAATCAGTCAAAACGGGTCGAATATCACAAGAGTAATTCCTAGATTTCCTCTTCGGAATCAACGCTTAACTTCAAATCTCACTGGATATAGCTCTCTCAAACGAACTCTCGAGATTAGGGTCAGTGTATCGCACTTGTGTGTGAGGAGGTGAGTAAATGTAAGCAAGTTCAAACGTCTCACACACATACAAGAAAGAACGTACAATTTGAAAGAAAAGTGATCTCATGAAAGAAATGCTAATCATTATAGAGAGAACGTTGAGTTATGCACCACGTTGACTTTCATTTGCCCGAACACCTAGAGAAATATATGGATGATAATGGATGAGGGGGAAATGAATTGAGAAGGATGGGATATGAGGTTGGATGGTGATGTATGGATGAATGACGAGTGATGGATGTGTGATGGATAAAAGATGGATGCGATAGAAGAGTGTTCTCTACTTGAAGACAAATGTCTTTATTACATAAAACTAACTACAAACTCTCCTTTTTTATTTATTTTTATTTTTTTATTTCTCTCTTTTCTCTCTTTTTTTTCCTTTTTGTTTTTTTTTTGATTTTTTTCTATTTTTCTTCTTGTTTTTCTCCCTCTTTTCAAACCAACACAGAAGACATTTAACATTTGGAATCAACACTCTTTTTCTCAATATGATGGATGATATATAGATGGAGTGGGGAATGTAAATGTGGGGAATATGGAAAAGCATGGAAATGTAATGGGTGAGTGAATGGAAATGTGATATGGAAAAGTGGTAGGTGTATGGATGAAAACCTAGTGATCGGGACAAACTTAAAGACATGCATTTCTTACAACTCGAAAAAGATGTCATTGTCAGTGGCTAAGCCAAAATTTATGAAAAATAATGAGATCATACAACAATTTAATGCGAACCCAAACGAAGTTGAATCAACTTGTGACTCGGAGATTGCGTAAAACACTCTGAAAGGGTGAAAGGCACAAATCTCACAAGCTAAATCTCTACTAGTGATCCTTAAGGTTCTCTTGGGAATTATAGTACTCTTCAACTCTAAACCATAGTGATTTGATAAGTGCACAAATTTTGTTGAGTCTAGAAACTCATGCTGCAAAATGCCTTGTTATGTATTACATAAGCTATTAGAAAAAATATTCTCTAGCTTGATTCCTAGACTTTTGAAAGATGGATGATAGAAAATTCATATCAATGAATTGAGATGAAAGAAACTGCACGAAATTTTAAAAATCAGGTTTAAAAATCAAAATTTTGTTTAAAGAGGCACGATTTCGATAAAATTCCCCACCCCCAAACAAAAAGGAACATCGTCCTCGATGTTAGGTAAAACGATTTTTAAAATTGAGAGCATAAGGTAGGAAAGATAGTACCAGAATATACCGCTAACGAAGTGGACTGATGAAGCCAAAATGAAACCTGAATAAGTGATATGAGAAAAAAAAGTATACAAGTCTATAAATATGATAAAGCATTGGGTGATGTGAAACACCACCCCCAAACAGGATGAGACTCATATAAGAAACGCGGGATGCCTCCCGATAGTGATAAGTTTAACGTCTTCAGCCAGACCGAAGAAATCTCACCCTAAAGAAATGATAAGCGAGGAGAGAACGGGGTGGCAGAAAAATCGGGGGATGATAATCACCCTCAAACAAGAGTGAACGGTCAGTCTTCATAAATGGGGTCAAAAAGGTCAATCTGTTCTATGTGAGTGGATCCTAGATCCAAGAAAGGCTTCAAGCATTGACCATTACCATCCTTGGGATTTTGCACGGTGATGGCACCATAAGGAGTAACTGACTCAACAATGAAGGGTCCAGAGCACCTGGTTTTTAATTTCTCGGGAAAGAGATGCAATCGAGAATTATACAACAAAACTTTTTGACCAGGGTAGAATTCTTTGTGCATGATGCGTTGGTCATGGATCCACTTCATCTTGTCCTTATACTTATTGGACAAATCATAGGCATCATTTCTGATTTCCTCCAATTCATTAAATTGCAACTTCCTATGGACACCCGCCTCATCAATATCGAAATTAAGGGCTTTGACGACCCAATAAGCATGATATTCATGCTCGACAAGAAGGTGGCGAGGCTTGTCGAAGACCAAGCGATAAGGAGACATGCCAATTGGAGTCTTGTAAGCAGTACGGTATACCCACAATGAGTCATTAAAGTGTAAGGACCAATATTTCCTATTAGGATTGACGGTTTTTTCAAGAATTTACTTGATCTTGTGATTGGAGACCTCGACTTGACCACTAGTCTGTGGGTGGTAAGAGAGACTAACGTTGTGGGTAACACCATACTTTTTGACAAGGCATTTAAAGATTCGATTACAAAAATGTTTACCCCCATCACTAATGATAGCCTTGGGGGTTCCAAAATGCGTGAAGACCTCTTTGAGAAATTAGACCACAACTCAATGGTCATTGGTGCGGCAAGCAATTGCATCGATCCATTTGGAAACATAGTAAATAACAACTAGAATATACTAAAAACCATGAGAAGGAAATAATCCCATGAAATCGATACCCCACACATAAAAAATTTCAACAATGAGGATGGGTGTGAGAGGCATCATATGACGATGAGAGAGACACTCAGAGTGTTAGAAATTGGAACTAGCTTGGAAATATTGATGGGCATCGCGGAAAAGGGTAGGCCAATAGAAGCCTCTTTGCAAAATTTTGGCGGCAGTTTTCTTTGAGCCAAAGTGGCCTCCACAAGCACTATTATGGCAGAAGGACAACATACTGAGTGTTTACATTCGGGAACAAAACAACGAATGACTTTATAGGGGCAATACTTGTAAAGAAACGGGTTATCCCAAGAGTAAAATTTCACATTCGTCATGAATTTGGATCGATACTATTTCGACCAATGATTAGGAAGTTGGTTGGTAACGAGGAAATTGACAATATCAGCATACTAAGGCGAGGTGGAGATGGAAAAAAGTTATTCATAGGGAAGTGACTCAGAAATGGGAAGAGGATCTCAGTCAAACGTGACAGTAATGCGAGAGAGATGGTCAGCAACAACATTTTCACAACCTTTCTTATCGCGAATTTCGAGGTTAAACTCTTGGAGTAATAGTATCCACCGTATCAATCGTGGTTTGGAATCATTCTTATGAAGAAGGCGATTAAGGGTAGCATGGTCAATATACACGATGATAGGGGAACCTATGAAATATGAGCAAAATTTATCAAGATCAAACACAACCGCTAATAACTCCTTTTTGGTGGTCGTGTAATGAAGATGAGAATCATGCAGGGTTTTGCTAGCATAATAGATGACATGTGGGTGCTTGTCAACTCTCTGGCCAAGCACAACACCAAGTGAAAAATCAGAAGCATCATACATGAGATCAAATAGGAGAGACCAATTGGGAGGTTGCATGATAGGAGCGTAAGTGAGCTCATCCTTTAGGCGCTCAAAGGCGGCAACACATGCTTCATCAAAGACAAAAGGGACATCTTTGGATAAAAGGGTTGTTAAAGGTCGAGCGATTTTAGAAAAGTCCTTAATGAAGTGCAGGTAGAAGCCTGCATGTCCTAAGAAGGAGCGAATGTCCTTAACAGACTTAGGAATGGGGAGTGAGGAAATAAAGTCGACTTTTGCTTTATCGACCTCAATACCGGAGATAGAGACAACATGACCTAAAACAATGTCCTTTTTTACCATGAAATGGCATTTTTCCCAGTTGAGGACCAACTTCTTTTCTTGACAACGCTGAAGGACAATAGTGAGGTGAGATAGGCATTGTTCAAAGGATGAACCAAACACAGAAAAATCATCCATAAAGACTTTGAGAAAACGCTTCACCATGTCACTGGAAATACTAGTCACACACCTTTGAAAAGTCGCAGGTTCATTGTAAAGGCCAAAGGGCATACGAGAGTACGCAAATGTGCCAAATAGACATGTAAAGGTAGTTTTTTCTTGGTCTTCAGGGGCAATGGGTATTTGGTTGTACCCTAAATATCCATCAAGGAAGCAGTAGTAAGCATGACCTGCTAAGCGTTCAAGCATCTGATCAATATATGGGAGATGGAAGTGGTCTTTGCAAGTGATAGCATTGATCTTTCTATAATCAATACAAACACGCCAGCCGGTTTGTATACGGGTAGACACAAGCTCATCATCACTATTTTTGACAACGGTGACTCCAGACTTTCTAGGCACCACATGAATGGGATTGATCAATAACTATTCGAGATGGGATAAATGATATTAACATTAAGAAATTTTAAAATTTCAACTTGAATGACCTCTTTTATTGTCGGATTGAGTCGTCGTTGTGGCTCATGAGAAGTCTTGGCATTCTCCTCTAAATGAATGCGATGGCTACAGACATTGAGGCTGACACCTTGAATGTTAAAAATGGTCCACCCTAAAGCGGTGCTATGTTGAGTGAGAGTGTGGACCAATTGCTCTTCTTGATCCGGTGTGAAGTCAGAAGCAATAATGACGGGGTGATGTTAGTTTGGGCCTAAGAAAGTATATTTCAACTCCGGAGGTAATGGCTTAAGCTCCAAACTAGGTGGTGCCTCGGAAGAGGCATCGGACTGTGACACAGAAACAGAGTCCGGGAGAATATCGTGACAGGGGTTGACTGGGTCATCCATAGAAAGAAGAGTATCGATGAGGATAGGATCAAATGGAGTAGCCCAAGTGGAATTGTCTAACAGAGGTGTATAATCTAACAAGTCATTTAACTCAAAGATGGAGGAATCAATATCAAAGCCAGACCCAAAGTGAGCCAAATATTGGTCGATAGGATCTTCTGGGTAGGTGTGATCCAACTTCTCTTGGAATAAAGAGTCAATCAGGCATACCTCATCAATAGAATCAATGTCGGTCTTTTATTTCATGAGGTGGAAAATATTGAATTTGACGGTCATGTTGCCAAAAGAAATATTCATGGACCCACCTCAACAATTGATGATGGCATTGGCAGTTGCCAGAAAGGGGTGACCCAAAATGATAGGAATATTGGTTGGGTCGGGAGAAGGAATGTCTAAGATGATGAAATCCACAAGGTAATAAAAGTCAGACACTTTCACCAAAACATCTTCAACTATTCCTTTAGGAAATTTCACAGAACGATCTGCAAGTTGAAGAGTAACCCGTGTAGGTTTCATGTTTTGTAAACCTAACTCAAGGTAGAGAGAGTAAGGTAGCAAATTAACACTAGCTCCAAGATCAAGCAAAGCCCGGGTAGTGAACTTATCTCCTAACATGCAAGAAACTGTAGGAAGACCAGGGTCTTTGTACTTCACAATACCATTCTCATGGATGAGGGACATGGCTTGCTTAGTGACAAAGGCATCACGAGGAACATTCGCCCCGTCGCTTGACAGTGCACAAGTCCTTCAAGAATTTTTCATTGGAGGGAACTTGTTGAATCACGGTGAGGAATGGAATGTTTATGTGAACATTCTGTAAAACTTGCTTGATCTCATCAAATTATTGAGCTTTCTTTGTTGGGGCCAACCTAGAAGGGAAGGGTTCTTTAGGGACAAAAGAAGTGGTGGCCTCAGTAGGTTTAGAGGCATTCTTGTCGGTGGATTTATGGGGTGGTGGGACCGTAGGGAGTGGTTCTAATGGGAAATTCTGGGTGGGTGGGATAGGAACATCACGGGGATCGACAACACCATTGTCAACCTGTTTACTTGATCGTAGAGTACTCACCGCTTTCATGTCCGCTTGGTATGTGGGTGGAGTGATAGGGTATCCAACCTCATAAGCCGACTCCTTTCCATTCCCCTTAGGGTTAGGAATGGGTTGACTCGAAAAATGACCTTTCTCTCGCTCGAACTCAAACTGGTTAAGAAGTTGCTCAAGACTTTGGATGGATTGAGTTTGTGCTTGCTTGGTTTGATGTTGAGTCGTGATAAATTGAGTAAGAAGATTATTGATAGAGGAGGGGGATGATTGGGGTGGAGGGGCATAAGGGGGTTGGGGAACCAACTCTCGGTTAGAACTAAGCGGCTGTTAATACTCGTAGGATGGAGGTGGGACTGAGACAATTTGATGAGTGTGGGGGGGGGGGGGGGGACTGTCCTTCTTGGGGGACAAAGGATGATGGATGGTGTTGGTGGTGGTGTGGATCATGGTGGTGTTGGATAGGAGGGCGATGTTGCCTTTGTGGGTTTTGGTGAAACCCTGGTGGACCACCAACATGTTGTTGTGATTGTGATGGAGCAAGGTGATTATCATACTTATAAGAAGAATAGGGATGGTTACTATTATTGGGAGTGTAAGTAAATGACGGTGGTGTGGGTTTCCTAGTGGTATCAAAGGCACATGCTTGGGCTAGAGTGGGTTCGGGATCATCTTGAATAAGGGGGCACAAATGAGATAAATGATCTCGACTTAAACAGACATGACAAGAAGAACTAGACTCGTTGACATTCATCACTGGTTTAGAATGAGAAACATTTTGTTGCATAGAACAACTAAGAGCATCAACTGTCTTAGTCAAAGTGTTTAAGCCATGAAGCAAGGTTTTAAAATTGGGATCATTTTTTACCTCATAAGTGCTACCTACTCATGGTTGCTCGAATCTCAAAAATTCATTGGTGCCTTCCCAATCTTGGGAGTCATCACCTAATTCAAGGAGAAAATTATAGGCGGCGGTGGGAGTTAAGTGCATGAATTTGCCATTGTGCATGGACTCAATCATGGTGCGAGAGGAAGGAATGAGGCCATTGTAAAAACTATGGACGAGGCGACTCTTCTCGAGACCATGATGTGGGCGACTATTGATATAGTCTTGAAAACGACCCCATGCTTCACAAAATTGCTCGGTGGGATTTTGGAAAAAATCCTGAATGGCTTGGCGCATCTCATTGGTTTTACTTATGGGATAAAACTTTGACATGAACTTCTTCACAAGTTGTTCCCATGTATGGATAGAATCCGGTGACAAGAAATGTAGCCACATGGATACTTTATCATGGAGAGAAAATGGAAATAAGTGAAGACAAACATTTTCTTCATCTAGAGTTTGATTTTTGAAAGTCACACAAACCGTGGGAAATTTTCGCAAGTGAATGTATGGAGACTCATGTTCAAGGCCATGGAAATTCGACAATATGGAAATGGTCATCGGGTGAATTTCGAATTGAACTACCGGGGTGGGTGGAAGAACTATGCAAGATGGTGGGGTAGCCGTTATTGGGGAAAAATAGTCCCTTAAGGCACGCTCTTCAGCCATGGTGGGTGGATGAATGATGGGAATAGAGATGTCAACTCGAGGAAAACTCAAAGTTATAGGTGGAATGGATGAAGTATGGGGAACACTTGGTTCTCCTAATGTGGAAGAGACGGGAGAAAAATTACGAGAATGAATTAATCGATGATTAACTCGTTGCCACATGGGCATGCAAAGAGGGAATATTTTTTTGGAAAAGAAAACATTTTTGGAGTTTTGCTTTTGTTTTGAAAAAAAAGAGAAAAAGAAAAATGTTTTTGGATTTTTGTAAAAAAATAAAGAAAGAAAATATTTTTAAATTTTTTAGAAAAATAATAGAAGAAAATATTTTTGAATTTTTTGGAAGAAAAGGGTGGGGGAAAATTTGGACTCTAAGAATTTGGACAAATTCTCTAAAACGGACTACTGAAAAAGGAATTGGACACACACAAGTTAAGGAAAAAAAATCCTAAATAGCACATAGCCAATTTTTTATCTTGAAATTTAATGAAAGGGGTAGTCAAATTTTAATGAAATCCATGGGCGATAAAAATCACGGAGTTGGTATGAGTGATCGCCTTTTGCAAAATGGGTGTTCATACTTTAATCACACGATGACAAGAGGCTTGCCACATAGATTCACTACAAAGATACTACGAAGAAACGATCGGCCGGTACAACTCTAGGGATAGCACAAACCCGTTTTACTGGGTGACCGCACTTAAAACTCAGTTTCCCTCGACACTTTCGTGCCCCAAAGCGAACCGTTCGAGGGTTTTCCCAGTGGAGAGGACTCTACGATTTATCCTACAAGTTAAAATGATCAAAAAGGGGCCTACAAACACCGTATCCTATGGGGCTATCTAGTTGATTGATTTTAATTTAGGGATGGATAGGGTAGCACATAAAGGATAAGTGATTGAGTCGGGTGATGAAATCCCTTCTCGTGAGTGATCGAGCGTAGGTCTTAGTCAATTTAATTCATCATTACATTCAAAATTAAATGCAAGAATTAAATCACACAAGATCACATAGGAGCACACAAGGTATGAACTCGCTAACAGGAGGGCGCGAGGGTATAAGAGATGTACCTCCCACGGTTTTTACGCCATGGGGTGTCGAAATTGTTGTGTCGACTGGGGGGAGATTACGCCAATCTCAGTCGGCCACGGGAGTCCCACCGATCCAAGGTAGAGAGGCTTCTTTTCCTCATGGTGGACGCCCTCTCTCTACCGTGTTCGGTTTCCCTATCACACTTTCTTCAATTATTACAAATTTAAAATGAAAATGAAATGGTGTCTCTATACACCGCAATACAAACAAGGTAATAAAATCCTAAATACAAGCCTTCTAAAAAAATGGTACTAAAATTGAAAAATGCTATACAAGTGAATCACAAAATTCGGAAATCCTCTCAAGCACGTCGAGCTCCAAAGATTGGCAACGACGCCATTTGATGAAATGCTTTTTTTGTGTGTCGTTGTTGTGAAATATCTTCAATAAAAACCTAAATTACCTACAAATATATAGCAAACTCGGGTGTAGAGTGGTAAGTAGGGATATCAATCCTAATCTAAGGTGTGAACATGATAAAATGAGAAGATTATGAATATAATTCACTTGATTTTTTTTTGTTTTCCAAATAGTAAAACAATATTTATGATGGTGAAAATTAAGTAGCTACACTCTGTGAGAGATATAAAACAATACTAAAAAGAGTGTGCTAAAACAAGACTAAGTAACTAAAATGAGATATAACTAATTTGAGATAAGATTGAGTGAGAGAGATTCAAGGAATGAAAATTCACCTCCAATTCATTAATTAAATGTATTAGATTATTCAAGTTTACTAAGTTCCCAAATATTAATTTATTTCATCAATTGATTCTCATCATTTGACAAAATAAACTAACATAGATTTAGCCAATTCATTTTCCATTCCTACTACTCAAGTGAAGAGATGATTTAGAGAAATTACATAAATCACTCGCTAGAGCAAATTCATATAATTAACTTTAAATCCCAAAAATTAATATATGAGCATAACAAAATATAATATACTCTAATTAATGGATCATCCTATCTCTAGTTTGAATCCAAAAATTAAAAGTATATTAGATTTCAATCCTTTCTCAAGGATGGTTTACCATCTCTCGATGCATAAACACATGTACGAAAGACAAATGATTAACTAAATGGAACAAAGTAAATAAGGACAACTAATTCATTTAATTAAATTTATGGGGCCTCATTTCACTCCTTGAATGGAGTGATTAGCCTAGCATGATCACCATTCAAGAATAATTGTAAACAAGTAATAGCATAGAATTATTAGTAAGAGAAGAATTAATCAAACCCAATTTTGCCTTCAACTTGAAATGGTATCTTCAATTACAATCTCTCAATTTACAATGACTCAATATTTTTTTTTTTTGTAAAAAAAAACTAAAACTAAAATTTTCTCTCTCTAACTATCTTCTTCTTCTTCTCCAAGTCTCTAATTCTCTAATCTCTAATTTTTCAATCCCTCCAAAAATGTCCTTGAGGTCTTTATTTTATTGTGGCCCATGGAGCTAAAGGGGTATATTGGGTAAAAGGTTAGGGGGTGATCATGTAAATGGGGTGT
Organism: Sambucus nigra; assembly: GCA_949130495.1. Lineage (NCBI taxonomy): Eukaryota > Viridiplantae > Streptophyta > Magnoliopsida > Dipsacales > Adoxaceae > Sambucus > Sambucus nigra. Next base: position 252,785,893 of record OX422220.1, read on the forward strand.
GTGCACATGAGGTTTGAGAGGTGTGAGGTCATGTGGATGAGGGAATTAAAATCAGATTTGGTTATGGGGTATATTGGGTCTAAGGGTTAAAAGATGTAATTGGGGGTAGTTTGGGTATTGGGGTTATGTGGTTTAAAACATGTGGGTTATTAGTTGTCTTTGGTTTTGGTTGGTTTGTTTTTATTTGGCAGGTGCATGATTTTGGATATGGGTTGAAAGTTTGGAGGTTTGAACCGAGGGTCTCAATGGATGGAGCTCGGGTGAGATGGGGAAGGCTACGGGTTTACGGGTTGACGATAGAGGGCTTAATGCCGGCGTGTATGGACTATGAGCTTCACCGGAGGGATCTCGGGTAAGACGAGGAAGGCTCCGGGTTGCGATTTCGACGGGTATGTTGGGTTGATTTTGGGTTTTTTGGGTTTACAGTTGGAATTGGGCGATGGGTTCGTGGGTTGGAATTGATGTTGGGTTAGGAGCAGGTGGTGGTGATTTGTTTAATGGAGGAGAGAGAGTGTGGGGGAAGATGATGATGAATAGTAGTGGGTGTGTTGATTTGGTGTGGGTGAGTGTAGGTGAATAAGGTGGGGATGAGGGATTTATTTGTGTGTAGGAAAGAGTGTAGGTAAGTGGGTGTGAATGGGTTTATGTGTGTGTTTAGTTTGTGACCCTAAAAAAATAAGACACAACCAAAAAAATAAAATAAAATCAACCTAAAAAAATGAAAACTAAAAATAAAATAAAAATTAACTAAAAATAGAAAAATTGGTACGACACGACACACTACACAAACTCTAAAAAAAACTAAACATGATTAAAATAAAAACTATAAAAATAAAAACTATAAAAATAAAAACTAACAAATAAAAAAATGAAATAATAATAAACTAACTAAAAACTAAGAAAATAAAAGAAAATATAAAAACTAATACACGACGCGCTAAAAATAAAAATATAAAAATCCTACAAATATATACATGACTCAATAAAACAAAATAATAAAATAAACCCTTAAAATAAAATGACACAAATAAAAAAAAATGGGATAAACTAAACACACACGGTTCGGGGAAGGTTTAGGTAGGTTTAGGGTAGGCTAGGATACGGAACAAGGGTAATCAACTCCTTAATTTGCACAATTGCCTTTATATACCCATTTGAACACCACAACATGCATTCAACCTACAAAATAGACAATAAAGCGCACAAGACCCAAATTGCCGAGAATTAGCAACTAAAATATGTCTGTTCGAGGTATAAAATGTACACTTTTAGGTGCTTATCGTGGGTTTTATGGGCGGATTGCGTAACTCTATTGGTTTTAAAACTTTGTGAGCTTCTTCTTTTAAAAATGGGTGAATTGAGAGGATCAGATCCCATGTAGTTCTGAGTAGGGGAAATGAAAAGATTCCTTATTTTTAAGAATAGAGTGGGGAAGAGAAGAGTCTTCGGGCGAAGAGAGTTTGGATTAAGGATTTTGAGACGGTCAGGGTTGACTGGACGTGCCATTTCTTCTCCGTTAAGATCTGTGAGCATAGCGGTGCCACATGATAGGATTTTCTTCACAATGTAGGGTCCAATCCATTTAGGTTTAAAATTTCCTCTCAAATCCCAAATAGTATCTAAAATTTCTTTGAGGGTTAGATCTCCTTATTGGACACCACGGTCCTTGACTTTCCCGTTAAATGATCACGTGATCCGTCGATGGTACCCTTATATGTGGTATAGAGATTTTAATCTCTTTTCATTTGGGAGTGAAAGTTTATCACAGCGGATCTGATGCTATTCTTCCTTATTGACCTTGCTTTCGAGTACAACTCGTAGAGAAGACGCCTCTAGTTCGATAGGGAGAACTGCCTCCATGACGTATACTAGAGAATAGGGGGTAGCCCCAGTTGGTGTCCTGATAGAGGTATGGTATCCACAAAGGGCATATGGGATTCGATCGGCCTAGTCTCTGCAGCTTTCAATCATCTTGCTGATGATGGTTTTGAGGCTCTTATAGGTGACTTTGACAGTGCCAATGGTTTGGGGTCGGTAGGGGTAAGACTTGTGTCTTCGAATTCCATACTAATCGACTAGTTTTGTGACATCAACCTTGAAATGGAGTCCAATGTTTGTAATTCCCTGACCCAGTTTTGGGTCACTGTTGGGTGAACCCGCACCAATACAAGGAGTTAAAAAAGGGGTGGGGGAGGATTTAGCCAATTTATTTAAGTAAAACCTTTGAATTTGACTCATAAGATTAATGCTTTAAAAACTTAATTATATTTAAACAAAGACGTCCACTATGAGATTAATTATTTAGTGGAATATATTTATGAAAATCGAGTTTATCCAAAATGCTAATTAAATTGAAAACAAGTCACACCACCCTGTATTATTATGACCAAGCGTAAATTCTTCTGAATTTAGCCCCTTAATTTGGTGATTTTAATATCTCGAACAAGGTAATTGAATCATTTTTAGTCCATATCACTCTATTGTCTGTTTTTAACAATATTCTCTAGTTTTTGTGTAATTGTGATGAAGTTTTCAGGAATGGAATGCAAGAAAGGAAAAGAAGAAAATCAGAAGAAAAGTCAAAGGGCAAAAGAGTAAAGTTCCACTCAAAAATCGAAGGAGACACCAAAAGTGAAGTTGAAAAGCATGAGTTCACAAAAGCATAGGAAGAAACTACACCCAAATCGGAATTCTAGATCAGAAGATATGGCTAGTCAAAGTTGAAAGGAAAAAGTCAAAGTAGAAGAAAATCGGACCGATCCGATGGAAACCGGACCGATCCGAAATGACCAAGTCCAGTATACCTCGGATGGATAGCAAACCGATGGAAAAGGAAAAAAAGAACCGATCCAACTAGGACCGGACCGATCCGGTAGAAATAAAAGAACCGATCCGGTGGATATCGGACCAATCCGAGGGTAATCCGGACCGGTCCGGTCATGTGAAATCTTGTCATTAATTATGCAGATTTTTTGCGTGCTAGATGGTGAAACTTGTGTCACAAGCAAATTGAGCTGGCAATTTCGAGACTTTGTGCTATAAAAGCCCATGCCCTACATCATTTGCAAGGCGGCTAGATTAAAAGTGGCTAGGTTGAGAGTTCTTGAGAGAATTAGAGGTTGAATTTTAGGGTTAGATTTTGAGAGAAAATTTTCTATTCCTTCAAGAGTTTACATGAACCCTAGTTTGTAAGAAATTCTGAATTCCAATTCCGTTTTTGTTGCTGAATTCAAGTAAAATCTTTCCATTCTCTAGTTTTATTATTTGAAAATTATTTACAATATCTTGTAGATCCATAATTCTATATGTGAATTTATTTTTGAACCAAATCATGAGTAGCTAAATTCCCAAGGGTTGGGGTACATGAACTCAATCCAAGGCAAATTATTTATGTAGAAAATAGAGGTTAAATTAAAATATTGATTGAATCGTGAAAGAAACTCATACAAACATTGTCAATCTTTTAATCTCTCTTGCCCTAGGTACTTGAAATGTTTAAGAACGCTTTGCAAGTATAATTTATCATTCACCGCTTTATATCTATCTTTGATTTCATATAATGCGGGCTAGATCCCTCATATATGTAATGCTTAGAATTTATAAAGACCCGATCTAGTCAATAATTTTAATTTACAATTCTAGTATTCTATACGGTAATTTGTTAAGGATTGAGGGATTGTACCCTACCCTATTTTCTCCCATTTGTCAGATCTAAATTTTTTGCAATTTTCAGTTTGTTTTTCTTAAGTAAATTTTTATTTCACTAGAAATTTTCCCAATCATTAATCATCTTTTTGTTTCTTTTAAGAAATCATTTCAAGATTTAATAATTTTTCTTATCACTATTTGGTAATCTCGATCCCTGTGGATACGATCCCGACTTACCGGGTTATTACTTGAGCGACAGGCTTGCACTTGAGCCTAGAGTAAAACGCACTTTTGAGACAAATTCTTAGTCGCGTCAAGTTTTTTGCGCCGTTGCCGGGGATCCGAAATTGTTAAATTTTCAAGAAAGTTATTTTTATCTACAAGTGATTTCGAAAAAAAAAACAATTTTTTTTTTCTCATCTTTTATGTGCTTATATGCAGGATTCATCTCCCACCCAAGTTCACGAAAATCCTATTGCTGAAGCAAGTTCTGAAAATTCTGAGTTTCCTCATTTTTGGGTTCCACCTCCTTCGCCTAATAATTCCATCACAAGTCGTTCATTGAGTCAAACCCGGAGTGAGAATTCTGAACCTTTCGGTAGCAATATGTCTGTGCAAGGTAGTGTTGGTGCTGGAGAGGATGAGATACCATATCTTCCCATGAAAGATTTGTTATTTTCGGAGCGAACTGTTACCCCTGGTTGCATTTTACTCCCGTATAATGCCGGTCAGTTCCACTTTCGGAATGGTATGATACAAATTCTTCCTACATTTCATGGGAAGGATTCTGAAAAACCATATCTCCATATTCGAGAATTCGAAGATACATGTGAGACGTTTGGTGACCAAGCTTGTCCACAAGATGTAATCAGGTTGAAGCTCTTCCCTTTTTCCTTAAAGGATAAAGCTAAAACTTGGTTATGGTCCCTACCCCTAAATTCTGTGTTATCCTGGAGAGATATGCAATCCAAGTTTATATCAAAAATTTTTCCACAACACAAAACCAATTATGTTAAAGCCCAAATTCAAGCTTTTCGTCAAAATGAGAATGAGGCTTTTGATAAATGTTGGGAGAGATTTAAGGAGTTAGTTAGTGCATGCCCACATCATGGTTTTGAAAAGCATCATCTGATTTCATTTTTCCATCAAGGCCTTACTTTAGCGTCTAAACAACTTGTTCAAACCATGTGTGAAAGACTTTTTTGGGAGTTAGATTCGAGCGATGCTGAGGCCCATTTGAAATATGTGGCAGAAACTACCCAAGCATGGGATATTTCTGATCCCAATAGTCAAAATAGAAATCTACAAGTGTCCAACTTGCCTGCTGCGTCCGGTATTTATCACTTGGACAAGGACACTTTGTTGGATCGAAAATTTGACCAATTGGAGAAGAATTTCAGAGATATGCTTGAAGTGCGATTGAGAGATGTGTCTGGACCCGTACAAGCCGGAAAGGAGAAAGTGTGTGCCATTTGTAATGCGGGTCATTCTACCAAAGGATGTCCTACCATTCCTGCATACAAGGCAATGTACACTGAACAGGTTGAGGCAATAGGGGGTTTTCGAGGAAATTATAATGCACAGCAAGGGAATGCATATAATCAATCGTGGAGGAATCTTGGGTTCAATTATGGACAACCCCAAGGTGGGATGGTTCCTAACCCACATATGACTCTACCACCACCTCCTCAATTTTAGCAAGTGGCTCCTCCAATGCCAAATCCTATGCAGGTACCACCTCCTGGTCCGTATGTAGCTCCACCTAGGAGATCTGTTGAAGATAATTTCAATCAATTCATCCAATCACAAAAAGAGAGCAATGCTAAATATGATCGAATGTTCGCTAAAATTCATACTAGCATCTCTAGGTTGCAGTCTGCAGTGAATACTCAAGAGAAAGGTAAACTTCCAGCCCAAGGCCAAAGACCTCCTCTTCAAGGTCAACCCACGGTTGGCTCCACATCATCGGATTTGTAATAACAATGTCAAGCTGTTACTACTCTTCGTAGTGGCTGCGTAATTGATCTATCATCAAAATTTCCAAAGGTGAACGATGATAGAGTTGAACCCGAAATTTCTAAGGAATCTGAAACTTCCGAGCCTGCAGAACCTCCCTTAAAAAAGGAATTGAAAGATGAGGAAGTTGAACCTGAAATTGAAGTCAAGTTGCCTACTGCTGCTCCATTTCCTCAACGCTTAGAGCCACCTAAAAAAGGGGCTTCGCGTACCGTGGTGTTGGATGTGTTGAAGCAAGTAAAATTGAACTTGCCGTTTCTTGATGCTATTCAAAAAATTCCAGCATATGCTAAGGTTATCAAAGATCTTTTGACTGTCAAACGACGGCTTAAGGTGAAGAAGAATGTTTTCTTAGCACAAAATGTGAGCTCAGTCCTTCTCAATGATCTTCCACCAAAATTCAAGGATACAGGTGCACCTACAATTTCGTGCGTCATAGGAGAAAAAAGAGTGGAAAAAGCATTGCTTGATTTAGGTGCGAGTGTAAACATCCTTCCATACTCCATCTATAAGCAGCTTGATTTAGGTGATTTAAAACCTACCCGAATCACTCTACAGTTAGCTGATCGAACAGTGAAAGTGCCTCGTGGGGTTGTAGAAGACGTGATAGTTCAAGTGGACACGTTCTACTTTCCTGTTGATTTTGTCATTTGGGACACTGAGCCTGGTCCCCATACGAGAAATCATGTTCCAATAATCTTGGGTCGTCCATTCTTAGCTACTGCTAATGCTTTGATCAATACACGGAATGGCCAAATGCAACTCACTTTTGGAAACATGACTCTCGGGACCAATATTTTCAATGTCGCTAACCAAATGGGTGATGAGGATGAGATTCTTGAGGTTGATCTTATTGAAGAAGTGGTGGATGAGAACATTGAGAAAATTATAGGAGGAGATGCATTGGAAGTGTGTTTAGTGCAAAGTGGTGAGAAAAAGAGTTCTTATACTGAATTTGAGTGTGAGGTGGAGGAGTTGGAAACTTGGTTACAAGAGGAAGAGAGTTTTGAGAGTTTAAGAGATGTTGACTGGATTTCTAGGTATGAAGAATTGCCTCCGAGGGAGACAACCATGATTCCCTCTGAAAATAGATTTCCTAGTCTTGAGTTGAAGAAACTACCCTCCCATGTCAAATATGCCTTTCTAGGAGAGAATGATACATTTCCTATTATTGTGTCTTCCCGTCTAGAAAAAGGGCAAGAGGGTATGTTGTTGGATGTGTTGCAAAAGCATAGAAGTGCTTTTGGTTGGACTATAGCAGATTTGAAAGGTATAAGTCCATTGATTTGTACCCATAAAATCCATCTTAAGGAAGAAGTGAAGCCCTCGCGTGAGATGCAAAGGCGATTAAACCCAACCATGAAAGATGTAGTAAGAGCGAAAATCATCAAATTGCTAGATGCTGGGATTATCTATCCCATTTCGGATAGTAAATGGGTGAGCCCAATTCAAGTCGTTCCAAAAAAGTCAGGAATGACCGTGGTTGAAAATGCTAAGGGAGAATTAATACCTCAACGCACCACCACCGGGTGGCGTGTTTGCATTGACTACCGAAAGCTCAATGCCGGAACTCGAAAAAATCATTTTCCCTTACCGTTCATCGATCAAGTGATTGAACGAGTGGCGGGAAATCCTTACTATTATTTCTTAGATGGGTATTCCGGATATAATCAGATTGAAATGGATGTACTTGACCAAGAAAAGACGACTTTTACATGTCCGTTTGGTACGTTTGCCTATAAACGTATGCCATTTGGGTTATGTAATGCGCCAGCAACTTTTCAAAGGTGCATGTTAAGTCTCTTTAGCGACATGATTGAAAAAGGTCTTGAGGCGTTCATGGACGATTTCAGCGTTTTCGGTCCATCTTTTGACCAATGTTTAGCTAATCTTGAAAGAGTTCTATTCCGATGTGTGGAAAAAGACTTAGTCCTCAATTTGGAAAAATGCCATTTTATGGTTATCGAGGGCGTAGTTTTAGGCCACATACTCTCATCTAGAGGAATTGAAGTTGATCGAGCAAAAATTGAAGTAATAGCTGAGTTACCCCTGCCAAAATCACTTAAAGATGTGAGGTCCTTTCTAGGCCATGCTGGATTTTATAGGAGGTTTATCAAAGACTTTAGTGCCATCGCTAGACCTTTTAGTAATCTTCTTATGAAAGACACTCCATTTGAGTGGAATAAAGCATGTCAAGAAGCTTTTGATAAACTTAAAAGCATGCTTATTCCGCACCTATCATGCAAGCTCCGGATTGGTCACTACCATTTGAGCTTATGTGTGATGCAAGTGATTACGCGATTGGGGCTGTTCTTGGATAGAGGAAAGACAAAAAAGCTCATGTTATTTACTATCCTAGCAGCACATTATCTGCCCCTTAGCTTAACTACTCTACTATAGAGAAATAGTTACTAGCAGTGGTTTTTGCTCTCGACAAATTTCGCTCTTACATTGTTGGGTCGCCTATCATTTGCTTCACTGATCATTCGGCACTTAAATATCTCTTGAGCAAAAAAGATGCCAAAACCCGTCTAATCAGGTGGATCCTACTCTTACAAGAGTTTAATCTCTCAATTCAAGATACGAAAGGAGTAGAAAACGTCGTCGCTGACCATTTGTCACGCCTCTCGTCCGACGTTCCTATTGATCCCATTCCCATAGATGAGTATTTTCCGGATGAAAATTTATTTGCTACTTCTTCTCTCCCTTGGTTTGCGGATATAGTCAATTACCTTGTCACTGGAGTTATTCCATCTAATTGGAATACGCAAGAGAGAAGAAGGTTCATTACATGGTCACGCATGTTCTTTTATGATGATCCATATTTGTTTAAGTATTGTGCTGATCAAATCATCCGGAGATGTGTACCCGATGAAGAAATCCAAGGGGTAATTCGATTCCGTCATTCGGAAGCATGTGGAGGCCATTTTTCTAAAAATAAAACTGCTCCAAAAATCCTTCAAAGTGGTCTTTATTGGCCCACAATCTTCCGGGATGTGAATGATTTTTGTAAATCATGCGATAGATGCCAAAGAATGGGAGCTATTACTCGCTGTGACATGATGCCATTAACCCCAATTCTAGTATTGGAGTTGTTTTATTGTTGGGGTATTGATTTCATGGGCGCATTTCCACCTTCTTTTAGTTTTCTATACATCCTCGTTGCTGTAGATTACGTCTCCAAATGGGTCGAGGCGATAGCTACAAGGACGAATGACAGGAAAGTGGTGATAAAATTCATTCAAGAAAATATACTTTCTCGTTTTGGTATGCCTAAGGCCATAATCAGTGATAATGGAACTCATTTTTGCAATAGGCCATGCGGAAGTATGGCATTGTCCATAAATTTGGAACAACTTATCACCCTCAATTGAATGGCCAAGCCGAGCTCGCTAAACGGGAAATCAAAAAATCTTGGAAAAGACAGTCGATCCTAATAGGAAAGATTGGTCTCTCAGATTGAATGATGCACTCTGGGCTTATAGAACCGCATATAAGAATCCCCCTGGGATGTCCCCATTTCAATTTGTGTATGGAAAATCTTATCATCTTCCGGTTGAGATCGAACACAAAGCGTATTGGGCTATCAAAAGGGTGAACTTCAATATGGATAAAGCCGGTGAAACAAGGAAACTTCAGTTGAATGAGTTGGAAGAAATACGCAATGATGCGTATAAAAGTGCTAAAATATCCAAGGACCGAATGAAACGAGCTCATGACGGAATCATTCGTAAGAAAGAGTTTCATTCGGGACAAAAAGTACTTCTCTACAACTCGAGGTTGCACTTGTTTCCCGAAAAATTGCGGTCAAGATGGTCAGGTCCATTCATTGTGAAAGAGGTATTTCCCGATGGAGCTGTTGATCTCATAGATGAGAAAGGGGGAAACACATTTAAATTTAATGGGCATCGTCTCAAGCCCTATTTGGAAGCAATTGTCAAAGAAGCCGACACAATCTGGCTGTCGGACCCCATTTATGGGGATTGACTGAACAAAGAGAGGTGAGGTCGTCGCACCCCCGACATGTATGGGGTGATTGTTGTACATATGAGTCTTAGGAATTTGGAGTCGTAGGTTTGAGTCAGTCCCGGGGTTGAGAATCCGACGGGTGAGGGGTGTTTCGTTTTCGAGGAGCATTGAGGATAATTTGAAGTGTGAGCGGTTGAAAACTTATGTTTGGAATGGGGAATAGGAGCATTTATGGTGAAAAGAAGAGAGAGGAAGAATTCAAAAAAATCAGCAGACCGGATCGGTCCGGTCTGATATTAAAAGAACCGATTCGGTCAGGCGGATCGGTCCAGTCTGATATTAAAAGAATCGATCCGGTAAGGTGGATCGGTCCGGTCCCAAACCCGGATCGGTCCAGTGTTCTGCAGAAGTTCAATTCCCAAGGGTTGGGGTACATGAACTCAATCCGAGGCAAATTATTTATGTAGAAAATAGAGGTTAAATTAAAATATTGATTGAATCGTGAAAGAAACTCATACAAACATTGTCAATCTTTTAATCTCTCTTGCCCTAGGTACTTGAGATGTTTAAGAACGCTTTGCGAGTATAATTTATCATTCACCGCTTTATATCTATCTTTGATTTCATATGATGTGGGCTAGATCCCTCATATATGTAATGCTTAGAATTTATAAAGACCGGATCTAGTCAATAATTTTAATTTACAATTCTAGTATTCTATACGGTAATTTGTTAAGGATTGAGGGATTGTACCCTACCCTATTTTCTCCCATTTGTCAGATCTAAATTTTTTGCAATTTTCAGTTTGTTTTTCTTAAGTAAATTTTTATTTCACTAGAAATTTTCCCAATCATTAATCATCTTTTTGTTTCTTTTAAGAAATCATCTCAAGATTTAATAATTTTTCTTATTACTATTTGGCAATCTCGATCCCTGTGGATACGATCTCGACTTACCGGGTTATTACTTGAGCGACAGGCTTGCACTTGAGCCTAGAGTAAAACGCACTTTTGAGATAAATTCTTAGTCGCGTCAAGTTTTTGTTTCTCTCAAAATCCAACCTCTAATTCTCTCTAGAACTCTCAACCTAGCCACTTTTAACCTAGCCTCCTTGCAAATGATGTAGGGCATGGGCTTTTATAGCACAAAGTCTCGAAATTGACAGCTCAATTTGCTTGTGACACAAGTTTCACCATCTAGCACACCAAAAATCTGCATAATTAATGCCAAGATTTCACATGACCGGACCGGTCCGGATTACCCTCGGATCGGTCCGATATCCACCGGATCGGTTCTTTTATTTCTACTGGATCGGTCCGGTCCTAGTCAGATCGGTTCTTTTTTCCCTTTTCCATCGGTTTGCTATCCATTCGGGGTATACTGGACTTGGTCATTTCGGATCGGTTCGGTTTCCATCGGATCGGTCCGATTTTCTTCTACTTTGACTTTTTCCTTGCAACTTTGACTAGCCATATCTTCTGATCTAGAACTCCGATTTGGGTGCCGTTTCTTCCTATGCTTTTGTGAACTCATTCTCTTCAACTTCACTTTTGGTGTCGCCTTCGATTTTTGAGTATAACTTTACTCTTTTGCCCTTTGACTTTTCTTCTGATTTTCTTCTTTTCCTTTCTTGCATTCCATTCCTGAAAACTTCATCACAATTACACAAAAACTAGAGAATATTATTAAAAACAGACAATAGAGTGATATGGACTAAAAATGATTCAATTACCTTTTTCGAGATATTAAAATCACCAAATTAAGGGGCTAAATTCAGAAGAATTTACGCTTGGTCATATTACAAATTATGGCCAAGTCCCAAATAAAGTTCAAATGTTCAAAGTAAAAATACCAAAAGTCCAATGTTCAAAAATTTGTATAGATCATTTTAATGATGCTGGTAGCCTCTTGGGACTTTACTCGCATCCTGTCTGACATTCCTACTCGCGGTACCTAGGGTTGGGGTGGGGTTTTCAACATAAAGAAAAGTAGGTGTGAGCGAACGCTCAACTGGGGATAAATACTAGGCAATACTTTTTCTACAAATTACTAAACATATAACTAGTGTTTTATTCAAATACGAAAAATGTATATAGTTTAATTACCCGTAATGCAACTATATGCCATGTGCCCAAGCGATAAGCTCATACTCACACTTAGTCCATTTTTACCACCCTTTACCGGGTTTAGAGACTAATTATTCACCTTTTACCCATTAGCCCCAGTTATTACTTTAATTGGGTTGTTTACTGAAATCATCTATAAAACCATTGAATTTTACTTTCTTTATTATTTCTAGGAATCTTCCAAATACCGCGTGCTTTAACGGGCTCCTTATCGCCGGCGACGCCACCATATGCTCTGGCCATTGGTTTTGAAACTTTCACTCTAGTGCTTCGGGCCCTCCTTAATTTTTCCGGTGTCATCCGAGCTTAATCTTTATGTGTTTAACATTTACCAATGTCCACATTATTCCATTTCCCTTTTCATCATCCATGGTTTGAAGCATTATTACTTTAACAATCATGCCAAAACTTATCTTTTATCCATTTTCACCCAAAATTAGATCGATGAGGTCTCGAGACGAGACCTAACACTTAGGATCGTCAAGTTTATCAAAATCCCCTTTTTACCCCTCTTTGTTATATTTTGTGAAAAATATCCATTTACTTTTATTCTTTAGTGGCACAAAAGTTAATTATTTTCTCAATACTAAGTTTATCATTTCATGCCAAAACCACATCCTTCCATTTTATGTTTTTCCACATAAAATAATGTTCATAATGCTTAAGACTATTTTTACCAAAGTTCATAGTCTTATCTTATCATTTCATGTAAATTCCAACATTTATCTCATTTCCATCATATCAAGTCCTAACAAGTTTTGGGTTGTTTTTCTTTACTTGTTAGTTTGGAGATAAAACCCATTTTAACATACTTGTTTAAGTCCATATTATCACATGTTAGCATTATCACGGACCCATCCCAAAATAGTAGTAGGGAACGAGCGTCTTGACATGCCACTAAGGCGTTAAATATTCTAGATTTAAAATATTTCTTAAAAAAATGCAACGGAAATACATTTACATGGTCATGAATCGTAAACTACTGAAAATGAAGGAATTACGTCATCAGAGCTTTATAAAAGGAAACTCCATACATATATATTAAAAGTATCAGCATGGACAACTTGTGACAAACTTTAAAACCTATCACTATAGAGCTAAACATGTTTTATATGATAAAATAACATTCTACTTGAAATAACAAAAAGATCTCCAAAAGCTAAATCTTCAACATAGTCCTTATACGTTCCATCCTCGAGCCTAATTATTTCCTGGAAATTTGTTATTTATACAACGTCAGCTGAAAGGCGAATGAGGTTCAATCTCTAGACATTCCAAGGTTTTAAAAAAAATAGATATCTATTTAAGGAAGAACATAAGTAATATACATATATGGAAAGGTACTTGTAGTAATATATTTATATGTGAATAACAGTATATAGAAATGAACATGTCAAAATAAAATGGACACGCCAAATCAAATGCAATATCTTTTTCTTTCAATCATATCATTTTAATGGCCAAGTACACTCCAATACCATATTCTTCAACCGTATTATTCCCCGATAGTTTAGGGTCAATCGAACTTGTTCATCACAACGCCTTATTTAGGGCACAACGACGATAACCCAACTGGGAAGGTCTGTTAGTAAAGAGGTCCCTTAGGCTGAATCTTATTTCCAATATTCAATATCATTTTCAATACTCATTTTAATCAGTATGTTTATATGGATTAATATAAACATATCACAATGAGTTAATCATGGGTATCAAATGAATTTTGAGAATAAAAGCAGTTCACAAAATATATATAGATTGCATAATACCATATAATTGAAATGCACAAGGAATGTCATACAATACTTACCTAAAACAGATGTTCGAAGTTACCGATATTGAGTCTTGGATCACTTTATTAAGATGAAACTTATTCTTAAACTTCTCCATAATTTTTCTAACTATTTATCAAGGAATTTGTGTAAGTTGAAATGATCGTAAAGGCCTTATTTATAGTTTTTCAAAGATATCATAGCGTTGACATGTGTATATCTGACCAAGCTTTTACAACGATGAGTCAGCGTTGAAGTGTAGCATAACGAAGGGGTCTTGCAGTCTTATTTCACCGAACTCTGACACGTGTTTTAGATTTCTGTCTAAAGACAACATGTGTTTAATCTTTATCTATATAGATGACATATGTAGGCACGAGGTGGAAATATATTAAGGGTATAAGGGTCATTTTACACATGAAGGGCATTTTGGTAATTTCACACTATATATTTTCAATATTTCTTAGTGTTTTTTGAAAATATTTTATTTACAAAAAAGTTCATTTTTATTTTTCATTTTGGTCCCTGGAACTTTCTTAATTGAAATCAAGTCCCTAAAGTTTCATAAAATTAATTTTCTACCCCAAACTTATCATTTAGCTTAAGATGTGTCCTAAAACTTCAATTTGACCCATTTTACAGTTGATCCTTCAAATTTAAAAATGGACTTTGTCATATTAAGAACTCATAATTTCACATTTGTAATAATGTAACAATTACAGAATACTAAGTGACACCCAATTGTTAAAACTCTCTATATACATGAGAATATAAAGACGGGGTCATTACAAGCATACTACATATTCCTACATGTTTATGGGAGGTTTACCTAGAAATACCTCAATCATGTATTTATTCTACATAACTCATAGCTTTAAAATTTCACATGCATTCTTCTAATTATCAAGGGATAAAAATGCCATTTTCTTTATGTAAATAAAATCCCCCATTTAGGGTTTGTTTTTAAAATGATTTATTTTTGCATGACAAAAACATTTTATGAATAAAACTATATATTTTTGGCATAAAACTTCATCTAGCACTTTCGAAACCAATTTCATAGTAATACTAACCTCGAAAGTTTGGAAATAGATCTTACCTTATTTTTGAAGAGGAGAACTACTAATGGGTGACTTGAAAGCTCCTATATTCCCAAGCTCCAAGACTCTAGCTCCACAATGCCTTAGCTTTTTCAAACTCCACCAAAGTTTCTCTACAAGGGTGCTCCACTACCTTCTTCTTCTTCTTCTTCTTCTTCTTCTTCTTCTTCTTCTTCTTCTTCTTCTTCTTCTTCTTCTTCTCTTCTTCTTCTTCTTCTTATTCTTCAAGAAGAGAGCTTGGAAAGTAGTGAAAATATGTAGATATGGGTATTTTATGGTGTGAGAGTGGTTGGAACCTCTCAAAAATGGAGAAAAATGACTTTAGGGAATGAGGATGAGTGTAGAGGCTCTTGAGAGAGGAAGAAGATGACAATGGTGGTAGGATTTCACCATACCATATCTCTGTTTTATAACCAACATAAAACCCTCTTAAAGCATATAAAATATCCCATAATGCTCATCAGATTTGTCAAACTCCAAGAAGATGACACGTTTTCCACATCTAAGGCAGAAATGGTGATAGCAAACTTGTCAGATTCTATCTCCGTCAGGGTCGCACGAATGAGATCAAACAGCGATAGCCTTTCGTTCGATGTCCTCTTCTTGTGACCTGCTAATGTAATCCTTTACCTAGGTCACTTGAAGCTTGTTTCTACTGACTGAATCTCTCGTTCACACGAGATAAGAATATCGTTTGAATGACCCCAACCTCGCTCGATGCACTAGGTTTTCTAAGTTTTACACTTTGGCCTAACAACATCTTAAATTCATGAAAGATTCACCAAAATAAACCAAATGAAAGGATATAAACTCTTGAAATAGTGATTCCATTTATTTAAATTATAATGATTACAAATTACTTGAAAAGAGATACAACATTGCGTTAGGGTATTATACAATCTCTCCCCTAGGGGATTTCGTCCCGAAAACCAGACAAGTGACTAAGGGAAGAGTTCTAGATGTTTCTCTCACATATCTGACTCGCGATCCCAAGTAGAACCTTTAACACCTTGAAATTACCAAAATACCTTTACTAACGAAATCACTTTATTTCACAGGACCCCCTCTTTACGATCTAATATGGATATCGGCCTAATGGGGAACGTGATGTCCTCCTCCAACTCAATAAGGTTACAATCGATAACATTACAGGGTTCATGGAGATTTTTCTTTAGCATGGATACATGGAACACATTATGTACCTGAGACAGATGTGAGGGCAATGCTAAGTGATACTACACGTCTCCAATCTGCTCGAGGATTTTAAAGGGGGCGATATAATGTGGGGCTAGCTTCCCCTTCTGCACGAACTGGTTTCTCCCGATTCTGTCTCTCAGTTTTACCATCACGTGATCACCCGCCCAAAATTCTAAGTGTGTTCGACGGTTGTTGGCATAATTCGTTTGCTGGCTCTGTGTTGTCATTATTCTCTGGTGAATTATCCATACCTTATCCGTCATCTCCTAGATCAAATCTGAATTGGTGATGTGTTTATCTCCAACTTCTACCTAACAAACTGGCGAGCATCATGGCCTACCATAGAGATACTCAAATGGGGCCATCTTAATACTTGCCTGAAAGCTGTTATTGTAGGCAAAATCTGCCTGATGCAAGTTTTCCGCCCAACTGACCTGGAAGTCAAGTGCATAAGCTCTCAGCATGTCCTACTGGATTTGTGTTGTCCATTCTAACTACCCATCAGTATCAGGATGGAATGACGTGCTCTTATGTGGTTTCGTACCCAAATCCTGTTGAAACTTCTTCCAGAATTAAGAAACAAATCGAGCATCCCTTTCTGATACGATTGATAGCGAAACACCATGCAGCCTGACTATTTCATGAATATACAGTCTTGACAACTTAGTCACACTATCTGTGATCTTGATTGGAAAAAAGTGGGTAGACATGGTGAGCCGATCTACTATAATCCATACTGCGTCGTGACCACACTTCGATCGTGGTAAAGATATAATAAAATATATCGTTATGAATTCCCACTTCCACTCGACCACGGGTTGTGGTTATAGCAGCCCTGTCGGTTTCTTTTGATCAGATTTTACTTATTACCATGTGTAGCACTTGTCCACATATGTTGCCACATCTCTCTTTATGTCGGATGACCAAAAATTCCTGTATAGGTCTTTATACATCTTGGGGGTGCCAAGGTGTATATTAGAAGTGCGAGTAATGGGCTTTTTCCATCACTCGTCCTATAGCTCCTCAATGATCAGGAAAATCAACCTCCATTTATGTTGCACCCCTCCATCTTTGTCTACGGTGAGGGTGTCAAAAAATTCCCCTTTCTAAATGAGATCACTATACTAGGCGAACTTAGGATTATGCGACTGCACCTCTAATACTCTCCGTTAGATGAGAGGCCGAGCCACCACACCCCAAAGATATGCTTTATCATAGCCCCTTTTCATGTGCAAGTCGAACCTCTGCAATTCATTGAATATTTTTACTCGATGACACTTTATTACTGCGAGTGTGAGGTTAGACTTATGACTGAGAGAATCAACCAGCACATTGGCCTTCACTGGGTGGTACTCCATTAAGAAGTCGTAATCTTCCATTAACTTTATCCACCTTCTTTATCAGAGGTTTAGATCCTGCTGAGTGAATATATACTAAAGGCTCTTGTGATTGAAAAACATTTCAAATCTCTCCCCGTATAGGTTGTTGCTCCAACTCTTTAGTGCAAACACCACAAAAGATAACTACAGGTTATGGGTGGGGTATTTCTTTTCATGCACCTTCAACGGGAAAGATGCATAGGCTACTACCCTACTATCTTGAATCAATTGTTCCCAAAGTCCTGAACCTGAAGCATTGTAGTACACTATGTAGCCCTTGGCCCATTCTGGAAGGATAAGAGCGAGCATGGAGGTCAGTCTGACCTTTAGCTCCCGAAATGCTAACTCGCAGTCCTCAGACCACTCAAAATTAACATCCTTCCAAGTACGCATTGTGAGAGGAATTTCTACCCTTGAGAAGTCCTGTAAAAATTTACGATAGTATCTAGCCAAACCTAGGAAGTTGGACAGTTTGACGATCATCCTTGGTTGACTCCATCCTAATACTGCTTCCATCTTTGATGGATTGATAGAAATACCCTCATTGAAAACCACATGGCCATGGAACTTGACCTCTTCCATCTTGAATTCACATTTACTAAACTTGGCATACAATTATTTTCCTAGAGCACTTGTAAAGACGCTCGAAGGAGCTCCTCGTGATCTATATCCGACACAGAGTATACCAAGATATAATCCATGAAAACTATAACAAACTAATCCAAATAGGATCATTATATATGGTTCATCAGATCCATACAAGTTTTTTAGTCTTTCAATAACTGAAAGGGCATCACCACAAACTCATAGTGTTCGTACTGCATTTGGAATGTTGTCTTAGGAATCTCTTCCTCTATGACACGTAGATCGTGGTACCCTATAGCGGAGGTCAATCTTCGAGAATCTACCTTCCCCCCACAACTGATCGAATTAGTCATCGATACAGGTCATAGGGTACTTATTCTTCATGGTCACCCTATTTAGCTGCTAATAGTCGATACAGAGTCGTAGAGAGTTATCCTTTTTCTTTACAAATAAGATCAAGACTCCCCATGGAGAAACACTATGACGTATGAATACTTTGTGTGTTAGTTCCTCCAACTGGGTCCTTAATTCCTATAATTCTGTCAAGGCCATTCTATGCAGTGGGATTGAGATAGGTGACACACCCTAATGTACCTCCATCGCAAAGTCCACCTCTCACCGAGGGGAAAACCCGAGAAGATCGCCTGAAAATACGTTAGGGAACTCCCAAACCATGAGATAGTCAATAATCAATCCCTATGGCTCGTCTTAAGACACCATACTTATCAGCCAATCGAAATACTTCTTTTGCTCACAGACTTTGGATAGTTTATAAGGATAATTGACGCTCTGCTCAATACTGAAACGATGGAGAGACACATCCAAAAGCGACACCAAGACACTGTGCCAATGGCATTCGGTAATGACTTTAAAACACGCCATCTAATCCATACCCAATATTAACTCGAACCCAACTACATACATAAGGATCAGGTTATACTCTAAGATGAAGTCTCTAGCCATAACAACACATTTATTGTAAACCCTATCGAGGACCATGTCGTCACCCACTGGGAGACCAATAAAAATGGGGGGATAAAACCGATACACTACTAAACCCATACTAAAGGCTAAGGTTCTATATATGAAATAGTGGGAAGTGCTAAAGTAAAAAAATTCCTTTACCTAAATACTATATAAGTGAATCATACCTTCCATCATCGTAGGGGCACTTGTAGGTGCGGTCTACTGGGAATTTGTGTAAGTTTGTGAAGCGATTTAAAAAGTGTTTCTAGTGTGTGCTTATTTTGACCCAAGTGTATGTCGATCGCTCAAGTAATAATTCAATAAAAATAGGTATCGAACAAAGGGACTAAGACGAAGAATCATGACGACGAATAGGAAAGACATTTAACCCTACGAATGACTAGAAAAAGGAAGGAAAAGATGATGATTTTAAGATCGTACCTATCAACTAATGCAACTTAAATTATATTAATAACTAACTACGCATGAAAAGATAGCTAAATTAAACTTTAACTATATACGAGAAAATGGAGTTAGGGTACACTCCCTCGAATCGTCGGTGTTTATATTAACATAAAAGCTTCAAAAAGGTAATTCTTCATTCAAAGAGACATCAAATACTCTGTAAGAATTCGACATATGAGGACTAAATTTTGCACAATATCAAATAAAAAATTGTATTTGATGATGATGTGAAGTTATCAAAAGGCCAATTGTAGCCTTAAACATTCCGGTTACCTATGGCATATAGAATTAAAAGGCCTACAATCTTTATCTTGATAAAGTTCAAACCTTTGAATGAGGGATTACTTTTTATTCACTTTTAAAGCCATATGTGTTACCTAGGTTGGGTTCATGTGCCCAATCCGCTAAAAACTTAGTCGAACATGGAGTAAATACGACTAAGCATGAAATCTACGTTTCATGAAATCATTCTTACGCTAAAAGTGTGGTCAAACATGTAAAAAATACTTCTAACTAAGAAATAAATGATTCAAAAACCAAAAATATGAGATAAATAGAAAGTTAAAAGGAAAGTGTACTTGTATTAAAAAAAAACCCTTAGAATTAATATAAATGATGAAAAATTGATGAAGAAGATGAATCCTAGGGTTCTTGACTTCAATATCCTCTCAAAACTATGTAAAAAATAACTCTCTAATGTCTAGTATTACAATAAGATATAACCCTCACATTTTATTAAGTGTGTGAACCATGCACAACTCTAATTTTAAGAAATAAAAATTGCAGATTTCGTCATACTGAACCGGTTCGAAATTTCTTCTTTACTGGGGCGAACCGATTTGCTGCTTACAGTGAGGAGAAAGGGTCTTTAGTCTTTCTCATTGGTTCGATTTGCCCTTTACAGATTTTCGAATCAGTTCCACTATGATTCCGTTGGTTCAGTTTTGTCTGGATTTTTTCTTCATTCCTCTTATGATTTCTTCTCAACTTTGAAGCTTCATAACTTTGCAACCAGGACTCAAAATTGGTTCACGTTTCTTCCTACATGCTTGTAGACTCAAGGTCTTGGAATTTTCATGGGGTCCGCATACAAATTCTGGATGTAAAATTATTATTTTTCCCTTGACGTTTCTTTTTTTCTTTCTTTCTTTCTTGATTTTGATGTTTCCCTTTTCTTCACTTGTATAAAATACCTACAAAATGTAAGAAAAATAGCTGAAACTCGATGCAATAGATAAAAGAAGTCAGTAGCAAGGATATGAGATAAATTTACTCAAATTATACTGCACGGGGTAATAAAATCTTCCAAATTACAAGAATAAATCAGAAGAATTTATGCCTAATCAACCCCCCTAACTTAGAACTTTTATCGTCTCGAGCAACGTAAAAATATCAGAGCATGGTCACAACACTTAGCAAACATGTTATTGGGATATAATACCTATTTTATGGTTAAGCTATTACCTTTGGCATATGCAACAAGCCTTTAAACCCCTTGGATACCCTAGTAGGACGAGTGGTGTCTCGTTAGGGTTTTTAGTGAATATACCTACAAAATTCTTTTTATTTTTTCTCGACTCAAAGAGAGAATCAAAATAATTAAAAACTGTACAATTTAAACTCCTCAAAAAGAGTCACCGTAAATTTATATTCAAGAGTCACAATTCGTAGTGTGTGTGTGTGCGAAGCCGAGAATTTAAATCTCTAACTTCTACCGATTGATCATTACGTTACTTTCTGAAAATTCATTTTGATTCAATTTCTCATGTACGAACTCACAAAAGAATCACTCATAACGTGGCTATTTTCTCTCTATCTGCATGATAGAAAGAGTAAATATAATGGACACAAGTTTACGCCCTCAAATTTGAAAGATGAAATTTTTATGGTGAAAAGATCTCTTCATCGGAATACGATTATTGGAAAACGGGAAAAATCGCCTCTTATCCACACCGATTAATCTCTCATCTTATCTTTTCGTGTATTAGCTCTCTACGCGGTAATTAATTTTTGAAATTCAGACTCGGTTAGGACTTTTTCGATTTTTTTGGTGTATTGGGTAAAGTGGGAACGGTTGAAAATTTTGGAATTCGAAAATCTTACTTACGATGTCTGTTAGTGCTTTTTCGGGCTATTGCTCATTTTGCACTTCTTTTTTTTTTCAATTTTTTTTCTATTTTACACATTTTTCTTTTCTT
Source organism: Sambucus nigra (assembly GCA_949130495.1). Classification (NCBI taxonomy): domain Eukaryota; kingdom Viridiplantae; phylum Streptophyta; class Magnoliopsida; order Dipsacales; family Adoxaceae; genus Sambucus; species Sambucus nigra. The sequence continues at coordinate 252,807,311 of OX422220.1, forward strand.
GCTATTTTTGTTGAGCATTTTTCTTTTATTTTTTTCTGGCCCCTTGTTATTCACTTTTCAGACATAGTTGATGAATTTTTAAATTTTCACAATTTCGGCCCAATGGTTTTTTGGGTTACAAACGAATAGGGAAAATTTTTGTTAGGCTCAATTTGGGGTGCAAATGGATAATTTTTTTCACTATTTTTTATGGCTAATATTTTTGGATAAACAAATGATGGCCTAAATTCATTGTCCGAATCATTCATTAATTTACCATATGCGTCTCGAGATTAATTTATTTTAGAGATATTTTAGCACGTTTTTCAAGACAATATCTCACACGTTTCCCGTAAATGATCTAAACAAAGGATTGAGATCCTCATTGACTTTTTAAATGAAAAATTGAACTTTTGAATTAATTTTAAAACGGATTGATTTAATAACTCACAAAGATGATAGGCTCAAAATCTCATCGGGTTAATTAATCTCCACACTTATTCGCAAAGTCGTCAATTTCCGTTCAATTCCCATCTTTGATCAATTTCGGCTTAGTGCTCTTGATTTTTATAATTTGAGACTTCAAGCAATATTTCTAAAAAATTTAAATTCTAATTTTTATTTATTTTGAAGGAAAATATTTTTTGCCTTTTGGCTTTTTCAATTTTTATTTTTGAAAATTTTACATTTTGAAATTTGTAAAATTTTTGAAGTGCATGCGTACCCCCCCAACTTAGACTTTTGCAAAGTCCCTTTGCAAAAGGACTAAAATCCAAACAAAAGGAGAGTGCGTAGAAAATGAACAAAGGTCAAAATGAAATTTGATTATATTAATAACAAAACATTACAAGCCATAGGAGAATTACATAGATCTTTTTTTTTAACAGGTTATGCTATAAAGTACCAAAACTAAAAAGAACTACATAAGAAATGCTAGAAGAATGAACACAAAGACCGGGCCTATTGCGGGGGAGGTTGAGAAATTTTGAGCGCAGTGGGGTCATATGGATCATAGAAGTACGTCGGGAGAGCAACATTTGACCCAACCTGAAGCTTGTACATTTTTGCTTGTAGGTGGACCATCATGCTCATGTCTCAGCAATAGGCTTCTTGGCCCACCCTATAATTAGTCAAGAACTCATTGAAACTCGCTTCAATATTCGCAACTCGGCGAGTGAGATCCTCACCCACCGACTCATAGTCGGAGTCATCCTTTTCATTGTACTTGAGCTCCTCCTCCATTTCAACATCTTTCGCTGGAAGGTTGTGTATAACATCCCTTTTTCGCTCACTCCTTATTCGGGATTCCTACCCAAGGGGATTAGGTAGGCGGGGAAAAGCTCGGGGGGGGGGGGGGGGCTAAATACTGGCATCTTAAAGTATGGAAGTGTTGAGATGGGGATATTAGTGAGAGTTCTTCCCCTTGTGATCCATGGAAGTGTGAAGGATGTCGATGTAGAAGATGGGAGCAAGGTGGATAGTGGTGTGAGTATCGAGGAGGTGGAGTAAGAGGTTGGCTTGGTGGGGATGCATCGCCGAATCATTAGAGGTTTGGAGGATGTTAGCGCAAATGATGTGGAAGGCGATGCGGGCTCTCTCATTAAGGTTCCCAACGGGAAAAGTGTCTAGATCCCACTTATTTTTGGAGGGCAATGCGGAGGATGCAAGCACCTTTCGATATCGGCGCGACATTTGAGGGGTAATCATACATGTTTGGGCTTGGAACCCCCATAACTTGCAATTTTTGAGTTAGAATTTACAACGAAAAGGGGATAGGGGTATCATCCACATAGGCTTCAACTTCAAAATCTCCTGTGCGGATGAGAGTGTTATAGAAAAAGCGCACCTCGTCCTCCCACACTCCTGGATGGGGGTTCTCAAAGAATGACAACATCCCCTCGGGCTAAAGAGGTTTGTGACCAATTGCGGAAGTTCAACCCATTTGACTTGGCCCTCAATGTGCATAGAGCGGGATGAAGTGAAGAATGTTTTGCACCATACGTGTTCTTTGCGAGAGCGAAATTCCCCATCCCCATCGGGAAGGATGTTGGTGGTGTCGCATTTAACGGGGCGTGCTCTAGCTTCCATAGGAAGAGAATTGGAATTTGTGGAAAGAATCTAATATTAGAAGAAGAGTTTGGTGGTGTGAAGTTAAATGGAGGATGTGGCGTGAATTTATAGGTGAGGGTGTGGTGTGGGGGGTAGGATTTGGAGGGAAAAATGAGTGGGAAATGGAGGGAAGACGAATTTAGAGGGAAAGAGGGGATGAATCATTGGGAAATTGAGACTTTCTAGAGACTGTCGAACCGGTCTAGGTCTGGGTGAATCGGTTTGCTCCATTTTTTATTTTAATCGATTTCGGCAGCGAACCGATCAGCCACTTAGTGAAGTAAAGGGAGAATTAGTTCAGCCAACTGTAAATCCTTTCCAAATCAAACTAAGTGAGGGTTTCTTCCTTACTTGATTTATCGACACTTCCAAAAATGATCCTATGCATGATTTAGCTCCGAAATACACAACATCTCCCCTCGATACGCTCTCTGCTCTCTCGTGCTATTCCTTGGCGTTCATCTATCTATGAACTTGCTGCCTATGACCTCTAACTACCCTAGCCTATAGCTAACTAATTCACACAATATTCACCCCATATGCGTTGAGGGTGCGATGACGTCTCAATTCACTCTCAATTAACCCCGTAAATAGGGTCTGACAACCAAATTGTGTCGAATTCTTCAATACACGCCTCTAAATATGGCTTTAGGCATTTCTCGTTAACTTTAAATGTGTCCCCCCTTTTGGACCTTCTAATTCCACGGCTCCATGGGGGAACACCTTTCTCATGGCTGTTGATGCAAAAAACTAGACTAGGCCTAATTAATTGATCACAGATAATTAAGTAAAACAAATGAGTCAAATGAGATTTTTATAGTGGTTAGACTCAATGGAAAAACCTACGTCCACTGTTATGTATTGCTTGACTGCCTTGATTTGTTTTTCGATCCCCTGCAATGAGGGTGTTACAATGTATTTATAGCTCAAGAGGGGCATCCAGAGTCGTCATATGAAAGGATGTAATGCCATCATTTGTTAGGCATTTACATCAATAAGTAATGATAATTAAACATAAGACTGTTGGCGCTTCATTGGCCATACTGGTTAGACTTCCAGCTATTGGTCGGTCTTCCCAGTTGGTTGGTATCCCCTGTTGGTCGGACTCCCATGTTGGTCTGTCTTCTCTGTTGGTTGGGTTGCCTTGTTGGTTTGGGATTTGTATCATGCTGACTTAGATTTGTACCACATTGGATGTCACGTGCTGGCTTGTAATTGGTCCACGTAAGGTGTTGAATTTTTGTATCAGCAGAAGCCCCCAATGTTTTATACTTGGAGTTAGTGTGAAAGTGTGGAACATTATGCTTTAACAGTAGTTTGGACTACTTGATCAGCTGTAGACCTTCGAGACTTGTGAAATTTATCCTTCTAATTGACAATTTTAAGCTCGAATGGCAGTTTTGTAAAAATATCAAATTTTAGCGAGCATTTCTGGGGTATCTTCTTATTTTCTCTTGTTAGCCGCCATAAACTCAATCATTTTTATCTTTAATTATTACTTTTCCCAGTTTATAAAAAGGAGGTAAAACTTTGATCATCTTCTGTCTTCCATTTTTAATTCTACTGCTGTATTCTTTAAACTTTTGTGCGATTGTTTTCTTTCCTGTCGTTCAGTTCTTGTTGAATCCTTAAACCCTTGTAAGAACTTTTCTCTTTTCTTTTGTTTTTCATCATGGTTTACTTAGTCGATTCACTTGATAAGTTTAGGGTTGATTTTGACATTCCATCTTTAGTGAAACTCGAACATCCCACTTTTCCTTATGATTTTTTCTCTCTTGCTAAGGGACATTGGTTACCTTCCATATTTATTGCTGAGTGTGGATTTACATTTCCTCCTATTCCCCTGTGTCTGGAGTTTTGTCAATATTTCGATGTTGTACCTACTAAAGTAGTTCCTAACACATGGAGAGTAGTGAACGGAGTATATAAGTTAAATAAAATCCATGGAACCCATCTAGGGATTCCAAAAATATTACTTGTTATAATTAGGTAACTACTGACACCACTTTTTATTTGAAAACTAGGGCAGTTAGTAAGTCTTTAGTAGTTAACCTCCCTGATTCCAATATGGATGATTTTGATCACGGGGTAGTTGTAAAAAATTGGCAACATGCTCCCTTAAACGGAGGTGCTAAATATCAAGGACCTATATGTCCTCTCTTTGGTAATAGAATAGGTTGTTCTGTGTTTAATAATTTTGCTCTGTTTATATTTGATAAAATGACACACTGACTATTGCTTTGTAAAATTGACTGCAGTTGATCAGAAGAGAAAGTGCCCCAAAGAGAGTGAGGTAAACTTGAAAGAATTGAAGTTATTTGGGGATTTCATCAAAAGGTGGTCAAGGAGCACGTTAGGTCTACTTCTTATTTTCTTCACTAATAAAATACCATTTTTTCCTTCATTGACAAACCTGCAACTCCTCCTACTTTGGTGATTGATCTTGATTAGGAAGCTACTATTAATTCAGACGTTCCTCTTTCTGATATCATGAAGAAGAGGAAGTTTCCTGACCTTCTTAGTAGAAGCACTTCTGGCTACCAAAAACCTATTGAAGGGGTCAAGAAGAAGACAAGTGATGTGCCCCCAGCCCCCAAAGAGAACCCATAACCCCCAGAGATGATGAACTTCCTTTGTGAAGACTTAGGAGAAGGACTGCAGAGAACCAGGTCGAACAGGTGACCGACCAACAGACCTTGGATTAATTACCTTCTTCTGATGCTGGTCCTCCATTAATTATTACTCATGGTTTGGCTAGGAAGTTAATCAAGTTTAGAACTCTTCCAAACCATAAGGGAGTGGATGCCATGCTACCCCGAGTAAAGGTTTTTAAATTGGCTACTCAGAGCCTTATGTCAGTAAGTGATTTCCATCTTCTTGATTATGTTGTCTTTATATTTTTCATATACTAACTTAAATTTCTTCTTTTGCAGTTCTTGGTGTATTTTAATAATATACCGAAGAAGTATGATGCAATTCGAGCTTCTTCTTCAATGATGTGGAGGAATCTTTGGCTGGCTTGAAGAAGTATTTGCTTGATTCTCAGCAAGTCTTGGAGGCTGAGAAGAATACTTGGGTAGAGAAATTGAAGACTACTGAAACTGCCCGGCAGACATCTGAGGGAAATGCCCTTGAAGTTGAGCCCAGGGCAATGACTGCTGAGGAGATTATGACCTATAAAAGGTCTAAGATAACGTCTCCTGTAAAGGAATACTTCAGTGATGGCTGGGACAAGGACTGAAACAAAGCCATTTTTACTGCCTCTGCTCAGATTTAGTACGAAAAATAGAAATATTTCAGAGATAATTGAGTTACTGCTCTGAAGAAGTTAAACACTGTTGAAGGCTCTGAACTTTTTTAGAGATATACTCATGGTCCTCTATCTATCATGGAGGATGAGATTGAAGATGAAGTTGGTTCTAGAGAGTCTTCTTTGGTGGTTTAATCTGCTGCTGACCAACCTAAAGTTACTGAGTCTTCTCTTCCCCCAACCGAGCAACTCCCATTTATAATCCCTTCTTCTAAGCAGGTTGAGAATGATAGGAAGAAGGTGTAAATTTGTTCGGCATTTGCCTTTTTGCTTTTTTTTTTTTTTTACTTTCATTGTACTTTAACTCTTCATTATTAATACAAGAAATCTTTTATTCCTTCTTATCTGTTGTTGATTATGCACGTTTTTCATTCTTTTTTTGATCAGTGATCATTTCTTCTTGCTAGTTTATAGTGAAATTAGAACAACTGTCTTCCAATGATATCGAGCTACTAAGGAAGTGCAACGCTTTTTTCAAAGTTGGTCATATAGACTTATTCAAAGAAGAAATCATTAAGTTGTTAGGTGATGATGTATCAGAGAAGGCTAGAGAAGCCAACAAATATATGAAGTACTTACTTGATAGGGCTATAGCAAATAATGTTTCCTATTATGAGATGATAGAAGATATCCAAGAATAGTATGAAGAATCCACTTCCATGTCGTACCAAATCTACGAGAAGAAATATCGAAGGTTAAGTGTAGGTCGGGGTTTTGATAACTTTATTTATGTTTATAATAAAAAGGAAGCTTTACTTAAGCTTGAAGTTGAAAAAACTAGAATTGTTTCCAAACTTCTATGGACAAATTTCCAATCGAGTCATTTTTAGTATTGGCTACATTCCGTTGGACAAAACTCTTTTGGATCATTTCTAATCAAGTTTCATACAACCTTAGAGAATCGGGCATCAAAAGTTCACGCAACATCAATATGAATTTCAATTCCATTATCCTAAAAAGGTATATGACACCAAAATCATTATTATGTGTTGGAGTAATTTTCACAAGAATTAATTTTCATAAAAACCATTTTAGAAATTATTTTTAAATATTTTTTAAAGAAAAAAGAATTTTCGTTCGAAGTATTTTCCAGGTTGATCGAACGACCTGGATCTAACGAACTAGCCCAGCCTACACTGGTATCTCATTTGAAGTTCATTAGAAATGTCGTTCGAACGAACTCGTTCGAATGAGATTTCTAATGACTTATCTAACATCTGTACTGGACTATAGTTAGATATCTTGTTCGAATGAAAGGTCATTCGAAAAACCTCGTTCGAACGAGGTATGTCAGTTTTGAATTTTTTTTAACTCTTTTCCTGCAGTTTATTTTAAATAACTACTATTGACCACTACTTTTCCAGTTTGAATATATGGACGAAAATTAGTTCTTTTGACAGGGAAGTTTTTCACATTCTTAATAACAAAAATTTCATATCTTCCTTTTTGATAAAAAAACCTTCTCCAACACAATTTAACTTTTGAACCAAAACCCATGACATCAACCTTAAATTCAACAAGTACACTTGCGGTGGATTTCTGCGTTCAAGCTTTTTGGATATGGTAGTTTGGGCTTCGGTGGATACCGCAACACGAGTAGTGTCGAGCAACACGTTGGAGCTTCGCGTACTACAAATTCGGAGGTAGAGGACGACATCAACATGTCTTGTTGAGTCAAAGTCTGTAAGTCTTTTGAGTCCTTTGTAAAACCTATTTGTAGTGAATTTATCTAGGCCCAACTGTCCGAGGTTTTTTCCATTTGGGTTTTCCTCGTACATTGGCGCGTTGTGATTGTGATTTTTGCACTTTACTTTAATTAATCACATAGATGTATGCGTAGGATGAAAAGGATAAAATTGGCTAATTTTATATCTCTTAATCAAGATAACAATCCCATCATTTTAATTGTTAATTGTTCATGCTAATCTTCAAATTTGCAAAGGAAATTAAAATTAGAATATTTGTCTACTTGGTAAATTTTTATAAAGTGTAGTGTGTGCATTCTACTAAATAACCTCAGTTCATATATCCTTACAACTTCAAATTGGTATCAGAGGTAGTCTCTAAAAGTTATTTAGATGAATCTTGGAGGTTATATGGAAAGTTTTTTTTCGAACAGACCACCTTTTTTTCCCTTAAATCAATTGATGAACGTGTTTGGGTTGCTATTGAAAGAGGATGGTTCCCTTCTACTATTCTTGTTGATGATGAAACTATCTTAAATCCGGTAGAAAATTGGAGTGAGGATGAATTGAAATGCTGTAACTTTAACTCTAATGGTTTAAATGCCTTGTTTAGTGCGGTGACTCCCAATGAATTTCGTCGTATAATGACTTGTGATACGTCAAAAGAAGCTTGGAATATTCTCCAAGTTACTCATGAGGGAACTAGTGTAGTTAAAGCTTCAAAACTTCAAAACTTAACAACTCAATTTGAAAACATCACCATGAAAGAAACTGAAACGTTTGATGAGTTTTATGCTCGTATATCTAATATTGTTAACTCTTGCTTTAACTTAGGTGATAAAATTCTTGAAGATCGTTTTGCTAAGAAAATTCTTAGATGCCTTCCTAAGCGATTCATTCCTAAAGTTACTATTCTTAATTCCTTAGGAAATCTAAATACTTTAAAACTTGAAGAGCTTGTTGGTGACCTTCAAACATATGAATTAGATATGTTTCCTAAAGATAATAAAACCAAAGATAAAGGTGTTGCATTGAAAGTAAAGAAAGAAGAAGTATCTGAGTCTGATATAGGTCTTAATGATATAGCTTTATTTGCTAAAAAATTAAAAAAATTCTTAAGTTCAAAAAGCAAAACTCAAAATTTGAAAAACCAAAATTTGAGAACAACAAAAACAAAGGTAATAGAAAATTCAATAATCAGGATCCTAAGAAGTTTAATAGAGACAACTTTAAAAAGGATGATTCAGAGAGATGCTTTGAGTGTAAGGGTCGTGGTCATAGAGCGTTTGAGTGCCCTACTAAACTTAATAAACAAGGTAAAGAAAAGGCAGTTTACAATGCTACTTTAAGCGACAGTGATAATGAGTCTGAAGAATCTGATGACTCTAACCCGTCTAGAAATAATTTCACTGCATTTATAGCAAGTCATGCTAGTAATTCAAGTGAGTTACATCCTAATATTGTCAATTCTGAGCAAAATCTTGAGGTTACTTCCACTCACTCTGCTAGTAGTGATGAAATAGGAAGTGAGAGTGAAATAGATGAGAGTGAGTTGCAATCTACCTATTTTGAACTATACACTGAGTCTCTTCGTATTCAAAAGGTAAATAAAGGATTAACGTTTAAAGTTTTAACTTTAAAAAAGGAGTTGAAAAGTCTGAAGGAGAAGGAGGCTTTAGTTAGTCAACTCGAGGAAATTAAGATATCTCTTTTTGAGAAGCTTATCTTGGTAGGTAAAGAAAAATATGACTTAATTATCTCCTTGGACGGTGTAAACAAAAATCTTCATGAGTTTTTAGAGATTAGAAAATCTCTTGAAGCTAAAATTGTCCAACTTGAAAAAAATCTTGAGTCCTCTCGTGAAGTCAAAGTCACATTCGAAGATAATTCAGGAAGAATGAGAAAATTATTTCTAGGTCCTGTTTTAGGATATAAGGAGAAAGGTTATCAAGAGAGAAAAGGTATAGGATATGAAGAAGGAGAGTCATCCAAAGTCAAACCCGAACCCATAGCTAAGTTTGTTACCAAATCAAATCCACCTAAACCTTATCTACCTAAAATAAGTCTACCTAAGCAATCTCCAAAAGTGACTCCAAAACAACCCTATGTGTGCACTTATCGTCACAAACGGGGTCATCTTAGAGATTTTTGTTACAAGCTTAGGAAGAACTCTTATTTCGTAAATTATAAGATATACTATAGCTCCTTAGCTAATCTTAAGAGCCAAGTTGAGTATCTAGTTAATAATTCTAAAGGTCTTATGGAAGAATTTCTAATGTTCTAGAATGTCCAAGGAAATAATTCCAACCAACATACTAGAGTTAAAAAAGGGAAGAATACAACTCAAGCTTGAGTTAAGAAAGATAATACCAATAAAGATTTTGTTTCTCATGTTGCTCTTAAGGCTCAAAATACCTCTGAATGGTATTTTGATTGTGGTTGCTCGATATATATGACCAGTGATAAATCTTTGTTTACCACTCTTGAAAACTATAAAGATGGTAAGGTCACCTTTGGGGATGGAAGCAAATCTCGAATCATGGGTAGAGGATCTATTGAAATTTACGAGTTTCCTAAACATGAAAATGTCCTTTATGTTTATGGTCTCAAGGGAAATTTGATAAGTATTAGCCAATTATGTGATGAAAATCTCGATGTCAAGTTTAGTCAATTGGAGTGCACCGTTTATGATAAATCCGATGAGTCTGTTTTACAAGGTGTGAGAACTAGTGACAATTGCTACGGAATAGTTCCTAAATCCTCTGTAGTTTGAAATAGTGCAAAAGCCTTGTCTGTCAATCTTTGGCAACAAAGGTTAGGTCATGTTAACTTTAGAGATCTTGATCGATTAGTCAGAAAAAAGCTAGTTCAAGGTTTACCATCTCTAGGAAATCAACCTCCACTATTTGTGGGCCTTGTCAATTAGGAAAGAAAATTAAGAATCCTCATAAAAAGTTAAACTCAATAACTACCTCTCGTGTCTTGGAATTGATACACATGGACCTTATGGGTCCCACTCGTACCGAGAGCATAGGAGGAAAGAGATATATTTTAGTAATGGTGGATGATTTCTCAAGATACTCCATAGTAGGTTTTCTAAGAGAAAAACCTGAGACTGTTGATTTTCTCACTGTTAAATGTAGAATTCTTCAAAATCAACATGGTGTTACCATAAAACGCTTTAGGAGTGATAATGGAATCGAATTCTAGGAATTCGGTGTAAATGCCTTTTGTGATGAAATAGGGATTAAGCATGAATTCTCGACCGTTCGAACACCACAACAAAATGGAATAGTTGAAAGAAAAAATCGAATGATCCAAAAAATGGCAAGATATATGATCCTAGGAAGAAATGTGCCTCGTAGGTTTTGGGCCGATGCGGTTGACACTACATGTCACACCGTAAATAGGGCTTATTTGCCTCCTAATACTAACAAAACACCATTTGAATTGTGGACTATCAAGAAACTTAATTTGGCCTATTTTAGAGTTTTTGGTAGTCCTTGTTATATCTTTCGGGATAGAGAACTCCTAGGTAAATTTGATTCAAGGATTGATGAAAGTATTTTCCTAGGATATTCTCAAAACAGTAGAGCTTTTAGAGATCTCAACTTAAGTAGTTCAAAAGTCATGGAATCAATAAATGTTGTAATAAAAGACGATGCTCCAGCCACATCTATTGAAAATGAGGAAGATTTGCCATGTGAATGTGATGTTGTTTTCGGTCTAGAAAATATTGATTCTCACACTGACTTGGTTATTCCAACTACTGAGAGAAAGGATCCTTCTTCTTGGGTTCGTAAAATTCATGACCCTTCAAAAATTATAGGAGATCCCGAGGTAGGTGTCAAGACTAGGGCTCAATTAGAAAATGAAGTTACCTATTTTCTTTAAAGTTTTTAGGTTCAAGACTAGGGCTCAGTTAGAAAATGAAGTTACCTATTTGTGCTATACTTCTAAAATTGAACCTAAAAACTTTAAAGAAGCGTTAAAAGATGAACATTGGATTAATGCCATGTAAGAAGAATTGTTTCAATTTAAGAAAAATGATGTTTGGGAATTAGTCCCTAGGCCTTCTAATACTAATTTCATTGGTACCAAATGGATTTTTAAGAATAAAATGGATGAAAATGGTTTCATTGTTCAAAACAAAGCTAGGTTGGTTGCCCAAGGATACACCCAAATAGAAGGTGTTGACTTCTAAGAGACTTTTTCTCTAGTTTCTAGGTTAGAATAACTTTTGCTCTAGTCACTAGGTTAGAATTGGTTAGCCTTTTACTAGCCATATCATGTCACCTTAAATTTAAATTATATCAAATGGATGTCAAAAGTGATTTTTTAAATGGTATTCTTCAAGAAGAAGTCTATGTTGAATAACCTAAAGGGTTTGAGGACCCGTAGCATCCTAATCATGTCTTCTTTCTAAAGAAATCGCTATATGGCTTGAAACAAGCACCCCGTGCTTGGTATGAAAGACTCACTTCCTATATCCTTTCTCGTAGATTTTTGAGGTGGGGAGTAGATATGACACTATTTATCCGTCGTGTTTAGAAAGTTATTATAGTTGCACAAGTGTATGTCAATGACATAGTGTTTGGTTCTACGTGTGATAAACATACTCAAAATTTTCAAAAGAAATGTATGATAAATTTGAGATGAGTATGGTTGGTGAACTTACCTTCTTCATAGGTCTTCAAGTTCGTCAACTCGAAAGTGGGATATTTTTGTCCCAAACTAAGTATGCTAAAGACCTTGTTACTCCAATGAGTTCATCTATTAAACTTAGCAAGGACACCGAAGGAAATGATGTAGAGCACACTCTCTTTAGGAGAAAGATATGTTGTCTACTTTACCTAATCGCTAGTCATCCAGATATTTCTTTTAGTGTAGGAGTTTGTGCCCGCTATCAAGCCACCCCAAAAGAGTATCATTTACTTGCCATTAAACGTATCATCAAATATGTTAGTGGGACCATATCTTTTGGGATTTGGTATTCCTTTGACACAAATGATTGTCTATTGGCATATTCGGACGTCGATTGGGTAGGAGATGTTGATGGATGCAAAAGTACATCTGGCGGTTGTTTCTACTTCAGAAGTGAACTTGTATCATGGATGATTAAGAAAAAAGATTATATTTCTTTGTCCACGGCGGAGGCCGAATACATAGCCGCCGGGAGTTTTTGCACTCAACTCATTTGGATGAAACAAATATTGGAAGATTACGATATTTCTCAAGTCACTATGACTATCTATTGCGACAATACAAGTGCAATTCTCATTTTTCGTAATCCCGTTCAACATTCTAGAACTAAGCATATTAGGATCTGTGAACATTTTATTCGTGACTTGGTTGAAGAGAAAATCATTTCCTTAAGCTTCGTTGGCATCGATCAACAATTGTTCGATATCTTCACAAAACCTCTAGATGCCCTTAGGTTTGAAAACCTTAGGAAATCAATTTGGGTTTGCTCCATTGATTGAGATCGAATTCGCCTATCTAGTTTAGGTTGTGTTTATTGTCTATATTTTCACCTATGAACTAGATTACCTTTGTAAATATTTTATTCAAAATTTCAAAAATATTTTCTTTTCTTTTCAAGGAAAATGGGAATTATTAGAAAAGCTTTCACAATTTTTTTTCCATATGGTTTTGTGTTCGATGTGTTCGTATCACTATTCTATTTCATGTGCACGTGGATTTCGATGAGTAGTTAAGCCGAACTTCGTTTCTCTTGTGCACTATAATGCTCTTTTATGATATGTATTTCTGTGATTGCCTCATATTTGTCTTATTGCACACACTTTTCAAGAAATATTATGGATATCTTTTTCACATTACACTCGTATGGTGAGATTTGGGATTGTATTTTGAATCTTAGTCACATCTCTTATAAGCAATCGAAAGTGTGCATGATCATCCATTGCCCGGATTTAAACAAAAAAATGTAATTATATTCATTCGGTTGTTTGTTGTTTCTATCAATGGACTCGGGCTGCGAAAAACAAAAAGGTTTTGCGTGAATAGCCTCCATTTGCATTATAGAATAAGTGCCTAAAATTGAAGCATTGAAAAATGATATATATAATACCAAGGCCAACATTATTTACCTTGATTGAGTCTTCAAAAGAAAAGTCTCAATCTAAAGTTGTTAATGGGAGATATAAGTTGAAGATAAATGGGCATGCACATTTATTCGATACATTGCTTTCTAATTGTGATAACATCGGAGAGAGAATCATCTATCTTGTGTACGAGTTGCTTTAGTGTTTGAGTGTCCTATGGATTTCTTTATTGACACAAGGATGATGTGAGTGCATATTGCGTCTATATATTGTTTGGCATTCCGCACTTGTGCGCTGTCTTAGGTAAAAGCTCTCAATCGTATTGTTCACACCACTACATTTTTGCTCCCACGATTTGGATATGTCTTCACAACCTAGGACAGTTAAAACCTTCATTTTGGCAATTTTATTGCCTTCCCAACTCTTTCATGTATGTTATTTTCTTTTTCTTATTTTTTCAAACTGTTTGAAGTTCGTCATAAAATCTTGTTCAAACGAGTTTTTGAATGACAGTTCCCAATTCTAGACTGTCATATCATTCGAATTATCATTCGAATGAAAATGTCGTTCGACCAAACTTTTAACGAAGTTTCTAATGAGGTTCATTAAATGCTTCTGGTATATCATTCAAAAGAATTCGTTCGAACGATATTTCTCGTTCGAACGACCTGGGTTTATTTTGGGCGGTTTTTCTTCCCAAATTTCTGTCGCTTCATTTTCTCTCTCTCTCTCTCTCTCTCTCTCTCTCTCTCTCTCTCTCTCTCTCTCTCTCTCTCCTCGTTCCCCGCGATTTCCCCATTTCCCCATTTTCCCCAAATCTCTCCATCTCTCTTCTCACATTTCCCCACTTACCCTCTTCCCTCTCCTCCTATTAACCCATTTCCACACTACTCCCATTTACCATTTTTCCTATGATTCTCCCCTCACCTCCATTTAACATATTTCTTCCTTCCTCAACCCTCAACCCTCAAGCCTCAACCCTCATTCCTCTTCCATTTATCATTTTCTCTTAGGGTTTCGAGTTGAAGTTCTTCCTCTTCTCTTTTATAGGTATCTTCTTTCTCTCTATTCTCTTCTTTATATATATATATGTGTGTGTGTGTGTGTGTGTGTGTATATATATATATGTTTATAATTTTTTTTGTTGCCCCTAATTAAGTTGTCCTCCCTGAACATTATCATTTTTTTTTAACTAAAACATTTTTTTTGATAATTTCGTGGAACTTCACTTAATTATTTTTTTCATTTGTTTTTATTTTAACTCTAATGGAGGATGGGAATTATTGTTGTTTAGGTTTGTTGGTGTTATTTGACAGTTTAGATGGATTTTGATTGGGTAGGTCCTAGTTTTAGCAATCTCGAATGGCCCCTCGTGGTCGTCGCACTCGTCGCATAAGTGATTCTCGCGAGGAACGCTCTTCTTCCTCATCTTCATCCTCATCCGATGAGGACTCTAATGTTAATTCTTCTATTCCCCACTTTAAATTGCGTTGGAGGACTCTCACCAGTTATACCCAATACCATACATAGGGTTTTTCCACTAGGTCCATTGTCCGTGAAAATTTGTCCATCTCACATCTCTAGCAGGCACCACAGTCCACTCTTGGATACCTGACTTAGGATGGGACCCCTAGTTCAACCTAACTGACACAATTTTTCTCGACCTTATTCAGGAATTTTATTTTTGGATGTCTGCTCGTGAGGATCATATTTTCTCTCGAGTGCGAGGTAGGGGAGTCATTATAAGTCCTGACTCAATAGCCCGTCTCATCACTTTACCCCGAGTCAATAATCCATTCTACCGTTGGGGTCCCAATTCTCGTCCTGACTTCAATCTAATTATGAGCATTATGCGTAGGATTATCCAACCCGGTAGTGTTACCATTTTCCATTAAAATTTACATCTAGATTTTATGGTCTTAAATTGAATTGTGAGTGCTTGTCTCATTCCACTTGAAAACTCAACTCAAACCACTAAGATGCACATGGACCTCATGTTTTCCATTAGCATTAGGGCTTCCATCGACCTACTTGCTTTCATTTATCTTGTCATTAAGTCTGTTGGAATCAACCCCTTCGGTCCCGCTAGACAAGCACTCCCCTTTCCCGTTATTATTACCCGCCATTGTCTTACTGCCGTCTGCCCTCGTCTTCCCACCGATGTCCCTTTGTCCAGATACCAAACCATTGATATGTCCTCTGTTGGTAGGTCTCGTGGTCACTTACCCCCCGATACTCCTCAACTCACTCCCTCTCAATCCGCCACTTCCTCCACTCCTGCCCCTACTAGACCAGCACTCTCTTGTGCTACCCCTCGACCATCATCTTCTCATGCTCCCGCACCCCTTGAATCGGAGGATCTTAGGTTTGTGCATTCACAGGTGGATAAAATTTAAGAAGACAGGCACCAGGACAGGGCAATTCTGCAGGAGCTATTGATTTCTATGCAACAAGATAGGGAGGCTCAGGCTCGTCGCGAGGAGGCTCAAGCACGTCGGGATGAAGCTTAAGCACCTCGTGATTCTCTGCTTCTTGAGCATATTGAGGCGATTAGTTGCATGGAGATGCATCATGGTGCTGGCTTATCCGGTACCGGGTCCCTTCCAGATGATTCACCAAATGACGCCCCTACTCCTTGATTTCATTTATGTTTTAGTTTATTTCTTTTTTTTGTACTTGTGAGGGAGAGTGGAACATATTTATTTACATTTTTCTCTCTTGTAGTTGTTTATTTAGTTTGGTTACATTCTCTTTATTGATGTATGGATATTTTTTTCTATGGTGAATGATATTTCTCTCCCATTTATTCAATTGTTGCCTATATGGATCTCGGATTGTGTTCCATATTTTCTATTCTCTAACCATGCAGGGTATGTCTATCCCTTTGTCTTTTTCGGACAAAAGGGGGAGAAACATTGATAGGGGAAGTTCATAATTTAAGGGGGAGTTAATTATAATTTAACATATGTTCATAATTTTTCATAGTTTTGGGGGAGTTAATTATAATTTAATATATTTCATTCTCATGATTAATTAACTTGCTTTATATTCTCATGATTAGTTAACGCTTGATTTATATTCTCTATTTCCCCATGCGTTTTATGTATTTGTTGTTTCATGTGTGTAAGATATATCGCCTAATTTTCTGCAGCACACCGTCAGTCGAGTTATTTAGTCTGTATTTTTATTTGGGTTTTTGGGACGGACTTTAGAATCGGCTTGACGGATGGCTTAGCAAATTCAGTCTTTTTGTTTATTTTTTATTATTTTGTTTCATCCTGGAATAGCCAAAGGGGGAGATTTGTAAGGACAAATTTCCAATCGAGTCATTTTTAGTATTGTCTACATTCCGTTCGACAAAACTCTTTTGGGTCATTTCTAATCAAGCTTCATACAACCTTAGAGAATCGAACATCCAAAGTTCACGCGACATCAATATGCATTTCAATTCCATTATCCTAAAAAGGTATATGACACCAAAATCATTCTTATGTGTTGGAGTAATTTTCACAAGAATTAATTTTCATAAAAACCATTTTAGAAATTAATTTTAAATCTTTTTTAAAGAAAAAAGAATTTTCGTGCGAAGTATTTTCCAGGTCGTTCGAACGACCTGGATCTAACGACCTAGCCCAGCCTGAACTTGTATCTTGTTACAAGTTCATTAGAAATGTCGTTCAAACGAACTCATTTGAACGAGATTTCTAACAACTTATCTAACATTTGTACTGGACTATCGTTAGATATCTAGTTCGAATGAAAGGTCGTTTGAACAAGATCTGTCAGTTTTGAATTTTTTTAACTGTTTTCCTGCAGATATTTTAAATAACTGCTATTGACCACTACTTTTCCAGTTTGAATATATGGAGGAAAATCAGTTCTTTTGACAGGGAAGTTTGTCACATTCTTGATAACAAAAATTTCATATCTTCCTTTTTAATAAAAAAACCTTCTCCAACACAATTTAACTTTTGAACTAAAACCCCAAGCCATCAACCTGAAATTCAACAAGTACACTTGCGGTGGATTTATGTGTTCAAGCTTTTTGGAGACGGTAGTTTGGGCTTTGTGGATACCGCGACACGAGCAGTGTCGAGCAACGCGTTCGAGCTTTGCGTACTACAAATTCAGAGGTAGAGGATGGCATCAACGTGTCTTGTTGAGTCAAAGTCTGTAAGTCTTTTGAGTCCTTTGTAAATCCTATATGTAGTGGATTTGTCTAGGCCCAGCCGTCCGAGGTTTTTCCCATTTGGGTTTTCCTCGTACATTGGCGCGTTGTGGTTGTGATTTTCACACTTTACTTTAATTAATCACATAGATGTATGCGTAGGATAAAAAGGATAAAATTGGCTAATTTTATATCTATTAATCAAGATAACAATCCCATCATTTTAATTGTTAATTGTTCATGCTAATATTCAAATTTGCAAAGGGAATTAAAATAAGAATATTTCTCTACTTGGCAAATTTTTATATAGTGTAGTGTAGTGTGTGCATTCTACGAAATAACCTCAGTTCATATAGCCTTATAACTTCAAAACTCTTGGAGGAGGAGAATAATAATTTAAGGGATGATTTGAATCTTTTGAAGTCTGCCTCTGGAGATACTGTTGCTACTACCGAAGAAGAGCACTCCTTTTTAGAAGTTGAAAATGCAACATTGAAGGAGGAGTTGGAGGCATTAAAAAAGACCAAGACTGCTTCATCTTCCCGAACGAGAAATAATCATGGCCGGGGTACTACAGAGGAAGCTAGGACTCAGTAAACTTTGGAAAATCAAGATGTCCAATTGAAAAACAAGAATCAAGCTATTACATAAATGTCTCAAAAGCTTCAAGCTATGACCGAGCAACTTTCTACTAGGACTTCTCCGCTGCGAGTTAAAGATGGGGTGTTGAAGAAGCTGCATTCTCAGGTTGATAAATTAACCTTTAAATTCCATAAGCAACCAAGGGAAGTCTGGATGGAAGAATATAATGAAGCTTTGGGGAATTTTGATGATAAGATTTGAAAGGTGCGATAGGCCCCCAATTTTAAAATTTTAAAATCAATTTCCTTGTTGTGATATGCGGAAGCGTCAGATGGTTCACAAACACACCAAATTTTAATTTACTTCAAATTAAAATTAAACCAAGTGAAATATGATTAAAACACACACACTTATGTTAATTTCACATAAACATAATTAATCCAAGTCGTAGAATATTTGCCTAAGTCATATTTCTCAATTTTAACAAATTAGGCCAAACCAAATTTTAACACATTAAATTAATGACTTGAATTGATTAAACATTACCCAAAATTAATTTAGAACCAAATTAAACATGTAGTGATTAAAACCAAATTTTATCTTGAATTACTTAAGCATGCATTCTAGGTGAGTTTTCATAAGATAAAATAAACAATGAAACCACTACATCGCGATGTACGAGGAAAAACCCACAACGGGAAAAAACCTCGGACGGCCCTAGCCTCAAATCCACTAAGTACGGAATTTACAAATACAAGAAAGATGACTTACAACACTCGACTCGATCCCTCTCAAACCCCAACTCGTCTTCTTGTATCAACCTTTGCCTAGCGAATAACCACGGAGCTCCACTGCGGTCTCGGAATCAACTGATCGACTTTATATGGTCACCGTCACCCGAACAAGGAGCCTTTTTTCAAGTGGGTAAATCAACGCAAACCTCTTCTTTGTGGGATTTAGAAGCAAACCCAAACGTCTCTTCAAAATGGTAGAGATGAAAAACCGGTGCCAAAACTCCAAGTAATGTATATATATATATATATGGAAGCTTGGATAAACAATATGGGTGAAAACTAAAGTGTAAATGAATTTTTCTTTGAAAAATAAACACTTTAAAACATGAAATTTTTCTCTTTTTCTCTTTCTCTTTTTCTCTCAAACTCTCTCTTGGAGATGGATGTGTATGAAAAAGTTTACTTTCCAAAGTTGATTCCATCACTTAGATAATCAGTCAAAAGTTAGTGGGGAAAGATAATGGGAAAGTGGGTGAAAACTGTCAAAAACTGCCATTTAATTGTTCCCGCCAAATCTCATTCGAACGAGATTTGTCGTTTGAATGAAGTCTCATTCGAACGGTCTTCTAATGACATTCTAACGAAGTTCCTGTGTCTTTAAAAATGAACTTGTTAGAAATCTCGTTCGAACATCCATCTCGTTCGAACGACATTTCGAACGAAGTTACAGAGGCCAAACTGGGAACTCGTTGGCAAACTCGTTCGAACGAAAAACTCGTTCAAACGACATATCAAACAAACTTCCAGAAAGTTGGAATTTTTTATTTTTAGCCCAGAAACTTTATAAACTTTATTTAAAGTTTTAAATAAATCTTTATGAAAATAAATAACAGTTTTAAATAAACGTTCACCCAATATAAACTATTCCAAGCTCCTATATATATATATATATGTAATGCATTCATACCTTGGGAGCATGGAACCACTGTTGATGACGTAGAAACAAGGCACTTAAACTCAGCATTTTGATGAAGATTTATACACTTGGCCGTTACGTCTTCAGCAACACGTCATAGGCTTGAAGGAAGATCAATGAACTCTATCCTATGACTCAAACGTTTTTGTTCGAAATTGAGCCAAAACTACAAAGGACTCAATTGAAAATTTGTGTCCTTACAAATCTCCCCCTTTGTCTATTCTGGGACAAAAACCAACAAAAATCCTAAAGTGCCGTCAAGCTCTACTAGACTGACACAAAGTCCCACCCAAAATAAAAATACAATGCTTGACTCACACAACCCAAAGGATCAAAATCTTTTCTGGTGAAAGTTGCCACTATATAGAAGAAATGACCTACTTAGAAAGACGTCTCCCCCTACGATAAATCTCCCCAAAACAAAGATACGATTAATAATAGGATTAGATACCATCCCCCTATCATTAATTCTCCCCCTTTTTGTTCAGGAATAGACAAAGGCTAAAGAATTGAAAATGAACTTATCTTCGCAAATTTAAAGCATAAACACCCAAATAACTTATCTAAACTAAGCAAGGGAAAAATAGAATGGGATAATAATCTAAAACATGTAATTGTGCATAAAGTGATGAGAACGTTAAAGCACATGGGCAAAAAAAGCATAACTAATCCAACAAATAATAATGGATACCAACTAAGATGCAAGAAACAGATACCAATATGATACATAAGTATTAAGCATGTGATATCAACAAAGAATGGATACCAATTATGAATTAAAACATATATGGACTAGAAAGCAAGGCAAAGACTAAACAAAAATATCAAATATATGTATACATAATATATACTTAAGAGACTCAAGTACACATATATAGATATAAACACACAAATGACACAAAATAATATAAGCTTTTCACGCTCGTATGGCAAAAATGTGTCATATGGAAACGGAAGTGTTGGAGTGTGAACTAGTAACAATTAAATTTAGATCCAATCACTTAAAACATGTTCACGGAGTTCTCAATTGATTGCAAACTTCATCACATTTGAATATAACCTCATGTGATAATATAAATTAAACTCAATGAACAAACATACACAATTCATACAAGCCTAGCATGTTGATGATTCTACAAACCAATTGAGTCATGACATTGAAAACGCAACTAGGATAAACGGACATTGTGCAAACTGTTGATATACCATCCAATCTCCCTCAATAAGCATATATATTATTAATTTTGAATGAATATATCAATCAAACATAGGCCTTGGCAATTATTTTCTTTTTAATGCCATATTTTTTCTGTTTTTAGGCCTTTGGACTACGTATTTCTTTTAGGTCCAATCAAACGGTGGCTTACTATTTGCAAAGGAAAATAAATCCTTCGGAGCCCTTCCCCATGCACATTTATATTTATCATTTTTTTATTTCTCACTAATCTCACGTGCAATGGATTTTGAGATGCACTAGTCCTCCTAGGTCACAAATATGTAGATGCTAAGATTGGTAGGAGAACACCTCACAAAGCTCAAATATACATATGAAGTTAAATTTCAAAAGAGCTCGTGCATGTGTGAATAGAGGCATATAAAAATAGAATCCATTATATCAACACAAAATCCAACTACTCCATATAAGCATGGTAAAGAACATAATAAGGATTGACAATCTAAACCAAAAGTTCTAGCCACATATAAAAGATGGAATTCTAACACAAGTGTATGCCACTTAAAGTGTGTCAAACTAAAATACACCAAAAATAAAATCTTTTTGAGGTTTTGAAAGTTTTAACCAAAAATAAAAAATATATACTCAAAAGACAAACAAAAATCATTTGAATTTTTCATTAAGCTAAAATTATCAAGAAATAAAACCCAAATGATAAACAAAAATCTTTTTGTATTTTTCATTTAATCCAAACACAAATGAAAAGAATATAATACAAAAAAATAAACAAAAGTCATAATTCTAGCATGTGATTAAGCATGGAGCATAGACTAGAAAATGATTAAACAAGCATAAATTTAGCATGTGAATATAGCATGAAGTACAAACGCTAAAGTATGCAAATAAAACTAACACATTCAACCTTTAGATTTTGCAAGTGAGGAAGCATGTGAAAGTAAATGAGAATCAAAAACCTTATCTTGTAAAGCTACCAAGTCGGATCTCCTAACCCAAACTAATGACGAATGACGATCTCGGGTTGTAGAAATCTTGGCTACCTCAGTTGCCTTACCTTTGGATTTTCTAGTAACTCGTTTAAGATCAAAACAAAATTTCCTAAGATGACCTTTTCGACCACAATATGAACACTTGAACTCACGGCGAAAAGATTTACCTAAGGAGTGATCTCTAAAGGTTTTCCCAGGCGATTCTCCTAAAACATTGGTTTTGGCTTTATGAGTTGATTTACTACAAGCATCGAAGCCTAAACCACAACTGTCATTTTTAATTTGGACCGTTCCTAATATTTTATCTAATTTTTCCGAATGACACTCCAAATCAAATTTGACGTTACTAGAGTCTTTTAATTTATTTTCTTATTCTAGGCTGTTAGACTCTAATAAAACATTTCTCTCTTCAAACTCGAGAAACTCCTTTTTCAAGGATTCCATTAAACCTCTAAGGTTATCTCTCTCTCCTTCTATATATTCTAACTTCTCTCGAAGAGATCTCTCTCGTGTCCTAAGGTCTTCCACTAACTCACTATCATCAACGACCTTGACACGCTCTTTTAAATTTTCTTCTAACTTCAAATTTGCTCTTTTTAATTTAATTAGTTCTTCATATAATTCTTGAAAAGCATTTTGAAGTTCACTCACATTAACCTCTTCTTCATTTTCACTCTCTCTTTCTTCTTCACTCTCACTACATAAAAAATAAGGGAATCAGAAACTATGACCTTGGAAGTATCATGTGTTTGAATATCTTCATGAGAAGATTCACTATCGGTGCTCACATGACTAGCCATAAAAGCCACAAAGCTGGGCTTAGTGGGGGAATCGGGTCCCTCTTCCTTATCAGTATCACTAAGGATCGCATTATATGAAATGGGTCGCTTACCCTCTCTCCTTAGTTTAGTGGGGCACTCAGAAGACCTATAGCCATAACCCTCACAACCAAAACACCTATTTGACTCGTCCCTATTTAAATTTTCATTAATAGTTTTAGGGATTCTCTTGGCTTTGTCTGTAACAACTCGCGTAATTTTGGGCTATTTCAATTAATTTCTGGAAAATGGAGGAAAATAAAGTTTTTGATAAAATTATTTTTATTGCTCAAATATGTTAGTTATTATTTTTAAAGGCGAGAATTTCAAACGGTTTCGCAATCGGAGTTAAAACGGATTTCAAAAGGATTTTTAAATGTTTTTAACTCTTGGAGTTGTTTTTACTTCCAACTCTTCATTTCTTTGCCTTATTTAAAGGAGTCTTTTGGCTTACAATTCTTCATTTCTTTGCATTATAAAAGGAAGTCGTGGGCAACCCTTTTAACTTACTTTTGGCACAAATTTTGGCAGCAAATATATTTTATATTCCTCTTCTTTTTATATATACACAACGGCCCTTGAGATTTGTGAGTTCCAACCTTAGATTAGAGGTGTTCTTGGGGCTATTTTTGAGGATGTCCTTGGAGGAGCTTTTGTAGATATTTTGAGTTGATCTTGAGGATGTGATCATTGGTTTCTCACCATGGTTTGAGGTATGGGGTTTTACACAATATGCTCCTTAAATCTCGCGAGTGTTTATTCCGTTGAATTCTTATTAATTGAACTCATATTTGAATTGTTAAATTCATTGAAATCTGGAAAATAATTGTTGAAATTATTTTGATTCATGTGGTATCATTATATTATTGATGAGCACGTTGTTATGAGATTTTAATATGGCACGGATGTTGGGCACCCGCCAAAATTCTTGTTTCCCGGGCAATGGCTTGATAAAGCATATACGGATGTGGTGAGGCCTGGTGACCCGATTAAAGTGTTGTTGAGAAATTATAATGACGAAATGCTATTGAGATTTGCATTTGATTTGAATATTCGTACTCGTGTTGTTACGCATTATTCATCGCTAATTTATTTGTTGAGCATCTTTCCTGTCGTATTGTGTACTTCCCCATATTTTCTTTTAGTGGCAGGTTAGCGCGGATTTTGGGGCGCTATGGAGATTGATTTTAGCGAGGATTGTTTTGGAGAGATTTGTATTATTTTGATGTATAGAGCTTTGGAGATTTGTATTTTATTTTTCGAGTTAGATGTTGTATTTATTCGGGAGACTTGTTGTATTTGAAGAGATTGAGATTTGTAGTTTCTCTTTTGTTGTTGTGGGACTTAGATGCTCTATACCTTGTCACTTGTGGATTTGGATTTATTTTATCGATAGTGGCACTCCGTTTGCTCTCTCCGGGCAGGCGGGGTGTTACATTGTCATGCCTATAAGTTTTAAATTTCTTAAAGTCATTTTTAAAATTATCTCTGTTAATTTTAAGAAACTTTCTAAATTTCCTAACAAACAAGGCCATATCTTTCGAGTCACTATCACTCTCACCCTCTACTACTTATTTATCCTTTTTTTGGTCTTTTAAAGCAATGCCCTTTTTCTATTTTCTTCTCAGTTTTAGAGGAAAACATGTCCAGTTCATAGGTTTGTAAATCACCTACGAGCTCTTCTAATTTCGTAGAGGCTAAAGTTGGTAAAGAATTTAACACGGTCACTTTTGGAATAAATCTATCGGGTAGGGACCTTAAAATTTTCTTTACTACTCGATTGTCGGGTATTTTCTCTCCCAAGTTAAACGATGAATTAACAATATCGGAAAGTCTAGCATAAAATTCATCAAAAGTTTCTTTATCGTTCATTTTGATAGTTTCAAATTGAGTGGAGAGGTTTTGGAGTTTCGAAGCTTTAACGACACTAGTACCTTCATGAGTGAGTTGCAAAATATCCCACGCTTCTTTAGTGGTCTCACATGTCATAATGCGTCAAAATTAATCCGGTGTGACAGTGCTAAACAAGGCATTTAAACCACGGTTATTAAAATTTGAAAGTTTAAACTCATTCTCACTCCACCTATCGGCCGATTTGGGAACACGTTCATTACCTACTAAATGAGTAAGTGGAGACCACCCGTTAACGACAGATAACCAAAATCTCTCGTCGATAGATTTTAGTGCCGATTTCATTCGCGCTTTCCAATACGAGTAGTTAGAACCATCGAAAATAGAAAATTTTGAAAATGGGGAAAATTACATTTTAGCCAAAAATAGTGAAAAGATCTTTAACGAAATAATTTATCGTTTTGGCTCTGATACCAATTTGAAAGGTGTGATAGGCCCCGAATTTTAAAATTTTAAAATCAATTCCCTTGTTCTGATATGCGGAAGCGTCAGATGGTTCATGAACACACCAAATTTTAATTTACTTCAAATTAAAATTAAACCAAGTGAAATATGATTAAAACAGACACCTAAGTCATATTTCTCAATTTTAACAAATTAGGCCAAACCAAATTTTAACACATTAAATTAACGACTTGAATTAATTAAACATTACCCAAAATTAATTTAGCACTATATTAAACATGTAGTGATTATTATCTTGAATTACCTAATCATGCATTTTAGTTGACTTTTCACAAGATAAAATAAACAACGAAACCACTACGCCGCGATGTACGAACAAGGAGCCTTTCTATGGTCACCGTCACCCGAACAAGGAGCCTTTCTCCAAGTGGGTAAATCAACGCAAACCTCTTCTTCTTTGTGGGATTTAGAAGCAAACCCAAACGTCTCTTCAAAACGGTAGAGATGAAAAACCGGTGCCAAAACTCCAAGCAATGTATATATATATGGAAGCTTGGATAAACAATATGGGTAAAAACTAAAGTGTAAATGAATTTTTCTTTGAAAAATAAACACTTTAAAACATGAACATTTTCTTTTTCTCTTTTGCTCTCAAACTCTCTGTTGGAGATAGATGTGTATGAAAAAGTTGACTTTCCAAAGTTGATTCCCTCACTTAGATAATCAGTCAAAAGTTAGTGGGGAAAGATAATGGGAAAGTGGGTGAAAACTGTCAAAAATTGCCATTTAAATGTTCCCGCCAAATCTCGTTCGAACGAGATTTATCGTTCGAACGAAGTCTCGTTCGAACGGCCTTCTAACGACATTCTAACGAAGTTCCAGTGTCTTTAAAAATGAACTCGTTAGAAATCTCGTTCGAACATCCATCTCGTTCAAACGACATTTCGAACGAAGTTACATAGGTCAAACGGGGAACTCGTTGGCAAACTCGTTCGAACGACATTTGGTTCGAACGAAAAACTCGTTCGAACGACATATCGAACGAACTTCTAGAAAGTTGGAAATTTTTATTTTTAGCCCAGAAACTTTATAAACTTTATTAAAGTTCTAATTAAATCTTTATGAAAATAAATAACAGTTTTAAATAAACGTTCACCCAATATAAACTGTTCCAAGCTCCTATATATATGTAATGCATTCAAACCTTGGGAGCATGGAACCACTGTTGATGACGTAGAAACGAGGCACTTAAACTCGGCATTTTGATGAAGCTTTATACACTTGGCCGTTACGTCTTCAACAACACGTCATAGGCTTAAAGGAAGATAAATGAACTCTATCCTATGACTCAAACATTTTTGTCCGGAATTGAGCCAAAACTACAAAGGACTCAATTGGAAATTTTTGCCCTTAGAAGCTTCAAGATATTAAGAATGAAGCCTATAAATGGGGTTGGATGAACTCTTTAATAGTGATGAAGGTGGATCAAAATAGTTCATTGTGGGACTGGTATGACGCAAGCTTGCTTGATCTTGACAATCCTCCTTTTAAGATAGATGTCAGCTACATTCCTATTCATCATATTCCTTAATGCTTGATTTCAAAGTACTTGGGAGATTAAGAGCTACATGATAAACTAGAGATCGTTCGACCTCCTCATCTGCTTGATCGTCCTAGTAGCAGCAATACCAGGATGCTTCAGGATTTTTACTTCATTAACTCTCCTTACAATTTGGATGATCCTCCAGCTGGCATGGATCCTGTCTCTAAGGCTGAAGGGAAATGCTCTGTAAAATAAGGATTTGAATATTGTTTTAGTATCAAGCAACAATATGTAATCATTCAATTGAATTAATGAAAAGTTTTGAGAAGCTTATTTTGTCATTCATTGACTGTGCATGGATCAACTTTTAGTCAATATTTGTATATGAATATTTTCTTAGTCTTTGACTGTGAAAGGATCAATTTTTAGTCAATCTTTATATATGAATGGATCGACGATTTGTCAAAATCTAATTTTGGATCGACGATTTGTCAATATGTAATTTTTCACCGGTTCTATTGATACCCTTAGGATTATCCTAAGTATCGTACCAATTACCAATACATCACCTTGGTTTTACTAATGTACTAAAATTTTTAGGTAATTGCATTAGTTACCTTAGTTCTTAGGCGTGAGTGGAACCTTTGTCCATCTTTTAGCCCAGTTTAGATGAAAATTATTCATCTAAGTCTTCATTAACCAAGCATTTGGGACTTACAATTTTACCTTGCATGGTTTTTATGTGTTGACAACTAACATTGTTAGTGCCTTTGTTGATGCCGACCAACATTATTATTGGTTTGTTGATTCCGACCAACATTGTTGGTGCCTTTGTTGATGCCGATCAACATTGTTAATGTTTTTGTTGATATCGACCAACATTTTGTTGGTGGTTTGTGTTGACAACCAACATTGTTGGTGCCTTTTTTGATGCTGACCAACATTGTTGGTGTTTTTCTGACACATCTGCATTGTAATGCATAACACTTGTACTCCGAAAAGAAAAATAACAATTTTAGGGAAATCATATTCTAAAAATGAACTGAGTACAACATGATTACATCATTGATAATATTTCCTTAGGTGTTCTGCATTCCCGGGATTTTTGAATTCTTCAACCTCCAAAGTCTCAATTCGATATATGCCTGGTCGGATAACTGCTGTAATACGATAAGGTTCATGCCAATTGGCTTCAAGTTTGTTGTTATTCTTAATCACCTTCTTCAAAACATAATCACATTCCTTTGCTCAACTTTACTCTTTTATTGTAGAAACGTGCAGTTCTTTATTGATAGGCTGCATTCCTTAGAGTTGCATCTTCACATACCTCTTCCAGCATGTCTAAGTCCATCCTTCTTATTAAATCACCGACTAGGGTGTTAAAATTAAGAACTCTATGAGTAGGTAAGCCTAGCTCGACAGGAATTACAACTTCAGTTCCAAATGCTAATATATAGGGAGTTTCTCCAATAGCTATTCTAGGAGTTATTTAGTAAGCCCACAGGACGGAATGCAGTTCATCGATCCAATTACCTTTAGTGTTTTCTAGCCTTTTTTTCAACCCATTCAAAAAATTTCTATTCGTTACCTCTGTTTGGCTATTTCTTTAGGGATGGTTAGAAGCAGAGTGAATGTTTTTTACATTCGATTGGGCACAATAAGAAGAAAATTCGTCATTGTCAAATTATGTGCCGTGATCAGTGATAAAGGTGTAGGGCAAGCCATACCTGCATATGATATTCTTCCAAATAAACTGATAAACTTTTTCATAGGATATATCGATCAAGGGCTCAACTTCCACCCATTTAGTGAAGTAATCAATAGCTACAACCAGGTACTTGAATTTTCCTCAGGTGGTCAGTAAAGGCCCGACCAAGTCAATTCCCCCCATAGCAAAGAGCCAGGGTGAAGTGATCAGTGTTAGGAGACCGTGTGGAGTTTTGCATATGCTGGAAAACCTCCGACACTTATCACACTTTTTGGCAAAAGCTACACAATTTGCTCACATAGTTGGCCAGTAGTACCCCTGTGCATTGATTCATCGTAATAAAGTTCTCCCGACTACATGGGCTCCATAGGACCCTTAATGAACTTACTCAATCAAATATTTTACTTTAGTAGGATGCACACAACACTGTAGACCAACAATTGAACCTCTTCTGTACAACACTCCATTGCCTAGCACATATCTCGCAACTTCGTTTTTCAATTTCGTAGCTACAAGTAGGGCTGCTGGTAGAATTCCCTCTTCAATATAAGCTCTTATGGGATCCATCCAAGATGGCCCCATGTTAACTGTAATAAAATTAATCATCAGATATCCATTAATACTCCTATTACCAAGTAGCTCAATAGGAATATTTCTTCGCAGCTCAATTCTGGTTGTTGAAGCTAGCCGAGTAAGTGCATCTACTTGGGCATTTTTTAGTCATGGAATTCTGAACATCTGAATAGCTGGAAAAGTAGTGATTACCTTAAAAGATTTAGCTAGGTATCTGGACATCAATTCTACTTTAGTTACATATAAGTTCAACAACTTATCTACCACCAACTGTGAATCACTGTATACCACAACGTGCTCGACATTTAGTGATTTGGCTAAATTTAAACCAACAATCATAGCTTCATACTCTGCCTCATTGTTAGAGGCTTGAAATTGAAATCGTAGAGCGTACTCTATATCTATTTCATCTGGAGTATTAAGGATTATTCCTGCTCCACATCAAGTTGCACAGGATGGTCCATCAATATACAGACTCTATATAGGAATATTGCTGTCAAACGCTTGGTTTGTCAGAATCCCTTGATGAAATATTTTATCCTTTACCTCCTCATATTTCTTTTTCATATCTTGTACTCCATTGGAGGGTTCTGGTTGGTCAGTGGTAACTCCTTCTACAGTTCTCTTTGCTTGGAGTTGGTCGGGGATATCTCCAGTAGGTCTGCTGACTCATGAGTATTACTCGACAGGAGTCCCTTATTGCTCAGGAACATCTGGGTAAGTGAACTCTGTAAAAAAAAATTACCACATCCTGGCCTTTTAAAGAATACCTTGGTTCATATACAAGATCATAGTCCCCCAACTCCACAACCCAATACATCGATCTTTCGGATTTCTCTGGCTTATGCAAAGCTTGCCTCAGTGGCATGTCAATGTATACCACTATGGTATGAGCTTGAAAATATGGCTTCATCCGTCTACTAGCCTCAATTAAGGCCAATGTTAACTTCTCTAGCTTAGGTTATCTGACCTCTGCTCCTCGAAAAGCTTTGCTAGTGTAAGAAACCAATTTTTGAACTCCATTTTCCTCTCCGATCAAGGCAGAGCTAACAACTGATTCAGAAATAGCCAAATACAAATACAACTTTTCTCCCAACATTGGTTGGAAGAGTAGTGGGGGTGCTCCTAGGTACTTTTTTAATTCCAGGAAAGCCTTTTCACATTCATCGTTCCATTCAAAGGTTTTTCTAAGCACTTTAAAGAATGGTAAACATTTATTTGTTGCTCTTGATACAAATCTGTTGAGTGCTGCTACACGCTCTGTTAGCCTTTAAACATCCTTTTTACTGATCAGAGATTGCATTTCTATCAAGGCTTTGATCTTATCTGGATTAGCTTTAATTCCCCTTTGATTTACTATATACCTGAGGAACATTCGCTCCTGAACTCCGAAGACACATTTGATCGGGTTTAACTTCATCTTGTGCTTCTCTAACTGATCAAACGTTTGACTGAGGCCGACAATATGATCAACAGATCATTTGCTCTTTGTCAGCATATCATCAACATACACCTCCATGTTCTTACCTATCTGCTTCTAAAATACTTTGTTCACCAGTCTTTGATAAGTGACACCTGTATTTTTTAGACCAAACTATGACACCCCGACTAATTAAATACCGGGTAGCTACTCCTTTATTAAATTAATACAAAATGCCAAGTTGGTCCAGTTAATATCATCACTGTCGAAAACATTTTAATAATGACTAACCACCTAGTATTTAAAAAGTAAGTTGCCAAATTTTAAGTTAAGTCTGGTTAACACGCAATAAAAGAATAATGAAAACACAAATCCATTCACCATAACTAAGTAATGAAATAACCAACAATAATAAATAGAAGTTCGGAGGAAAACTCCTCACTACAATCCCACAACTGAAGAATAAAATAGCAAGTCTGAATCCTGAATAATTACATGCCAAAAGTCTGAATAACTGAAATAAAAGAAATGTCTAAAAGGAATGGGCGACATGCCATACAACTGATAAATGTGGAGTATAGAGTCAAATAGATGAAGCGTCTATAATCAATGTCCTGTAACTTCCACAAACAGCTACAGCTCGTCACCTGAATGAGAATCCTAAGCATGGTGTCCTTGTGGCTGGGCACCTAAAATGGTTTTTACAAAAAGATAGATTTGAAAGCAAATGGGTCAGAGCCCGAAAGTGGAAATCATTTTAAAAACTGCAAGTGTTTTAATAACAATAAAACAATAATGCAAAGTACATGTTAGGACGTGCTCTCACATGAAATACTCACCTCTCGTCTAACTGTGCACTCCTAACGTTCCTGTACCCATTCATGTGTTAACTCATAACTATCTAGTCAAAAGAGTTCCTAACACTTCTACCCGGTTCACATTTTAATTCCAATCTTAACAATTAAATAGAGAGTTCTACTTTAATTCTCGGATTCCTAATTATTAACAAAACCATTTATTGATTTCAGTCCCCTGTTTATCTTTTCACAACGTGATAATAGATATACACACAATTTATCATAGAAAATTCCGTTTCCTTTAACCGTATATTATTCACATCATAATATACAAAATAAGCACCCAAAGTCTAAGCTGCGGTGCACACATAATCTGCAATCAATCCCGGTACATCACGTACATAAGGATCACGCATTCCGAATCTCTCAGGAATCGTTCCGATAACAACATCACAAATAATGGAGGCGAACACAGTCATATCACATGGGTCACGCACATACCTACGCTCCCATGATCAGCAAACTTATTAACGTCCCAATAAGTCCTTCCTGACCTATGTTCATCGAGGTAACCAATCTAAATCCGGGCAACACAAGGATAAGAAGGCCCTAAGCGAACGTAAACCTCCCGTGATAGCAAGTATGGTAGGTATGTCATACACATAAAATTATATACTAAGCATTCACACATCTTAGATATCTCAATATTAATAAAGGTATACTCTACATCTTTATACCATTATTCCAAATTCATATATTTCAAGTCTCCCAATGATATAAAAGTTAAACTGTCGACACGTCTCACGTCGTAGTTCCTTAAACTTAAAACCTATATCAAATAGACTATTAAGCTCCTATTATTCCCACCTAGAACATCTTTACTCCTAAGGTCTTTACTTCTGCCCCAAACCTCATTTCATCAAATTATGCAAATTTTCACTATTAACCCAAATATTATCTCTTATCGAATTTCAATAATTTAGAATAATTCCTCGAATTGAATTCCTATTAAGGTCCAATATCATAATCATGTCTACTGGTCTCCTTTAAGATTAAGGGTATTCATAAGGTCTCAAATATTATTATCCAAGAGTTACCACCATTAAAAATTAAATTAGGGAAAACTTTACTCATTCTGGGAAGGTCGATCGATCGACCTTTTCCTTCGATCGATCGATGGTGGTCGATCGATCGACTGATGAACATCGATCGATCGAACGTATCAGGTATGGCTATGGACTGCCTCGTTTTGCAGTTACCAATTCATCCCAAAACACCATTTACAAGCATGAAACTCTAAGACAAGGTTACTATATCATCACACTATCATCCTACAACGGTATTAACATTCTAAAACCCATAATTCATCATTCAAAGGCTTTGATTAGATCAAAACTTCATCAAAATTCCAGATTTCTTTTTCATTCAAGAACATCAATAAACTTCTTCTAAAATCCATTTTTAGATCATCAATGGTTCTGTTTTGAACACCTAATTCGTCTAGAATATTACTACATGCAATACCTAACATAATTTACAGCTTTTAACTTCCAATTCATGGGTCTATATCATCTTTCAAGGTCAATTTCGAAAATTCTTAAACATGGAAAGCATAGCATTGAATTAATTGAAATTAAACCACTTGCCTTGATTCAATCTCTGATTTTGATGACGATTTGAAGGAGTTCCCTCTCTCTTTCTACAGAATTCCCTTCTATCTCTCTTTCTCCAAGCTTTCCTCTCCAATGGCTATGGTGGCTAGGGTTTGATTTTGGGGAAAGAAAATTAGAAACCTAATTCTAATAACCTACGTAGCCTATTGGGTTAACATGGGGTGGTTAGTGGATTAGTGGGTCAAATCCTCATCAGATATAATTTACTAATTTTCGTCACTTTTAATTTCCAAAAATACCAAATTACCAAAATACCCTTTATGTTGCCGGTATGGCCTAAAAATACCCCGGGACCCAAACTAAACCCCCGGCTAGTGTTTTCTGACTATCTCGACCCTTCCGGATGCGTTGACGCACTCAAAATGACCATACGGTTAATAGAATTTAAATTCACTTATATAATCAAAATTATTGAATCCTGACGCGACTGTCACACGCGTCCCAATAAAATGTCCAAATTGCTGTATATCAATCTCACGACAAATTTCATAATTCAATATTCATATAACATCATATATACTCAATATAGTCAAATACCAACTCACAACTCGCTAGTATTTTATCCGGATTAATTCTCAATTAATTCTCATTTAATTCAATTAACCCCAAAAATAAATATCACAGAAAATACGGGGTATTACATACTTCCCCCCTAATAACTGAATTTGTCCCGAAATTAGGAACTAGAAAGTACCTGGTGAGAATAACTCTGGATAATCGCGCATCTCATCCTCGCGCTCCCATGTGGACTCCTCGACATTATGATGTCGCCACTGAACACGCACTAACGGAACTATCTTGGACCGCAGTTTCCGCTCACTTCGGTCTAGAATAGCAATCGGCCCCTCCTCGTAGGAGCTATCCAGCTGGAGATCGATGTCCTCCACAACAATGTGAGAATGAGCCAAATTATCTCTAAGGTATTTCCTTAGCGAGGAAATATGAAACACATCGTGAATCCGATGCAATTGCTCCGGTAACCCAATTCTATACGCAACCGGTCCGATCCGCTCAATAATAGGAAATGGTCCCACATATATTGGTGCCAACTTCCCTTTCTTCCTGAAACGCATAATACCCTTCATAGGAGATACCCTGAGCAAAACTTGGTCCCCCACTTGGAACTCTCTGAAGAACCTCTTCGCATCAGCATAGCTCTTCTGCCGATCCTGAGCTACCTGAATGCGACTCCGAATCAATTCTATCCTTGCCGAAGTATCCTGAATCACTTCCGGCCCAAGTAGTTTGTTGTCCCCCACCTCCAACCAACATGACGGGGAACGACAAGGTCTACCGTACAACGCCTCAAATGGATCCATGCCAATAGTGAACTGGTAGGAGTTGTTGTAAGCAAACTCCACCAATGGAAGATACTGCTCCCATCCACCCCCAAAATCAATGATACTCATCCTTGGCATGTCCTCCAACATGTGATTTATACGCTCAGTTTGCCCATCGGTCTGCGGGTGATACGCCGTACTCAACCGCAATTCCGTGCCTATGGCCTCCTGAAAACTCCCCAAAACCGTGAAATAAATATCTTGTCTCGGTCAGACATTATATTTAGGGGCATACCTTGAAGTCTCACTATCTCAGAAATAAAGAGCTGGGCATACTGTCCTGCAGTGTAGTCTGTCCTTACGGGTAGAAAATGAGCGACTTTGGTCAACCTGTCCACAATTACCCAAATGGAGTCGTGACCTCTCTGTGACGTAGGCAACCCCGTGATAAAGTCCATAGAGATGCTCTCCCACATCCACATCGGGACCTCTAACGACTGTAGTAGTCCTGCCGATCTCTGATGATCCACTTTTACTAGCTGACAAGTGGCGCATTTAGAAACAAACTCGGCAATATCTCTCTTCATCCCTCTCCACCAATACTGACGTCTCATGTATTGGTATATTTTGTTCCCACCGGGATGTACCGCGAACCGTGAGCCGTGCGACTTGGCCATCACCTCGTGCCGTAATTTCTCCCCTTCCAGAACTACTAATCTCCCATTGAAGAGTAATCCCCCGTCTGAGCTAACGGTATAGGACTCAGCTCCCTCTGCTAGTAATCGAACTATCTTCTCCTGACAGAACGAGTCATCTGCTTGTGCTTTTACCACCCTCGTGACAATCTGCGACGTAACAATCATTACCGACATGAATGATCGGGCCACTGCATCCTGGTGTCCCAATTCTTTCCACTTGGCCTTCCACACCTCTGCCACTTCATCTGCTGGCCTACGGCTCAACGCGTCTGCTACTACGTTAGCCTTCCCCGGGTGATATTGGATATCGAACTGGTAGTCCTTCACAAACTCAAGACACCTTCGCTGCCGCATATTCAACTCCTTCTGCGTGAATAGGTACTGTAGGGACTTGTGGTCTGTGAACAACCGAAACTTCTCCCCCAAAAGATAATGTCTCCATATCCGAAGAGCAAAAACAACTGCCGCCAACTCCAAGTCATGGGTTGGGTAATTCTTCTCATGAGGCTTTATCTTACGGGAAGCATAAGCTATGGCCTGACTCTCCTGCTGCAATACACCTCCAAGTCCTTGCAAGGACGCATCGGTGTAAACTAAATACTCAACTCCCGGTCTTGGCAATGCTAACACAGGTGCTGAGGGTAATTTATCCTTCAATTCATCGAATGCCAACTGACAGGCATCACTCCAGATGAATGGCACACCTTTACGAGTCAAATGTGTTAAAGGACCTGCAATATTCGAGAATCCCCGGATGAACCTCCTGTAGTATCCTGCTAGACCCAAGAAACTACGAATCTCCGTTGGTGTCGTGGGCTGCCCCCACTCCCTCACCGCGGATACCTTCCCCGGATCAACAGATATTCCCCGGTCGGAAATAATATGTCCCAAAAACTGGACCTCCTTCAGCCAAAACCCGCACTTCTCATACTTTGCATACAGCTCGTTCTGACGCATTATTCATTGCTAATTTATTTGTTGAGCATCTTTCCTGTCGTATTGTGTACTTCCCCATATTTTCTTTTAGTGGCAGGTTAGCGCGGATATTGGGGCGCTATGGAGATTAATTTCAGTGAGGATTGTTTTGGAGAGATTTGTATTATTTTGATGTATAGAGCTTTGGAGATTTGTATTTTATTTTTCGAGTTAGATGTTGTATTTATTCGGGAGACTTGTTGTATTTGAAGAGATTGAGATTTGTAGTTTCTCTTTTGTTGTTGTGGGACTTAGATGCTCTATACCTTGTCACTTGTGGATTTGGATTTATTTTATCGATAGTGGCACTCCGTTTGCTCTCTCCGGGCAGGCGGGGTGTTACATTGTCATGCTTATAAGTTTTAAATTTCTTAAAGTCATTTTTAAAATTATCTTTGTTAATTTTAAGAAACTTTCTAAATTTCCTAACAAACAAGGCCATATCTTCCGAGTCACTATCACTCTCACCCTCTACTACTTATTTATCCTTTTTTGGGGATTTTAAAGCAATGCCCTTTTTCTATTTTCTTCTCAGTTTTAGAGGAAAACATGTCCAGTTCATAGGTTTGTAAATCACCTACGAGCTCTTCTAATTTCGTAGAGGCTAAAGTTGGTAAAGAATTTAACACGGTCACTTTTGGAATAAATCTATCGGGTAGGGACCTTAAAATTTTCTTTATTACTCGATTGTCGGGTATTTTCTCTCCCAAGTTAAACGATGAATTAACAATATCGGAAAGTCTAGCATAAAATTCATCAAAAGTTTCTTTATCGTTCATTTTGATAGTTTCAAATTGAGTGGAGAGGTTTTGGAGTTTCGAAGCTTTAACGACACTAGTACCTTCATGAGTGAGTTGCAAAATATCCCACGCTTCTTTAGTGGTCTCACACGTCATAATGCGTCAAAATTAATCCGGTGTGACAGTGCTAAACAAGGCATTTAAACCACGGTTATTAAAATTTGAAAGTTTAAACTCATTCTCACTCCACTTATCGGCCGGTTTGGGAACACGTTCATTATCTACTAAATGAGTAGGTGGAGACCACCCGTTAACGACAGATAACCAAAATCTCTCGTCGATAGATTTTAGTGCCGATTTCATTCGCACTTTCCAATACGCGTAGTTAGAACCATCGAAAATAGAAAATTTTGAAAATGGGGAAAATTAAATTTTAGCCAAAAATAGTGAAAAGATCTTTAACGAAATAACTTATCGTTTTGGCTCTGATACCAATTTGAAAGGTGTGATAGGCCCCGAATTTTAAAATTTTAAAATCAATTTCCTTGTTGTGATATGCGGAAGAGTCAGATGGTTCACAAACACACCAAATTTTAATTTACTTCAAATTAAAATTAAACCAAGTGAAATATGATTAAAACAGACACCTAAGTCATATTTCTCAATTTTAACAAATTAGGCCAAACCAAATTTTAACACATTAAATTAACGACTTGAATTAATTAAACATTACCCAAAATTAATTTAGCACTATATTAAACATGTAGTGATTATTATCTTGAATTACCTAATCATGCATTTTAGTTGACTTTTCACAAGATAAAATAAATAATGAAACCACTACGCCGCGATGTACGAACAAGGAGCCTTTCTATGGTCACCGTCACCCGAACAAGGAGCCTTTCTCCAAGTGGGTAAATCAACGCAAACCTCTTCTTCTTTGTGGGATTTAGAAGCAAACCCAAACGTCTCTTCAAAACGGTAGAGATGAAAAACCGGTGCCAAAACTCCAAGCAATGTATATATATATATATATATATATATATATATATATATATGGAAGCTTGGATAAACAATATGGGTAAAAACTAAAGTGTAAATGAATTTTTCTTTGAAAAATAAACACTTTAAAACATGAACTTTTTCTTTTTCTCTTTTGCTCTCAAACTCTCTGTTGGAGTTAGATGTGTATGAAAAAGTTGACTTTCCAAAGTTGATTCCCGCACTTAGATAATCAGTCAAAAGTTAGTGGGGAAAGATAATGGGAAAGTGGGTGAAAACTGTCAAAAATTGCCATTTAACTGTTCCCGTCAAATCTCGTTCGAACGAGATTTATCGTTCGAACGAAGTCTCGTTCGAACGGCCTTCTAACGACATTCTAACGAAGTTCCAGTGTCTTTAAAAATGAACTCATTAGAAATCTCGTTCGAACATCCATCTTGTTCAAACGACATTTCGAACGAAGTTACATAGGTCAAACGGGGAACTCGTTGGCAAACTCGTTCGAACGACATTTGGTTCGAACGAAAAACTCGTTCGAACGACATATCGAACGAACTTCTAGAAAGTTGGAAATTTTTATTTTTAGCCCAGAAACTTTATAAACTTTATTAAAGTTTTAATTAAATCTTTATGAAAATAAATAACAGTTTTAAATAAACGTTCACCCAATATAAACTGTTCCAAGCTCTTATATATATGTAATGCATTCATACATTAGGAGCATGGAACCACTGTTAATGATGTAGAAACGAGGCACTTAAACTCGGCATTTTGATGAAGCTTTATACACTTGGCCGTTACGTCTTCAACAACACGTCATAGGCTTAAAGGAAGATCAATGAACTCTATCCTATGACTCAAACATTTTTGTCCGGAATTGAGCCAAAACTACAAAGGACTCAATTGGAAATTTTTGCCCTTAGAAGCTTCAAGATATTAAGAATGAAGCCTATAAATGGGGTTGGATGAACTCTTTAATAGTGATGAAGGTGGATCAAAATAGTTCATTGTGGGACTGGTATGACGCAGGCTTGCTTGATCTTGACAATCCTCCTTTTAAGTTAGATGTCAGCTAGATTCCTATTCATCATATTCCTCAATGCTTGATTTCAAAGTACTTGGGAGATTAAGAGCTACATGATAAACTAGAGATCGTTCGACCTCCTCATCTGCTTGATCGTCCTAGTAGCAGCAATAACAGGATGCTTCAGGATTTTTACTTCATCAACTCTCCTTACAATTTGGATGATCCTCCAGCTGGCATGGATCCTGTCTCTAAGGCAGAAGGTAAATACCTTATAAAATAAGGATTTGAATATTGTTTTAGTATCAAGCAACAATATGTAATCATTCAATTGAATTACTGAAAAATTTTGAGAAGCTTATTTTGTCATTCATTGACTGTGCATGGATCAACTTTTAGTCAATATTTGTATATGAATATTTTCTTAGTCTTTGACTGTGAATGGATCAATTTTTAGTCAATATTTATATATGAATGGATCGACGATTTGTCAAAATCTAATTTTGGATCGACGATTTGTCAATATGTAATTTTTCACCGGTTCTATTGATACCCTTAGGATTATCCTAAGTATCGTACCAATTACCAATACATCACCATGGTTTTACTCATGTACCAAAATTTTTAGGTAATTGCATTAGTTACCTTAGTTCTTAGGCGTGAGTGGAACCTTTGTCCATCTTTTAGCCCAGTTTAGATGAAAATTATTCATCTAAGTCTTCATTAACCAAGCATTTGGGACTTACAATTTTACCTTGCATGGTTTTTATGTGTTGACAACTAACATTATTGGTGCCTTTGTTGATGCCGACCAACATTGTTGGTGCCTTTGTTGATGCCGATCAACATTGTTAATGTTTTTATTGATATCGACCAACATTTTGTTGGTGGTTTGTGTTGACAACCAACATTGTTGGTGCCTTTTTTGATGCTGACCAACATTGTTGGTGTTTTTCTGACACATCTGCATTGTAATGCATAACACTTGTACTCCGAAAAGAAAAATAATAATTTTAGGGAAATCATATTCTTAAAATGAACTGAGTACAACTTGATTACATCATTGATAATATTTCCTTATGTGTTCTGCATTCCAAGGATTTTTGAATTCTTCACCCTCCAAAGTCTCAATTCGATATATGCCTGGTCGGATAACTGCTGTAATACGATAAGGTTCATGCCAATTGGCTTCAAGTTTGTTGTTATTCTTAATCACCTTCTTTAAAACATAATCACATTCCTTTGCTCAACTTTACTCTTTAATTGTAGAAACGTGCAGTTCTTTATTGATAGGCTGCATTCCTTAGAGTTGCATCTTCACATACCTCTTCCAGCATGTCTAAGTCAAGCCTTCTTATTAAATCACCGACTAGGGTGTTAAAATTAAGAACTCTATGAGTAGGTAAGCCTAGCTCGACATGAATTACAACTTCAGTTCCAAATGCTAATATATAGGGAGTTTCTCCAATAGCTATTCTAGGAGTTATTTAGTAAGCCCACAGGACAAAATGCAGTTCATCGATCCAATTACCTTTAGTGTTTTCTAGCCTTTTTTTCAACCCATTCAAAAAATTTCTATTCGTTACCTCTGTTTGGCCATTTCTTTAGGGATGGCCAGAAGCAGAGTGAATTTTTTGGACATTCGATTGGGCACAATAAGAAGAAAATTTGTCATTGTCAAATTATGTGCCGTGATCAGTGATAAAGGTGTAGGGCAAGCCATACCTGCATATGATATTCTTCCAAATAAATTGATAAACTTTTTCATAGGATATATCGATCAAGGGCTCAACTTCCACCCATTTAGTGAAGTAATCAATAGCTACAACCAGGTACTTGAATTTTCCTCAGGTGGTCAGTAAAGGCCCGACCAAGTCAATTCCCCCCATAGAAAAAGGCCAGGGTGAAGTGATCAGTGTTAGGAGAGCGTATGGAGTTTTGCATATGCTGGAAAACCTCCGACACTTATCACACTTTTTGGCAAAAGCTACACAATTTGCTCACATAGTTGGCCAGTAGTACCCCTGTGCTTTGATTCATCGTAATAAAGTTCTCCCGACTACATGGGCTCCATAGGACCCTTAATGAACTTACTCAATCAAATATTTTACTTTAGTAGGATGCACACAACACTGTAGACCAACATTTGAACCTCTTCTGTACAACACTCCATTGCCTAGCACATATCTCGCAACTTTGTTTTTCAATTTCTTAGCTGCAAGTAGGGCTGCTGGTAGAATCCCCTCTTCAATATAAGCTCTTATGGGATCCATCTAAGATGGCCCCATGTTAACTGTAATAAAATTAATCATCAGATCTCGATTAATACTCCTATTACCAAGTAGCTCAATAGGAATATTTCTTCGCAGCTCAATTCTGGTTGCTGAAGCTAGCCGAGTAAGTGCATCTACTTGGGCATTTTTTAGTCATGGAATTCTGATCATCTGAATAGCTGGAAAAGTAGTGATTACCTTAAAAGATTTAGCTAGGTATCTGGACATCAATTCTACTTTAGTTACATATAAGTTCAATAATTGATCTACCACCAACTGTGAATCACTGTATACCACAACGTGCTCGACATTTAGTGATTTCGGTAAATTTAAACCAACAATCACAGCTTCATACTCTTCCTCATTGTTAGAGGCTTGAAATTGAAATCGTAGAGCGTAATCTATATCTATTTCATCTGGAGTATTAAGGATTATTCCTGCTCCACATCAAGTTGCACAGGATGACCCATCAATATACAGACTCCATATAGGAATATTGCTGTCAAACGCTTGGTTTGTCAGAATCCCTTGATGAAATATTTTATCCTTTACCTCCTCATATTTCTTTTTCATATCTTGTATTCCATTGGAGGGTTCTAGTTGGTCAGTGGTAACTCCTTCTACAGTTTTCTTTGCTTGGAGTTGGTCGGGGATATCTCCAGTAGGTCTGCTGACTCATGAGTTTTGCTCGACAGGAGTCCCTTATTGCTCAGGAACATCTGGGTAATTGAACTCTGTAAAAAAAAATTACCACATCCTGGCCTTTTAAAGAATACCTTGGTTCATATACAAGATCATAGTCCCCCAACTCCACAACCCAATACATCGATCTTTCGGATTTCTCTGGCTTATGCAAAGCTTGCCTCAGTGGCATGTCAATGTATACCACTATGGTATGAGCTTGAAAATATGGCTTCATCCGTCTACTAGCCTCAATTAAGGCCAATGTTAACTTCTCTAGCTTAGGTTATCTGACCTCTGCTCCTCGAAAAGCTTTGCTAGTGTAAGAAACCGATTTTGAACTCCATTTTCCTCTCCGATCAAGGCAGAGCTAACAACTGATTCAGAAATAGCCAAATACAAATACAACTTTTCTCCTAACATTGGTCGGAAGAGTAGTGGGGGTGCTCCTAGGTACTTTTTTTAATTTCAGGAAATCCTTTTCACATTCATCGTTCCATTCAAAGGTTTTTCTAAGTACTTTAAAGAATGGTAAACATTTGTTTGTTGCTCTTGATACAAATCTGTTGAGTGCTGCTACACGCTCTGTTAGCCTTTAAACATCCTTTTTACTGTTCGGAGATTGCATTTCTATCAAGGCTTTGATCTTATCTAGATTAGCTTTAATTCCCCTTTGATTTACTATATACTTGAGGAACATTCGCTCCTGAACTCCGAAGACACATTTGATCGGGTTTAACTTCATCTTATGCTTCTCTGACTGATCAAACGTCTGACTGAGGCCGACAATATGATCAACAGCTCTTTTGCTCTTTGTCAGCATATCATCAACATACACCTCCATGTTCTTGCCTATCTGCTTCT
Source organism: Sambucus nigra (assembly GCA_949130495.1). NCBI lineage: Eukaryota > Viridiplantae > Streptophyta > Magnoliopsida > Dipsacales > Adoxaceae > Sambucus > Sambucus nigra. The sequence goes on from OX422220.1 coordinate 252,849,485, forward strand.
TAAATACTTTGTTCACCAGTCTTTGATAAGTGGCACCTGTATTTTTTGGACCAAACGGCATAACATTATAGCAATAAGTTCCTCGAGGAGTAATAAAGGAAGCACTTTTCTATCTTCTGGCTTCATTTTGATCTGGTTATTACCTGAACACGCATCCATAAAACTCAACAGCTCATGCCTCGAAGTAGCATCCATCAGTTGATCAATTCATGGTAAAGGAAAAGGATCCTTTGGGGACGCTTTGTTCAAGTCAGTAAAATCCACACACATCCTCCACTTATTATTTTTCTTCTTGACCATAACTAAGTTGGCCATCCAATCTGGATACTTCACATCTTCAATAAATGAACCTTTTTGAAGCTTCTCTACTTCTTCTTTCTAGCTCGGTTCTTCTCCGGGCTAAAAACTCTTCTTCGCTGCTTTATATGTTTAATATCCTTGTTTAAATTAATCTCGTGGCACGGGAAATTTGGATCTATGCCAGGCATATCTTCGTGACTCCATACAAACACCTGCTTTCTTTGTCTTAAAAAGTCTACCAACTCCTGTTTAAGAATCGGGTCCAATGTCGCTCCTATTTGAGTTGTTCGCTATGGTTTATCATCGTCCAGAACAACTGAAAGTGTTGTGTGCGATATTGTTTCAAATATATTCGTAATTTCCAACTTAAACTTATTTAATTAGGTGTCTAAATTTGAACAAACCAAATCTAATTTTAGTTCAGCCCCTAAACATGCATCTAAGTGACATAAATCATTCTAACCATACATGAAAAATAAAGACGACCGATTCAGAAAAAAATCTCCTTTCGGGTAAAACCTTTTACAATACTTTGAAAAGTTTATAAGACCATTGACTTACATACAACCTGATAATCGCCCATAAGTGTAATGCACGGTGTCTTGATTAAACTTTAAAAGATACGAGAGACAGTGAAATACCCTCCAGGTGTCGGTTCGTCATCTTCGGCTCGTCCATATGCAGAATGACTACGTTCGGTATCCACCGATCAGATATGGAGATGCCTTCTCGACAAAGGTTGAATAGCAGCAAAGTTATGCTTTGGGTTCCACAAAATAACTCACACAAAAGCAATTATGATTGTGAATTGTAAAATAAAAGTTATGAACCCTCAAATATGGTTGGAGGATAGAAAAATGTATTCTGTCAAAAACTAATTTTTCTCTACCCAAAATTCAGAAGCCTGACACCCTTTATAAAATAACATTTAAGGCGGTGGAGTGTCAGAACTAAACAGCTCGTTCAAACGAGAAGCGGTGTCGTTCGAGTGAGATCTGATCTCGTTTGAATGAGATAAGATGCCGTTCAAACGACATCATACACGTGTCCAAAACAAATTCTGTCTTTTATAAATCTTGGACACTTCAAAAGTTAAGACTATTTACGAGATCAAAAAATTTAATCCAAAACCTTTTATGATTAAAATCATTTAAACTTTTATAAAAATATCCCAACACTTTTAATGTAAAGTGTAAATGGAACTTAAACACATATTACCAAATTTGTCCTTGTTGGGCATGAATATTGAAACCTTCTTGTAATTCGGATACGTATTGTGTAGATGTAATCTTCTCAATCCTTAGACGACTTGAAAACAACTTGTAGCGGTCTATGATATACTAATTGTGACGGATAATGTCCTTATAACAACGCTTTCTGTTGCCTCCATTACCTGGCCCTTTACAAGCTCTGATTCATCTCTTGGATCTAAGGTTTTAACCTCAGTTTCGCTATTGGGCTCAGTGATATCCACTTGATAAGTGGTTGTTTTCCTTTTTTACTTCTACCATATCTTCCTCCTTGACAGATGAATAATAGCATTCTCGAGCTACTTTCTGATCTCCTTTTACTATTCAAACTCTAAAGTTGGTCAGGAACTTCAGGCATTGATGAACAGTAGAAGGTACAACTTCAAACTTCTTCAGACCTACCCTTCCTATAATCATGTTGTAAGTAGAACGAACATTTTTGTCCATTACAAAGAATCTTACTTTTTTTGTCCTGCCTACCGGCCATGTCCCGATCAACATATCTAGCTTTATTACTCCCAATGGAAATACCATCTCACTAGAGAATCCAATGAGGGGCCTGTCGTAAGGCTCCAACCGACTGAGTTTTAAATCCAGACTATCAAAATAGGGATAAAACATAATATCCGTCGAACTCCCATTATCCACCAGTGTTCTTGCTACCAGTACATATTTCATTCTGACTCCGATCATTAAAGGATCATCATGAGGATACAATAATCCAAATAAATCATTCTTGAAAAAGATAATTATGATCTTATCCTTGTTGACTTTCCTTGGTCGATCTTCCTTGAAAAGTTTGATTCATTAGATATAGGAACAAGCTTAAGCCTCATTAAGGTAAGCCTTCCTTTTAGTTGTATGGTCTCCTCCTCCTGCGTCTCCACCTGTAATCATATGACAATCAAAGGATCCAAAACTGAGTGTGAATATCTCGCATTTAGGTTGCCTAGGCTTTTTAGGGAGATCTTGATTGTCTTCTGGATCATCGTCCTGGTTCCTCTTCTTATCTTCTCAAAGCTTCACAAGCGATTTAGATCTTTATCGTCCTCTACTGCCAGCTCTTCTACCAGCCTGTCGATCAATAAATATGTCCAATTTTTCTCATCGGATGAGTGCCTCTATCTCATTCTGGGGAGAAATACACTAGTCTTTATGAAATTCGTAATACTTGGAATTATCTCTCTTATTAGTGGGTGACCTCAATTTTTCACGCCAACTCAAATCATTATTTTGCTTGATTTCTTCCAAAACATGATGTATATCCACTGTTAAGGGAGTGTAATTGGTAAATTTTCTGAGCCGATCTAGGCTTTCTCTTACTTCAGAATTCTTGCGCTCATTGTGATTCTTGTGCTCTTTCTTATCCGACTTCCTTTCAGACTTCATTTTCGCCTTTGCATCTGAGCTCTTTTTAGCAGCCATAGCTTTCTCAGCGTTCATAATCTTCGCTGCTTTGGCCATCAATTTCTTTATCGTCTTTGGGGGATCTTTTGACAAAGTATAATATAGTTTGTCAGGGAGAAAACCACCCATAAGGGCAGTGATTGTAGTCTTCTCCTCGTAATCAATGACCTTTAGTTTCTCATTGTTGAAATGAGTGATGTAATCCATGGTACTTTTACCCACCTTTTGTCTTGCACTAAGAAAATGAGCTACTCGCTTCACTGGTTTGGATCTAAAGTAGAAATTTCCAATGAATAGCTCGACGAGTTATTGGAAGCTAAAAATCTGCCCCCAAGAAAGGCTATTATACTAGATTTAAGAAGATCTAGTGATTGTTCCTGAGAAGGCCCCGCACCTCATCTCATCAGGGATAGCATAGATATCGACCACTACTTGATACTCTTCTATAAGAAGAACTAAATTAGTCTTCCCATCATACTTGGGAGTAACCACTAGAGCTTTAAACTTGGTCAGTGTAGGGAAATCTACAATGGTTTGCACAAAGGGAGATCCCTTAGCAAAACTTCTCTGAAAAGGATTTTTGGCCTTGGCCATTTCTCCCAACCTATCTTTCAAACCATGAATAAACCCTTTCCAAGCATCATTGCCAGCACCAGATCTGTTGGTGGTGACTCTTTCATTCCGACTAACTGATTGTGTTGATCTTTCCTTTTGTAAACCTTCTCTTTGACTGGGTTGAGTAGTTCATCGGGTGTTCGATCTGGACTAGGCTGAACCTTCTCTCAAGTTGGTTGGTCATCGAGTATTTCCCGACGTAACCTGAAGGGCATTTCTATTTCCCCTGGGTCCCAAACGATCGAAAGAAGAGGTCCTACCCAGCCTTTCTAAGAAACTCAGTCATTCTGGAGTGAGGGACTGTCCATCATAGGAATTAGGAGTCCCGATAGACGAAGTTGCTCCAGGACGGTATGAAGTACCCCTTGAAGTTCTGGAATGGCTATGCCCAACACTCCTTATCGGAGACGGTGGTATACTCCTTTGATTAGATTGTGCAGGAACTCCATCTTGAAGAGTTTGGTCCAATTGTCTTATCGTATCCTGCATAGCCTCTTGACCTTTGGCTAGGCTAGCCAAAATTCTAGTTAAATCATTGTTACTTAGAGGGGCAGAGGGATTAAGTTGGATTCCCTCATTCCTGTTATTTGTTTCAGTGATATCAACCATATATAATGAATTAATGAAAACGTTTAGCAATACATTTCCCATAGAGGACGCCAATCCGTTGATGCAAAAAGCTAGACTAGTCCTAATTAATTGATCACAGATAATTAAGTAAAACAAATAAGACAAATGAGATTTTTAAAGTGGTTCGACTCAATGGAAAAGCCTACATCCACTATTATGTATTGCTTGATTGCGTTGATTTGTTTTTCGATCCGCTGCAATGAGGGTGTTACAATGTATTTATATCCCAAGAGGGGCATCAGTAGTCGTCATATGAAAGGATGGAATGCATTCATTTGTTAGGGATTTACATCAATAAATAATGATAATTAAACATAAGATTGTTGGAGCTTCATTGGCCATATTGTTTGGACTTTCGGTTGTTGGTCGGTCTTCCTAGTTGGTTGGTATCCCCTGTTGGTTGGACTGCCATGTTGGTATGTCTTCTCTATTTATCGGGCTTCCCTGTTAGTTGGGGATTTATATCATGTTGACTTGGATTTGTGCCACCTTGGATGTCATATACTAGCTTGTAATTGGTCCACATAAGGTGATGACTTTTGTATCAACAACGACGAATGGGCCTGTCCATCGCGAATGCAATTTTTCGGGAAATAAATGTAGACGGGAGTTTTAGAGAATTACTTTTTACCCCGAATGAAATTCTTTGTGTCAGATAATTCTATCATGTTCAAGTTTCATCCTTTCTTTGGAGATTTTAGCATTCTCATTCGCATCAGTGCACATCTCTTCCAACTCATTCAATTTAAGCTTACGTCTTTTACCGACTTTGTATAAATTTTAGTTCAACCTCTTGATTTCCCAATATGCCTTATGTTCTAGCTCCCCGGGGAAATGGAAAGGTTTTCTATACACAAAGCGAAATGGGGACATCCGGAGGGGATTCTTATATGCAGTTCATAAGCCCATAGTGCATCATTCAATCAGAGGGACCAATCTTTCCGATTAGTATCGACGGTCTTTTTGAGTGTTCTTGATTTCACGATTTGCTAACTCGACTTGACCACTCGTTTGGGGGTGATAAGTCGTCCCAATGTTGTGGATGACTCCATACTTTCTCATAATTTTTTCAAATGGACGATTATAAAAATGTTTTTCTCTCTCACTAATAATTGCCTTTGGAGTCTCGAAGCAAGAAAGAATGTGTTCTTGCAAGAACTTAATCACCACCTTATTGTCATTAGTCTTTATAGCTATGTCCTCAACCCATTTTGACACATAGTCTACTGCGACTAGGATGTATAAGAAACCAAATAAGGGTGGGGAAAAGGACCCATGAAGTCAATACCCCAACAATTAAATATCTCAATGGCTAGTATGGGGATCAATGGAATCATGTCTCATCGAGTGATGGCTCCCATCCTTCGACATCTATCACAATATTTGCAATGCGCATTAACATCCAGGAAAATTATGGGCCAATAGAGGCCGCTTTGAAGGATCTTAGCGGTCATCTAATTGGTCAAAAAGTGGCCTCCACATGCTTTCGTATGACAAAAGCGAATGACGCTAGGAATCTCATCATCCGATACACATCGTTGGATGATTTGGTCCACACAATACTTGAATAAATATGGATCGTCATTGAAGAACATGCGCGACCAAGTGAGGAACTTATTTCTCTCTTGCAGTGTCCAATCGGTAGGAACGACTCCCGTAACAAGGTAGTTAACTATGTCCGCAAACTAGGGGAGAGAAAAAGTGGTAAATAACTACTCATCCGAAAAATATTCATCTATGGATATAGGATCACTAGGTACGTCGGATGAAAGCCGGGACGAGGGGTCAGCGACGGCATTTTCTGCTCTCTTATCTTTTATGGAGAGACTAAATCCTTGTAGGAGTAGGATCAACCTTATGAGGCACGACTTTTCATCCTTTTTTGAAAAGAGATACTTGAGCGCCGCGTGGCCAGTAAAGCAAGTGATTGGCGAACTAATGAGGTAAGAGAAGAATTTTGCTAGGGCAAAAACTACAGATAACAATTCTTTCTCTGCGGTGGAGTAATTGAGTTGCGGTCCGTTTAGCATTCAGCTATCATAGTAGATGACATGAGCCTTATTATCTTTTTGTTGGCCCAAAGCAACCCCTATAGCATAGTCACTCGCATCACACATAAGCTCGAATGGAAGAGACCAATTCGAAGCTTGCATGATGGGAGAGTAAACGAGCATACTTCTTAATTTTTAAAAGGGGTTTGATATGATTCATTCCAGTTAAAGGGGCCATCCTTCATAAGGAGGTTACTCAAGGGTCTAGCGATGGCACTAAAATCCTTAATAAACCTCCGATAAAAAACTGTGTGGCCCAAAAAGGAGCTCACATCCTTTAGTGACTTAGGATGGGTAAGATTATCTATGACATCAATTTTTTCCCTATCAACATTAATACCTGTGGATGATACAATGTGGTCAAGAAATATTCCTTCGATAACCATGAAATGACACTTCTCCCAATTTAATACCAAGTTCTTTTTCACACAATGAGTTAGAACTTTTTCAAGATTCACAAGACAAAAGTCAAAAGAGGGGCCAAAAATACTAAAGTCATCCATAAAAACCTCAAGGACCCTTTCGACCATGTCAGTAAAGAGACTAAGCATGCACCTTTGAAAAGTTTCGAGGGCATTGCTGTAACAACCCAAATTTTTTTTAAATGGGAATTTTGGAATTAATTTTGGAAATCGAAGAAAAATCAAATTTTGGATTTTATAAATTTTATAATTTAAAGTGTTGGTTTTTATATTTGAAAAATAAATTTTCAAACGAAATAGGAATCGGAATTAAAATGGAGTTTTAATTGAATTTTTATTATACAGACGAGTCCTCAAAACATAAAACTCTCTAACAGTCCTCAAAACATAAAACTCTCTAGCCAAAAAAATATTTAAAAATATTGAACAGTCCGATCGAGCTGTAATTTTTTGGACACTTCCTCTCGTCTTCAGTTACTTCTCTGTAAAATTTCAACCAATTCCAACGGTCTGATCGTCTGAAATAAATTTTTTAGTGTTTGTATCTCATTAGAACTCTTTTCTTAATCAAACTCTTAATCCTTTATATATCAACAAATTCGTGGCTTGACTTTTCAAATCACTTTTTCTCAAACTTTTTAATCAGAAGACCTTTCCAAAATTACTCCCTTTCATATACAAACCATAGCACCAAACTTATTCAATATTTCAACCTTAGATTAGAAGGCTTATTTGGTGTTTTCTCGAGTTTGGGCTAGAATGAGATTTGATTATCTTTGCGAGAGGAACATGATGGTATGTTTAGATTTAGAGGCTGATTATTATGTGATGATTCATGTGATGATTTTAAGGTATGGGGTTTCACCCAATATGCTCCTTAATATCGCGAGTTTTATTCTCGTTGTTTTCTTGTGATTATTGACTCATATTTGAATTGCTAAATTCAATGGAAATCTGGAAATATATTTGTTGGAATCTAATTTTGATTCAGGTGGTATTATTTGGTGTTGAGAATGTTGTCATGAGATTTTAATATGGCACGGAGGTTGGGCACCCGTCAATATTCCTTTTTCGAATATGCTTAAGAATGCATTGGCGCGGTACGGTGGTGAGGCCTGGTGACCCGGTTAATGTGTTGTTGAGAAATTATATTGATATAATTGCTTTTGAGATTAGCATTTGATTTGAATATTCGTACTCGTATTATTACGTTTTATTCACCGCTAATATTTGTTGAGCATCTTTCCTGTCGTATTGTGTACTTCCCCATATTTTCTTTTAGTGGCAGGTTAGCGCGGATTTTGGGCGCTTGGAATTTTCGGAGAAGGATTTTAGCATGAATTATTTTGGGAAGATTATTGTAGAATACAAGTTGGAAGAATTGCATTTATTTTGATGTATAGAGAATTTGGAGATTATTTGTTTTCGAGATAGTTCGATTATTGTAATTTTTTCGAGAGAATTTTTCTATTTCTTTGAAGAGATTAAGATTAGTGGTTTATTTTCTATATTGGGATTTAGATGCTCTATACCTTGTTATATTGTGTATTTGGTTAGTTTTATCGATGAGTAGCGCTCCGTTCGCTCTCCCCGGGCGGGCGGGGTGTTACAGAATGGTATCAGAGCTTAGGTATACGGCAAACCTCGGGTCTTTGGATTTTGGGTCTAACATGCGGGTTAGATAGATTTTTATTGGAGATAGAATTTTTTTGTGATAAGTCGTGTTAGGCATAGAGGTTAGATGTGAGGTATTTAAAGTTGATTTTTGGAGACGAGATTTATTTTTGGAGATTGTTGGTGTGGCCTGATTTTTGAGTTTTAGGCTTCGTTGAATTTCGAGGGAGAAATTCCTTGTTAGTGGGGAAGTATGTAACAACCCAAATATTTTAAATGGGAATTTTGAAATTAATTTTGGAAATCGAAGAAAAATCAAAATTTGGATTTTATAAATTTATAATTTAAAGTGTTGGTTTTTATATTTGAAAAATAAATTTTCAAACGGAATTGGAATTGGAATTAAAATGGAGTTTTAATTGAATTTTTATTATACAGAAGAGTCCTCAAAACATAAAACTCTCTAAGAGTTCTCAAAACATAAAACTCTCTAGCCAAAAAAATATTTAAAAAAATAGAACTCTCCGATCGAGCTGAAAATTTTTAGACAGCTTTCTCTCATCTTCAGCTACTTCTCTGTAAAATTTCAACCAATTCCAACGGTCCGATAGTCCGGAATAAATTTTTTAATGTTTGTATCTGATTAGAACTCTTTTCTTAATCAATCTCTTAATCCTTTATATATCAACAAATTCGTGGCTTGAATTTTCAAATCACTTTTTCTCAAAATTTTCAACCAGAAGACCTCTCCAAAATTACTCCTTTTCATATACAAACTATAGCCCCAAATGTATTCAAGATTTCAACCTTAGATTAGAAGGCTTATTTGGTGTTTTCTCGAGTTTGGGCTAGAACAAGATTTGATTGTCTTAGCGAGAGGAACTTGATGGTATGTTTAGATTTAGAGGCTGATTATTATGTGATGATTTTAAGGTATGGGGTTTTACACAATATGCTCCTTAATCTCGCAAGTTTTATTCTCGTTGTTTTCTTGTGATTATTGACTCATATTTGAATTGCTAAATTCATTGGAAATCTGGAAATATATTTGTTGGAATCTAATTTTGATTCAGGTGGTATTATTTGGTGTTGAGAATGTTGTCATGAGATTTTCATATGGCACGGAGGTTGGGCACCCGCCAATAGTCCTTTTTCCGGATATACTTAAGAATGCATAGGCGCGGTATGGTGGTGAGGCCTGGTGACCCGGTTAATGTGTTGTTGAAAAATTATATTGATATAATTACTTATGAGATTCACATTTGATTTGAATACTCGTACTCGTATTGTTACGTTTTATTCACCGCTAAGATTTGTTGAGCATCTTTCCTGTCGTAATGTGTACTTCCCCATATTTTCTTTTAGTGGCAGGTTGGGGCGGATTTTGGGCGCTTGAGATTTTTGGAGAAGGATTTTAGCGTGGATTATTTTGGGAAGATTATTGGAGAATACAAGTTGGAAGAATTGTATTTATTTTGATGTATAGAGCATTTGGAGATTTATTTGTTTTCGAGATAGTTCGATTGTTGTAATTTTTTCAAGAGAATTTTTTTATTTATTTGAAGAGATTGAGATTAGTGGTTTATTTTCTATATTGTGATTTAGATGCTCTATACCTTGTTATATTGTGAATTTGGTTAGTTTTATCAATGAGTAGCGCTCCGTTCGCTCCCCCCGGGCGGGTGGGGTGTTACAGAATGGTATCAGAGCTTAGGTATACGGCAAACCTCGGGTCTTTGGATTTTGGTTCTAGCATGCCGGTTAGATAGATTTTTTTTGGAGATAGAAATTTTTTATGATAAGTCGTGTTAGGCATAGAGGTTAGATATGAGGTATTTAAAGTTGATTTTTGGAGACGAGATTTATTTTTGGAGATTGTTGGTGTGGCCTGATTTTTGAGTGTTAAGCTTCGTTGAATTTCGAGGGCGAAATTCCTTGTTAGTGGGGAAGTATGTAACAACCCAAATTTGTTTAAATGGGAATTTTGAAATTAATTTTGGAAATCGAAGAAAAATCAAATTTTGGATTTTATAAATTTTATAATTTAAAGTGTTGGTTTTTATATTTGAAAAATAATTTTTCAAACGGAATTGGAATCGAAATTAAAATGGAGTTTTAATTGAATTTTAATTATACAGAAGAGTCCTCAAAACATATAACTCTCTAAGAGTCCTCAAAACATAAAACTCTCTAGCCAAAAAAATATTTAAAAATATTGACGTTCCGATCGAGCTAAAATTTTTTAGACAACTTTCTCTTGTCTTCAGCTACTTCTCTATAAAATTTCAACCAATTCCAACAGTCCGATCGTGCGGAATAAATTTTTTAGTATTTGTATCTGATAAGAACTCTTTTCTTAATCAAACTCTTAATCCTTTATATATCAACAAAATTCATGGCTTGACTTTTCAAATCACTTTTTCTCAAACTTTTCAACTAGAAGACCTCTACAAAATTACTCCCTTTCATATACAAACCATAGCCCCAAACTTATTCAAGATTTCAACCTTAGATTAGAAGGCTTATTTGGTATTTTCTCGAGTTTGGGCTAAAACGAGATTTGATTATCTTTGCTAGAGGAACGTGATGGTGTGTTTAGATTTAGAGGCTGATTATTATGTGATTATTCATGTGATGATTTTATGGTATGGGGTTTTACCCAATGTGCTCCTTAATCTTGCGAGTTTTATTCTCGTTGTTTTCTTGTGATTATTGACTCACATTTGAATTGCTAAATTCATTGGAAATCTGGAAATATATTTATTGGAATCTAATTTTGATTCAGGTGGTATTATTTGGTGTTGAGAATGTTGTCATGAGATTTTAATATGGCACGGAGGTTGGGCACCCGCCAATATTCCTTTTTCCGGATATGCTTAAGAATGCATAGGCGCGGTACGGTGGTGAGGCCTGGTGACCCGGTTAATGTGTTGTTGAGAAATTATATTGATATAATTGCTTATGATATTGGCATTTGATTTGAATATTCGTACTCGTATTGTTACATTTTATTCACCGTCAATATTTGTTGAGCATCTTTCCTGTCGTATTGTGTACTTCCCCATATTTTCTTTTAGTGGCAGGTTAGCGCGGATTTTGGGCGCTTGGGATTTTCGGAGAAGGATTTTAGCATGGATTATTTTGGAAAGATTATTGTAGAATACAAGTTGGAAGAATTGCATTTATTTTGATGTATAGAGCATTTTGAGATTTATTTGTTTTCGAGATAGCTCGATTGTCGTAATTTTTTCGAGAGAATTTTTCTATTTATTTGAAGAGATTAAGATTAGTGGTTTCTTTTCTATATTGGGATTTAGATGCTCTATACCTTGTTATTTTGTGGATTTGGTTAGTTTTATCGATGAGTAGCGCTCCATTCGCTCTCCCCGGGCGGGCGGGGTGTTACAATTGCATAGTTCAAATTGCATACGTTTGTAGGCAAACGTACCAAAAGGACATGTGAAAGTCGTCTTCTCTTTATCAATTACATCTACCTCAATTTGGTTATATCCAGAATAACCATCAAAGAATCAATAGTACGGGTGTCCCGCTACTCGCTCTAGTATTTGGTCGATGAATGGCAAGGAAAAATGATATTTTCTCGTGCCGGCATTGAGTTTTCGATAATCAATGAAAACGTGCCACCCGGTGATGGTGCGTTGAGGAATTAGTTTACCCTTAGCATTTTCGACCACTGTCATTCCCGAATTCTTTAGGATGACTTGGATAGGACTCACCCATTTGCAATCCGAGATTGGGTAAATGATACCTGCGTCTAATAGCTTAATGATATTCGCTCTCAATACTTCTTTCATAGTGGGGTTCAATCGCCACTGCATCTCCCTCGAGGGCTTCACATTCTCCTCGAGGTGGATTTTATGAGTACAAATCAGGGGACTTATACCTCTCAAATCCGCAATGCTCTAACCAAAAACACTTCGAAGCTTCCTCAAAATTGCTAACAATTTACCCTCTTGCTCTTTATATAGGCTAGAGGAGACAACAACGTGAAATATTCCATCCTCTCCCCAATAAGCATATTTTACATGGGAGGGTAGTTTCTTTAATTCGATTGTTGAAAATTTTTCATCGAAAGGGGGGCCGAAAACACTAAAGTCATCCATAAAAACCTCAAGGACCCTTTCGACCATGTCACTAAAGATACTAAGCATGCACCTTTGAAAAGTCGCGGGGCATTGCATAGTCCAAATGGCATACGTTTGTAGGTAAACATACCAAAAGGACATGTGAAAGTCGTCTTCTCTTGATCAAGCACATCTACCTAAATTTGGTTATATCCGGAATGACCATCAATAAAGCAATAGTATGGGTGTCCCGCTACTCGCTCTAAGATTTGGTCGATGAATGGCAAGGGAAAATGATATTTTCTCGTGCCGGCATTGAGTTTCAAATAATCAATGAAAACGTGCCACCCGACAGTGGTGCTTTGAGGAATTAGCTCACCCTTAGCATTTTCAACCACAGTCATTCCCAACTTCTTTAGGATGACTTGGATAGGACTCACCCATTTGCAATCCGAGATTGGGTAAATGATACATGCGTCTAATAGCTTAATGATATTCGATCTCACTACTTCTTTAATAATGGGGTTCAATCGCCATTGCATCTCCCTCGAGGGCTTCACATTCTCCTCGAGGTGGATTTTATGGGTACAAATCAGGGGACTTATACCTCTCAAATCCGAAATGCTCCAACCAAAAACACTTCGGTGGTTCCTCAAAATTGCTAACAATTTACCCTCTTGCTCTTTATATAGGCTAGAGTAAACAACAATGGGAAATGTTTCATCCTCCCCAAAATAAGAATATTTTACATTGGAGGGTAGTTTCTTTAATTCGATTGTGGGAAATTTTTCATCGAAAGAGGGGACAAAAACACTAAAATCACCCATAAAAATCTCAAGGACCCTTTCGACCATGTCACTAAAGAGACTAAGCATGCACCTTTGAAAATTCACGGGGGCATTGCATAGTCCAAATGGCATACGTTTGTAGGCAAATGTACCAAAAGAACATGTGAAAGTCGTTTTCTCTCGACCAAGAACATCTACCTCAATTTGGTTATATCCCGAATAACCATCAAGGAAGCAGTAATATGGGTGTCCCGCTACTCGCTCTAGCATTTGGTCGATGAATGGCAAGGGAAAATGATTTTCTCGTGCCGGCATTGAGTTTTCGTTAATCAATGAAAACAATCAACCCGGTGGTGGTGCTTTGAAGAATTAGCTCATCCTTAGAATTTTCACCCACAGTCATTCCCGACTTCTTTATAATGACTTGGATAGGACTCACCCATTTGCAATCCAAGATTGGGTAAATGATACCTGCATCTAATAGCTTAATGATATTCGATCTCACTACTTCTTTCATAGTGGTGGGGTTCAATCGCCATTGTATCTCCCTCGAGGGCTTCACGTTATCCTTGAGGTGGATTTTATGTGTACAAATAAGGGGACTTGTACCTCTCAAATTCGCAATGATCCAACCAAAAACACTTCGATATATCCTCAAAATTGCTAACAATTTACCCTCTTGCTCTTTATATAGGCTAGAGGATACAACAACGGGAAAGGTTTCATCCTCTCCCCAATAAGCATATTTTACATTGGAGGGTAGTTTCTTTAATTCGATTGTGGGAAAATTTTCATCGTAGGGGGTCATGTGAGACTCCGTCGGTGATAGATTCTCGAATCTAGAAGCCCAATTTATATCTCTTAAGTCAACATCTGACTTTCTCTCCTCTAATATCGCTCTTCACTGCTCCACCTCCCTCTCGAAGTCGGTGTACGACCCGTCACTCTCGCTACTCCATACAATACACGCTCTTAAGGCATCCCCACTAATATTTCCCTCAATGTGCTCCTCTACTATCTCCTCGATAAGATCTACTGCATGAAACTTGTCTTCCTCACCCACTTGCCCAGTTATATTGAAGATAATTGTCTCAAGGGTCATGTTCCCAAAAGTGAGTTGCATTTGCCCATTTCGAGTGTTGATTAATGCGTTAGCCATAGATAAGAATGGGAGGCTTAGAATGATGGGAACATGATTTATTATATGGATGGAGGGTTTCATGTCCCAAATGACAAAATCTACTCGAAAGTAGAATGTGTCCACTTGGATTATCACGCCCTCGACAATCCCTCAAGGTATCTTCACTGTACGATCCGTAAGTGGGAGAGTGATCAATGTGGTCTTGAGGTCCCTAAATCTAGTTGCCTATATATGGAATAGGGAAGAATGTTGACACTCGCCCTTAAATCAAGTAAGGCTTTTTCTATTTGGTTCTATCCAATGATGCACAAAATGGTAGGTTTGCCCAGATCTTTAAACTTGGGTGGGATATCATTAAGTAGAGTGGAGCTCACATTTTGTGTCAGCAAAGTGTTCTTTTTCACCTTTATCTTTCTTTTCACCGTCAATAAGTCCTTAAAGACCATAACGTAGGCAAGAATTTTCTTTATGGCATCAAGAAAAGGTAAATTCAGCTTTACTGGCTTAAATACATCTAGCACTTCGTCACGGGAATCCCCTTTTTGATGTGGAACCAATCCTTGAGGGAAAGGCACAGTAGTGGGTAGTTTCACTACGAATTCGGGACCACTAGTGTTGTCCTCGTTGTCAGTCTCATTTAAAGGGGCTTTTTCAGCCTCTTTTGTGTCTGGGGAAACCTCCTTATCTTTGGGTTCTTCATGTGGGGGGCGGTGATAAATTAACAATTCTTCCACTACGTAAAGTAGTGACTATTTGACACTGCTCTTGATGGTCTTTAGATGTAGATCTAACACTAGGTTGACCTTGGGGAGGTCTTTGGCCTTGGGACGAAAACTTACCCTTCTCTTGGATACTTAAATATGATCGTAACATTGAAATGCTCGCTTAAAACTCAACAAAGATTCAAGCATTTTGAGCATTGGCTGCCTGTTGAGATTTTATGAATTGGTTCATAGTAAGCTCGAAATTTATAATCAATGGGGAAATGTACATCACCGGAGGTGGTGCTTGCATGTGTGGAGCTTGTTGGAAGTACCGAGGCAGTGGGGGAGGAGGGGCAACGTGTGCATTAGGATTTAACGCGATATTTGGTTTCCCATAACTAAGCCCATGATGGTTCCTCCATGAAGGGTTATAAGAATTCACGCGAGGAGCATTGAAATTTCCCTTTAATCCTCCTACTACTTTAAGTTGCTCATAGATCATGACTTTGTAGGCGGGTATCGTTAGGCATTCCTTTATTGAATGACCTACCTAACAAATGGCACACACCTTTTTCTTTCATAGCTAGAGTGGATCTGAGTGTTTATCTTTCCCGTGATTTGAGTATATCTTCCATTCTTTTCTCAATTTGGTTGACTCGAAGTTTCCACATGGTGTCCTTATCCACATGATAGAGACCGAACACTAAAGGAGCAGTGGACATTTATTGAACCGGGGTTTGGGTATTAGGATCAGATGTGTCCCATGCTTGAGTAGTCTCGGCGACATACTTAAGGTGGGCCTCGACATCGTTTACATATAACCCCCAAAATTCTCCTTCGCACTTAGTTTCCACGAGTTGTTTGGAAAATACATTTATCCCTTGGTGGAAGAAAGAGATAAAACGATACTTCTTAAAACCATGATGTGGGCATGTGTTAACTAACTCTTGGAATTGCTCCCAATATTAATCAAATGGCTCATTTTCTTCTTGTCTAAAAGTTTGAATCTGAGCCTTGATGGAATTCATTATATGTTGGGAGAAGAATTTAAGTAGAAACTTATATTGCATTTATCTCCATCATCCGATTGAGTTCGGTGATAAAGACCAAAGCAAGGTCTTAACTTTATTCTTTAAGGAAAAAGGAAAAAGTTTTAAGCGAACGATATCTTGAGTGTAATCTTGATCGCTAAACGTGTCGCATGACTCTTCAAACTCACAGATATGGAGGTATGGTTTCAACGAATCCAAACCATTAAAGGGGGACGAATCTAGATCATCCCATTTTGGAAGTTAAATTGGCCCGCATTATACGGAAGTAGATTGCATCCCGGAGTGACGGTTCGATCGGGATATAAGAGCCGTCTCATGGGACGATACGGAATCTCATTCTCACCCATACCAAAACTAGATTTATTCGACATGACTCTCTTTCCAAATGACACGAAGTCCTCACTCGGTGTCCTAAAAGTGTGGCTCGTAATGGAATTGGGTGGTGTAGAAGGTGGAGCTCAAAATTGTGGAACACGAGGGGTATGAGGGCTATCGAGATCGTACTCAAATATAGGATTTTTGTAGATGCGGGTTGGAGTAGATTGAGGATTTTGTTGAGGATTTTGCATGAAAGGACTAGAGAGATGCTATATTTTTTCTTTTTTCTTTTTCTGATTTTTCTGATTTTTTGCGATTTTTTGATTTTTTGATTTTTTTGGCTTTTTAAGAATTTGAGTCAAAATTTGAATTAAATCGACCTAACCTAAAAGTCTATCTAGCCCCCCAGAAACGGTGCCAAAAACTTAACGCGACTTAAAAAGTGTTTCTAGTGCGTGCTTATTTCAACTAAGTGTAAGCCGTTCGCTCAAGTAATAATTCGATAAAAAACGACTATCGAACATAGGGACTAAGACAAAGAATCGTGACTGATATGCCCCAAGTGTCACCTCGGCCCAGAAACTAAAGCCTCGGCCAAGACATTACCGAGGTTGGAAATGCTCTGGGACCGTGACAACATCTCTCAGCCATAGCAAGGTCGGCCCAGGCTGACACCACCACCAACCTCATCATGGGGGGCTTTGCATGTAACATAAGGGTCAGCGACACTTCAGTTCACCTGGGGATGACAACCTTGGCCTGGAGTTGGCCGAGGCTTTAGTTTCTGGGCCGAGGTGACACTTGGGGCATATCAATCACCCCCCATCCCTTAGTTACATGTGAGAGCAGGTGACTGTGGGGTATCTATACCTCCGAGGTTTTTTTTTTCTTATGTGTCAATGTTCATTTGACACTTGTCCATCGCAGGAGCGTGGCTTGCCTGGAAAGCATGTGTTGTCAGCCGCCCTTTGGGGATCCGAAGGTAATGATGGGCCTTGGGAAATGTGCATCTATATTTAAGGGTTTAAACCCCCATTTTCCCTCCTTCTTTCTCATTTCTCTTTCCTGGCACGATTTCGTTTCTGCAGCAGTTTCTCCCTCTAGAAAGCTTTGGTTCGAAGTCCTTGGTGGAGATTCCTCGCGTCCTCTCCATTTTTCCTGGCCATTACATCCTCAGGTATCTTCCTCCATTCCTTTTCCTTCATTTTCCCTACTTTTTCCTTTACTTTTGTGTTTTTCGACGAGTTTTGGAGTTTTTCGGTGAAATCTCCATACTTTCAGGTAAACTGTTCTTGCTAAGTTTGGCAGTTTGATCCTTAGATTACGTTATTCCCTTTACTAGTCCTATTTGTAGTTTAGGAGGTCTCCATAAGTGTAGTGTCTGCCTCTGATGCTCATACCCCTCTACCAACTTCTTGAGGAGTTCCCTTCTCTCAGAGAGAAGACTTTAGAAAAAATTAGGCAAATAGAAAGAGCACAGGAGGAGGCTCGTAGGTCATAAGAATTCCCTCTTAGACCTATCTTTCCACCACCCCTGAAGGTGATATACCCTGATCCATTGGAACCATTTAGCAGAGCAGAGGTCCCTGCCGAAACACTCACCTACTGTATGTCAAGCAGGGCAAGGACGAGAGCCTAAGAGACTACATCGCCAGGTTCAACAAAGAGAAACTTTAGGTTGAAGGCTATGAAGAGAATATAGCCATGACCGCCCTTATAAGAGGGCTTCAGAAAGGAAAGTTATTGTGGAAACTGGCGAAAGACCCTCCCAGGTCCATGGCCGAGCTACTGGCAACTGCGGGGAAAGTCATGAATACCGAAGAGGCAATGGCCGCCAAGTATGAGGATGAGAACCGCGGTAGTAATGGGAAGTCCCAAAGAAAGAAAGATGGAAAGAAGAGGTCAGCTGATGACAAGTTCGCTCACTATACTCCTCTAAATGTGAGCTCTGAGCATATCCTCAACGAGATCAAGAATGATAGGACTCTAAGATGGCCAGAGAAACTGAAGGCCCCACCGCATAAGAGGAATAAAAACTTATGGTGTGAGTTCCACCAGGACCATGGCCACGTTACAGACAGATGCTTCGCCTTGAAGGATGAGATCGAAAAGATGTTAAAGTCCGAAAAGTTGAGGATGTATGTGGACGGTAAGGCTCCTAAAGGCGAAAGAGATGACCCTAAGAAGAGGAGAAACGACAGATGTCGTGACAATGCCCCAGCCAGAAGAGACAATGATTCAGAAGGTGATGATGAAGACGACCCGGACCTTTCTCCGAAAGATGACAACACCCCGGTGAAGAGGGTTGGCATGATCTCCTTTGGTGTTGACACCATATGCGGAGGACTCGGGGGAGGTGGCTCTGAAGTAGCTAACATGAAGGCTCATGTGGCAGAGGCCAAGTCAGTGGCCAAGCTTGAAGTTATAAACCTAACGTCTTTCGATACAGTGCAGAAGAGAAAGAAGGTAGACATGGACACCCTTATAGTTGGGTTCTCCAGAATCGACTTTAAAGGTATCTTAGCCCCCCATGATGACCCTTTGGTAATAACAACAAGGGTGCATGGGTGCGAGGTGAAGAGGATCCTTGTAGACAGGGGGAGCTCAGCTGACGTGATGTTTTGGCCTTGCTTCAAGAGCCTAGGTCTTAGCAAAGCAAGGGTGGTACCTTATCATCACCCCTTGATGGGCTTCAGTGGAGAAAAGGTCCACCCATTGGGCATGCATGAGATGGACGTACGAATGGGTGATGAGTGGCCTACGAGGTTGACAAGGAAGATAAATTTTTTCGTAATGGACGAGAATGACTTCTCGTCCTATAACCTCATCATAGGAAGAGTGGCCCTTAAGGAGTTTGAAGCTATGCCATCGACGGTCCACCAGATGCTAAAATTCCTGACCCCCTATGGGGTAGGGTAAGTGCAAGGTGACCAGACCATAGCACGAGAATATTAGTTCAACTCGGCCGAAGAGAGAGAGGCCCATAAGAGGGCAACCACTACTTATAGCATTGATACACTTGACCCAATAGATGAGACAAAGTTGAAGAAGGGAGAGGCCGTGAAAGAGGTAGAATCCATCGTCCTCAATGAGGACGAGTCGAAAAAAACCATCCAGGTCGGCAAAGCCCTACAGACAGAAATTAAGGAAGAGCTGATAAACTTCCTCAGGAGGAGGCAGAGTGTCTTCGCTTGGAGTCACGCAGACATGCCCGACATCAACCCTGAGGTTATGAGTCACAAGCTCAACGTGACCAAAGATGCCAGGCCTATCAAACAGAGACGAAGAGTTTACTCCTGGGAGAAGTACGACGTCATCCGGGAAGAGGTCAAAAAATTGGAAGAGGCTAAATTTATAAGATAAGTCATATACTCGAAATGGTTATCGAACGCAGTCATCGTGCCCAAAGCCAATGGAAAGTGGAGAATGTGTGTTGATTTCACTGATCTGAATAGGTCTTGCCCAAAAGATGGCTATCCCTTACCTCGAATAGATTAGATGGTGGATGCTACTGCAGGACATGAGCTCATGAGCTTCATGGACGCGTATTCAGGCTAATACTAGATCTTCATGGATGCGGAAGACTCAGAAAAGATGGCCTTTATTACCGACAAAGGGACGTACTGCTACAAAGTGATGCCATTCGGTCTATAAAATACAGGGGAAATGTATCAGTGTCTTGTGAATAAGATGTTTAAAGAGAAAATAGGTAAGACCATGGAGGTGTATGTAGACGATATGCTCACGAAGAGTCTAAAAGATTTCACTCATGTGGCAGACCTCGAAAAGACCTTCGATACTATGGACTTATATAGAATGAAACTCAACCCTACGAAGTGTGTCTTCAGAGTAGGATCCGGGAAGTTCCTTGAATTTATCGTCAATCAGAGAGGAATCGAAGAAAATCCTGAGAAAATCGAGGATTTGCTTGATATAAAGACACCAAAAAGTATCAAGGATGTTCAAAGGCTCACCGAGAGAGTGGATGCACTCAACAGGTTCGTTTCGAGGGCAATGGACAAGTGTCTTCCATTCTTTAAAGTGCTTAGAAAGGCCTTCCAGTGGGACGAAGAGTGCGAAAAATCTTTCAACCAGTTCAAGTCTTACTTAGGGTCTCCCTTATTGTTATCTCGGCCTGTCGTAGGAGAGAAATTATATGTGTATCTGGCAGTCTCCAAATCGGCCATCAGCGCAACCATAGTACGGGAAGACCCTGGGATCCAAAGGCCTGTGTATTTCAACAGTAAGGCCCTTCAAGGGTCTGAACAAAATTACCCTCGTATGGAAAAGTTAGCTTACGCCCTGATACATGCTTCAAGGAAGATGAAGCCTTACTTCCAAGACCACTCCATGGTTGTCCTCACCAACTCCCCACTAAGACAGGTCCTACATAAACCTGAGAAGTCCGAGAGATTGATGACCTGGGCCATTGAGTTGGGGGAGTATCATCTTACCTACCAACCTAGGACAACCATCAAAGGGAAAGCCCTCACAGGATTTATTGCTGAGTTCTCATGGGAAGAGGCCGAGGCAAAGAATGTCCTAGAGGGTGTTAAAAGGACAAACTGTGGTGTCTTCCGAGATCAGGAAGAGATGACACCAAACGTCTTTCGAGATCAGGAAAAGGTCTCATCCAACAAGGTCAGGAGTAGAGTAGCGGAGAACGAGGAGGATAGGTACCTCTTCAAACAAGGAGTCATGTCAGAAGGGGCCTTCTTATCGGGTATAGACGTTTGGAGCCTCTTCGTTGATGGTTCTTCCTACGACAGTGGAAGCGGTGCAGGGCTGATACTTTCAGCTCCAGATGGTGCCAACATCGAATACACTTTGAGGTTCAACTTTAAGGCATCTAACAACGAGTCAGAATATGAAGCCATGATAGCAGGCCTTTCACTGGCAAAGACTCTGGGTGTAAGGCGACTCCTACTCCACAGTGACTCAAGGTTAGTTGTCAATCAAGTATTGGGAGGATGTCCAAGTATCTGAAGAGGGTGAGAACGATGTTAGAATATTTCAAAGAGACAAAATTGAAGAGAGTACCTCGACAAAGTAACATCCACGCAGACGCGTTGGCAAGGTTGGCCTCGGCGACGAAGACAGACGTCAGAAGGACAGTTCCGGTCGAGGTCTTAGGAAAAACGACCATCGAGGAAGAAGAGGTATGCAACCCTTGTCACAATTTGAACATAGGAGACTCATGGATGGACCCCCTCGTCAGATATATCTGAGAGGGAGAGCTACCCGAATCCAAGTTAGAGAGGAGGAAATTGAGATATAGGGCTACCAAGTTCTCGATAGTAGGAGACGTCCTATACAAGAAGGGGTTTCTGTTGTCTCTCCTCAGATGTGTGCATCCCACCGAAGTTCCCCGGGTCTTACAGGAAGTTCATGAGGGTTCTTGCTCCAATCACATAGGAAGAAGCCCCTTGGCCAAGAGAATCATTACACAGGGATACTGGTGGCCAACCTTGGCCAAAGATGTTGCAGCTTACGTAAAGAGGTGTGATAAATGTCAGAGATTCTCCACTATTCCACATCAACCTCATCAACCTATGACGTCAATCACCTCTCCATGGCCATTTGTAGTATGGGGGATTGACTTAGTAGGACCTCTCCCAAGAGCTGCGAACAGTTATCGGTTCCTGATAGTTGCCATTGACTACTTCTCAAAGTGGGTGGAGGCAGAGCCGATGATAACGATCACAGAGCAGAAGACCTTCCAATTTATTTAGAGGAACATCATATGCAGGCACGACCTCCCAAACACTCTCATCTCAGACAATGGGACCCAGTTCAAGAACTCCTCTTTAGAGAAGTATTGCGTAAGAGTTGGGATAAAGCAGTTCTTCTCATCTCCTGGCCGACCTCAGGAAAATGGTCAGACCGAGGTCATGAACAGAACAATCTTCGATGGAATCAAGAAGAGGTTAGAAGAAGCGAAGGGAAGATGGACTGAAGAGGTCTACACTGTGTTATGGGCCTATAGAACCACAACAAGGACACCTACAGGAGAAACCCCGTTCATGCTGGCACATGGCTCGAAAGCCGTCATACCAATAGAGGTGGGACTCCCTACTCACAGGGTTCAGACTTATGAGCCCGGAAAAAATGGGGAAGAAAGGAGTCTAGACCTAGATCTGATTGAAGAGAGAAGAGAAGACGCAGAGATCAGACAAGCAGCTTACCAGCAAAGAGCAGTGAAATTCTACAATCATAGGGTGAAGTCAAGACCCATCACTGTAGGAGACCTAGTGCTGAAGAAGACTTTGCAAAAAATAAACAAGCTCCACCCAAACTGGCATGGTCCCTATAAAGTGACTGAAGAGGTTGTGCCTGGCACCTACAGGCTAGAAAACCTAGAAGGGGAACCTTTCGTTAACCCATGGAATGTTGATCACCTAAAAAAGTATTACATATAATGTTGCAAAGAGTTATGTAAATATACCATCTTATTATGAAGAGGTTATTAATGAAAGATCAGTTTCCATGAAGGTTCTTTCCTCATTGTATTCTAATAACAAAAGTTGAGGATAACATCTTAGGTGATGACCTCAGACCCTAATAACATCACTCAGTGGTGTCAAGGTCTGAGGTCAGACACCATAGGTGGATGACCTCAGACCCTTAACATCATTAATTTGGTGAGATTAATTGTTAGGATAACATCTTAGGTGATGACCTCAGACCCTTATAACATCACTCAGTGGTGACAAGGTCTGAGGTCAGACACCATATATGGATGACCTCAGACCCTTAACATCATTAATTTAGTGAGATTAATTGTGAGGATAACATCTTAGGTGATGACCTCAGACCCTTATAACATCACTCAGTGGTGACAAGGTCTGAGGTCAGACACCATACGTGGATGACCTCAGACCCTTAACATATTTAATTTGGTGATATTAATTGTGAGGATAACATCTTAGGTGGTGACTTCAGACCCTTATAACATCACTCAGTGGTGACAAGGTCTGAGGTCAGACACCATACGTGGATGACCTCAGACCCTTAACATCATTAATTTGGTGAGATTAATTATCAAAGTGACCTCCTAGTTGATGACTTCAGATCTTATAAACACCACTGTGGTGACGAGGTCTGAGGTAAGACTACTAATTTAGTTCAAGCAGACACCATTGCACAAGCTTCAGAGCTAAAACATGACATGATAAATATTCAACAAAGTAAATGAAGTAAAAACCCTCCTCAGAGGTTGTCATTCCAATTATAAAAATTCAAAAACCTTAAAGTTTTACATGCTACTCAGAGGATATATCCAATCAGGGGTTACAAAAAATATTGAAAAGCTTCATAATTAGCCTAAGGGTCAGAGGGAAGAGTGCTGGTGTCCTCAGCCTGATCCTATTAGACGACGTTGGTCACCTCGGTAGTGTCTTCTCTGTGATCAACTCCTTCTATCTCAGTGCCATCTAGTGGTGCAGTCTCTGTGGGTGCCGCGACTTCCTCCTCCACCTCTTGAAGGGCTTGGGCAAGCTTAGGGTTAGTAAAGCTGAGACCAATGAAATCAGAGGCCTTCAGACTTCCAGCCTCTTTCTCCTTGACAGCTGCCCATTTGGTAGTAGCTTTGATACCTCTCTCAAGGTACTCAAAGCCGAAGCTCATAAATTCATCAGAGGCTTTATATTCAGCCAATATCCCCTCAGAGGCGTCATCAAGGGCTGCCTTCACTGCCGAGTTGACCTTCTGCTGCAGAACATCGTCCTTGGCCTTCAGAGCCACATCATGGTCCTTCTTGAGCTTGGAGATCTCCTTCTCCAACCCCTGCACCTTCTTCTCAGACTCTTTTGCCTCAGACTTTAAGCGGTCTATTTCGACGTTCAGTGTGCTCTGTACCTTCTCGGCCTCTTGCCCCTTCTGAATGAGGGGAAACTTCCTCAGAGTCCAGTTAGAGAGATGGTGCATAGCTGCCAAGCCCTGCAGATTATGTGATTATGTATAAGTTGAAAACTAGATCAGAGGTTACACTTGCAAATTATAAAGAAATATGAGGTCATACCTGAATGGACCTGTAGAGGCCGAACTCAACCAGTAGGGGCGTATCCAGTGACTGAAAGAAATATTTATTGGCCTCAATAATGGTAGATCCGAAGGCATCCAGAGCCTGCAGACTGTGGCCTACAAAACTGTCGTTGATCTTTAATTACTCTATACGAGCCACCAACGCGTCTACAGAGGAGATAGGGATGGCAGAATCCCCACCCTTTTTCTTCTGCCTCTAATCCTCAGGGTCATGTTCGGTAGAATCTCTCTTCTTGGTGGCTTGAGGCTTCGAGGTTGAGGGAGCTAAAGGAGGAGCATTAAGACCTGCCTTCTTCACGATCTTTGTTAAACTCGGAGCTGCCATTTCCCAATGCTCGTCTGAGATATCCTTCGGACGCTCTGCAAAAATGAAAGGTCTGAGTTAGAAGATCAGACATGCATAAACTCAGAGGTTTAACTTGGAATAAAAAACGCTTACCAAGCTCGGTAAGAGGACTTACGCCTAGACCAGTCTCAGAGAGGTAGTAGGTGGTCATTAAGTGTTCAAATTTGACGAGCAGACCATGCATCCCCTGATCTTGAAGGTCTTTCACCTTCTGAAGGTTCTGCAGGCTCAGACCAGGGTCGGCCTTCACAGACATTGTGACCTTACCCCATCTTAGGGGCATCCTCGGCTCTAGCAAGGAAGATGGAACACATGGACCAAATTCCCATGGCCCTGAAGCGAAGAAGTATCGAGGCTTCCAGTTGTGGTTGGAAGTCTGAGTTATCTGAAGTATCTTTTTCTCAGGATTTCGAGCTACAAAATGATAGTAGCTCGGATGATTTTTGGCAGAGGAGGGGACATAACAACCAACAAAGACCTGAACTGGAAGGTCTGAGTGGTGGACAGCCCTCCATAAGACTATGGCCCCTATTATGACCCTCCAAACATTAGGGGACAATTGGGAAGGGGCCAAATTGATGTAGGCAAGGATGGACCTAATAATGGGATGAATGGGCAAACGAAACCCTAACTTGAACATATACTCATACAAGAAGATCTCACCATCTCGGCCATGGTAAGCCCTCTCTTCCCTCAAAGGTATCCTAAGCTTTATGGAGGGGCTGATGGAGTACAAATATCTGAAGCAAAGAAGGTCTACCTCAATAACGGTACTCTCAATCTCGGCTACCTCAGAGACGTCGACATCACTCTCGACATCATCATCATTGTCATTGCCTAACTCAATATCGGCCTGAGCAGACGTTGATGGCTTACTTGGGAACCTCTGAGAGAACTCAGCCCCGGTGATGGCTGGGAAGGGAATGGCATCAAGAATGGGTGGAATAGACACATTCGGCTCAATGATCTCAACCTATGAGGAAGAGGATGAGGTGCTTGAATTATTATCAGATGAGGCCCGACTAGAGACCTCGGCTTGATCAGGGGCCTGATCTTGCCCAGTTGTGAAGTCCATGGCCTCCTAGAAGGAATCCACAGACATAGGGTCTGAGGTGGAAGACTCAGACTCAGACATCGGTACTGGTTCGACTGGGACCTCTGCTCGGCTAAATGGTTCTAATGGATCAGGGTATATCACCTTCAGGGGTGGTGGAAAGATGGGTCTAAGAGGGAAATCTTATGACCTACGAGCCTCCTCCTGTGCTCTTTCTATTTGCCTAATTTTTTCTAAAGTCTTCTCTCTGAGAGAAGGGAACTCCTCAAGAAGTTGGTAGAGGGGTCTGAGCATCAGAGGCAGACACTACACTTATGGAGACCTCCTAAACTACAAACAGGATCGGTAAAGGGAATAACGTAATCTAAGGATCAAACTGCCAAACTTAGCAAGAACAGTTTGCCTGGAAGTATGGAGATTTCACCGAAAAACTCCAAAACTCATCGGAAAACACAAAAGTAAGGGAAAAAGCAGGGAAAACGAAGGAAAAGGAATGGAGGAAGATACCTGAGGATGGAATGGTCAGGAAAAATGGAGAGGACGCGAGGAATCTCCGCCAAGGACTTCAACCAAAGCTTTCTAGAGAGAGAAATTACTGCAGAAACGAAATCATGCTAGGAAAGAGAAATGAGGAAGAAGGAGGGAAAAATAGGGGTTTAAACCCTTAAATATGGATGCACGTTACCCAAGGCTCATCATTGCCTTGGGAGACCCAAAGGGCGGCTGATAACACATGCTTTCCAGGCAAGCCACGCTCCTATGATGGATAATTGTCAAATGAACATTGACACATAAGAAAAAAAAACCTTGGAGGTATAGAGACCCCACAGTCATCTGCTCTCACATGTAACTAAGGGCTGGGGGTGATTGATATGCCCCAAGTGTCACCTCGGCCCAAAAACTAAAGCCTCGGCCAAGACATTACCGAGGTGGGAAATGCTCTGGGACCGTGACAACAGCTCTCGACCATAGTAAGGTCGGCCCAGGCCGACACCACCACCAACCTCATCATGGGGGGCACTGCATGTATCATAAGGGTCAGAGACACTTCAGTTCACCTGGGGATGACAACCTCGGCCTGGAGTTGGCCAAGGTCGCAGGAAGCCATACTTCTACCAAGGTCAGCCTCATCAAGAATCAGTCGATGTTCCAAGCACATGCCAGCTCAACCTATGCCCTGGCCGACCCCAATCCCTTGTCTCGGCTTAACTTAAGCCGAGACCTTCATGGTCCATCTCACAACTAGACTTTATCAACCTCGTCTTCTCCCAGGCCGAGGTCATGGCCAAGCACAATGACCGAGCACCTATTGACATTTAGATAAGGACACGTGGATACAAGTCAGTTATGACAAATCATTCCCCACACGCGGGGAGAATATTTCATCATCATTTCCTACATATGACAGTGACATATGTCTTCATCATATTGGCTAGATCAACACACACATGCTCATTGCATGCATGGGGGGTACATTACACCCCCCAGGTACTATATATAGAGGTCATCCTCTACCTTGCAAAGGATCCAAAATTAGCAACCCTAGCTAAAACTCTGTTCAAATACACAGTAAAGAGAGAAAGTTTGAGAGCTTGTATCTATGGCCATTAGAGCCCTCATACAGTGATATTAATTACACACTTGCACAGTGGACGTAGGCCTGATTGGCTGAACCACTTATATTTCTGTGTAAATCCTCTTCTCCTCATCTCCCTCTACTATGTGTGTATATACCCTTATACTGCCATTGTTAACATTGAATTGATCTCACAAACACCTTGAAGGGTGGTGCTATTTCTAGCATCATCAGTGACGATGAATATGAAAGACGTTTAACCCTATAAATGACTAGAAAAATGAAGGGAAATATTATGATTTTGAGATTGTACCTATCAACTAATGCAACTTAAATTAGATTAATAACTAACTACCCATTCAAACATAACTAAATTAAACTTTAACTATATTCGAGAAAATGGAGGTTGGGCACACTCCCCCGAACCTTAGGTGTTTACATAGAACATAAAATCTTCAAAAAGGTAATTCTTCATTCAAAGTGACATCAAATACTCTCTAAGCATTCGACATATGAGGACTAAATGCTGCATAATATTAAATCAAAAATTGTATTTGACGAGGATGAAAAGTTATCAAAAGGCCAATTGCACCCTTAAACATTTCGGTTACCTAGGGAAAATGGAATTGAAAGGCCTACAATCTATATCTTGATAAAGTTCAAACCTTTGAATGAGGGATTACTTTTTATTCACTTTAAATCCATATGTGTTACCTAGGTTGGGTTCATGTACACCAACCCACTAAAAACATAGCTGAACATAGTGTAAATACGACTAAACATGAAATCTACGTTGCATAAAATCATTCTTATGCTAAAAGTGTGATCAAACATGTAAAAGAGACTTTTAATGAAGAAATACATGATTCAAAAAACAAAAAAGACGAGAGAAATTGAAAGAAAAAAGGAAATTGTCCTTGTATTGAAGAAAAACACCCTTCGATTTAATATAAATGATGAACAATTGATGAAGAAGATGAATCCTAGGGTTCTTGCCTTCAAGATCCTCTCAAAACTATGTAAAAAGCAACTCTCTAATGTCTGGTATTATAATAATATATAACCCTCACATTTTGTTAAGTGTTTGAACTATGCACAACCCTAATTTTGAGAAATAAAAATTGCAGATTTCGTCACACCGAACCTGTTCAAAATTTCTTATTTACTGGTGTGAACTGGTTCGCTTCTTATAGTGAGGAGAATAAATTCTAAGTCTTTATCATCGGTTCAGTTTAACCTTCACATATTGTAGAACTGGTTCCACTAAGATTCCATTGGTTCGGTTCTGTCTAGATTTTTTCCTCATTCCTCTTGTGATATCTTCTCTATTTTCATCCTTAATAACTTCACAATCGGGGCTTGGAATTGGATGCCGTTTCTTCCTACATGCTTGTGGACTCAAGTTCCTAGACTTCTATTTAGGGTTCGTGTATTAATTTCGGATGTAGAATTACTATTTTCCCTTAACTTTTCCTATTTTCTTTCTTTCTCGATTTTGAGGTTTCCCCTTTCCTCACTTATATAAAATACCTGCAAAATGTAATAAAAATACTCAAAACTCCATGTACTAGCTAGAAAATGTCAGTAGCAAGGATATGAGATAGATCAACTCAAATTACACTGCATGGGGTAATAAAATCCTCTAAATTACAGGAATAAATCTGAAGAATTTATGCCTAATTAGTTCGCCCGGGACTAAATGTATTGGTATGATTGCTGGTCATTTGTCCCTGCCCATGGCCTGCTTGTCCCTGACTTGTACGCGATCTATCCACACTGTGCCTCACTAGCTGCTGGTACCTCGACGAAAACTGTTGCTGTTATTGAGTGGGGTGTGTAGCTAGAACTTTAGCTTGGTACAAAGTTAACGGTCTGCTGGCTACCTAATAACCATTGAGCGCACTCCCTATTCTCGTGCCCCGGGATTCTAGAACTAAAGCATCTCCTCTCTACGGGGGAATTAGGGTTTTGATCACTGGTACACTGTGCTGAGGAGGAGCCCACCCCTTTCAGAGCCTTGAGCCTTACGAAGAAACCCTGAGCCCCTCTTTGGGACTTCTTATGACCACCCAAGTGAAAAACACTTGGCTCCCTCTTATGCCCCCTGATAGATTTGCTATCCACTAATACCTAGCCTAATAGCCTTGTTTATAGCTGTCGTAATGTTGGGTAGATCCACACCTGATAGAATCTACCAAATTCCCAGGTTAAGACCCTTAACAAAGAGCCTTGTCTTCTTAGCTTCGTTCCTCTGAATTGAGTCCATGTACTTACACATGCTTTTGAATTACTAGATAATCATTCACTGTGCAAAAATTTGTCTTTCTTCTCATCTTTATATGCCTATGGGAAATATCAATCAAGGAAGTCAACCCTGAAGTTATCCCAGTCAATGTTCGCAACGGTGCCGATAAACTAGGAGCTCCACCACCATTGTGCCTACTCCGTCAGCTAAAATGTCTTAATCTTGACTTTGTGCCGTGATGGCACATTTAAAATTTCCATTACCCTCGTGACCTCGTCGATCCATGCCTTGGCTGCATTACGGCCCGATGGCCCATTATAGGTGGGAAAATTCAGCCTCTTGAATTCATTGAGGATCGATGCGGAAGTGGTGCTTTTGTCTATTTCACTACGATTGGCCTGCTATTGAGGGATAGAGTCAGCAAGGTGTCAGATGACTTGCTCCATACGTTGGTGCTCGCTGGAGCTAGAACCACTAGTGACGTCACGACGTGGAGGCATCTACATAAATTGAAGAGTTTAATACATTGACACGTATAAAATGATAGCGAAAACGATTTATTAAGCAGTACTAATCATGAGTGATGGGAGAAGTAGGGAAAACGTATTAAGGAAATATAAATGCTCTATCACACGCGAGGATCCTATTTCTCTGATACCATTTGTAATGCCCTGACCTAGTTTTGGGTCACCGTTGGGTCAACCCGCACCAAGCCAAGGAATTGGAGGGGGGGGGGGGGGGGGGGGGGGGAAGGATTTAACCAATTTATTTAAGAAAAACCTTTGAATTTGACTCATAAGATTGATTCTTTAAATTTTCAGGTTTATTTATAAAAAAAAGGCGACCACTATGAGATTAGTTATTTAGTGGAATTTTTTATGAAAATTAAGTTTATCCAAAATGCAAATTAAACTGAAAATAAGTCACAACATACTGTATCATTACAAATTACGTCCACAACCCAAATAAAGTCCAAATGTCCAAAGTACAAATACCAAAAGTTGAATGTTTGAAAATTAGTACAAAACATTCTAACGGCACAGGTCACCCCTTGGGGCTTTACTCGCATCCTATCTCACATTCCTACTCGCGGTACCTGGGGTAGGGGTGGGGTTTTTTACATAAAGAAAAGTAGGTGTGAATGAATGCTTAGCAAGGGATTAATACTAGGCAATAATTTTTCAACGAATTGCTAAACATATATCGATTGTTTTATTCAAATATGAAAAACGTAGATAGTGTAATTACCCGTAATGAAACTACATGCCATGTGATTGAGTGATAAGCTCATACTCACACTTAATCAATTTTTACCACCCTTTACCGGGTTTAGAGACTAATTATTAACCTTTTACCCTTTAGCCTCAGTTATTACTTTCATTGGGTTGTTTACTTAAATCATATATACAACCGTTGGATTTTATTTTTCTTTATTATTTCTCTTAATCGTCCAAGTACCGTGTGCTTTAACGGGCTCCTCACCGCCGGTGACACCATATGCTCTAACTAGTTGTTTTGGGACTTTCACCCCAGGGCTCCGGGTCCTCTTTAATTTTCTCGGTGTCATACGAGTCTTCATATGTACATGTTTAACATTTATCGAATGTCCACATTATTCCATATTTCTTTTTATCATTTTCATCATCCATGGTTTTGAAGCATCATTAACAATCGTGCAAACACTTATCTTTTATCCGTTTTCACCCAAAATTAGACCAAAACTAAACATGAAAAATAAGCACCATCCGAATCCAAAAGAAATAACAACATAAAGATAATCAAGTAAGATCATGCGATGAATTTTGGACAGGCATACAAACTTTTTTTTTAATTTGTTAAAGTATAAAAAATATTAGTATCAAAAGTACATAAATGTATAAATTACATAACACCATGGAATAACACTAAAATACTTGAATCGTGAAAACAAAATGTAATTGTTTGAATATAATCTATGGGCAAATCAACATAGGCATTCAAAACATAGGCGCACGAAGTCAAAGAGATATTTATAAAGAAAGAACTCAATATCAACCTTAGGTGTAAGAATAATGAACATAAATTAAATTGACTCGACTTATGCAACATGCCACGAATATAAATAATTATTAAATCAATAATGCCAAATTATTTATTTCTTTTCACTAGAGTCGGTTGTGCAAACCCACTGATCTTTTACTTTGTAACACCCTCAAAATATCACATATATGAGAATTCACTCCCAAATTTTGAAGATATCATAATTCTCATATTGGCGAAGCATCAATGAAAAAAATGGTATTGTTGTTTTTGTGTTTCGTTAGTCTTTTAAGATCTTTTTGCAAATGGTGACTTTAAACGGGAAGAGAATTTTGGTCTTTTGTATCCCCTTTCCATTGCGTAACATATAATAATATTTTCTGGGAAATAAAATCCGGGCAATGGTTCTTACAAGCACAAACTGTATCTATTTACATTTAGTTCGTTACTAAGCACAATTGAGATGGGAATGGCGTATTCGACATCTGATAAGGAAGTACAATGTTCAAAATATTTGTGCACGTCTGCAACAAAGGTGATAAAGAGTCTATCGAGAAGAAATTATTAATCAAATATCAATGAAATGTTATTCATATATTATTAAGCACACTAAAGAAATGAAGTCATGTCTCAAAACACCATAAAAAAATCACATAAATGGATGAAATGTAGGGGTGATCTGAATATCTTAATGCACATCCATATATGGTGAAAAATGAAAATATACAAATATTTTTGGAATTTTTCAAAAAATTTCTTAAAAATCGCAAATATTTTTGGAATTTTCAAAATATATCAAAAATAAAAGCATATACATACATTGAAATACAATCTAGTAATAGGGATATATGATATAAACATGATAAACAACTTACACACGGTAAAGCACCCGAACTCAATCAATGAACAAAATAACCAAAGACTTCCTAAGATTCTCGAATATAAGTGCATCTAAAGGTTTTGTGAAATATTGGCTGATTGACGTTCGGTACTCACAAAGCTCAAGGACATGACATTCTCCTCAATGAGATAACAAAAAAAAAAAGATCACGTATCCTAATGTTCTTTATGTGGGAATGTTGGACCACATTAGGGAATATATGAGTGGCATTCAAATTATCACACGGAATAGTAATTATGTCTTAGGAGATCCCATAATCCTTCAACATTTGCATTATCCATACAAGTTGTGTGAAAAAAATCCCGATGTTTATACTTAGCCTCCACCATGGAAAAAGATATGAAGTTTTTCTTCTTGCTCATCTAAGAGAAAAGATCACTTCTTAAGTAAAAATACCCACTCGAGGTTCTCCTACAACCATCAACATTCCTGTCCCAATCGACACCGGAATAGGCGGACACTATAGACACCACATTATAGGACCCCTTAGGTCTTCCCTTTGGTCCTTAGAACTTCCCCATCTCACCGTAAACCCTTGGTCACACTCCGAGTACCGATCTAGAGCCCATCGAGCTCCCCCAGGCCCCGTTTGAGCCCGGTCAACTCTATCGTTAGAACAAAAGCTCTTTGAATCTTTGAAGGGACCTAAATAACCTTTCCAATGGTCTACCCCATGCACAAATAAGCACAATGGTTCGAATGAATGAATCATTTTACTATCGAAGATCGATTCGGAGGCCACCGGGCACTCCCAGGCCTCGATTTGACCCTAATCAACTTCACTTGTCAGAGCGAAAGATCTTTAAATCTTCAAAGGAAACTGAAACCCATTTCCAACGGTCCACGCCGTACATGATACAGCATAACTGTTTGAAAGAATAATTATTTTTCCCCTAAAAATCGATTCGATGGCCACCAGGCGCTCCCGGGCTCTGTTTGACCAAACTCAACTCTTGAACTCGAATGAGACTAAATGAAAATCTAAAGGGAATTGAATCCCTTTCAAACGGTCTGCCCCATGCATGATTCTGACCTACGATACGGACGAACGATCCGTTTTACTCCGAGAGGTCCCAAGGTGCTTTCGAGTCCCAATTGGCCAAGGTCAACTTTTTGAACCGATAAAAACTCTTTGGAATGTAAAAGTACATATCTTAAACTTTCCAACGGTCTGCCCCATGCACGATTTTGAATTACCGCATGTATGAACGATTCATTTGCGTTCGACGATCTCCCATCCAAAGGACCGACGTGCGCTTCCAGGACACATTTGACCCAAAGTCAACTCCCGAACCTGGGAGTATTCCAAAGGACTCTTGAAGGTCTCTGAAATACATTTTAATGGTATTACCCATGGACAATTCGGATCAACAGTTTGTGTTGTACGATCATTTTTCCAGGAAAATTTACACGTGACTGTCAATGGGCAAGTCTTGATCCTTGCCTATCGGCATTGTGTCTGGGGTCACATGCCGATAGGTACCCCCAGGGGTAGGCTAATCGGCACCCTGGCTCTATAAATAGGGGCCATGACCTCACTCCAAAATTAACACAAAACAAATCCATCAGTAATAGTGATCTCAACAACTTTCCCTCGAAATCAATGAAGCCTCTCATGTGAAGTTCCATCCAATCTTACATTCCCATCCTTTTCATACCCAATTTGGAAAATATACTTCTCTCACATCAGCATTCATCAACACTCAAGGGAATTCATCCAAGATCAAAGATCAAGTTTCAAATAAGGTCCAATTCTTTCCCTCTCTCTTTAAAATCCTTGTTTCTACATAATATACATTAGATTCATAATCTAGTTCTTAATGTAGTTCAAACAAATTAATATCTATACTTTTTATTATTATATTGCACCTACTTTATTTTCTACAAAAAATCCCCCAAAAAATAAAAGAGGATTACACCCGTAAATTCCAAACGAAATTATCCATCACACTTTTTTAAAAATCAAAACAACACATTTTCTACACATACACATTTAATAAAATTATGTTCGGATCTATGGGATAAACCCCACCCCTATGCTGCATTCGAACTATGTGGACTTTGATGCCTTTGTAGGCTACATAGGTGTCATGGATTAAAATCCAAGAATCGAGTCCAATTTTCTAAATTTTCTCAATTTCCCAAACTCCCAAATTCCCTAATTTCTTAAAATCTCCCTTTTCCTATATATATATCATGCTTGTTTGCGTTTCATCCAACACATATTATCGCTTCCTAATAATGATTAATATCACGATGAATGCAAAAATTATACTTTCTACATATGTTATTTTGGGGATATTCCTATGGATGACCTTACTCTACCTCGTCCATGGTATGAGTTGAATGATTCCAATCTCCATTATATAAACATGCACACACACTTCACAGGGATATAAGGGAAGATAATGCCACTATCCCATAAGAGACCAAAATGGTGAAATGGGTGCCTAACACCATCCCATTCCGTAACTTAGCCCCCGAACCTTCGAACTATTAGTTTTGTATGCATCAGTTTGTCCTTGATGCCGCTCTCTCGAAGTGGCAACATTTTTTTTCCTGGTTTGTGAAAAATAGGTTGGCGACTCTATCTCTTCACATTTACCCTCACACTGATGACGACCAAAGCAACCTTCCCAAGAGGGGTGCAAGACCGCAACGCAGCCTTCTCGAGGGGAGATGTGTCTCTCTCACTCTATTCCCTCCCTCAGGCGCCGATCGGGATGGCCACAGTGGCGACTCTGCTGGGGATTATTTTCAAGAAGGATATACTCTATTTGCATGGGTGTTTTATTTTTTTGTATATCCCCCTTATTTTTCATGTTCCCCTTATTCCTTGTACATATGTAGCTCATCCTCATGCCACTGTTCACACACTTATAGAAATTTTCCATGTACACTTCACACCATGTGCACATGGGATAACGAATATCCACATGTTACACACACCACGTATAGATCCATGCTTAGGTGTCACTAACACACACCTCCACTTGTATATATCCATGCTCACTTACACTTAGCACACACCCACTCTCACTTATTGCCTCTACTGTTTATACTTGTGCCTCATGCTCGACTGGTCATGATCAATAAAGATACTCTCTCCATAAGATACTAATCAAAGAATCATGCATGGTACACACAAGATCACCAAAGAGCATTTCTATTTACCAAATTTTGTCCCGTAACTGGGGAGTCACTTCATGATGGGCTCTGGTCTGGCAGTTCATAGTTAGCCTAAGCAATATGACTCTCACCTTCCATTGGCCAAGTACCTTCGACGTATATCAAACGGTTCCCCCGCATCATACCACTTGACCGAAGTTATGACGAGAGGTATATCGCATGGAACTTGTTTATGTACATCGAGTATATCAAATTCTCTCTCACACGTACCATTCCCACGAGGTATATAGTGAGGCAATTCATGTACACTCAGGTATATCAAATGGCTTATCCACACATACCGACTGCCCTCAAAAGCAAGACGTATATCGTGTAAATCAAGCCAAAGGGGGGAACACCATCCACTTAACCCAACAATTGCATACCCGCATATAGGTGTCAAGCCCAGTACACACATGTTAGATTGATGGTTTTGATCCGAAACTCTGCCGAAACAAATTTTCACGCAACTTTAAAAATGGGACCATACCCGTGAGCCTGGTAACAAGTGCAACCCTAGTTTCTACATATAGTAAACCCAATTATTCCAGGCTCGGGTCCCGTTCGACATTTCTTTTTGGCATCTAGTAAAACCTAATACAAGTGAGAACATAATAAACATAATAATCATGCTGAGACCCGTCTCTCGTCTTTTCTCTCTCTTTCAAAAAGTGTCCAAAAAGCATTTTTGTCCTCATGTTTTCCAAAAATGTCAAAAAATATTTTCCCCCTTTCTAAAAAAATAGAAAATTCCCCTTCTTTTCTCTTTCGAAAATAAATCCCAATTTTTCTCCTTATCAGGTCGATCGCATACCCTTGGCCTGGCTCCCTGTTGGCTTCGGTCTTTAGTTGAACCACCCCGGAGTTCAATCAGTCCCCTTACTTCTTCTGAGTTCAAGATTCACCCGCCTTCCAAGGAGAACACGGATCAAGTGTAGAATGTACAGTTAGATTTAATGACAATTCTAGCTCAGCTCACTGCCAAAATTGACAACCTTTAAACCAAGGTTCTTGAGATGCAAAGAAATCGGATCCATGTCCCCAAAGAGTCTGAGCTCATTTTCCCACGCGATATGGGTCTGCCTTCACCCAAGCCTATTTGGGTTCCCGAGGAATACCAACACGCTCCTCGTGCTCCTTCTGCTAATGGGCCGCCGCCAGCCCATCTACCTATGCCAAACCTTGCTTAGCAAGGGGCTAACTTACCCGTGACTACTGACCCAAAAGAGGAAGAATTAAACAAGGTCAAGGAAGAACTCAAGATGTTGACTAAGAAGTTCGATCAAATCAAACTCCCTAGGAACTACATGGGCTACACCCACATGTCTCCTTATCCTAAAGCCAAATTACCAGAAAAATTCAAGATTCCCAATATTGAGAAGTTTTGAGGCAGTGGACCCCCGATCGTTCATCTCCATAGCTAACATCGAGCCGCGACTCTCCTAGGGTATTCTGAAGAAATAATGGCCTAGAAGTTTCAACAGACTTTGAAAGATAACGCTCTATGATGGTTCTTATCCCTTGAGGAATCCAGAATTCGTAGTTGGGAAGATGATGCTCGTGAGTTCATGTCACAGTACAAGTACAACAAAGAGCTAGAAGTTACCCTCCATGACTTAGAGTTACTTAAGAAAAAACCTGAGGAATCAACCAACACCTTCACAACAAGGTGGAGAGAAAAAGCAACTACCATGAGCAATCGTCATTTCAAAGAAGAATAAGTCAGTAAGGTAAAGAAGAACTTCTTACCCCATGTCCTAGCAACAATGGGATGATAATATTACCCTCACTTTTGATCCCCTAGAGAAGCAGGAGTGGAGATCAAAGAAAGTCTTGCCAAGACAAAATTTGAATCAAGGAAAACCTCTCGATAGTTTTCTCCTAGAAAGTTTAAAAAACCTGCTAGTACCACGATTTTTACCATCAACAACATTTCTTAGCCTGCCGCTTCAAGGGCACTAAAAATTCATTTAAACCTAGTCCGAAAGGCATATACCGAGCATCACGCTCCTATCTCCAAAGTCTATCAGACCCTCTTAAGCCGAAATCTGATCAAACCCTCGGACCCCCATCCATTACCAAACCCAATTCCAAAAAACTTTAAACCTACTGCCAATTATGACTTTCACCAAACTGTTGGCCATACCACCGACCAATGATTACATATCCCTAAATGTAATCCAATGCCTAATTGATCGAGGTGTCATCTCCCCACCAGCTAATCCCAAACCAAACACTGCCTATAATCCACTCCCGAATCATGCAAATGCCATCTTCCAAGAAGAAGACGCAGAATTTGACCCGTCCACCCAAATCATGACGAGTAAATCACTAGTCATACTCATATACTCTCCTCAACCTCTCCAAACATTCCCATATTTTATCTTACACTCTACCATCTTTGTCGATCAAGCCTTATCCCTCCTCACCAGAGCATGAATCGTTGTCGGCACCCGTTTTGGAGGAAAAGATATGGAAGTGTCAGAAGTGCTGAACTAACTCTTAGAGTTCAGGCTGAAATTACCCTCCCAGATGACCATCGACTATCAGAGATTTAGTGGGTTATTCTTAGAACCTCGAAAATGGACCCTAGAGTCAGACAATTGGGTGGTGCCAATCGACAAAATTAGTCAAGATGACATGGTCAAGATGTTGGCAGATTTACTTCAAGAGACTGGTAATATTTATAGTGTATCTAAGCTACTCGATGCTTTGAAATTACAAGGGGCGTCTAGTCCCTTCAGTTCTTTATTTCCCTATTGAATGGGAGGAATTATACGAAAAGGCCATGGAAGTTGTGGAGTGCATTGACTTTCCGAATAGGGGATAATTTTGAAGATTCAGATGAAGATCAATATTCAGAAAAGACTAGCTTAATAACCAGCATATGCGGGATAATATCGTTTGAGGAGATGATAGGAGAAATCAACAACGTGGATGAACAACCCGATATCGATAAAGAAAGAGGATTTCTATTTTCCCCTTCTTTTGTAAACCACGTGACCAGGTCAGGAAGACATTACCAAATCCTAAATTTACAACCGTTAGCAAGCGATAAAGGAAAGGGTGTCGAAAATCACCTTATGTTAAAAATGACCCTCGAGGAAAGAAAGATCCTCGATCAACTGAAGAAAACCCAAGCCAACATCACTTTACGGGGACTTTTTATATCTTCCCAACTGCACCGAAATGCCCTAATCAAGCTACTCACAAGACCCACAGTTCCTACCTCAACCACGCCAGAAGAAGCAGTGAACCTAGTTGAATCCTTAACCTTTACTCGAATGCTCTCCTTTTCTAAAGAAGAAATCCCTAAGACTGGTCCCAACCACAATCATGCTCTTAATTAGGGATGTAAACGGATATTCAAAAATTCACATCCGACCAATATTCGAATCCGAATTTGTGGATATTTATCCGAAAAATGGAAACGGATACAAATATGGATACTCTATAAAAATATCCGAGAAAATGGATACGGATACGGATAGTAGTATTATCCGACATGGATAAACCGTATCCGACACGGAGTATCCATTTTACCAGATATCTATTTTTCCGAATATCCGTATCTATCTAACAAAGTGTAAAATATTAGTCATATAATATTTTATATATAAACTAAAACTTAAACTAAAAATTGCGCATAAGTATAATTATATAAACTTTAAAAATCAAACATAACCCTAACCTAATAACCAAAAACAAAACACGATCCTCTCCTTATTTCCCCAAAGCCCTTCCTTCTTTCCTTCGATCTCCCCTGCACTGTCCTCCGATCTCCCCCCTACCTGACGCTGTCTCTTCCAGCTCCGAGATAGCTGTCTCTTCACTTTGAGATTGTTGTCTCTTCCAGCTCACTTGGTTCGGTTCAATAACAGGTGTGTAGATGTTTGTTTGAAATGTAAGAGTCACTTGGCGTGTAAACACCTCTTCCAGCTCACTTGGTGTGTAAACCTTTCTTCACAAATGATTTTAAATCAGATTAGTTTTGCTCACAAATGATTTTAGCTGTGTTTGAAATGTAAGAGTCACAAATGATTTTTGATGTATGTTATTCAGTATTTTAGCTCTGTTTGAAATGTAAAAGTCGCAAATGATTTGAAATGTATCTTCGAGACTGAAAAATTAGTTTCAGATGTATGTTATTCAGTGTTGATGAGATGAGATGGTTAACATATTAGTTTCAGATGGGATATTGGTTTACTATACTGGTTTGCCGATACTATTTCAACCGTATATAGACTTTGGGATATTGGTTTGCTATACTTCTATTTCAGATGTCAGTTGGTTTACTTTTAGGGGTTGCCATGCCAACCCTTAAAAGCATCACAAAAAATAGGTTACAAAGTTTGGGTCATGTGTCAACCTGTTTCAAAGCAAAGCAAAAAATAGATTTACATCTTGTTTATTTAGTTATTTATATTAATTATAGGTTTTTCATTTTGATTTCACACATTGGAAACCCCCAATTTGGATAGATTAAAGATATGTTTAGGTACACATTGAATAGTGTCTAATACACTAATTTTTTTCATATCTCAGTACAATTTTATGGTATTCAGTGTTGTTTTTACTAATTACTTTTTGTAATCAACACGATGCAGTTTAATACGTCTACGGAAGTTAATCAAAACAATCCATCCACACATGAATCTACTCCTGTTCCAGTGGAGAGTATTTCGTCGGATCGCGCAAGTGTTTCTAGTGAGAACAAAGCTAGTGAGAACAAAGCTTGTATAGAGATGAAGCAGAATAAAAAACTTACATCTAACGTGAGGTTTGATTTTAATAGAGAAGTCCATCTAGATAATTCTGTTACGGTGACTTGCACCCATTGCAAAAGAAAGTTTGATGCAGGGAGTTCAAAAGGAACCTCACACTTGAGAAACCATTTCAAATCGTGTAAATGTAAGGTTGCGAGTGGAGGAGACATTCGACATAAACTTATTGGCGTAGTTAAGTCATCGAGTGATCCGGTTCCAAAGTTTGGCACTTACAAATTTGACCCAGATGCGGAGAGACTTTTATTTGCTCAAATGGTTGCTAAACATGACTATTCCTTTCTTATGGCAGAGCACGAGTACTTCAGGCATTGGCTTTCTTATTGTTGTCCTACTTAAAAATTTGGGTCAAGAGTTACTGTGAGAAATGATTTAAAAAGAGGTTTTAAATGTGAAAAAGAAAAACTTTATAAGAGCATTGAAAGTCTTTCATCTAGGGTTAGCCTCACTACAGACATATGGACTCCTAAACATCAAGGAACTGGGTATTTGTTTTTAAGTTGCCATTACATAGATAATGAATGGAAATTGCATAAGAAAATAATTTCTTTTTGCTGGATCGAATGTCCACATGATGCTGAAAATGTAGCTGAATGGGTGAAGGCTAGAATCTTAGAGTGGAATATTGATAAAAAAACTTATGACTATTGCGGTTGATAATGCTGGATACAATAAGCCAATGGTAAAGCGTATTAAGTCGTGGTTGAATGGTAAAAAAGTTCTTCTCCAAAATGGTGATATGTTTCATACTTGTTGTACTGCTCATATTATTAATTTGATTATTAGGAATGGGTTAAAAGTGATTTATACTTTTATTAAGAGAATTCATAACAGTGTTAAGCACATTGGTTCATCACTTTAAAGAAATCAAATTTGGAATGTTGCGTTACGACATACTCGTTTGAATTCTAAAAAGAATGTGGAATTAGATTGTCAAACTAGATGGAATTCTACGTCTCTTATGCTAGAGAGTACCATAGAATCGAGAGGATCTTTTGAGCGCTTGGAAGAGTTGGATCGTGATTATGAGTTTCTTCCAAATGAGCATGATTGGGAACAGGGGAAAAAAATTAGTGAACATTTGAAATTTTTTCATGAAATGACAAATTGCCTTTCAGGGACAAAATACCCAACTGCAAACTACAATTTCAATGACGTTTGTAATATTAATTATCAGTTGAATAAGTGGATGAAAAGTAATGTGGATTATATTCATTTGATGGCGTTGAAAATGTGAGAAAAGTTTGACAAGTATTGGGAGGATTGTAGTTTGGTGTTAACATTTGGACTAGTGTTGGACCCTCGGTACAAAATGGAGTTTGTTCACTATGCTTATCGTGAGATTTATGGTTCTTTAGCAGAAAGTTACATTCGCAGAGTTCACACCGCTTTGTTTGACGTATATGCTGAATATAAAAGTTTAAAAAGTGAATCTTCGTGTTCTCCCATCACACTTGGGGATAGATGTGAGCAGCCTACTCGTGAAGTTAACACTATTCCCTAAGAAAGATCTAGATTTACAGGAGGATTTAAAAGGTTTATTATGGAGCACTCTAACGCTTCATCTATAGTTCAGAAGTCTGAATTAGAACACTACTTGGAGGAAGCTTTATTCCCCCTCGACGATGATAATGAGTTTGCATTTGATATTTTGCATTGGTGGAAGACTAATGGGCCAAAATTCCCCACAGTTGCGAAGATGGAATGTGATATCTTAGCTATTCCTGTTACTACCATTGCATCAGAGTCAGCTTTTAGTTTGGGGCACAGAATTGTGGATGATACACGTTCATCTTTAGCTTTCGAGACTGTCGAGACTCTTCTTTGTTTGAAAGATTGGTTGCCTTCTGTTAGAGAGAAACTGGGTACGTCAAAATAAAATTTATATTTGTCATTGCTATTAAACATAAATAAATACTAACCTATTATTTGTTTGCAAAAAATTTAGAAAATCTGAAGGTTGTTGATGATAATGAATAGCTAGGCTCTGAGAAATTCATTTTCAGGTATTATTATTAATTGAATATTTTTGTTAGTATTGTTCTTCTTGTGATAATGAATAGCTAATGCTAACGATCCGTTTATAACTTTTTCTTTCTTCTTGTCCAATACAGCTTTGTGGGACCTTGGAAGTTGAAGATGAT
The DNA here is from genome assembly GCA_949130495.1 of Sambucus nigra. Lineage (NCBI taxonomy): Eukaryota > Viridiplantae > Streptophyta > Magnoliopsida > Dipsacales > Adoxaceae > Sambucus > Sambucus nigra. Next base: position 252,892,142 of record OX422220.1, read on the forward strand.
AATTTTTGTGTAATGGGGGCGAATTTTGGTGGAAGAAACTTTTATGTATAAGAAAAACTTATGTTACATGTATTATTAAACTCATGGATTTCTCTTTTTAGTATAATATCTTGGTGAAGTTTTATTTGGGTGAATTAGTATGTTCAAACAATTAATGTCTTAATTTATCTTTATGCATTACTACTAACTTGCGAGTTGTGATTACCTTAATGCTTAATTCGACAAGGATACAAAGAAAAGGAGATGAGAAAGACACACTTTAGGAACTTAAGGGGTAAAAAATAACAAAGGATACGGATATGGATAGCTGAAATTATTATCCGGGCGGATACGGATACAGATACGGATAGTGTGGAGTCTTGTAGGATACAAATGTGGATACAATGGTATTGTCTAAAATTATTGTCTGGGATTGAAAGTGAGTGACCGTGCTCCAACCTCTACTACTATACGTGCCTACGACAACGCCCGCCGAGAAGTAATGAGATCCATCAAGCTTGCAATAGGGGCTGTCCATATAAATCTTATTGTTGAATTCAAAGTCATCGACATCCCAGCCTGTTTAAATCTATTGCTCGGACGACCATGGCTCCATAGCATCAAATGGGTGTATTCTTCACTTCATCAGAAATTGAAATTCTTTGCCAACGGACAAGTTATTACTATCTTGGGAGATAGTGACAATACCGAGAATGCAAGCACCAGTAATCATGTACTTGAAATACAACACGAGGTGAATGATATGCTTCTGTCAGTATTCCAAGTTGAATCACTTCTACTCCTAGCGAGGGATGATGTCAAAGATAGGGTTTGTCCAGAATATGACCCTCATGGAAATGTCAATATAATCCAGATGTTCAAGAACATGCACTTCATGCCCGAACTGGGTCTAGGGTGAAGACAATAAGGGATAATTGACCTATTGTGTTGAAGGAGGCCTTTCCTCCCTATGGCTCGGGCTATCAGCCGTCAGAAGAAGAACTCAGATTGATTTGTCAGCCTCGACTGAAAAGGAGGTTAAAATGTGCCAAAGCTATCTCGAGAGATTCTCTAAATAGAAGATGCATCATAGAAGATGAAGATTTCCCCTTCTGCGACTTCCTTTAACCTTGGTATGACCATGTAGACAAAAGGATGAAACTAGGAATGGAGATATTCTTTCAAGATAGCTACCCATGGATCGAGAGTTCCCAGCACCGTGTACAACCACTCACTGAAGAGGCCACAACTGATATTGAGGATTCTGACTACAGTGACTCCAAAGACTCTTTTAATTTACAGATACTGGGGTTGACACTCTGCATGATCCACTCTGGGGATACATCATCTAATCCATCCTACCTCATTAAAGATGCTGATGCACCTCTTCTCAACTGGCATACTACACCTGCTCCACCTGCTAATGTCCAACCTAACCCCGATGTTTAACCCATTTCCCCTTTAGTTGTTTCCCCTCAATCCGATGTAATTGAGACCTCCTTTGATGAGGTTCTCAATGTTGTTTTTCCTATTAATGAAATAAATGAATATTTTGAGTACCTTGCTGTGCCTTATATTAATTGTCTTGATTCTAATCTAACTCTTGATGATGATGATTTTGCAAATGAATAATTCTTAACTGATCTAAATAAGGTTAATAACAAACAACATAGCTGCGTTAAAGTTAATGAAGATGAAACTTTTATTATTAATCTCGGTTCTAGTAGCCAAATGCGCGAGATTAGGATAAGGGCCACCCTTAATGAGCATGAGCGGGGGCAAATCGAATAACTATTAAAGGAATCTGTGGATGTCTTTGCATGGTCTTATGATGATATGCCCGACATTGACCCGGAGATAGCACACCATGAGACTTTAACTCTCCCAAAATGTAAACCGATCAAATAAAAACTACGAAATCTCCACACCAAATGTTCACTCAAAGTTAAAGAAGAAGTAGTCAAGCAACTGAATGCGGGCTTCATTCGTGTGATCGAATATCCCACATGGCTAGCTAATATCGTACCCGTGCCGAAATCAGGAAGGAAGTTTCACATGTGTGTCGACTACTGAGACTTGAACAAAGCCTCTTCTAAGGAGGATTACCCACTACCTAACATCGACATCATTATGGAGAATACGACCAATCACTCCCTCAAGTCATTTATTGACGGGTCTATCGAATACAATCAGATCAAGATGCACCCAGATCACCAAGAGAAAATCGCATTCATCACCCCTTGGCGAACCTTTTACTACACTGTAATGCCATTTGGTCTAAAGAACATAAGGGCTACCTACCAGAGGGCTTCCATAACTATTCTGCATGATCTGCTACACAAGGAAGTAGAGATATATGTAGATGACATGATTATAAAGTCCAAGACTAGGGAAGGCCATGTTCCTGCCCTTCGAAAGTTCTTCGAACGACTACGGTAGTACTAGATGCGGCTCAACCCATAAAAATGTGTCTTCAGTGTCACTAAAGGAAAACTCTTGGGATTTATGGCTAGTGAGAAAAGGATAAAAGAATATCCTTCCAAGCTAAAAGCCATACTTGAGATGCCACCACCTCGAACGAAGAAGGAAGTACGGGGTTTCTTGGGAAATTATAATACATCAACCAGTTCATCATCCAACTGACTTCCATCGATCAACCCATCTCCAAACTCCTTCGAAATAATTCAACCAAATTCTGGAACGAAGATGCCAAGAAGCCTTCAACCGAATCAAGCAACACCTAACTTAACCTTCGGTGCTCATGTCTTCGCAGCCTGATCTTCCCTTACTCCTATACCTAACCGTAACCAATACGGTCGCTGGGGCTTTGTTAGCCCAATACCTCAAAAAAACCTGCAAAGTGAGAGCTATCTACTATGCCAGTCGAAAGTTGGCCGATTACGAAGTTAACTATACCGCCTTGGAGAAAGCACGTATCTCTCTTGTCTGGGTTACCCAAACGTTACGACACTACATGCTCGCCTTCCCCATCAAGCTTGTATACTCAATGGATCCCATCAAGTACCTACACAAAAAGCCCACCTTATCCAGCCGAATGGCCCGTTGGTTGATGCTCCCAGCTGAATTTGATATCACTTATGTTATGCAAAAATCCATGAAAGGAAGATCCATCTCTGATTACATTGTTAACTACCCTATGGAAGAGGCCAATGTCTGGATCTCTGAGATCCCTGATGAGAATACCCTTTGTACCTCCCAAGCAGGCCTTCGATGGAAAATGTTATTCGATGGCTCTACAAACAAGAAAGGGTATGGCATTGGGATCCTCCTAGTTAGCCCTGATGACTCTCACACTACCATTCTCATTAATATGGACTTCCTTGTAATACCTCATATTTTCGAAGATTTAAATAATTATATGATTTATTTTAATGGGATTAATTAAATTAAAATATGAGAATTAATTATTAATCCGGATTAAATTTGAATATTTACTAGCATAACGAGAAGTTAGTAATTATTAATATTACTGTGAGAATAAGTAATATGGAATGACGATTTTATATAACTTGTGAGAGATAAATACGACAGTTTGGTGTATTAAGCCGGGGACGCACGTGTGAGTCGTACCAGGACTAATTAAGTGGAATAAAAAGGTAAATTATTTTAAGTAACTCGTATGATCATTTTGAGTGCGCCATTGAGTCCGAAGGGGTCGATATACTCAGAAAACTATACCCGAGTATTCTATTTGGACTCCGGGATATTTTTAGGCCAAGCTGGCACCCGGTAGGGGTAGTTTTGTAATTTGGATTTTTAGAGGAATTAAATGGACGAAAATTGAAGAAATATTATATCAGCTAATTGCGGACAATTAGGGTTAGGTTACACCAAAATCAAGAGAGAGCCACAGTGGGTGAAGGAGAGCAAATTCCAAAGGAGGAGAGGCAATTTACACCACCTTGCACAACCACCACCACCACCACCATCATGTAGATCGGAACGCGAGGAGCGCATCCATACCAACAACACCAACGGATCAGACCTTCAAAATCGAGGAAAATGTTTATTACTTGCTTTTCTTTAGCAATAACCATGTTCATGTTAGTGTAGGGATGAAACACCAACATATTGTTCATAATATTGATGAAAAATGGAGATTGGATATACATGATTTTAATTTGAGATTAAATTAGGTTGAACCCTTCGTGTATGTATATTTGAAATCACATTTTGATGACTTTATGTGATGAACGAATTTGGGAATTATATGTTCTTAAATGAAAATTTGAAGAACTAGGGTTTGTGTAATTAAATTGAGGATTTCGTAATTCATTAACGATTTGTAATGATTTAATGATTCTAGGTTGTTAGAATTCATTTACAAATGTTAGGATTCGATTTGGGACTGATTGATTGGAGTTTGCGATGATATTTTAGAGGTTTAGGGATTGAAAAATGGTGAAAAACGAGGTTGTCAAAGGTTGAAGACGAAACAACCCAGGTTGCGAGATGTCGCTTGAAGTCGTTCGAGCGAGATTGGTTGTTGCGTGAAGTCGTTCAAGCGAGATACATTCTGGTTCGAGAGAGATTTCTAATTTTTAGAGAATTTCCCATTTTTCCCCTATTGGTGTAAACAGTCAGTTTGAGTGAGAAAAATTAGTATTCGATGAACCCAAAATAGTGCAGAATTATTGGGAGTTGTTTAAGTGTAATGATTCAAATATTTGGAATGGTGAATTTACCTTGAAGATTACGAGAGAGAGAGATAATCGTAATTGTAAAATGCGTCGAGAGTATTAAGTGATAAATACTTACGATATTAGTTCTAACGATATGGAACTTATAAGAATAAAAATTAGTGGTTACTTTTGGGACTTCTTATGATTATGTATTAAGGATTTTTGGGTGACATATTATCCTTATATATATTATGTGAGAGGGAATATCGTAATTTAAAATACGTTGATAGTATTTAGTGATGGTAATACTATGTATGGAATATGACATTTGATTGTTTGTATACCGATTGATTTAATGGGTTGTGTGTATACCTATATTTGATATATTATGTGTATGAAATACCTACCATACTTGCTATCATGGGAGGTCGGCTTTTGGAACAGGTCCATCTAATCCTTGTGTGCCAACGAGGGGGATTTAGATCGGTACTTTAAGGACATAGGACTGTGAATGGCTTATTTGAGAGTTAATAAGTCAGCTGACCATGGGAGTGTAGGTATGTACGTGACCCATGGGTATGTGAACTATGTTCGCCTCCAATATGTGTGATTTTTCTTATTATAAAGGTTTCTGAGAGATTCAGAATACGTAGTCCTCATGTACGCGATGTTCTGTGATTTGATAGCTGAGTATGTGTGCACCACAGCTTAGCCTAGGGGTGCCCTATTTGTATAATTGTGCTGAGAAAAATATATGTACGTTTACAACAAACTCTTTGGTGAAGTATGTAAGTAAATTATTGGGACATTTTGAACGGGATTTAATAATGAGAATTATCCTATCGTAACTGTTATACATTAATCTGGTTAATAAAAAGGTGAGATACACGCAGGATATATTAGAATGCCATGAGTAAGCTCTCATATTATAATGAGAGAATAGGAAGGTAGACAGACTAGTTAATTAACGACATAACTAGGTTGGATTAGATGTACGTTAGGCGTGCACATTAGTTGAGAGGTTCGAACCTCATGTGAGAGTTCGAACTAACATGAACTTGATACTTGCTTTATTGTAAATTTTAAATACTTGCTGAAACAAATATTTTTACACATCGGGCTCTGACCCGTTTCTTGCATCTCTTTTCTCTTTTGCTATATGTATGTGTATTAGTACAGGTGCCCAGCCACAGGGATACCGGTTCTAGATACTTGGATGGTTTGTCGAGGTACAACTGTTGTGGAAGTTGCGGGTCATTGAGATTATACGCTTCTCTCATTTTATTCAGTTCCTAGTTCAGATATTTCAGTTCGGTCATGTGTCGCCCATTCTCATTAGCAGAGTTGTACTCAGTTTCCTTTGTAGTTCTTTTCAGTTGGATTGAGTATTTATTATGGTTTGGTTTATGGCTTTGAACTGGAGGATTTTATCCAGTCTTAATTATTCAGTAATTGATTTAGTCAGCATTAAATTCTTATGTATGGTTTATAATTACATGTTCAAAATTTATTAAATTAATTGGTTTCAAGTTTAATTGGAAAATGTTTTGACACTAGCTTAATTAAATGTTAGGTAATTAATTGGATTTAAGTTTTCAACAGTGATGTTAAGAATGAACCAACCGAACATTCTGTTATAAATTTTATAAAGGACTGATCACCCGATATTTAATTGGGCGGGGTGTCACAGGTGGTATCAGAGCATCAGGTTCTAGAGTCCTTTAGGATCTGTACGGCTTACTACGTTTCAGCTTAGCATTCTTTGATATAAAGCCTTATTCTAGGATTGTTGTATTCCACTGCGTATGTGATTTACACTCTCCTGCGATTTATTTTAGTGAATCCAATTCATATGCGAGAGTGATTGGATTTCGTACTCCGAACGATATGGGACGAGCAATGAAGGCCGTTAGCAGGACTGTAGGAGGAGGAAAATAATTGAAAGTTGTGAAGCATTAGGGGAACGTTCTGAAGTCACCAACAGTAATATCTAAGTGTGATGGGCCAATGGAGGGAGGTAATCCAAAGGCAATAATGTAAAGTAGAGTGCAGTAACGCTCAGAATTTTAAATTCAGAAGAAATTTTTCTAGCTCAGAGAAACGGCAAAGAGTAACAATAGAAAATCAAATCGAGATATTGGGTGCAGGTTGACCGTTTAATTTTCTACCAGTTGGTCGGGTAAGGACCGACCATAAAGGATGAGTTAACTTGGTAAGCGAACTTTGTAACCGAAGTAGGTGTCATGAAAGATAAAAGGGGTCCGTAAGTTAAAATGGACTCGTGCGTTGAATGCCCTAGCATGAATGGGAGGTGCGACTAAGGTGACTAGTGTCAATGCCTTCAAAGTATATGTTTACTAGAATATATCAATGCCCCAGAAGAAAGGGAACCAGTCGAGTTGTGATACCTAGGTGAAGGGTAAGGTTGAATTAAATAGTGTTAGTAGAACATCACCAGAAGGTATACCCAGTGGGGGGAAACCTATTTAAATTATATGATTAAATCTTAATGAAATGGTGATGGATTCAGTCAAGACCAGCAGGTCGATCATGTGTTCCATATGCCTTGTAGAGAGAATGGAACAACGAAAATAACAACTGGGAGTTAAAATTGCCAGGTCCGAGATAAGGACATCCCAATAAGGCCACGAGGACCAGTGAAAGGGAATTTACCCTGTATGTAGAGATAAGGGTTACCAGTATTGAATGCGATCACTTGAGAAGTGAAATTGATAGTATTGGGAGTAATAAAACGTGCTTGTAAGGCATACCAGTTGGAGAAGTAAAATGTCCAGTGTAGGAATCAGGTCAAGAGAATTGGGACCAGGAACTAATAACCGGAGAGTAGTGGGTCTAGTCAGGACCAACGTAGTCCTCAATAACTATAGAATACCGTATTTCAGGGTCGACGGGCCCAGGAAATCAAGGGAAGGCCAGTAAGGTCATAATTGAGGCCTAGCGATATGGAGCCAATGTATCGATGTCGGGCGGGTGAGCCGTAAAATAGAATAATTTACCCACCAAAAGGAAGGGAAAATCTAATGAATGGAATCCAAAAGGTATAACGATTGTAGATAATTATGGGTTGCAAAATGTACGTACGGGGACCCTACGATCAGGGTAAACTGATGGATCTTTGTTTCATCCTTGTGAATAAATGATGAGTTCAAGTGATGTGGTGTGTCATAACATATGCGAATAATTAACACTAAGGGTTTGAGTGTGCATCCGATTTAGTGGGTATGCTGATGATAGCAGCCTTATTATGTAGGTTACTACCATTTGGGTAGGGAGACTTTTTGTACCATCTATGGGGAGTAGCAAGTGTGGACACTAAGAGAAATTTGTATGTGGTATTATGTAACGATTCGTGCTCCTTTGAGCTTATGATAGTAGAGCGTATTATTATTATATTGTATGGTTACTGGTTACCGAGGGTTTGAACGGTAGTAAATAAGACTATCGTACTAAAAATTTCAAAATTTAAAAATATGGTTTTAACGAGGCATCACCTAAAAGGCGGTTGAACCTGCATATGTGTTGTATTGTATTGTATTGTAGACTTCGGTGAGTATGTTGTTTTACTATGTTAATCCCGATGAGCAGGGATGTTGTACCGATGTGATTCAGGGTATATTGGATTATTATAGAGAGGAAAGGTACAACCCCTTAATCATATAGCATTAATAACTTGTAGTAGTGAGAGCTCCGCATCGTATGCCATCTTTAGTTACATGAGAGTGGACGAGTATACTTTTTATGTTCGTAGATGGGGATTCAGGGATATAGGTTATGGATTAAGGACTTATAGATCCCGACGACCAGCAGTGTTAGGTAGTAGGGTATCAGGGGGGTTCCTTGTTTGGATTTCGCTTTCCCGAGACATCCCATGCATGAAACTTAGCCAACGTTGGAAGATGGGAGAAGTTTACCTTTAGTACATGGATTTAATATCGTAGTGATTGCAATATTCGTAGTTATAGCTGTGAATTAATGGTTATATTACCAACCAAGGCGGATAGAGCTGTATAATATTAATATGTGATAATGTTACCAATCAACGAGCAGATCGGTGGGACAACCTAAGATATGATTAGGTGGAAAAGGTAGGGTGACTGAGTAGGACCTTACAATATAGTCATGCCAAGTATATGGGCATAATTTGTTATTTATATAAAACTTCTAGTACAGTGGTGCTGCAATGCACAAAACATAGGGTGGGCGCCCTAGATAGTTGAATTATAGTATTTTCCATAATTTCAAATTGTGGCACAATGCGTATTGCGAGAAGTAACTGAATGTAGAAGAGTGTGACTTCAGAACTTAGCTGTTTGATGGGTTAGGGTAGTTAGGACCATTAATTCCCATATTTTTCATGAGGATAGTATAGGAAGAATCCGATAAAGATTAACTCGGGAAGTTGAAACTTACTTGATAGGACATGCAGAGAACATGTTTCATGAGAATCTGAAGCTTAGAGAGAGGGGGAAGCACTTGAGACATGCAGTGATGACACTGCCGCCCGAGCCATAGATATGGATGTGGTTATAAGAAAAGTAAAATGATAATGACATAAAGTTATAGTAGTGATGGCATAAGTAAAGCAATACATTACTGAGATCCAATCGAAAGTGGACCATTAGGAAATAATAGAGTTCCTTCAGCATTAGGAATTCCTTGGTAGTAATGGGAGAGTGAATCCCTGAAACATTACAGAGTTAATTACTTCATAATGGGATCACGACCCTATGTGGGTGAAAGTGGGTTGGGTAATTAAAGTAGCTCATGTTATGCATGACTAAAAAATACAACAAAAATCACCATATACGCGTCGGGGGTGCGACGACCTCTGTCCTAAAACTTACTCAACCTCGTGTGTGGGGTCCTCCAATCATAAATCAAAAGTCTGAACAATTGGAAGTCAACCCAATAGAACAAGTATACATTTGGAGGCACATAATGAATGCGGTGAGTGAAATCGACATGCACCACCACGTCATAACATAAATGGTACACTTGAAGATTCTATCATGCTGAAATTCTGACTGACATATTAAGGCTATATTTTTCTCTAACTCGGGAACGGATAAATTGGGCTTCAAACAGGATGATACTCTAGTTATGTCCTCGATCTCATCCAAGAACTCCAATGACATGTGTGAACGTGGTGGAAAGTGACAATGCGATATGACAAACCATGCGTCACCGGATGAAAACGCTCAAATTATTTTATCAATCTCATCACTAATTGATAAAATCTCACATTTCAGCATACTTTGAAAAGGCTCGGGTGAACATTCATAAAGAATGAATTTATCTATCCTGTCATTCCACTCCCTCTCATCTAGGTCACCAAATGAGTCCAAAAATGATTGAACTTCAAGAGTGAGGTCCCTATCCACAGGGCCGAATTCTTTCTCAAAATCTCCAAGACTTATATCTAAACTTAATTCGGTTGTGTCACTATCACGTGGGGTATTCTCAAGACTCAAATCTTTATTTTTTTTATTTTGGCTTTTTAAGAATTAGAGTCAAATTAAATTTTTTTTCAAATTTTTTATATGTTTTTGGATTTTTGGAAATTTTTGGTCAAAGTTTGAGATTAACTTGATCTAATCCTAAGTCTACCTAAATCCCCGGCAACGGCGCCATTTTGATCGAGTTGGAAACCGAGTGTCCGTGTAATACGCTAGTCGTTGTTATCGGCTTCCAACCACAATACAAAAACATAAACTATAACTACACTCTTGCGGAGTATAGTGGCTCGTCTGGGTATCGAATCCTCCGGGAAATAGGACAACAGAGTTGTGACGACTTTGGACAGATGAAGGAATCCTAACTCTGACTCTAAAGAAAAAGAAAAGATGATTTGGTTTTGGGAATTGGTTACAACTAAATGCAATTTTGGAAATAATTAACTAATGAATGAATGGCATGCAGTTACTCTAAATTACCTAAATTACTGATGATGATTGAACTGAAACTTGAACTATATGATGAAGAAAACAGGACGGGAATACAATCCCCCAACCCTAGTGTATTGCAGATATAAAACCAATCGTAAATTTAATGATTAATTAGACCCAGAATTTAGTACTCCCAAGCATTACGTATATGAGGTTCAAGCCCGCAACATACTTAATCAGAGGACGAGTAAATCAGTATTGCAATAGTTACACTCGAATTGTATTCTGAAGCATCCCGGTTACCCTGAAGCAAATGAGATCCAAAGATCTACAATTGTCATGTTTCTATGCAATACGGTCATAATCAAACCATTAAATTTAGAGGATTAATTTTATGTACATGCAACTACAACATCAGGTTGAGTTCATGTATCCCAACCTTTAAAAACCTAGCCTAACATGGTGAAATTAATGAAAACTACGTTATATACGTTGCATGAACTCATAATTGCTTAGAAAGAGAGATGAAATATGAGAAATAATAATAAAAGTGATGGAAATAAAAGTTACCACAATTGAAGAACAAGAACATGCAAGAAGAAATCAAAGATTGAAGAAAAACTGGAAAAGCTCTTGAATTAAAGGTGCAAAATATGTAGATTCTTCTCCTAGATGTTCCTACTTGTTATGGAGCTTTTACATGAATAAAATCTAAATAAAAAGAGTCCTAGTGACTAAATATATAGGCTAGAGGTCATTTAGAAGAGTCCCCAAAACATAAAACTCTTTTGGCTAAAAGATAAGCACAAATTAAAAAATCCCGTATCTGCCAATTTGTCACATTTAGAAAGCGTGACTAATTTTGTAACGGATCTAGAGTGTGACAAATGAGCGGACCGACTCTTTTTCCTCAACTTCGGTCCGGTTTGGGTCTGATAGCTTTTTTCTTGGATTTTTTCTCAACTTCAAATGGGCATAACTTCTTCACCGTAGCTCGGATTGAGGTGCCATTTTTTCCAGTGTCCTTGTAATTGAAAGGTCGTCAACTTTCCAGTTAGCCCCACCTCCAGAATAAGGCTAAAAATTTACGAAAATGCCCTTCAACTCCCCGATTCTTGGTTTCCTTCACTATTTTGAGTTATCTTTTCCATCTTTCTTGCATGAAATACCTGTAAAATACATAAGAGATACACAAAATACGAAATACATGCCAAAAAGGGTTAGTATCATAAATATGAGACAAATCTAATCTATTTACACCGCATGGGATCATAAAAATACCGAAATTAAGGGGATAAATGTGAAGAATTTATGCCTAATCAAACCCCCTAACTTAGAACTTTGCGCGTCCCGAGCAATGTAAAAGAATGAGAGTATGAGTTAATGACCCTTCAAAAACTTTATTGGGATAGAATACCTTTTTTGTGGGCAAGCGATTGCATTTAGCGTATGCAATAAGCCTTTAAACCCCTAGGTTACCCTAGTAGGACGAGTGGTGTCTCGTGAGGATTTGCAGTGAATATACCCACAAAATTCTTTATTGACTCAAAGAAAAATCAAAATACTTAAAAATTGTACAATTTAAACTACCCAAAAATAGTCACCTTAAAGTCATATTTACAAGTCTCAAGTCATAGTGTGTGTGTGCGGAGCCAAAAATTTAACCGCGAATTTCCACCGATTGACCATTATGTTACTTATCCGAAAATTTGTTTTGATTTCAAATTCTCACATGATGCTCTCTCAAACGAATCACTCGGAATGTGACTATTCTCTCGATGTGCGTGATAAAAAGAGTAAATATAATGGACGCAAAGTCACGCACACAAATTGAAAGACGGAAATTTAAGGTAATCAGATCTCACCATTGGATTACGGATATAAGGAAACGGGAGCATTGCCTCTAATTAGTATCTTTGATCTCTTTTATTATCTTTTTGTGTTTTAGCTCTCCACGCGGTAACCAAATTCACAATTTTGGACTCGGTTAGGACTTTTTCGGGCTAACATTGTATTGGGTAATATGAGAGTGGTACGAAAAAAACTGGAATTGGAACGTTTTCTTATGATGTCCGTTAGTGCGTTTCCGGGCTTTTGCTCATTTGTTTTTTTTCTCTATTTTTTTTCTATCTTTCACTCTTTTCTTTTCTTGCTATTTTTGTTGAGCATGGCTATTTTTTTTCTTGCCCATTTCATGCACTTTCCGGACTTAAATTCTGACTTTTTCCATTTTTTGTAATTCCGGGCTATTTGGGTTTTTCGAGTTGTCAAACGAAAGAAAAAAATTTATTCGGCTCAATTTGGGTTACAAAAGGGATAATTTTTCACTACTTTTTCTGGCCAATATATTTTGGTGACAAACGAAGGCCTACTTCGTTGTCCAAAATACTAACGGCGTTATCATATGCATTTCGATATGAATTAAGTTTAGAGATCTACTTGGCACGTTTTTCAAGGCAATATCACACACATTTTCCATGACCGATCAAAGTGAAAGAATTGAGATCCTCTTCGACTTTATTTGATGCTGAAAAGAACTTTTGAGTTAACAAGTAACTCAGATTGATTTATAAACTCAAACAGATCGATAGGCTCGAAATCTCATTAGGTTTTGTTAATCTCCACACTTATTCGTTAAGTCGTCAATTTTCGCACAATTTCCATCTTTGGTCAATTTCGGCTTTGTGCATTGGGTTTTTATAATTTGAGACTTTAAACCGACTTTTAATGATATTTTTGAAAATTTTGAATTCCAATTTTTATTTATTTTGAAGAAAAATATTTTTGGATTTTTCAAACTTTTATGATTTTTTTTAGATTTTTGGGCATTTTTGAAAATTTGTGAAGTTTTAGAAAAACGCACTTGTGACCCCCCCTAACTTAGACTTTTGTGTTGTCCTCAATCAAAAGGACTAAAATCTAAAGAATAAAAAGAATAAGTGCGAGAAATAAAACAAGCAAATTATCAAAATGCACCAAGACACTATATGACACTCATGCATGACTAAAAAATACAGTAAAAATCACCCCATACGCGTCGGGGGTGCGACGACCTCTGTCCTAAAACTTACTCAACCCCGTGTGTGGGGTCCTCCAATCATAAATCAAAAGTCTGAACAATTGGAAGTCAACCCAATAGAACAAGTATACATATGGAGGCACATAATGAATGCGGTGAGTGAAATCGACATGCACCACCACGTCATAACATAAATGGTCACACTTGAAGATTCTATCATGCTGAAATTCTGACTGACATATTAAGCCTATATTTTTCTCAAACTCGAGAATGGATAAATTGGGCTTCAAACAGGATGATACTCTAGTTATGTCCTCGATCTCATCCAAGAACTCCAACGACATGTGTGAACGTGGTGTAAAGTGACAATGCGATATGACAAACCATGCGTCACCGGATGAAAATGCTCGAATTATTTTATCAATCTCATCACTAATTGATAAAATCTCACATTTCAGCATACTTTGAAAAGGCTCGGGTGAACATTCATAAAGAATGAATTTATCTATCCTGTCATTCCACTCCCTCTCATCCAGGTCACCAAATGAGCCCAAAAATGATTGAACTTCAAGAGTGAGGTCCCTATCCACAGGGCCGAATTCTTTCTCAAAATCTCCAAGACTTATATCTAAACTTAATTCGGTTGTGTCACTATCACGTGGGGTATTCTCAAGACTCAAATCTTTATTTTTTTTTATTTTGGCTTTTTAAGAATTAGAGTCAAATTATTTTTTTTTTCAAATTTTTTATATTTTTTGGATTTTTGGAAATTTTTGGTCAAAGTTTGAGATTAACTTGATCTAATCCTAAGTCTACCTAAATCCCCGGCAACGACGTCATTTTGATCGAGTTGGAAATCGAGCGCCCGTGTAATACTCTAGTCGTTGCTATCGACTTCCAACCACAATACAAAAACCTAAACTATAACTACACTCTTGCGGAGTATAGTGGCTAGTCTGGGTATCGAATTCTCCGGGAAATAGGACAACAGAGTTGTGACGACTTTGGACAGATGAAGGAATCCTAACTCTGACTCTAAAGAAAAAGTAGAGATGATTTGGTTTTGGGAATTGGTTACAACTAAATGCAATTTTGAAAATAATTAACTAATGAACTAATGAATGAATGGCATGCATTTACTCTAAATTACCTAAATTACTGATGATGATTGAACTGAAACTTGAACTATATGATGAAGAAAATAGGACGGGAATACAATCCCCCAACCCTACTGTATTGAAGATATAAAGCCAATCGTAAATTTAAATGATTAATTAGACCCTGAATTTAGTACTCCCAAGCATTACATATATGAGGTTCAAGCCCGCATTATACTTAATCAGAGGACGAGTAAATCGGTATTGCAATAGTTACACTCGAATTGTATTCTGAAGCATCCCGGTTACCCTGAAGCAAACGAGATCCAAAGATCTACAATTGTCATGTTTCTATGCAATACGGTCATAATCAAACCATTAAATTTAGAGGATTAATTTTATGTACACGCAACTACCACATCAGGTTGAGTTCATGTATCCCAACCTTTAAAAACCTAGCCTAACATTGTTAAATTAATGAAAACTACGTTATCTATGTTGCATGAACTCATAATTGCTTAGAAAGAGAGATGAAATATGAGAAATAATAATAAAAGTGCTAGAAATAAAAGTTTCCACGATTCAAGAACAAGAACATGCAAGAAGAAATCAAAGATTGAAGAAAAACTGGAAAAGCTCTTGAATTAAAGGTGCAAAATGTGTAGATTCTTCTCCTAGATGTTCCTACTTGTTATGGAGCTTTTACATGAATAAAATCTGAATAAAAAGAGTCCTAATGACTAAATATATAAGCTAGACGTCATTTAGAAGAGTCCCCAAAACATAAAACTCTTTTGGCTAAAAGATAAGCACAAAATAAAAATCCCGTATCTGCCAATTTGTCACACTTAGATAGCGTGAATAATTTTGTAATGGATCGGGAGCATGACAAATGGGCAGACCGGTTCTTTTCCTCAGCTTTGGTTAGATTTGGGTCTGACAGCTTTTTTCTTGGAATTCTTCTCAACTTCAAATGGGCATAACTTCTTTACCGCATCTCGGATTGAGGTGACTTTTTTTCCAGTGTTCTTATAATTGAAAGCTCTTCAACTTTCCAGTTGTCCCCACCTCCAGACTAAAGCTGCAAAATTACAAAAATACCCTTCAACTCTCCGATTCTTGGTTTCTTTCACTATTTTGAGTTCTCTTTTCCCTCTTTCTTGCATGAAATACCTGTAAAACACATAAGAGATACAGAAAATACGAAATACTTGACAAAAAGGGTTAGTTTCATAAATATGAGACAATCCAAGCTATTTACACCGCGCGGGATCATAAAAATACCGAAATTAAGGGGTTAAATGTGAAGAATTTATGCCTAATCATGAGGTATCAATCCAAATCTAAGGGTGAAACATAGAAGAGAGGCATGCAATTCATTTGTTTATTATTTTCTTTTTTCGATTTTTCACTTTTTCTAGTCTCTATTTTTTTTAGTTTTTCTTAATATTAAAACAATTTTTGTGATGAGGGTGAAATAAGACTAAACTAAATCAAAGATGTAAAGAACTAACTAAAAATGATGAACAAAGTATAAAACTAAAATAAGAGATGAAGTGAGGTAAATAAATTTGAGAACAATCAAGGAGTGGGACTATACCACAAATTCTAGCTATTCTAACTAATTAATTTAATTATTTGAATTCTCCCAATTAATATAAAAAATTACAAATAAACTTTCGTTACAAATATAATTTTAATATTAATCTTTTAGAAGATTACGTTTAACCCCACACAACTCTAGAAAATAGATCTACACTCCTTTTAATTAATCACCCAGAACGATCAATTCATCAAAATTTGTATAAATCATAGAAAATGAAATTTAGAGTTGAAATTCAAGGAATGATACCACACTTAAGAAACCACTATCTCTAGTTCGAATCTAAAATGGGTATTATATCTGAAATTTTGGTTTTCTCTCGAAAATCATTTATCCTTTCGAGGCATACATATAAGGGTGAAGGATCAAAATTAACATTCAAAAGGAATTTTCAAATAATCAAACTAATTAAATCAAAATAACCTTGAAGGGGGTTTTAGCCTAACATGATATGAAATTTGACAAATTAATAATCATAGGCATAAAAATAAGATGAGAGGAGAAAAGAATAATCAAACTCAATCTCTTGATGCTTAATTGAACTTCAATCCTTGAGTTGAAATTTATATCCCCCAATTTGATTCAACCAAAATTACATAAAAAAATACAGTCAAATTGATCCTCACAACAATTTATTTTTCCTCAAAATATAAAAAAATAAAACAAAAATTCTAATCTAACCAAATTTATTTTTCTACTCTACACTCTCTCTTTCTTCTCTCTAAAACCCTATATGGGTTTCTAGATTATTAGATGGGTCTTAAAATAGACTTGAGTCTTCTTATATAGTGCACATGGAGATGGGGGCATAATTGGAAGAATAATGGTGAGGGGTTAAAATGGGGAAATGCACAAATGTGCATGGATTGTGTGAGGTAATGAGGGACATATGAGAAGTGGGGGTATGTTTGTCAAAGGGGAATTAAATGTATTAAACATGTGGGGTTTGACTTTGTTTTTATTTGGTCTTTGTTTATGCAGGTTACGATTTTGGCTCATGGGTCTCAAATGGGTGTATGGTTTGGGTTGAAATGAAGTTGGATTCTCGGGTTGGAGATGGGGGGTTGGCCGGGTTTTGGGTGGGTTAAAGGTGCTGATCGGGTTTGGGGGCCATCCAGGTTTAAGAGTTATGAGAGGGTTTAATGATTGAGTGGAGTTGGGGGTATGGGTGCCGAGTTAGTGTTCAGGAATGGGGGTGAAGGTTCAGGGTGGATCAAGGCTGAGTTGTCACCGGGTTATTGGGTTGGAGGGGGTTACTCCGGTGGTTAGGTCGAGTGGGTATTGCTGGCAACGGGGTTTTGGTCGGAGGTGATATAAGGTGAGCTGGGTCGATGGGTTTTATGGAGTTAAGCGCGAGTCTTACCACCTAGTATGGGATAACCAAGTATAACATAAGGTTCATGACTCATTCAAACCCAAGAGGGTGGATCCTTTAAAGCAAAAGTCGGGTCCACTGGGATAGTATGAGGAATGATGGGATTGTCACTAGGGCGTGCATCATCCTCACACTCGGGGTTATGATCAATAGACATCAGTGGCCCTTCGTCTCTAATTGTGACATTTATTGACTGCATAACATTAGATCTTACTGGGATAAACACCCTATAAGCCTTATTCGATGATGAGCAACCTAAAAATATCCCCTTGTCGCTGTGAGAGTCGAACTTTCCTAAGTGCTCTCTCCCTCTCTCAAAATATAGCAAGGACTTCAAAAGACATGAAAATACAATAGGTTGGATTTCTTCCATGTCCACACAACTCATATGGCACATGTAATGCATGTGAATGAAGATATACCCTATTCACCATATGGCATGCGGTACTCATCTCTTCTACCCAAAAACATCTAGGCATGATTTAACCAAGAAGAATGGATGTATCTACCTCTTGAATCGTTCAGTTCTTCCTCTATACCATCCCATTTTTTGAGGAGTATGAACGGCTGAAAACGCATGTTTGATTCCCACTCCATCACAATAACTATCCACTCTAGATTCTTTAAATTATGTTTCATTGTCACTAAGCATTTGAATAATAGTGACACTATGTTGGTTTTATTGGACATGACACTTGGTTATCAGTAACTCATTTGTATTGAATTTTTTTATAATAAACCCCACGATAAAGTATCATGAAAAGTCATCGACCATCACAAGAATGTATCTCTTACAACCTATGCTCTCCCTTTGAGTAGGACCCATAAGATCAATGTGAATCAACTCCAAAACACGAAAGGTGGTAATAGTATTCAACTTTCGATGGGGATTTTAAATTTTCTTTCTAATTGGAATGGTCCACAAATCGATGAAGATGGTTTCCTAAACGAAGGTAAGCCACGAACTAGGTCTTTATTCTCTAATCTCTCAATGCCTCTGAAGTTTGCATGATATAATCGTTGATTCCAGATGTCCACAGAGATTACAGTGGCATTATTGCACACAAAGTAGGGCTTGGTAATGATCCCATAGTAATTATATTTGGTCCTCACTCCATGTAGTAATATGTGACACCCTGACTATTCTAATAACGGGTGATCAGTCATTTGCTAAAATAAGATAGGAATCTGAGTTTAATTCATTCTTAGCATCACTGTCGAAAACTAATTTAATAAAAATAACTCATTAAGCCCGGTGTCAAATTTTGAAAACTTAATATCTTGCGTTATTAAAGCATTCCACCATTTAAATAACCATTCCAATATTTAAATAAACATTCACCACAAGAACAAGGTGAATACTGATGATTTGAAGTAAATAAAATAATCGAATAATTGTCGGTAACTCCAAATGAAATCATCCAACTAATAAAGGAAAATAACATAGTAAAGTCTGAAAAATAAAGACGGTCTAACTGGGGCAACATGATGGAAATGAAAACTGAAGTAAACATCCTATCTAGATAGCAAGGATAAAAGTGTCTAAGAGAATTTTGCAGGCATCCACATCTACTGTAGCATCGTCTGACTGAAAGGAAACTAAGCCTGAAGTCATTGGGGCTGGGGACCTAAAAGTTTTTTTAAAAAAATATTATTGATATGGGTCAAAGTCCAAAACAATTTTAAAAATATTTGCAAGGATTTAAAATGCAATAATGAATATGTAGAAAAATTATTCATGTTCTGGTGTCAAACTCGCATGAGATTATCCTCGCCCCTTATCAATTATGTGTACCTAACGCATGTATTTTAGTTTCCTAGTTATGTTATCCCGCCTAACTAGTTTAGTCACTTAACTTAGACTTATATAATAAATCTCTAGACTAACTATGCTACACATATTATGCTTTACTTCGTTTCTCACTTAGCTATCAAGTAAGCTATATCATTATAATATTATCGTTAAACAATTCACATAATTGTACACTTGTTATAATTTCAATGTTCACACATTCATCTTATTCACACATATACATATAATACTCTTTTTTACGTATATACATAGCATCCCCGAGCTATCCTCCAAGATGCATTCACTAGTATGATATCAGGCTCCGAGTATAACGCGTACCACTCTTGGGCTGCTGAGTCAAAATCTCACCACCGATCCCTAATCGTAAATCCATAAACTGGAGGCGGTTATAGACATACATCCGTGGGTCATGACCATACCACATTACCCCGTCAGACTCTAAACTCACATATAGTGATCATGCAATAGTCATATGACTTGGGTAAACGACCCAACACCTGATGGTCATGCCAGGGTGGATAGCTCACTACTCCCAGCCCCCAACAATAGAATCTCTAGAGTAGGTATGTTCACATATACCAATCTCTCTCTCTCTTTCTCTCTTTGCACACACATGCGCACACACACACACACACACTATCTCACTCAGTACGTATATATATCACCGGCTAATCGTGCATATACATTTCATAGCACTAGCCCACCAATACTCCCGATTTGTCAAGTATTCACTTACTTATTATAAATTCTTTAATTTCACAAATCTCACCACTATTCTATTCTAATCAAGCCCGTAACCTAACTCTTCCCAAAATCCTAACCCAATTTCATAATCATAACCCCAGTGTTATTTACCTTATTGCACCTGTGATTTCATGCCCGGATATAATCCCCATCTAACCCAAGGTAGTTTTTAATCTCTCCTATATATTCCCAAGAGTCATTTTTCACCTATCCAACTCTATAAAATAATTTGATCCCTTAATAGCCCACTAAAAAATAACCCAACATAAGGGGAGGCAATCAGGCTAGGCGAACCGGTTTGCCTAATTGTCCGAATCGATTCGGTGGGCCAATTGGTTCGCTCCCTACCCAGCAAATCGGTTCGGCTCACCTGGGCATCAAACCAATTTTTGACATATTTCATCATCTTCCCTTCAACCATACAAGTCCCCAGCACCATTCAAACCCAAAACATGACTTTCCTATTAATCCTAAACGTAATCACACATATTTTTCCGTCCAAAACAACTCGAAAACAATTAAATTCATGGGATTATCAATTGTTCATCAAGAATTATTCAATATCTCAACCCTAATTCAAGATTTCACTAACTATCATTTTAACCATCTAAGACCATATCTTTACATCATTAATCATATCAAATTTAACATGTAACTACATTCAAATTCTTTTTCAAAGAATTCATTCACAAAATTATCGTTTTACATGCTAATCTCACCCAAAAGTTTGTGTTCCTACACCAAATTTATACATGAAAGATTGAAAAGAATTGAAAAGTTAGAGCAAGATAAACAATTTCCTTTTTAATCAGAGAGATTCTTAGTTCTTCCCATTTAATTCTTCTTTACATAAGGATCATAATCCTGGAATGAATCCGTTCCTTTCCCGAATTGTTACTATCCACTTTCTCTTGGTTTTTCCTTCTCTTTTCTTTCCTCTTTCCACCCCTAGGTTTCTTGTATGGTGGAATGATTGCTCACTCCATCCACCTTCCCTAAATATAACCCTAAACGTCATTAATCCTGAATTAATTGTGTCCCAATGTGTAAAATTACTCGAGTACCTTTCTACGAATCCCATTTAGCCTAAAAAGTCCCCGAAACCCAAGTACAACCCCCAGGGACCTAATTCTGACTATCTCGTCCCATTCCGGATCATTGGTGCACTTGAAATCACCATCTGAGTTACCTAATATTAATTTTCCATTTCATTCCCAACACGACCCTATCTGCGCGTCCTAAATAAGATACCGTTAAACTCGTCAATTTTTTCTCAATTACAATGTAATGTAATTTAACATAATTTTATTTACTTATTACACAAGTAAATATAATTTCACATAAATATTAATCCTTTTATTCTCTAATTAATATTTATTTAATTCACATTATTTCTTAATATAATTAAATTACGTGCACACGTGTAATTGAAAAAATGCTCAAAAATACGTGGTGTTACGTACTTCCCCCTTAACAGCAAAATTTCATCCTCGAAATTCAGACATACCGGGCATAAAGAGATCCGAATATTTTTCTCGCATATCATCCTCCTATTACCATATTGACTCACTATCATTATGATGCCCCTCCTGAACATGAACTAATGGCACTACCTTCGACCAAAGCTTACGCTCGCTACCGTCTAGAATAGTAATCTATCTCTCCTCATACGAGATGTCTGGATGTAAATGAATCTCCTCTAATGGAATGTGACAATACCCTATCTCACTCCTATGATACTTCTTTAGCGACGACACATGAAATACGTCGTGAATCCTCTGCAAATTCTCGGACAGATCGGGCCTATAAGAAGCTGTCCATATCCTCATAATAATCAAGAAAGGCCCCATATATTATAATGACCCCATTTTCTTATACCAATATATATAGTTGTCTTCTTTCAATTTCGTCACACTTACTATCTAATAATGATATATTATTACATATATGATATTCCGAGTTCTTAATATGACAAAGACCATTTTTAAATTTGAAGAATCAAGGGTAAAATGGGTCAAACTGAGATTTTATGGCACATCATAAGCTAAGTGATAAGTTTTGAGGTAGAAAATGTAATTTTATGAAACATTAGGGACTTGGTTTTAATAAGGAAAGTTTCAGGGACCAAAATGAAAAATAAAAAGGGGCCTTTTAGTAAATAAAATATTTTCAGGGACCAATAAGAAATATTAAAAATATATGGTGTGAAATTACCAAAATGCCCTTCAAGTTCGAAATGACCCTTATACCCTTAATACCTATCCACCTTGTGCTTTCCACCTCGTGCTTTATTTTGAACATATCCACCGTACACGTGTCATCATTAGAGAAGAAGCCAAAACACGTGTCGTCGTTAGAGGAGAAGCTAAAACACGTGTCGCAGTCCGGTGAAATAAGACTGCAAGACGCCTCCGTTACGCGACACGTCAACGCTGACTCCCATTGTAAAGGCTTGGTCAGCATGAACATGTGTCAACCCCGGGATATCCTTGGAAAAATATAAATAGGGCTTTTGGGGGATCATTTGAAACTCACACCAATTCCTTGAGAATTATAGAAAGAAATAGTGAGAGAAAGTGTGAGAAAGTCTAAGAAAAAGTTCTTAGGGATATTCATCTTAAGGTAATCTTAATGTTATAATGCATCTTTATAGTTTTAATTTATTGTTTTATAGATTTACTTAGTAGTTATGCTGGTAAAATACAATAAAGAATTCACTAATAAAAACTTAAAATTTAGAAGAAATCCAAGTTGATTTTATAAACTTGTTTGAAATTATACGCTTTTAAAAAATGATTCTTTTTAAAGAAATTGCTCGTTATTATGGAATCCGATTTAAGTAATTCCAAAGTCAGGCCCGGTGAAGTTCTGTCTAGATGAGATGGTATTTAAGTGGTTCCCCTGTGACCCTCCATCTCTACTGGGAATGAATCCGGAAATGTTCTGTCTAGATGAGATGGTATTTAAGTGGTACCCCTGTGACCCTCCATCTCTACTGGGAACCGACTGATGAGGAAAGACAATGAATTGAATTCTTCAAGTACGATCAATGAGTTTTAAAAGTTGAAAAATGGGGATTCAGTAATCCTTTAAAAGAGGAAGTTATTATTAAAGTATAGTATAAACTGGACCTTAGAACGTGTACTTAAATCTTTATCAGATTAACGTGTGATCGAAGACTCAATACTAGTAAATTTGACCTCCATTTTGGGTGAGTACTCTGACATTCCTTGTGTATTTTGATTATATGATATTATGCAAACAATATATATTTTGTGAACTGCTTTTATTCTCAAAATTCATGTGATACCGATGATTGATTCATTTGTGATATGTTTATATTTGTCCATATAAACATACCGATTAAAATGATTATTGAAAAGGATATTGAATATTGAAAATCTGATTCGGCCTAAGGGACCTCTTTACTGACTGACCTTCCCAGCTGGGTTATAGCTGGTGTGCCCTAAATAAGGCGTTGTGACGAACTAGTTCGATTGACCCTCAACTACCGGGGTATAATACGGTAGAAGAATACGGTATTAGAGTGTACTTGGCCATCAAAATGATATTATTGAAAGAAAAAGATATCACATTTGAATTGTTGCATTCTTCTTATTCTGAGCTATCCAATTGTGATATATATAATTTCATTTCAAAATTATATCTATTTACTGCAAGTTCCTCTCCATATATGTATATGTCTTCTCTTTTGACTTGAATTGGTATCTATTTTCTGAAAACCCTGGAATGTTTGGAGATTGAACCTCATTCGGCTTTTAGCTGATGTTGTATAAATAACCATTTTTCAGGATATATTTAGACTCACGGACGGAATGAAAATGGACTATATTGAAGATTTAGCTTTTAGAGCTCTTTTTGTAAAATGTTTATTTAGAGCATGTGTGGCTCTCTTGTAATAAGGTTTAAATTTTCTCTTAAGTTGTAACCCGTTGTTACTTTTAATATATATATGAAGTTTCCTTTAGAAAGCTCTGATGACGTAATTCCTTTACATTCGGTATTTTACGATTCATAACCATGTGATAATATATCTGTTGCATTTATTTAAGGAAATAATTAAATCGGAATATTTGTTGCCTTGGTGGCATGTCAAGACACTCGTTCCCTAATACTATTTTGGGTCGGGGTCGTGACAGAGGTGGTATCAGAGCATAGGTTATGAACCCGTAGACTACTGAACATAAGTTTCTAACGTTATCGACTTTAAGTCTCCATACATAGGTTATAGGATTAAATATCCGACTTATGTGATAACCCTCCATATTTTTTATAGTCTATATATAATTATTTATCTATCATTGTACTTCTAAAATGCAATCTTGGGCTAGTATAATACATCTTACGTTTGGCCATGACTGTAGAAAATGACCAAGGCAAGATCAACTCCAGGGACTAGTGGTTCGAGTATGGAAGGGCTGGAAGGTGCATACAAAGCAATTGAAAGTATAGCAAGAATTGTGGAGCATCAGGTGAATAATGGAGCACCAAGGAGTCTTGAACTAAGTAGTTGTACTATTGAACAGTTCAAGAAGTTGAATCCTCCATCTTTTAAAGGGACTCCTAACCCCACTGAAGCGGAAAATTGGGTGATGCAAGTGGAAAAGGTGTTCGATGTTCTTAAGTGTACAGATGAACAACGGGTTTTATTTGGAACATTCATGTTAGAAGGTGAAGATGAACATTGGTGGAGAATGACTAAGAGACTGCATGGGGAAAGGAATAATCCCATAGGTTGGAATGACTTCTTACTGATCTTTTACGAGAAATACTTTCCCGAAACGGTGCAAGACCAAAAAGCAGCTGACTTCATGGGTCTGGTTCAAGGAAATATGACGGTTAGTCAATATGAGGCAATGTTTACTGAGTTATCCCGTTTTGCACCTCATGTTGTGATAACCGATGTTTTAACAGCCAAGAAGTTTGAACGTGGATTAAGGTTGAATATTCGTAACCGAATTTCCATCCTAAAGTTGACATCATATAAAGACGTGGTGGCTAGGGAAACAATAGCTGAGAAGGATAGTGAAGAATATAATCAGGTTAGAGAGGGGAAGAGGAAGTTTGGAGAACAAAGAGGAAGGAACCCCAATAACAAACCCTTTAGGACTATACCTAATATAGGGCAACCTTTAGTAAACAAACCCTCTAATGTTGATAAATGCCAACGTTGTGGTAATATTCATAGAGGGCGACCGTGTTACCTGGAGATGGGGAGTTGCTTTGGGTGTGGCCAAAAGGGACATAAAATACGAGATTGTCCTAACAAAGGGAAGACGGCAACAAAGACTTCTAATGACAAGAAGGATCAGGGAAGACAAGGTAGAGTCTTTAATCTTTCCGATGCAAAGGCTTCTAATGCAGTAGTGTCAGGTACACTTTCTATATGTGCACAACCTTTTCAAGTTTTAATTGATCCTGGTTCTACCCATTCATTTGTGTCTGTGCGTTTTGTTAATCGCTTTCCTAATATTCCTGAATCCTTGAATCATATAATACATGTTTCTACTCCTTCGGGTGAGTTATTGACGGGAACATTAGTATATAAGTCTTGCCCTATAAATATCAGTAGTCATAAACTATTCGCTGATTTGATAGTTTTAGACATAAGAGATTTTGAAGTCATTTTGGGGATGGATTGTTTTGAGAAGAGAGTTATTTTCCAAATTCCTAACCAACCAGAATTCAGTTTTAAAGGAACTAGCATCTTATCTCCCATGAGTATTATCTCTGCAATGCAAGCTTGTAATTTTCTTAAGAAGGGATGTCAAGGATTTCTTGCCAGTGTTATTGATTTGCAAACAAAAGAGACTAGTTTAGAAGATATTCCTATAGCTAGGCTTTTTCCAGATGTTTTTCCAGAAGATTTGCCCAGTCTACCTCCTAGTAGGGAAGTAGAATTTACCATTGACCTTGTTCCTGGAACCACACCAATCTCGAAACCACCTTATCGCATGGCACCTTTAGAGTTAAGGGAATTAAAAGTTCAATTACAAGATCTATTAGACAAGGGTTTTATTAGACCTAGTGTATCCCCTTGAGGTGCTCCAGTGTTATTTGTTAAAAAGAAGGATGGAACGATGAGGTTATGTATAGATTATCATGAACTAAATAAGGTGAGCATTAAGAATAAATACCCCTTACCTCGTATAGATGATTTGTTTGACCAACTTCAAGGTGCACAAGTATTTTCGAAGATTGACCTTAGGTCAGGCTATCACCAATTGAAGATTAAGGAAGAGGATATTTCGAAATCATCTTTTCGTACTAGATATGGTCACTATGAATTTCTTGTGATGCCATTTGGATTAACTAATGCACCAGCCGCTTTTATGGATATGATGAATAGAGTGTTTAGGAAATATCTGGATCAGTGTGTGGTTGTTTTCATTGATGACATCCTTATTTATTCCAAAGGTATTGAAGAACACGATAGGCATTTGGAGATAGTATTACAAATCCTTAGGAAAGAGAAATTATATGCAAAATTAAAGAAGTGTGAATTTTGGTTGCCTAGTGTTTCTTTTGTAGGACATGTCATATCCAAGGAGGGAGTGTCGATTGATCCTCAAAAGATCGAGGCTATACTAGATTGGCCAAGACCAACTAATGTGACGAAGATTCGTAGTTTCCTAGGGTTAGCAGGTTATTATCGAAGATTTGTTGAAGGATTTTCTAGTATTGCCAAACCTCTCTCTAGGTTAACACAAAAGACGATGAAATATGAATGGTCTGAGGAGGTTGAGAATAGTTTTCGAGAACTTAAGAATCGATTAGTAACTGCCCCAATTTTGACTATTCCTTCTGGTACAGGAGGATTTGTGATTTATAGTGATGCTTCTAAAAATGGTTTGGGATGTGTGCTAATGCAAAATGGAAAAGTATTAGCTTATGCCTCGAGACAGTTAAAACCCCATGAGCAAAATTATCCAACCCATGACTTAGAATTAGCAGTGGTAATTTTTGCTCTTAAGATTTGGAGACATTATTTGTATGGTGAGACTTGTGAAATTTATACCGATCATAAGAGTTTGAAATATATCTTTACTCAGAAGGAATTGAACATGAGACAAAGGAGGTGGTTAGAATTGATGAAGGATTATGATGTAAATATTCACTATCACCCGGGGAAAGCTAATGTAGTTGCCGACGCTTTGAGTAGAAAGTCTACACCAAATTTAGCATGTCTTATTACCAGCCAGGAAGCTCTATTGGAAGATTTGAGAAGTATGGAAATAGATGTACGTATTTATGGTGAAGGAGGAATAATCGCAAACTTACAAATACAACCCACGTTGATGGAAAGAATTAAAGTTGCACAAGTAAATGACCCACAACTGAGGAAGATTAAAGAAGAGGTTATTGAAGGGAAGAGAATTGAATTTGCAATACGAGATGATATATTAAGGTTTGGAAATAGAGTCTGTATACCTGGTGATGCCCAACTAAAGAGGCAGATTTTGGAGGAAGGTCATTACTCGAGATTCACAGTTCATCCCGGAAATACCAAGATGTACAGAGATCTCCGAGAAGTGTTTTGGTGGAATAATATGAAAAGGGAGATAGCAGAGTTTGTATCTCAGTGTTTGATCTGTCAACAAGTAAAAGCTAAACATCAGAAACCATCAGGACTATTACAACCTTTACCAATCCCTGAGTGGAAGTGGGAACATATTACCATGGATTTTGTGACAGGGCTACCAAGGAGTTCCAATGGTAATGATTCCATTTGGGTAATTATTGATAGGTTAACTAAATCTGCTCATTTTCTTGCCATTAAGATTACCCATTCCTTAGAAAAGCTAGCTAAATTGTATATACGGGAAATTATTAAGCTTCATGGAACCCCAGTTTCAATTGTTTCTGATCGTGACCCTAGATTCATGTCTCGCTTTTGGAAAATCCTATAAGTAGCCATGGAAACAAAATTGAATTTCAGCACCGCTTTTCATCCTCAAACAGACGAACAATCAGAGATAACCATCCAAACCTTAGAGGATATGCTTATGGCATGTGTACTTGATTTAAATGGGAATTGGGACGATCATTTACCGTTAGTGGAATTTGCATATAATAATAGCTATCAAGCAAGTATTCAAATGGGTCCGTATGAGGCACTCTATGGTAGAAGATGTCGTTCTCCTGCATGTTGGGTAGAAGTTGGAGAAAGAAAATTATTGGGACCAGAATTGATTCAGGTCATAACAGAGAAAGTGAAATTGATACAAGACCGACTTCAAATCGCTCAAAGCCGTCAAAAGAGTTATGCTGACAATCGGCATCGACCGTTAGAATTCCAAAGAGGAGACTATGTTTTCTTACGAGTATCACCGACAAAGGGAGTAATCCGATTTGGGAAGAAAGGAAAGTTGAGTCCAAGATACATAGGACCTTTTGAAATCCTTGAAAGGATAGGTGTTGTTGCGTATCGAATAGCCTTACCCTCTGAACTCTCTAGTGTGCATAATGTGTTTCATGTTTCAATGATGAAGAAATACATCCCTGATCCAGCACATATCTTAAGTCACAAGCCTCTTCAAGTTAGAGAAGATTTGACATACATTGAGCATCCAGTGGAAATCTTAGACCATAAAGATCAAATATTACGAACCAAGGTTATTCCACTAGTCAAAATATTATGGCAGAATCATTCTATTGAAGAAGCAACATGGGAGCGGGAAGATGAAATAAAAGAGCGATATCCACACCTTTTTGGAAATTAATGTAAGTAAAGTTTGGGGACCAAACTTTTTATAAGGAGGGTAGGATGTAATGACCCCATTTTCTTATACCAATATATATAGTTGTCTTCTTTCAATTTCGTCACACGTACTATCTAATAATGATATATTATTACATATATGATATTCCGAGTTCTTAATATGACAAAGCCCATTTTTAAATTTGAAAAATCAACGGTAAAATGGGTCAAACTGAGATTTTATGGCACATCCTAAGCTAAGTGATAAGTTTTGGGGTAGAAAATATAATTTTATGAAAAATTAGGGACTTGGTTTTAATAAAGAAAGTTTCAGGGACCAAAATGAAAAATAAAAAGGGGCCTTTTCGAAAATAAAATATTTTTAGGGACCTATAAGAAATATTGAAAATATATGGTGTGAAATTACGAAAATGCCCTTCAGGTTCGAAATGACCCTTATACCCTTAATACCTATCCACCTTGTGCTTTCCACCTCGTGCTTTCTTTTGAACATATCCATCGTACACGTGTCGTCATTAGAGGAGAAGCCAAAACACGTGTCGTCGTTAGAGGAGAAGCTAAAACACGTGTCACAGTCCGGTGAAATAAGACTGCAAGACGCCTCCGTTACGCGACACATCAACGCTGACTCCCATTGTAAAGGCTTGGTCAGCATGGACATGTGTCAACCCCGGGATATCCTTGGAAAACTATAAATAGGGCCTTTGGGGGATCATTTGAAACTCACACCAATTCCTTGAGAATTATAGAAAGAAATAGTGAGAGAAAGTGTGAGAAAGTCTAAGAAAAAGTTCTTAGGGATATTCATCTTAAGGTAATCTTAATGTTATAATGAATCTTTATAGTTTTAATTTATTGTTTTATAGCTTTACTTAGTAGTTATGCTGGTAAAATACAATAAAGAATTCACTAATCAAAACTTAAAATTTAGAACAAATCCAAGTTGATTTTATAAACTTGTTTGAAATTATACGCTTTTAAAAAATGATTCTTTTTAAAGAAATTGCTCGTTATTATGGAATCCGATTTAAGTAATTCCAAAGTCAGGCCCGGTGAAGTTCTGTCTAGATGAGATGGTATTTAAGTGGTGCCCCTGTGACCCTCCATCTCTACTGGGAATGAATCCAGAAATGTTCTGTCTAGATGAGATGGTATTTAAGTGGTGCCCATGTGACCCTCCATCTCTACTGGGAACCGACTGATGAGGAAAGACAATGAATTGAATTCTTCAATTACGATCAATGAGTTTTAAAAGTTGAAAAATGGGGATTCAGTAATCCTTTAAAAGAGGAAGTTATTATTAAAGTATAGTATAAACTGGACCTTAGAACGTGTACTTAAATCTTTATCAGATTAACGTGTGATCGAAGACTCAATACTAGTAAATTTGACCTCCATTTTGGGTGAGTACTCTGACATTCCTTGTGTATTTTGATTATATGATATTATGCAAACAATATATATTTTGTGAACTGCTTTTATTCTCAAAATTCATGTGATACCGATGATTGATTCATTTGTGATATGTTTATATTTGTCCATATAAACATACCGATTAAAATGATTATTGAAAAGGATATTGAATATTGAAAATCTGATTCGGCCTAAGGGACCTCTTTACTGACTGACCTTCCCAGCTGGGTTATCGCTGGTGTGCCCTAAATAAGGCGTTGTGACGAACTAGTTCGATTGACCCTCAACTACCGGGGTATAATACGGTAGAAGAATACGGTATTAGAGTGTACTTGGCCATCAAAATGATATTATTGAAAGAAAAAGATATCACATTTGAATTGTTGCATTCTTCTTATTCTGAGCTATCCAATTGTGATATATATAATTTCATTTCAAAATTATATCTATTTACTGCAAGTTCCTCTCCATATATGTATATGACTTCTCTTTTGACTTGAATAGGTATCTATTTTTTGAAAACCCTGGAATGTTTGGAGATTCAACCTCATTCGGCTTTTAGCTGATGTTGTATAAATAACCATTTTTCAGGAAATGTTTAGACTCACGGACGGAATGAAAATGGACTATATTGAAGATTTAGCTTTTAGAGCTCTTTTTGTAAAATGTTTATTTAGAGCATGTGTGGCTCTCTTGTAATAAGGTTTAAATTTTCTCTTAAGTTGTAACCCGTTGTTACTTTTAATATATATATGAAGTTTCCTTTAGAAAGCTCTGATGACGTAATTCCTTTACTTTCGGTATTTTACGATTCATAACAATGTGATAATATATCCGTTGCATTTATTTAAGGAAACAATTAAATCGGAATATTTGTTGCCTTGGTGGCATGTCAAGACACTCGTTCCTTAATACTATTTTGGGTCGGGGTCGTGACACATATCTTGGTGCCAGCTTGCCGTATTTTCAAAATCGTATAACTCCCTTCATAAGTGACACCCGCAATAATACCTGGTCACCCACCTTAAGCTCTATGTGTATCATATTTGCATCTGTATAACTCTTTTACCTGTCTTGAGCTATTCATATACGACGTCAAATTAGCTCGATATTGGAAGAAGTGTCCTGTATCCTCTCTGGTCCAAGAAGCTTGTTTTCCCTCACCTCTAACTAGCTAACAACACCATAAGTGACGTCGGATTTATCCATCAGGTGTACTCACTTTTAAGAGCTGGAATCTACTAGTTCTTCTTATTTGACCCCCTTATTGGCGCGTAAGAACAGGCCTGCAAAAGATTAGAATAACACTTAGAGCGCTTAAGACTAGATCAAAAGACTGGAAACTGAACTAAAACTTCCAAGTTAACTCTCAATCGATGAAATAAAAGTTATAATTATAATAAGAATTACAGCTTGCCAGTACCCTACAAGCTTGTAGAATGTCCTAAAAGTGGGCAAACAACAAGGTCGACCATATAATACCTTAAAAGGCATCATGCCTATTGTGAACTAGTATGATTTATTATAAGAAAACTCTACTTGTGGAAGGTATTGATCCCAACCTCCTCTGAAATAAAGTATGCACATCATCATCATATCCTTCACCATCTGACTAACCCACTCAGTCTTCCCGTCTGTCTGCGGATGACGAGTCGTACTCAATCACAACTCAGTCACCATAGCCTCTTAAAAACTCTATTAAAAATGAAAAATAAAGATCTTGCCCCGATCGGACAGAATATTAATCGTCACCCCAACCTCGTTATCTTGGCAATAAAAAGATGGGCGTACAATCTCGTCGTATAATCTGTCTGAAGTGGCAAAAAGTGATCCATCTTGGCCAGGAGATCCATAATGACCCATATGAAATCATGATCCCTCTACAATGTTGGTAGCCCCGTAATGAAGTCCATCAATATGCTCTCCCATTTAAAAACTAGAATCTCTAATGGCTGCCAAATCCCAACTAGGTCTCAGATGGTCTACTTTCACTAACTGACAAATGGTACATGCACCATTTGTCATAACTTGAAGTGCGCACTTCAAAACAAACTCAACAATGTCCCGTTTCATCTCAGCCCACCAATACTATTGTCTCCTATCTTGGTACATCTTATCCCCACCAAGATGTATAAAAAATCATGACCCATGAGACTCTATCATCAATGCATTTCATAGGTCCCCATCCTCTGGGACAATAAGTCTCTATTAAAGAGTAAGCCTCCTTCTGAATTTATCGAGTGAGACTTCGCTCCCTATGCTAGTAACTGACACACCTTGTCCTGAAAAAATTGATCCCGTACCTACATCTTCATAACCCTCATGACGATCTCAGGTGTGATAGTCAGAACTGTCATGCAAACTCGGGATACTTTGTCATCCTACCAAACTTCACTCCACTTCTCTCTTCAAACCGTTGCTAACTCCCTCGTAGACCATCGGCTCAATGTGTCTGTCACCACGTTAGCCTTACCCAGGTGATACTGGATGTCAAACTGATAGTCTTTCATGAACTTGAGCCTCCCACGCTACCTTATATTAAGATCTTTTCATGTGAACAGATGTTACAGCGACTTGTGATCCATGACTAAATTGAATTTCTCCCTTATGAGGTAGTGCCTCTATATCCTTAAGGAAAAAATTACCTTTGCATGCTCCAGATCGTGTGTGGAGTAATTCCTCTAGTGGGGCTTAAGCTTTCGGTAAGCATAAATTATAGCCCAACCCTCCTATTGCACTACACCCCAAGTCCCTGTAAGGACTCATATGTACAAATAAATTACTCCACGCCTTCCCTAGGCAATGCGACCACTGGTGCCGAAGTCAATTTGTCCCTTAGCTAATCAAAGGCTAACTGACATTAATCATCCCAAACAAATGGCACCCCCTTGAAAATCATATTCATCAACGGACCTGCAATCTATGAAAACTGTTTAATATAGCGGTGATAGTAACCGGACAATCCCAAAAGCTACAAATATCCGTCGATGTTGTATTATGGCCTCACTCCCTCACCGTTTCTACCTTACTCAGAATCGATTCCTTTCCCGAATTATTTCTCTCCACTTTCTCTTGTTGTTTCCTTCTTTTTCTTTCCTCTCTCAACCCCTAGGTTTCTTAGATGTTAGAATGGATTCTCACTCCATCCATCTTCCCTAAATATAACCCTAAACATCATTAATCCTTAAATTAAGTCTGGACCAATGTGTAAAATTACTTGAATACCCTTTTACGAGTCCCGTTTAGCCTAAAAAGTCTCTGGAATTCAATTACAACCCTTGGGTATCTAATTCTGACTATCTCGACCCATTCTTAATCATTAGTGCACTTGAAATCACCATCTGAGTTACCTAATATTAATTTTTCATCTCATTCCCAACACAATCATATCCGCATGTCCTGAATGAGATACCGTTAAACTCGTCAATTTTTCACACTTACGATGTAATGTAATTTAGCATATTCTCATTTACTTATCGCACAAGTAAATGTAATTTCACATAAATATTAATATTTTATTCTCTAATTAATATTTATTTAATTCACTTTATATCTCAATTTAATTAAATTACGTGAACACGTGTAATTTTAGAATATGCTCAAATATACGAGGTGATCATATACATTACATCCAAAGTGATCAAAATTTACCCCAAAATTTGTGTTGCACAATTGGCTTATGCTAATTACGTTCGCGTTTAACCCTTTTACGTACAAGACATTGTCGAGTTTAGAAAATTCGAGTATCTTATCACAACCACGTCCTAAAATACTATACCTACTCTCATATCCAAAGGTTACTTTGTCTTTATTGTGATCCACAAGGTTGGTAAAAACTGATATGGCATTGGTCATCTGCCTAGATCACCCATTATAAAAACACCATTGGTAACTATTTTGATCCTTGAAAGAAACATGAACAACAAGGCTTTGTCATCTTGCTTAGGTACCCAGGTGGTGGTAACCTTTTATTTGACCTTGTCGTTGTTTGCTCTAGTTTTAGCATTAGAAGCGTTCTCAAAAGGCATAGACATCCTTTAAAATTCTTCCATTAAGATTTGCGAAGGTGAAGCTAAGAACTCGACTTTCTCTCTAAGACTAGAAAAGTCGCTATAGCGGTGCGTGGGAGTATGTGTACGTGTAGTTGTATGTAACTTATAGCAAAATTCGCTAAGGTGACCTCTTCTTTTATAATAGGTGCAAACATAGACTTGTTTGGGTTTACCTTAGTTTGCTCGTTTAGGTTGAACATTCTTTGGTGGGTTAGGTCGAGGATCATAAAGATCCACCATAAATTTAGGAACCGATTTCGATGCGATGTCAGAAGTACATGCACCGTCGTAAACTATTCCTTGCCTCTCCCTAAAACCTAAAGTGGAACTATGGAACATCTTTCCTATCTTCTTTGATGTATCCTCAAAATTTATCATGACATATCAAGCACGTTCAATATCTTTCTCGAGTTCGAATATAAAGGCTTCAAGTTTTTCATGAGTCTCCAATGAAGATTGAAGATATCTCGTAAGACTAGCCACTCTGTCACCATTTTCCCTCTCCACTAAAACGACTCTTTCTCCGAAAAAATTCTCACCAAGGACTCACTCTCCCTCGACTCTCTCAACTCCTTCTCTAAATCTAAAATCCTAAGTGCCAAACCTTTATTTTGACTTTTCATTTTAAAGGACTCGACAAAAATCTCGACGTAAGAATGTTGAATGTCACTCTCTCCGTCACTCAAGACGTTATCTCCCTCACTCTTTTCATAATGACTAGACTCACTATCGAGGCCGTCATGTTTAGAAACTTCGTTATTGACTATAACTAAGAGTGTCATTGAAGGTAGCTTTTTCTTTGCCGAGATCAAAATCATACTCAGAGTCAGAAGAAACCTCCTCTTTCTTTTTAAATTGTACTTTCAAAGATATCTCTTTTTCCTTAGGTTTTTGAATTTTAAGGAACATATCGATTTCATAAGTTTGAAGGTTTCTTAAGACTCCAAATGAATTCAGGACAATGACCTTAGGAGTAAAACGGGGTGGAAGTGATCTCAAAATCTTTTCATGACTCTCATCTCAGGAATTCTCTCACCTAAATTAAAACTAGAGCTAACGATATCAGATAATCATGCATAAAATTCATCAAATGATTCAGTCTCTAGCATGGTAATAGTCCCAAACTGTGTGATGAGATTTTTTTATCTTAGAAGCTTTCAAAACATTGGTATCCTCTTGAGTGAGATGGAGGGTATCCCAAGCTTCCTTAGATGTGGTGAGCATCATGATGTAGCGGATCTCATCAGGTGTAACTACTCTATAAATAACACCTAAATCCGGGGAGTTAAAACTACTCCATTTTAGTTCATCTTTCATCCAAGTGGTGACGGATTTAGGACCTATAACATTGACATTGGTCACAACGAGTAGTGTCCACCCTCTTTCACAAACAAATCAAGACACACTCGTCAATCGCTTTCAAAGTCGGCATCATTTCAGCTTTCCAATAAGCATAATTAGATCCATCAAAAACTAGAATCCTATTATATAAATTATCCATTTGAACCCAAATTTATAGATCACATAATAAATTGGTGTGACCGGATCTGGTACCAATTTTATAAAGTGTGTTCATATACATAATTTGTATATTAGGTTATGCACACACAAGATCCAATTTTTAAGACACATTTTATCTTGATTAATAATTAGGTGTGCATGCAAGATAAAATTCAAATTAAATGTCAATCATATAACCAAACCAACCAAATAAAGCAGAAGAAGATTAAGGAAAAATCCATTTTGATTAAAACCTAGACTTTAGCACTGTAAAGAGTTTGAAGTACTCGATTACTTACAGACTACTTAGAGCTCAACTAATTATAATGCAGAGGTCTTCAAATCTTCTACAAAATGTGGCACAATACAACACTACCTACTGAAAGTAACTCTTTTCTAGCTATTCACCGATCAACCTCAGGATATCAGAATCCTTTCTTCTTCAGCCATAGTGCCTTAGCTCCCCTAATCAGTAGTACAGTAAACTCAACAAAGGTTTGATGTAGTATTTAGGAACTAGGGTTTAAAACATAACAAATCATTCTAGGGGGTGAGTGCTTTGGAAAACACAAATTTAATTTTGGAAAATAAAAAGAAGAGTACTTTTGGAACAGATATTGGGAATTCATTTTCACCAAAAGTCTTAAGAAAATCTGATAAAAAACAACTCTTTTATTTAAAAAAAAATACGCTTTTCAAGGTGGTGATCTCGTTCAAAAGAAAATAGGGTCTTGTTCAAACGAAAACTCTAGGTCCACTCTAATGAGGCCAAGTTCGTTCGAACACCAAGCCTATCTCGTTTAATTGACCTTCCAACGAGACTGGTTTTGTTAAATAGAGTCCATTGTGCTAGATTCTCATTAGAAGTCGTTCTAACAAAAATGGCATTTCGTTCTAACGAATTTAGACTTCGTTTGAATGAACTACGGAGTTCGTTCTAACGAGATCTACATCTCGTTCTAACGAAATTAAAAACAAAAAAATATTTTCAAAATCCATTTTACAAAAAATGTCTCGAGTAAAAAATAAACATCCCATAATATATTTGACAGAGAAATCAAAACGACAAGTCCGTATACCTCCATAAAATGTTCATGACGATTCCAACATCTTGAATCTCATACACGGTGCTCAGTCATTAACACATCTTCAATTGATCGTGGAGGCAAAAGCAGATGTAGTCTTCAATTTGTAACAACAGTTTGTAACGGGATACGTCAAAATTCCTAAGCTATGAGCAATTATAAAATCTCTCTTACAATAGTAAATGTCATTCTCGGTATAATAATGCCAATAATATTATGTATAGTCAACATCATAGTGTTGAAACACGTCATCGTTTTTGTCACAATAACAGAGGTGCACAAAAAAAATGCATTGTATATTTAAAACTCATTGGATGTACCTGTGGGACCAATTTTATTCTTAGCCCACAAGAATGACCAAACTGGCCCAAAAACTTTAAAGAGCTACATGGCCTTATTTCATGGAAATAAACTACGAGTATGTGCAGTCCACACTGCCCCCAAAACCAATTCAATCCCCTATAATCTCGTGGATATATTCAAGGGATTAGGGGTCATCGTGGAGTTACTTGAACAACTAAAATTCTACATCTATAAATTGTAATCCCTAGCCCGGGGCATAAGGGCATGTAACCAAGAATATTGAGAGATACTTAATAAAATAGAAGACCTCTTCGTGGACGTAGGCAAGTTGTCGAACCACTTATATAGTTGTGTTGTGTGTGTGAAAATTGACTTTCTTGCTTGATTGTGATCGTTCTTCGTAAAACATCTATTATGATATTTTTTTATACCACAATTGGCGCCGTCTGTGGGAATGACTATTATTCCAATGAGAACACTCATTAATTGAAATCCCTCAATGTCTCACCATAGTAGTAACATCCCTCAAGTCAGTGATGTTTAGGAAGAACTTTCCCCTCTTCGGGTAAGGTATGAAGTTTGCTAGCCAAATCCAAGGCTTCGCCAGCAAAGGAAGCCTTCTGAAGAGTGTCATGGGCCACCACGGTCCACACAAATTTCCAGGTTGTTCGGCACCTATGAGGCCAGACTTCGAGAATAAGAATAAGCCACTCATCGTCAAGAAGAGGAGAATGCTTGCCTAAAAAGGTGATTGGAAAGAATGGAGAGGGATCTCCACAGAAATACAAGATGACGCTACGATCGGACTCTTAGTCCTCAGGTGAGTGAGTCATACAGTTGAGGAAGGAGATCTAAGCGTGACCAAGATATAATTAAGAGGAATGGGTCAAAAGATTGTCGATCAGAACTACTACAGCCAGCTCGACACCGTGGGAGTCCTGGTCGATAGAATGATGAAATTAGGAGTTTGGTCCGTAGGGAGATGGATCAGAACCCAGCCCACCGAGGGGGAAGATCCACACAAGAGCTAGCCAGAAGAGCTCTTAACACCCAGATGAAGTCCCCTTTTCCAAGGGGAATAGAAGAAGAGCCCCCCAAGAAGTTCTCAATCCCTAGATTCAAGATCTATGATGAGAAAACTGACCCTATCGATCATGTCTGGCAGTACAGGTAGGCCATGACCCTGTGGAGCCACAACGATACGTTGATGTGTTACATTTTCCCTTCAAGCCTGCACGAAGTAGCCCAAAAAGGATTCAAGAGGCTTCCATATAGATTTATCAAGAGATTTAGATCTCTAAATGAATTATTTTCAACTCGCTTCATAACCAGCAGCTCCCACCCTAAGCGGATGGATGCACTGCTCATAATAAAGAAAAAGCCACAGAAGAACCTCAGGGAGTATGCCAAGAGGTATTGGGAAATTTTTAATGAGATTAAGGACTGCTCGGAGCAGGTAGTTGTAGCGTCCTCCAAGATCGATTTGCCAAGAATCTCCTTACTACACCAATCCCTAACTAAGAAGGAGGCTAATTACATCGACAACCTAATGGCTCGTATTGAAAAATACTCCAAAGTCGAAGATGTAATCAGTATTAATACAGGGGATAATGGTCGCGCGAAGACGAACAAAGGGACGGAGAAGAATTATTCCTAGAATAAAGGAAACAAGAATGGGGGAAGGAATGGAACTAAAAATGGAAACAAGAATGACCCCCCAAAAGCTTTCCAGGCTCTAAACACAATCTTCAAGGAACCGATATACAAAATCCTCGCTAAGATCAAGGTAGAGCCATTTATCAAGTGGACCAAGAAGATGGGAGGAGATCCAACGAAGCGCAATAATGTACTGAGGTATGTGATCCACAAAGAGGGTGGTCACAAGACTGAACACTACAAAGCACTCAAATCTCATCTCGAGGAGCTGGCCATGGCTGGTCATCTCAACGAGTTCATAGACAAGAAGGTAGATAAATTTGTAGCTAATGGCGACCAAAATCTAGACAACATCCTCGAGGATGATATAGGCCACGAGTTCACAGTAATTCATGGGGCATCAGACCTCAAGCAAGTACAAGAAAATGCTATTCAGCTGGAAGTTAAGAAGATTACTTCCATTATGTAAGATTTTGAAGACTCGGGCCGAGAAGCATTGGTGACCAAAAGATGTCGACTACAGCAAACACAGGGTGTTTACTGAAGATGACCTAGTTGGGGTGAGAACCCCTCATCATGACGCATTGGTCATCACACTCAGGATAGCTAATTGGGACATCGACTGGTTGCCCATTAACCAAGTTAGCTCTTCCAAAGTGATGTACCTAGACTTATTACACAAATTAAAATTCAATATTGATTACCTCAAAGAAGCCACCATTCCGCTGGTCGACTTTGCAGGAAAGATAACCATGTCATATGCCAAGATAGTCCTGTCGGTCAGGGCAAGAAGTATTTAGAAGATGATCGAGTTTTTGGTAGTAGATATCAAATCCCCTTATCATGGCATTCTGGGCAGAGGATGGCTCCATGCCATGAAGGTCATTCCATCATCATATCATTAGAAACTCAAGTGCATAACAGATCGGGGGTGGTCGAGATCCATAGCGACCAAGCTATGGTAAGAAAATGCTTTATCGCAGCAATCCGCCCCAAGCACGAGAAGAAGAAAGACAAGAGGAAAGTCTAGGAGGAAGACCAAGAAGGCGTGTTTCCTTCAAAATATAAATTATAGTACGGTCGACCGGGGCTGGAGGAAACTAGGGGTCCACCCCTCAAATAGGGTCATCGAAGACCTGGAAGAAATTACAACTGGAGTCAACTTACCTAAAAGGAGGTTTCGATCCCTCACCGACCAAGAAAAGAAGGAGATCACCACGTTCCTACAGAGTAACTTGGATATTTTCTCTTGAATACTATATGCGCTGCGTGGGATAGATCCCACAGTTGCATGCCATCGACTACATATCGATCCAGCTTTCGAACCAGTCACTCAGAAGGCTCGTCGAACAGCCCCAGAAAAGGCAAAGGAAGTAGAGAAAGAGGTAGGAAAATTAGTGGATGCAGGTTCTATTTGGGAGGTTCAATTCCCCAAATGGCTATCCAACCCATTCATAGTACCCAAATACAACATAAGTTGAAGAGTATGTATTAACTTTACCAACCTCAATAGGGCCTGTTCGAAAGACAATTTTCCTCTCCCAAAGATAGATCAGTTGGTCGATGCCACTTCAATGCTGAAAGAATGAGCTTTCTGGATGCTTACTCCCGATACCACCAGATCCCACTTTATGACCCAGGCCAAGATAAGACCTCATTCATAATGCATATTGGGTTATATTGTTACAAAGTCGTATCATTCGGCCTCAAAAATATAGGAGTGACTTATCAGCGACTGGTCACTAGGATGTTTAATAAATAAATGGGAGAAACAATGGAGGTATATATCGACGACATGCTCATCAAAAGTAAACTCAAGGGAGACCATCTCTCAAACCTAGCAGTAACCTTTGAAATCCTCAAGAAATACCAGATGCAACTTAATTCTATCAAGTGTTCATTCGATGTACAGTCAGGAAAGTTCCTAGGATACCTGATTAGAAAAAATGGATTAAAGAAAACCTTGATCAAATCAACGCCATCAGAAAATTCCAGCACTTTTAGATGATTAGAGATGTCCAGAAGCTTACTGGCATGCTCGCTACATTCAACCACTTCATCTCAAAGTCTTCAAAGCGTTGCCGGCCATTTTTGCAACTATTAAAGAAAGGTAAGGGCTTAGTATGGAATGATGACTGCTCCAAAGCCTTGGAAGATCTCATGTCTTACCTCAATAAGACACCCTTGATGGTGATACCAAGTGAAGGCGACCCCTTATATCTCTATATTATCGTATCAGACCACGCTGTGATCTCCTCCTTGGTATGGAATAAGGAAGGAGGCCAACACCTGATCTATTACACAAGCAAGAGTCTCCTAGATGCAGAGCAACGTTATTTGCCCCTAGAGAAACTCCCTTACGCCTTAGTAATAGCCTTGAGGAAGTTGAAGCATTACTTTGAGGTTCATTCCATCATCGTGATCACCTCACACCCCCTAAAATTATTCTAAGGAAAGTTGACCTCTTTGGTCAACTGTCAAAGTGGTCGGTAGAGCTGAAAAGATTCGATATCCACTTTCAACTAAGAACAACAATTAAGGGGCATATTCTAGCAGATTTTATCGCTGAGTTCACGGGGAATCAGCCTACTGCCCCATTAGAAATTGAGCAACCAGTAGAAGAGGAAGCAAAAACCTTTGACTCGACCCTTTACGTAGATGGAGACTCCAACTCTAGAGGGCATGACGAGGCATTATATTGGTTACCCCAGAGAATATTGTGCTCGATCAGGCTAGGATTTGAAGCCTCCAACAATGAAGCAAAATATGAAGCGCTGATCGTCGGTCTGTGCAATGCATAATTTCTAGGGGCAAAAT
This sequence comes from Sambucus nigra, assembly GCA_949130495.1. Classification (NCBI taxonomy): domain Eukaryota; kingdom Viridiplantae; phylum Streptophyta; class Magnoliopsida; order Dipsacales; family Adoxaceae; genus Sambucus; species Sambucus nigra. Next base: position 252,933,890 of record OX422220.1, read on the forward strand.
GCCTTCGAGTATTTGGCAGTTCAAAGCTAGTGTCCAAGCAGATAAGTGTAGACTTCAGCATCAAGAATGAGAAGATGGCAGCTTACCTCACTGTTATAAGGGGCTTATGGCAAAGTTTGATAGAGTTGATGTTCAGCAGTTCCCCAGGTGGAAGAACAGTCACGCTGATGCCCTAGAAACTCTAAGCTTCGCCATTAACTCCGATTTAAGGAGAACCATTCAAATAGAATTCCTCGCGCAACCAAGCATCAACCATACAGTCGTAGAGCAAGTCCTCCACATAGAATAGGCACCCAGTTGGATAAATTCCATCACAACTTATCTAGGGAGCGAAACACTGCCAGGTGACAAGAGATTGGCGCACCAGATAAGAGTCAAGGCTGCTATCTTTTACTTATCTCCTGAAGGAAAACTCTACATAAAGTCTTTCACTGGGACCTACCTCCAGTGCGTTCACCCAAAGGATGTCGAGAAGGTTCTTAGTGAACTTCATAAAGTCATTTGTGGGAGTCATACATAAAGGAGATCATTGGCTTTCTGAGCGATTAAGGAAGGATACTGGTGGTCGTACATGAAGAAGGATGTTGGAGTTTATGTTCACAAGTGTAAGAAATTCCAGAAGCACTCCTTTATGGTCCACCAACCAGCTAGCGACCTTACGTCATTAACTTGCCCATGGTCGTTTACCCAGTGGGGCTTGGATATTGTAGGGCCTCTGCGTACTGCATCTGGAAATCACAAGTATCTGTTGGTTGGCATCGACTAATTCACCAAATGGGTAGAGGCAGAGTCACTCATAAACATTCGAGACTCTGATATGATGAGGTTCATATGGAAGAACATCATCACCTGCTTCGGGATGCCAAGGACGATCATTACTAACAGCGACACAACGTTCGAAAATAGCTTATTTGAAGGCATTTGCGACAAGCATGGCATCAAGCACCACTTTAGTTCTGTAGCATATCCCTAGAGTAACGGGCAAGCTGAAGCTTCTAACCAGACAACGATCGAAGAACTGAAGAAATGACTAAAAATATCCAAAGGTGATTGGGTAGATGAGCTACCTCACATTTTATGAGCTTATCATACAACTCCCAGGAGAGAAACTAAAAAAAAAACTTCACGCTCGCCTATGAAATGGAGGCAATCATCCCACTGGAAGCAGGAGTCCCTACTTTAGGGACCACCTTGGTCGACCAAGGCCTCAATGATGAAGCGTTACGCACTAAACTTGACTTAGCTGATGAGCGAGGATAACTGACACTAGTTAAGTTGGCATATTACCAACAGTAATTTTCCAAATAATACAATAAAAAAATTCAATCCTAGGAAATTTTTAGTAAGGGATTACATCCTAAGAAAAGTGCTCGGCGGTGCTTTAAGACTATCAGGCAGTAAACTGGGACCAAATTGGGAGGAACCTTTCAAGATAATAAGAGACGAATTACAGGGGGCCTATCACTTAGAAACGCTTGAGGAGAGTGAGATACCAAGGGCCTAAAATGCAACCAACCTTAAGAAGTTCTACTTTTAGACTTCTATATCTTTTATTTTTCAGCATCATTAGCTTAGGAAAATTTTCATTTACAAACTAATGTTTCCTTTTATTTACCATTTTAGTCAATAAAGGTCGATTGGCCCACGCATTCTGAACAACTTGGTTGTTTAACGTCTCTTGATCAAACTTCAATACACATCCTTTCTAAGCAATATTCCCCTTAAAAAAGTTTCGAGATTACAGCAGGTTGATCAACTTTCTTCAGTCAAGGAATGAAGCTCCTATGGTTGCAACAGTGTGTTATACTTATTATATTCAAAATTAAAATATATATATAAATCAAGGTTTACGATTAACCTTCCTTAGGTCTTTGTTGAAAACACAATTGGCCTCTTGAGTTGTTCTGTAAACAATAAAAGACCTACAGGGGACACTTAGTCACTAAAAGACTAACTCAAGGTTCGTTGCCAACTTAGGTTGGTTGGAAAATCCTGTTCGAGCGGATGACTGATTAACCAAGTACATTCTCGCCATCGCCCTACATAGGCCTAAGTAAGTGTGACGACACAACCTAGAAGATAAAGTGGATGGAATTATATGGATAAGGCATATTGGACTAGGAGAATGTTCAAACACAAGATAACAAAAACTCAACATCATTTAGGAGGATAAAAAGCCTAAAATTATTAAAAAGTTTTTGTACTAATCATTCATACTATGATCAGACTTATCAAGTAATTTTTTGGTCAAACACTAATGATAATCAATCAATAAATAAGATTAATACATGTTTAGTCAGCAAATCCTCAAGACATAAATAAGCAGCTATATATGTCATTAAGAATCAGATGATTACATTTACATCAGAAAACTAAGAAATACTTAAAGACCTACGATGGCCTAGCACGACGAGCAAGGTAGTCCGCTACTCGAGCTCTCCGACCATCATTAGGATGAGGAACTAAGTCTTATTCAAATCCCTCTGGGCTTGGACCTAGAAGCTGCACGGGAATAGCATCTATTGGTATCCAACTATCATCCCTCAAGAAGGAATTTCGCAGAGCAGATAAGAGAACGGTATGATATTTATACCACAGGGAAAATTCCTTAGGAAAATTCAATTCCTTAAGAACATTCAGCCATCCCCTAGAAAAAGCAAGTTCTTTGGCCTCTTTTAGTCTTACTAGGGCATCTGTCCAACCTTTGTCATAACCATCAGCCCAAACCTGTCGAGGACCCTTTCAGAATAACTGTCTCAATCATGTGACATCTCTTTGAAGGCCAGTAGCAATCACGTAAGCTCGTAGAACATCCTCTTTTATATCAATAATCTCTCTCCTAAAATCTTGATTGTCCGTGTAAGCAACTACAGCAGATGACGAGGAGGAGCCTCGCAGCACCAAAGAAAAACCAGATGGAGTATTTTATCTGAGATGAGAAACTTATTTTCTTAGAGCATCATTTTCTCTTTGCAATAACTCCCCTACCTTGTTAATTTCGGATGCATCCAGAAGTTTTGCTTTCAAAGTGTCCATCTCCTCCTGCATAGAAGCACCAACTCCCTCCATTTCCTCAAGCTTATCCTTGATCTTAGAGACTACCTCAAATTTATATTTTTAATCCTGGTTTCTCAACCTCAGGGATTTATAGATCCTTATAAAATCTCAAAGCACTCTCACTTATGTTCGGACCAAGAATCTAGCCTAGACGGGAGTTAGCAAGAATATAATCATCTAAATCAATGAGCTACAACCGACCAAATAAGCAATAAAAGTAGTAGGTTTTAGTAATGAAACAAAAAAAAATTTCATTAAATCAAAGGGCACGGGCCAGTACAAGTGAAGGAAAAAAGTAAAAAAATACACAAAAGAACAAGGACAAGAGAGCCTAAAATTCCTAGGAGGCCTCAACCTGGTCAGACGTGGAGAGCCCCTTCCCTTTGTCAACAACCTAGTCAATAGGAACCTCACCTTCACCATAACCTGAGGTAGCTCTTTCAGTTGGGACATTAACCCCCTCTGGATTGACCAGTGCAGCCCCAACAGTAAGAGTAATGGGCTTCATGACATCCTGAGCATCTGGTTGGGCAGAAGGAAATTCTTTAATAGGGTTATGACTAGGATAATAGTGGGAGAAAATGGGGAGTTAGGAGAAACTCCAGCAACAGTCAAGGCTTGATCCTAACCTTTTTTAAAACATGCTCACCGAAGATAAGCAATTTGGCATTCATCGTCGTCATACGCTGCATCCCAACCTTCATTATATCCACTTTCCCAAACAGTGGTTGCTTCCTCCTTCAGCTTCTCCACTTCCATGACAAGCCCCTTATTTTCCTCTACCACTGCCAGCTTTTCCCCAATCACTACATCATAATCTTCGATGAGGTAAGATTGCTCTTTAGTAAACTTCTCCCTCTCCTTGTCAAAAGTAGCCTTCGTGTCATCAAGGACCTTCTCGAAAGACTTTAGATCTTCATCTAGCTTTGAATTTCTCCTCGACAGCTCAGCACGACCACGGAGCAACACAGTATAGTCAGAGACAAACTATAAAATAGAAGAGAAATAGGATAATCATGAAATATTTGAGCAAAACATAGAATAAAAAAGTATAGAGAAATGAGTACTTACCAAAGCAAGCCCTTGGGCAGACTTGAGGGCTAACTGGTATCCCCCATGCTCGATGAGTGCTCACGATCAGCTGCGAGCATTGCTTTCTCCAGCAGTAGAGGGTCAAGTTTAGGAGCAGCAGCCACCGAGGCTCCTTCAATAACAACAACATAAGGCATTATCGAGGCTTTTGAGGCATGTGCCCTTATTTTTTATCCTTCTCTATTTGCTCTTCTTCTTTTTCTCTCTCTCTCTCTCTCTCTCTCTCTCTCACTTCTCCTCTTCCTCTCTCTTCTTTTTCTCCACTTTCTTCTACTGAGCCATCACCTTGGAACTCCCAATAGAGCCTTTAGCCTTCTGCTTGAGGAATTTCATCTTGTTAGATAAAAAATCATCATCATCATCATCATCCTAGATTAAGATTCTTCTCCTCGGAGGGGTCATCTCACTACACCAAAACTGGCGATTGGTCACGGCCAAAATCCCTGACCAAACCTGTGGGTCGCGGACTTGGGCCGTGACCATTTCGGGCGTGACCATTTTCGTGGGTCGCGGCCCAAGTCCGTGAACATTTTTTGGTCACGGCCAAGAGGGGTCACGGCAGATGGTCGCGGACTTTGACCGTGACCCATGCCGTGACGGGTCGCGGCCTTAATCCGTGACCCATAACCGTGACAAATTGGTCGCGGCCATTGGCCGCGACCCATGTGCGTGACAAAAAAAAATTGAAAAAATTGGTCGCGGCCCTTGTCCATGACCCATAACCGTGACAAATTGGTCGCGGTCAAAGTCCGCGACCCATGTGCGTGACAAAAAAAAATTAAAAAAATTGGTCGCGGCCTTTGTCCATGACTGATAACCGTGACAAATTGGTCGCGGACTTTGGCCGCGACCCATGTGCGTGACAAAAAAAAATTAAAAAAATTGGTCGCGGCCCTAGTCCGCAACCCATTACCGTGACAAAAAATAAAAAAAAATGGTCGCGGACTTTGGCCGCGACCATTTTTAAGCGCGACAAAAAAAAATAAAAATGGTCATGGACAAAGTCCATGACCATATTTATCTATAATTTAAAAAAAATGTATTTTTTTTGTCCAATCCTAAAATAGGGGTTCCTGTGAGTGCATCGTCGGTTGCTACGAGGTGTTACAAATATTTATTATAGGCAAAACAATAAAAAAAAATCACAAATTGCGAATTGAAAATATTGTTAATAAACAAATATATATACAAAGTTAAAACTATTACACGTCTTAATAATTCACAGACCAAAAAAAAATTGGGCAGAGTTTCCTCTATTTTCTTGACATTCCAAAACCTGTAAATGAAAAACCTGCTTATTATAAAGCCCGCACGGCTATAAAATTCAACAATCAAATTATAAAAGCCCGCACGGCCATAAAACTAAACAATAAAAGCCTGCACGGCTATAACACATAAAAAACATTATCCTGAATGTCCACAACATATAAATAATCATCATGTTGTAAACCATTGCCTCCTTCATTTGATCCACATGCAAAAATCCTACAAATGATAGGATACAAAAAACAAAAATATCAGTACCAAGTAGTTTTACAAAAAAATTAATCAAGATGAAAAATTGCATATATGAGTTAAAATTATCAGTAACCAAGTAGAAATATGAAAATTAAGTATAGAAATAAGCAAATTATCGTCGTACTCTCAAACCGGGAGACCCGCGGCTCCGGGGTCGGTTCCTACGAGTTACGTTGGTCCCGTGGGAGGCGTTGGTGCCACCCACGGGGCCGTTCGGGGGCTGTTTCGAGTTTTCACCCTCTAACGCCATGTTTTGCTTAAGTGTAGAAATACGCAAATTACCGTCGTACTCTCAAACCGGGAGACCCGCGGCTGCGGGGTCGGTTCCTACGAGTTACGTTGGTCCCGTGGGAGGCGTTGGTGCCACCCACGGGGCCGTTCGGGGGCAGTTTCGAGTTCTCACCCTCTAACGCCATGTTTTCAAGCCTAAGTGTGGAAATAAGAAAATTATCGTCGTACTCTCAAACCGGGAGACCCGCGGCTGCGGGGTCGGTTCCTACGAGTTACGTTGGTCCCGTGGGAGGCGTTGGTGCCACCCACGGGGCCGTTCGGGGGCTGTTTCGAGTTCTCACCCTCTAACGCCATGTTTTCAAGCCTAAGTGTGGAAATAAGCAAACTACCATCGTACTCTCAAACCGGGAGACCCGCGGCTGCGGGGTCGGTTCCTACGAGTTACGTTGGTCCCGTGGGAAGCGTTGGTGCCACCCACGGGGCCGTTCGGGTGCTGTTTCGAGTTTTCACCCTCTAACGCCATGTTTTGCTTAAGTGTAGAAATACGCAAATTACCGTCGTACTCTCAAACCGGGAGATCCGCGGCTGCAGGGTTGGTTCCTACGAGTTACGTTGGTCCCGTGGGAGGCGTTGGTGCCACCCACGGGGCCGTTCGGGGGCTATTTCGAGTTCTCACCCTCTAACGCCATATTTTTAAGCCTAAGTGTGGAAATAAGCAAACTACCGTCGTACTCTCAAACCGGGAGACCCGCGGCTGCGGGGTCCGTTCCCACGAGTTACGTTGGTCCCGTGGGAGGCGTTGGTGCCACCCACGGGGACGTTCGGGGGCTGTTTCGAGTTCTCATCCTCTAACGCCATATTTTCTAGCCTAAGTGTGGAAATAAGCAAATTATCGTCGTACTCTCAAACTGGGAGACCCGCGGCTGCGGGGTCCATTCCCACGAGTTACGTTGGTCCCGTGGGAGGTGTTGGTGCCACCCACGGGGCCGTTCCGGGGCTGTTTCGAGTTTTCACCCTCTAACGCCATGTTTTGCTTAAGTGTAGAAATACGCAAATTACCGTCGTACTCTCAAACCGGGAGACCCGCGGCTGTGGGGTCGGTTCCTACGAGTTACGTTGGTCCCGTGGGAGGCGTTGGTGCCACCCATGGGGCCGTTCGGGGGCTGTTTCGAGTTCTCACCCTCTAACGCCATGTTTTTAAGCCTAAGTGTGGAAATAAGCAAATTATCGTCGTACTCTCAAACCAGGAGACCCGCAGCTGCGGGGTCCGTTCCTACGAGTTACGTTGGTCCCGTGGGAGGCGTTGGTGCCACCCACGGGGCCGTTCGGGGGCTGTTTCGAGTTCTCACCCTCTAACGCCATGTTTTCAAGCCTAAGTGTGGAAATAAGCAAACTACCGTCGTACTCTCAAACCGGGAGACCCGCGGCTGCGGGGTACGTTCTCACGAGTAACGTTGGTCCCGTGGGAGGTGTTGGTGCCACTCGCGGGGCCGTTCGAGGGCTGTTTCGAGTTCTCACCCTCTAACGCCATGTTTTGCTTAAGTGTAGAAATACGCAAATTAAAGTTCTTCACAAAATTAAAGTTCTCAATCATTGATCAAAGGACTAAAAATATTCATATGTTTCATTACATGTCCTCCATCCTTCATTTCTAGTTTGATAATATTATTCTAAAGGGAAAGTGTAAGCAACAAAGATTTTCCCAAATATATCGCTTATAACTCTCCCCGAATGCCCTTGGTCATGGTGTCTGATATCACATGGTTCAAAAATTTATACCTGACATAAATCTCAAGAGTAGAGATTTCACTTCATCAATGTCAAGCCAGACGGAATTAGTCACCCCGCGTGGTCGATTCTCTATCCCCAACAAGCATTTTGCAACCTTGTTGATTTGTCGGAGTGTAGAGTGAGAGAAGCTTAAAAATATTTTGCATAATCAAAAGGTGGTCAACATAGGTAGTATTGGTATTTACAAATTCTTATTTAAAATTTAAGTATTGACTAACAGATTTTCATGAATAAAGGAGGTTTATTGATAATTTATTAAAACTAGGTGAATGCCTTTTTTATATCATCTTCTTATGCTTCCAAGAAATTTCGAAAAAGTGAATTTTTTATGTTTTTTCATTATTAGAACCTAGCATGGTAATAATGGGAGGTACTGAAAATTAAACTATGTACATTAAGGGAGCAGCAAATTACAAGTTTGGAAGGTTGAGCAAACTCAAATGTAGATTCATCCTTCATAGATATCGCCGCATCAGTTGTGCTCTTCCCAATTTGTAAACCAAAAGCTCCAAAACGAGGCTTCACGAGCTGAAATAATATAGAAAAATCCCTTATACATCTACTTTACTATTAAATAAAATTATATTACCAAATGAATCAAGGCTTGGGAGCTGTGATGAAGAAAGCCTAGAATGAGAAAAGGGGGTAATAATAAATAAAATTTAAGAAAGAGAAAAGGAGAAAATGGGAGGGACCGTGTTGTTGGGGATGGCGGCCGTCCTTGCCCCATCCGATGCCGCGGGTGGAGTCCATATACTGTTGGACGAGGTGGCGACACTTTTGAAGCAAACCTTACCAGTTTTGATTGGAACTATATCGTCCATAGTTAAAGGCTCAATAGCATTAAACCTCCATAGCATTAAACCTCCATACAGATTGGGGAAGAAATCTCCATGAATGCTACCAGCATTTGGGGAAGAAACCCACCGCACCTTCAACCCACCGCACCTGCTACCCACCGCACCTTCAACCCACCGCACCTGTTACCCACCGTTTCTTACTCCATACGCAACTTCTCCATAACTAATCCCGACCTAGTACCAACGTTTTGGGAAGAAAGAAAAAAGAAATGAGCGGGGAAATGAAAAAGATGAGGCGCTTGAAGTTGTTTTAGGATTCACACTGGTCACGGCCTAGAGCCGTGACCCACCCACCGCGACCCATTAATGAAGCTAAGTGGGATGTGTACTGACTATTGGTCACGGCCCATAGCCGTGACCCATACCAAGAAATGGTCACGGCCCATAGCCGTGACCCTCAATCTGTGATGCGCGACCCTTTTTATCAACACTAGTGCTTGAATGAGGGATGGTCACGGCCCATAGCCGTGACCCACACCCAGAAATGGTCACGGCCCTAAGCCGTGACCCTCAATGTGTGTACTTTCTTCTTTGTCATGCCATGGGTCACGGACTTGGGCCGTGACCCATCCGCGACCAAGCTTGGAGGGAATTTTGGCGCGAGTTTGGCGCCAAGATGGTCACGACCTGGTCACGGCCCAAATCCGCGACCACAGTGGTCGCGGACTTGGGCCGTGACCACTTCCAGAACATAGATAATTTAGTGTGATAATAAACATGGTCATGCCAAATATTGAGTGGGTCATGGCCCAAGTCCGCGACCAGCTGGTCGCGGACTTGGGCCGTGACCCACTGGGCGTGACCATTCGCAGGATTTGGTGTAGTGTCTCTTCCTCGTTGTACTCTTCCTCTCCGCTCTCGCCTTCATCACTCCCATTTTCACTACCTTCTACCATATCCTCCTCGAGCTTCTTTCTTCCTCTTCCTCTACCTCAATGGGTTCAGAGGTACCACCAACTTCTTCTTCTGAAACCTTTAGATGAGGGATTATATTTATTGGACGAGTAATAAAGCTGGAAGTAGTATTCCTATATTCTAGAAAAAAAGCAGCAGACATGGGATATACCCCTTCAGCAATAGTATCTCTAAACCTCAAAGCATTCAGAAGTTCAGCAGCTTGGATCTCATGAAGTGTAAGCTCTTAATTCTTGGCTTTCACTATAAAAAAAGGAAATATCAGAAGCAATGTACATAGAGGAAGGAAAATAAGCAATAACATAGAGATGGAGATAATAACCTACATATTCCTCCCCAAAGGTAGGGATCTGAGGTCCCATGTGCCTTATGCCCCCTGATTGGGGAGGAAATTACGAATTCCTGGAAATAAAACCTTCAGACCAATAGTCTTTATGGGAATCAGGTAGATTTACTACCAACACCCTATCATGACTTCGTGCTTTCAAGTATAGAAGACCCCCACTGGTGCGAGAGAAAGAATAACAATAAAAAATCTTAACTAATCCAAAATTTGTGCCACAAAGCTAGTTTATCCTATCGAATCCATTAATAATCTTCCATAAATTTGGAGAACATTGATCAAGAACTATATTGAAGTATTGGAAAAAATGTAAAAATAGAGGAATAGGAGGAAATGTTATACCCCCTTGTGAAACTATCAGAACGTGGATCCAGTGACCATCTTGTATGTCATGAACATTTCTGGTAACTCACATATACTCTATCTATACCCAATCAGGAATATCGTAACACTTCCTAAACTCAGGAAAATACTTATGATCAAGCATCTCCATGAGAAAAAACATAAAAACCCTAGCTACAGTAGAAGATCAATGCACAGAAGAAAGGAAACTATAAGGAGAAAGATGAAATTTACAAGACAAAGAGGAGGCTTGGAAAGCTCAAGAAACTCTTGATTTTGAAGAGCAAGAGTAAGGAATGAAGCCTGAGGACACAGTATGTATAAAAACGAATAGAGACGATGAACTGACGGTTGAGTTTTTGACAAAACAAAATACTCAAATGACGTTTTACACTTCTCGAGAAAGATTTGGCGCTTCAATATCTTACAGAAAGACTAGTGCACTTCTCCTCCTTCAACAAACATCCTTAGCCACATGTAAATCCATCTCCCCAAGCAATGGCCCAAGGATTTTAGGGGAAATTATGGGGACCATTCTTAGCCCATAAAAATAGCCGAACTGGACCAAAAAATTTAAAGAGCTGCCCGGCCTCATATCATGGAAATAAACTATGAGTATGTGCAGTCCACACCGCCCCAAAAACCAAGTCAATCCCCTATAATATCGTGGATATATTCAAGGGATTCATGGATTATCATGGGCATCGTGGAGTTACTTGAACAATTGAAATTCTACATCTATAAATTGTAACCTCTGGCCCGGGGCATAGGGGCATCTAAACAAGCATATTAAGAGATACTTAATAAAATAGTAGACCTATCCGTGGACGTAAGCAAGTTACCGAATAATTTACATAGTTGTGTTGTGTGTGTGAATATCGGCTTTCTTGCTTGATTGTGATTATTCTTTGTAAAAAATCTATTGTGATATTTTTTTATACCACAGTACCCTAGAGCTTGTCGTCATGGTCATTTTTTGATTCAAAACATATACAAAGGCATATCTAAAGGATTTTAGGTTTAAATGTATTATTATCAGTCCATTTATTATACAGTTAGGGTTTCTTAGGTTCAAATGATAACTACTAGTTATATGTACCAGCCTTTTCGAATGCGTGGAGAGTTTGGTTGATGAGAAGCTTATTTTTATTCTTCTTGCTTGTTTTTTTGTTTTGGTTCTTGTGTCTCTAGGATTTTCTTGATTTTGTTCTTGAGAGCAAGGTTGGAAAGAGAGAAATTTGTCAAAAATAATTTTTTGCTCAAATGTAAATTATATACCTTTAATCATAAGTGTTTAATTTTATGGTGAAAAATATATTTTTTAATAGTAGATGTAACGATTTTTTTTTGTATCATACCACGTGGTGTCCGCGCCAGCTTTAAGCACACCTCGACTAATCCATATTCGCGGTTCGTGGCTTTCGCTGACCAAGCATTATTTTGACAGTGTCGGCGATCGAACTGGATACTAAACCCAATCCACCCCCAAAACTGTTCCAGTGACAACCTTATACCACTGGACCAAGAAGCTTGATTACATATAACGCTTTAAGTTGGTGATGCCACGTATAAATTTTGAAAGTGACTTTAGTATTGACCTTTCAAAAAATATTTGGTGTATATATGAATCAGCAACCCAGTTTCTCGTTGTCCTCTGAGGCTATATTATACCTGCTTGGACACGGTAGAAAATTCAAATTATGACGAATCACATCGTCAGAATAAACTAGTTGCTTCTAGGCCTGTAAATTGAGTAGGGCAAGCCCGAAGCCCGCTCGTTCTGCCCGCTATTTTTGGGCCGAGCTTTATTTGAGTTTGAGTTTGAGTTGAGCCGAGCTTGAACCGAAATTTTAAACCCGAATGAATTTCGGGTCAAACTTGACCCGAACTTTGCAAGCCCGAATTTTGAATATATAAATAAATAAATTATATTATAAAATATAACATATTTATGTTAACTAATTTTATATGTATGAAATATAATTAGTCTTTGTAGGTTTTCATTCTTACCTCCCTTATTTTAGTTATATACTTTATTTTATGAAATATCAATTAGATTTTGGTTTATAAATTTTCTCCATGATGAAAACACATGAAAAAAACACCAATTCAAACTTTTTTAAACAAAAAAAATGAAATCGGGCTTGTCACCCAAAATATTAATGAGCCGAGTTCGGACTTAAGTAAAAAAAATTTAGTTCGGGCCGAGATCGGGCTTGAGCCTGGGTAAGGTTGTTCGGCCCGAGCCTGAGCAACTTCAACACCGGCTCACCCATCCCGATTTACAGCCCTAGTTGCTTCTTAGGAATTTTGTCGAGCATGGGTATGCAAAGGAAGTCGAGCGCGGCTTGTTCAGGGGCCTCGCAATGACCCATAAATGTTCAAAGTCAGAAAATATATATAAAACCTGCTCGAATATTTGAATCAACTTACTTGAACAAACGAGATCTCGACTTGATTGAATTACAGAATCCACAAGAAATTACAAATTAAGGTGTTGTTTGTTTTTACCTCTTAAGTCTGAATCTAAACCATTCAGACTTAAGAGGTATTAAAAAGTGTTTATTTTTTTAAATGATTAAGAAGCTAACGGTCATGTTGATGTAAAAAATTAGATCATATCTAATTTTTCAATCACAGATAAATAAATGAGATAAAGAATTTTTAAAGTGGTTCATGCTTATAAGAATGGCCTACGTCCACTGTTATGGTATTGCTGATTGTATGGGAATTCTCTATTACAAGTTATCTTAAGAAATTTTGGTCCCCTTACGATGAGGATTGTACAATGTATTTATAGCCCTGGGGCTGTAATGTGAAAGGGTAATACATTAAATGATGTACATATGAAAGGGTGGTACATTCAATGCTCCTTAAGAGTATGCGTCTGAATGATAAGCATTTAATGAACAATCAAACTATTGGTTATCCTGCTATTAATGTTTTGTTCGAGGTGCAGCTCGGACCGCCTGAGTTGCTCGGACTGCCTAAGCTTCTCGGTACTCAAGAGTTCCTCGGAGAGTTCTTGTTCCTCGGAGCGTATGAGTTCCTCGGGGAATCAGTGCTTCTCGTTATAGTATGGTTCCTCGGAGTATGTGAGTTCCTCAAAAGTGGTTGTCGTTGTTACGTAGATTGCCACGTGTCTTCACTTTATTGAGCCATGTCAGCAGACTAAATTTGGTGTCAACAGAAGCCCCCAATGTTTCATAGTTCGAACTTTGAGGAGTGTGGAACATTCTTTTCTCGGAATATGGCAGCTTTAAATGGTTATCCTGAAATTTAGGAGTGTTTCCCTTGTATTTATTTCTCTTTTCAAATTCGTAGAATCAGGTTTTTTTGAATTTTTATAACCGCCTCGATCTCCGCTTTTTTGAATTTTTATAACCGCCTCGATCTCCGCGTACTTTTTGTCCTTCTAGCCGCCGGTAGCGTAATCGTTCTTTTTGTAATCATTACTTTTTTCTTTTCCCAAGGCAAGGTATTTAAGCGTCACAGACACTCCCATCATCTTCTACCTTTTCAAATTTGTATTTTCGAGTTTTCCATTACCTTACTCTCTTGTGCGTTCATCCTTTTCATCGTTCGTTATCAACAGATCCACTCTTTTGCTGTAAGATCTTCTTCCTTATTCTTCATTTCTTTTATTCATCATGGTTTACCCTGTTGAATCTCTTGATAAATTTCGCTCTGATTTTTCTATTCCCTCCTGGGTTGTTCTGGAAGAACTTTCTGAGCCTTCTGACTATTTTCGTTTGGCTGAGGGACATTGGTTCCCCAGTCTCTTTGTCGCTGAGTGTGGATTTTTTTTTCCACCCAATCCCTTATGTCTGTAATTATGTCAATACATTGACGTTGTTCCTGCAAGAATAGCCACCAATACATGGAGAATAGTTAATGGGGTTCATAGATTAAATCAAATCCATGGAGCTCGCATAGGAATTTCAAAAATCATGTTTTGCTATAGATGGGCAGTTGGTGATAACACCTTTTATTTAAAAACTAGATTTTTAAATTGGGTTTTAGTGGTCAATCTCCCGGATGTCAATAGGGACTATTTTGAGCACGGAGTTGTTATAAAAAATTGGCAACATGCTCCTTTATCTGGGGATGAAGTGTATCAGGGTCCCAGATGCCCTCCCTATGGCAATGGGATAGGTTATTTTTATTTCATTTTATTTATTTTGAAATCATGTTTCTTCTGTGTTTGACAAAATGTGCCACTGACATTTCAATGTTTATTTATTTGCAGTTGATAGCAAAAGAAGGTGTCCAAAAGAAGCAGACGTGAATATAAGGCACTTAAAACTTATCTGGAGTTTGCATCAGAGTGTTGCCGACGAGCACATTAGGTCAGCCTCGTATCTGCTACAGTACAAGAGCTACACCACTTCTTTCACTGCTCGTCCAGTGATAAGTGACGCAGAGCCAGTACCAGCTTCTACCAGTTCTTCGCCTGAATCACATATTCCTTTAAGTGAAAGGATGAAGAAGATAAGACCTCCCACCCTTTTTGAGAAAATTGTCTCTGGTGCTGGAGAGGCAAAAAGAAACAAGATTGACGTCCCAGGGGAGGGGACAAAGAAAACTGATGGACCTTCCTCGGCTGCCCCTGTTGTGAAGGTTATCGAGAAGCCCCCAGTGGCTCCGAGCAAGTCTGCTGCTCCAGGAAGGTGATTGTAATATCACTGACCAAGAGTTCCTCCTTGGTTGAATCTATTCCTACTCCCCCGAGAAAGCTGAAGAAGAGCTCCCCGATCAATTTGGCTGACACTATCTCTCAGCCCCAGACTAGTGGAGTTCCCACTTTCGTTCCCCCGAGCTCTGCCATGAGCTTAGTGAAGACTTGGATCATTCCTGAGATCCAAGGTATCGAATAAAACCTTTTTCGGGATATGGTTACCTCTTTGGCAGCTCGCCACATTGCTTCTGTAAGTCCTTTTACTATGAACTTCTCATCTTTTCCTTGTTATATCTGTCTCTGACGTGCTTTTATTTTCTTTTCACAGTTGGTGAGCTTCTTCAATACAATTTTGAAGAAGGATGAAGCTATTAAAGCTTCAAGCTCCTCGTCTGGTGTAAAGGAAGCGTTGATAGGCATGAAGCAGTCTTTGGAAGATTCTTGCCAAAAATATGTTGATGATAAGGCGGCTTGGGAGAAGAAGCTTGCCTCCATCGAGCAGGAGAAGACTCGAGTTGTTGAAGTCACCCAGGAGTTGGAGAAGAGAATAAAGGACTTGGAAGGGAAAAATAAAGAGCTCGACAAGAAGCTAAAAAATACTGGAGAACTTGAGAATAAGCTCAAGGTTGCTGAGGAAGAATTGGGTCAGCTTCGGGAGGTAAATCGGTAGAAGGAGGAGGTTGAAAATAAATTGAATAATGCTAAAAACCTTCTGTCCGAGAAGCTTTCCTCGGAGAAGTTGAAGAGAAAGGTGGCTGTGAAGAAGTCTCTCAGCGCTGGCTAGGACAAGGGGCGGAACAAGGGGTTGGCTGCCATGATGTCACAAGTAGAATATGGCAGCCTCAAGTGCTTCAGGGATGGATGGGTCGCTGCTCTATAGGAGATGAAAGTGGATAAAAATTTCGAACTCTTTTAGCGACACATCCCTGGTCCCCCTCCAACTCTTGAAGAAGAAGAAGAGGACGAAGTTGACTCCGAAGAGTCTTCTATGGTGATGGGAGATCATCCTCCAGCCATCCAGCCTGCTACCGAGGAACTTTAGCAGTTCGCTACTTCCTCCGAGCAACCTCCGGCACTTCCCCAGCTACTATATGTTCCTTCCGAGCAACCTACTTCCTAGTCCCAGCCTCCCGAGAAGGTTTTGGGAGATAAGGAAAAGGTGTAGAGTTGTTCGGGTTTCTCTTTATATTTTTCTTTTGTCAAATGTAACCATGAACATGTAACTCTGATCCTTGATATAATAAAACTTGAATTTTTGTTCTTACATACTGTTGTCTCTTCTTCATACTTAGTTGATACTTTTATTGATTACTGCTTCTTCTTTCTCTACTAGTTTCTGTCCAGGATGGAATTACTATCTGCTCATGATACCAAGCTGTTGAGGCAATGCAATGATTATTTTAAGGCTGGTCACACAGATCTGAGCACAGCACAAATTGTCGACATCCTCGGCCAAGATGCTTCGGAACAGGCGGTTGAGGCCTACCAATACTTGAAGACCTTGCTTGATCATGCAGTGGCCAACAATGTGGCTTATTATGATATGATCGAGGATCTTCGAGGCATTCTTAAAGACCTTCAGCAACAATACAAAGAATCCACTGCCCTTTTTCATGAGGGGTATGAGAAGAAGTATCAATAACTCAATGCTGACAAGGGGTACAAGAAGCGTTTTCCTGGCTATGATGTGAGGGAGAGAACTCTGAGGGGTGAGGTCGAGGAGTGCAGACAAATGGTTGAACTATCAGATCAAGAAAATAACAACCTATAAAAAGAGTTGTCTCAGTTGAAGTCTGCAACTTCCACTTCAAAAGCCTTGGTCCCAGTGAATGATGAGGGATTCTCGTTCTTGGAGGTCGAAAACTCCAAATTGAGGGACGAATTGGAGACCTTGAAGAGAGTTAGTCCCTCTACATCTTCTCGTGGACGAGCAAGAGCTCCTCGAATTCCTGTCGAGGAACAGAGGACTCAATTTGCCTTAGAGAACCAAGCCTTTCAATTAATGGCAAGAACCAGGCGCTGGCTGAAATGTCAAAGAAGATCAAGGACTTGGAAGAGCATCTTTCTGTGCAGCAGTCAGTCTTGGAGAATAAGGAACTCTTCATCAAAAGTCTTCACGAGAAGCTGGAAAGACTGACATATCAATTCCACAAACAGCCAGGGAGTTTTGGATGGCTGGGTACAACGAGGCTCTTTACCACTTGGACGATCGTATCCAGAATGCCAATAATGAGGGCTACAAGCAAGGCTGGTTGAATGCCTTAGGTGTGCTGTAACTCGAACAGGGTCACTACCTGTGGGATTACCATGATCCTGGGCTGCTCGACCTACCCATTCCACCATTCAAACTTGATATGAGCTGGATCCCTGCTCGGGCCATTCCTCGATGCTTAATTTCCAAGTATCTCAGCGACTACAATCTCCATTCAAGTGTTGAGATATCTCATCCCAAGCACATTATAGATCGACCATCCGTGATGAATATCAGGATGTTAAAAGATTTGAACTTCATAAACTCTCCTCTTGCTTTAAATGATCCGCCTGCTGGCAAGGAACCTGTCTCAAAAGCAGAGGGGAAGAAACCAATATAGTAGGAATTTTGATGTAATAGTTAGTATACATTTCATTATCAATGTAATCTATTCTTGGATTTAATGAAAGACTTTTATTTTTGTTCGCAATCTTAATCGCTATTGTCTTGTAAAATACTTTACATTTGTGCATGTATGTCTATAACAATATTATGTTGTTTTGTGTTGTTTCTCGATCAACTTATTGTCGACTAGCTTGAATTTGTGGTAGTCATTATAAAAAATTACTAAGTTATTCCTCGACCAACTTACTAAGTTGTTTCTCGACCGACTCACTAAGTTGTTTCTCGACCAACTTACTAATAATTTTAAAAAGTCACGAGTATCAATAATTTTGCTTGATCATTTTCTCGTATTCATAAAATGTTTCCGACCAACCAAGGTCGGTAAATTTCCTTCTCGACCAACTACAGTTAGTGATTTTTTATTTCCGACCAGCCATAGTTAGTGGATTTTTTCTCTGCGAGCAACTTTTAGCACTTTTTGAAATAATTTTACTTTCCGACCAACTCAAGTTGGCCTTTTCGAGAATATATTTACTTCCTAACCGACATAAGTTGGCATTATTAGGAAATTTTTAGGAAAACTTTTACTTCCCGGAGAACATATAATTTTATTTTCCGTAGGAATACAAGTTTTACTTCTCGGAGGAATACAAGTAGCTTTACTTCCCGGAGGAATACAGGTAGCTTTACTTCCCGGAGGAATATAAGTTTTACTTCCCGAAGGAATATAATTTTTACTTCCCGGAGGAATACATTTGTTTCTCGACCAACCTTAGCTGGTGTTTTCGAGAAAAATTTTGAGTAGCCCGATTTTTGCCGAGTTTCGCCGAGTAGTGTGTAGCACTAGGATTCCCCAAACAAATTTCAATAAAAGGAGAAAATACACATCACTGATAATACTTGCGCAGATTCTCTGCGTTCCATACATTCTTAAACTCCTCCCCTTCTAAAGTTGTTATTCGGTAAGTTCCTGGTCGAACAACTTCTGTAACTTGGAATGGCCCATGCCAGTTTGCCTCCAGTTTGTTGTGCTTTTGAATTACTTTCTTCATCACATAATCTCCTTTTTTCAGGTCTCACTTCTTCACCCTCTTATTGTAGAATAGAGATGTTCGTTGTTGGTATGCAGCATTTCTGATGGATGCTTCTTCTCTAACTTCCTCGAGCATGTCTAAATCCAATCTTCTCATTAAGTCGCTTACATGGGAATTGAAATTCAGTACCCTGTGTGCTGGGAGGCCTAACTCGGCAGGTATAAAAGCTTCACTTCCAAATGCTAGCATATATGGAGATTCTCTAGTTGCTACTCGGGGAGTAGTTCGGTAAGGCCACAGTACTGATTGTAACTCGTTGATCCAATTTGCTTTCGCATCGTCCAGTCTTTTCTTCAAACCATTCAGCAGTGTTCTGTTTGTCACTTCAGTTTGTCCATTGCTTTGAGGATGGCCTGGTGCTGAGTGGATCTTCAACACATTTGATTGATGACAATAGGCAGCGAACACCTCGTTATCAAATTGTGTTCCATGGTCTATGATGAAAGCATGAGGAAGACCATATCGACAAATGATGTTCTTCCAAATAAATTGGTACACCTTCTCGTACGTCATATCAATGAGAGGCTTAGATTCCACCCATTTAGTAAAATAATCCACTGCGACGATGAGGTATTTGAACCTTCCTCTAGTCATTGGCAGTGGTCCAACCAAATCTATTCCCCACATGGCAAATGGCCAAGGGGAAGTGATGGGTGTCAACAATGCTTGTGGAGTTCTTCGGATGGAGGAAAAGCGCTGGCACTTATCACATTTCTTGGCATAGGCTACACAATCATCCCTCATCGTCGGCCAGTAATATCCCTGCGTCATCATCCTTTGTAAAAGCGTTCGACCTGCTACATGGGCTCCACAAGACCCTTCATGGATCTCTTCAATCAAGTCTTTCACCTCGGAGGGATGTACGCATCTTTGCAAACCTGCCATAATTCCTCATCTATATAAAATACCATTAGTTAATACATACCGAGCAGCTTTAAACTTCAATTTCTTAGCTGCGAGCTTGTCAATTGGTAATTCTCCCTCTTCAATATATGCCCTGATGGGATCCATCCAAGATGGTCCTAAATCAAGGGTGATAAAGTTCATCGCCAACTCTTCATCTATACTCCGACCAGCTAAAACTTCAATTGGGATTGTTCTTCGTAGCTCGGTGCGAGTAGCTAATGCTAATCGAGCTAGGGCATCTGCTCTTGCATTCTCCATTCTTGGTATTCTGACCAGTTGAATAGCAGCAAATTCTGACACCAACTCCATCACCTTTGCATGGTATTTGATCATCAATTCTCCTTTGGCTTCATATATTCCCAACATTTGATTTACAATTAATTGAGAATCACTAAAGACAATAATTTGCTGCGCCTCCATAATTTTTGCCAAATTAAGACCTGCAATCATGGCCTCATACTCAACCTCATTATTGGAAGCTTTGAATTGGAAACGTAGGTCTTATTCCACGTCGACCTCGTCTGGGGTGCTCAAAACTATCCCTGCCCCACTGCCTGTTGTGCAAGATGATCCATCTACATATAGCCTCCATATAGGTAACTAGTCTTCAAATTTATGATCTGACAGAGTTCCTCGATGAAATATTTGTTGCTTCCTTTCATCTTCCCCTGATATTTCTCGCACTTCGTCGATCATCTTTTCTTGCCCTTTTACAAACCGGAGTTGGTCTGAGCTCGAATTTGATGATCCTGTAACATTCACTTTCCCTTTTACCAACCGGAGTTGGTCTGAGTTTGTATTTGTTGATCCTGTAACATCCACAGGTTGATCAGCGAGTAACTTTTACTCCTAGGGGGTATCAGGATAGGTGAAATCTGCTATAAAATCCGCTACAGCTTGCCCTTTAAGCGATGATCTGGGTTCATAGACTATATCGTATTCACCGAGCTCTATATCCCAGTACATCAATCTCCCTAATTTTCTAGTTTATGAAGGGCTTGTCTCAATGGCATATCAGTATATACGACTATAGTATGAGCCTGGAAGTATGGCCTCATTCTCCTACTCGCCTCAATCAGTGCTAGTGCTAACTTTTCCACCCTTAGATATCTGATCTCTGCTCCTTGGAAGGCCTTACTTGTGCAATAGATTGGTTTTTGTACTCCATTCTCCACTCTTATCAACGCCGAACTAACTGCATTCTCCGATACTGCTAGATACAAGTATAATTTTTCTCCCATCACCGGCCTGGACAATAGTGGAGGTACTCCAAAATATTTCTTCAAGTCTTGAAAAGCCTTCTCACATTCATCATTCCACTCAAAAGTCTTTCGGAGTGTCTTGAAGAATGGGAGACATCGATCAGTTGCTCGCGATACAAATCTGTTGAGTGCTGCTACTTGTCCTGTAAGACTTTGCACCTCTTTCTTCATCGTTGGAGATCGCAGCCCTAATAGAGCTTTGATCTTTTCAGGATTCGCCTCAATGCCTCGTTGATTGATAATGTACCCAAGAAACATGCCTTCTCGTACTCCAAATATGCACTTTGTCGGGTTCAGCTTCATTTGATATTTATCTAGTTGATCAAAAGTCTGACTAAGTCAACTAGATGATTGGCATCTTTCTTGCTCTTTGTCAGCATATCGTCAACATAGACTTCCATATTGCAACTGATTTGTTCAGCAAAGACTTTGTTATCAGCCTCTGATATGTCGCACCTGCATTTTTCAAACCAAAAGGCATAACATTATAACAATAAGTTCCTCTAGGGGTGATGAAAGAAGTACTCTCCCTGTCTTCAGGTTTCATTTTAATCTGATTGTAGCCAGAATAAGCATCCATGAAGCTCAGCAGCTCGTGTCCCGAGGTAGCATCGACTAGTTGATCAATTCGGGGCAGTGGAAAGTGATCCTTTGGGCATGGTTTGTTGAGGTTGGTGAAGTCTACACACATCCTCCACTTATTGTTTTTCTTCTTTACCATCACCACATTTGCTAACCAGTCTAGATATTTAACATCTTTAATGAAGCAAGCTTTCTGGAGCTTCTCAAGTTCCTCCTGTATAGCTTGATTCTTCTCGAGGCTGAACACTCTTCTTCTCTGCTTCACTGGCTTGATTTCCTTATTCACATTGAGTTCGTGACATAAGAAATTTGGATCTATTCCGGGCATATCCTCATGACTCCACGCAAAAGTTTGCTTTCTGATTCTAAGGAAAGTTATCAATTCTTGTTTTAGTGAGGCTTCCAACGACGAACCTACTTGAGTAGTCCGTTTAGGGTGCTCGTCGTCCAGAATGATGTTTTCAATAGCTTCCACCACTTGACCCTTCACGAGTTGAGACTCATCTCTAGGATCCAATGTTTCAATTTCTGCACCTTCATCCACTTGATAGGTAGTAGTCTTTTTCCTTGACTCCTCCAGTTCTTCTTGCTCGGCGGATGAATAATAGCATTCCCGAGCTACTTTCTGGTCACCCTTTACAACTCCTACTCCAAAATTTGTTGGAAATTTTAGGCATTGATGTACTGTAGATGGTACAGCCTCGAACTTCTTCAATCCTACTCTTCCCATGATGATGTTGTATGATGATTGAACATTCTTATCCATCATGAAGAAACGTATTCTTTCTGTTCGACAAGCAGGCCACGTGCCAATGAATATATCCAACTTGATCGTCCCAAGTGGAAATACTTTCTCGCCAGCAAAATCGAGGAGGGGTCTATGATAAGGCTCCAGTTGAGATAGCTTTAGATTTAAACTATCGAAACACGAGTAGAACATGATGTCTGCTGAGCTACCATTGTCGACCAGTACTCTTGAAATCATTACCTCCTTCATTCTCATCTTGATCACCAATGGGTCGTCATGAGGATATAGAACACCTGCAAGGTCATTCTTTGAGAACCCAATGACTAACTTCTCTTTGTTCACCTTTCTCGGGAGATCCTCCTCGGCTAGATTTATTCGTTGAATGTACGAGCAAGCTTGAGCCTCACAGAGGTAAGCTTTTCTCTCGGCGGTAAGGTCTCCTCCTCCTGCATCTCCACATGTTATAACATTATAGTCAAATGACCCAAAGCGTATTAAAAATACCTCTCGTTCTGGCTGCCTTGGTCTCTTGGGAAGATCAGGGTCATCCTCGGGATCAACTTCATGGTTTCTTTTCTGGTTCTCCTCTGCTCTACGAGGAGATCTAGACCTCTCTCTAGTTCGGTCATTGTTCCTTCTTTCGCCTCCACAATCAACGTACTTTGCCAGCTTTCCTCGTCTGATAAGTGTTTCAATCTCATTCTGAAGAGCTATGCAATTTTTGGTCATATAGCCATGATCTTTACGAAACTCGCAATACTTTGCCTTATTCCTCTTGTCAAGGTCTACCTTTATTTTCTCTGGCCATTTTAATTCATCGTTGCTCTTGATTTCTTCTAGAACATGGTTGATATCCTTCTTTAAAGGAGTATAATTATTGAATTTCTTCATTGCATCCCATACCGACCTTGTTCTTGAATGTTTGTCGTTACCATTATTCTTATGCTCTTTATTCTTGGCTTTATCACCTTCCACCTTGGTTTCTTTGGCATCCATGTTCTTCTTCGCAGCCATAGCTTCCTCGGCATTCATAATCTTGGACGCTTTTCCCATTAGATCCGACATGGTTCTAGGTGGATCTTTGGTTAACGTGTAGTATAACTTGTTGGGCAGTAGTCCACTCATCAAGGCAGTAATCATTGTCTTCTCTTTATAATCAATTACTTCAAGTTTCTCGTTATTAAAATGAGTTATATAATCTCGGGCACTCTCACCAGCCTTTTGTCTAACACTTAACAAATGTGCTACTCGTTTAACTGGCTTTGCCCCAAAACAAAAATTCCCAATGAATAACTCGGCCAGTTGAAGAAAAGTTAAAATCTTACCCCGAGGAAGATTATTATACCATATTTGAGCAGATTCGGTAAGAGTTCCCGAGAATGCTCTGTATCTCATCTCATCTGGAACAGCATAGATGTCGGCTGCAGCTTGGTATTGTTCTATATGAAGGATGGGGTCAGTCTTTCCATCATATTTGGGGGTCAGAACAGGTGCTTTGAATTTTGATGGTGTTGGAAAATCTACAATGGCCTGGACAAAAGGTGTTGTAGAGGGTTCTTAGCTTTAACCATGTCCCCCAATCTATCCTCCAGCCTTTGAATAGAGCCTTTCCATGCATCATTTCCTTCCTCGGGCCTGTTGGTTCGAGCAACTGATCGCGTTGAAGTGGCTTCCTGGGATCTATCTTGACGAGCAGCTGGTCACGACTGGGCAGATCCTTCCCTTAAATCTGATGGTCGTCGAAAACTCCTCGATGGGGCTCTAGGAGGACTTTTGCTCCTCCTAGGACCTAATCAATCGAAAGGAGATACTTTGCTTAATCTTTCTAGCACACTGGTCCTTTCTGGGGAGAAAGTGATACGTTGTTCAGTATCTGTGGCTCGCACTGACGAAGTTCATCCAGGTTGATAAGAAAAATCTTCAGACTCCTCATTGCGATATGAATTGGTACGCCTTGTACGCGAAGAACATGCACGGGTATTTCTTTGAATACTTCGTGGTCTTGAATGGGTTGGTGCACCGCCATGGAGGGTTTGTATGAGTTGACGCATAGTTTCTTGCATGACGGTCTGGCCCTGAGCCAGATTTGTAATTATTCCAGCCAGATATGGAATATTTGGCAGAGAAGATGGATTTGGAGGGATTCCAGCGTTTCAATTACTAGATTCTGGAATGTCAGCCATTTGTGATGGATTATTTTTTATGGAAAACGATATTACAAGTAGTTTCCCACAGACGGCGCCAATCTGTTGATGTAAAAAATTAGATCATATCTAATTTTTCAATCACAGATAAATAAATGAGACAAAGAATTTTTAAAGTGGTTCAGCCTTATAAGAATGGCCTACGTCCACTGTTATGGTATTGCTGATTGTATGGGAATTCTTGATTACAAGTTATCTCAAGAAATTTCGGTCCCCTTACAATGAGGATTGTACAATGTATTTATAGCCCTGGGGCTGTAATGTGAAAGGGTAATACATTAAATGATGTACATATAAAAGGGTGATAGATTCAATGCTCCTTAAGAGTATGCGTCTGAATGATAAGCATTTAATGAACAGTCGAACTGTTGGTTATCCTGCTATTAATGCTTTGTTCGAGGTGCATCTCGGACCGCCTGAGTTGCTCGGACCGCCTAAGCTTCTCGGTACTCAAGAGTTACTCGGAGAGTTCTTGTTCCTCGGAGCGTATGAGTTCCTTGGGGAATCAGTGTTCCTCGTTGTAGTATGGTTCCTCGGAGTATATGAGTTCCTCGGAAGTGGTTGTCGTTGCTACGTAGATTGCTACGTGTCTCCACTTTATTTAGCCATGTCAGCAGACTAAATTTGTTATCAACAGGTTATATTTGGCTCTTAATGATTAAGAGGTAAAGTTATGTCTGAAGTCTGAATCTGAAATATGAATCAGTCTAAATACATTCATTTAGAAGTATATTCAGATGTAAAAACAAAAATATTTTTCAAATTTATATTTCAGACTTCAGATTCAGTCCTCAGATTTCAGATTCAGATAAAAAAACAAATGCAGCCTAAGTCTCATAAATCTAAACCATCATAAGATAAACCAAGTTTCACGGGTTAAAGCAGATATTATATATGAAACCAAGTCGCAAATGACTTCCCTGATATGTCGGTGCCTTAAACGTGTTAAAACTAATTTCGATCAGGTTCTTCGTGAAATCAGAAGAAAATGAAAAGTTTTCAAATATTTACACGAAGAAACATATCATCAATTTGGGATACTCGATTTCCTCAAATATAAAAATGACCGATAAGTTTCTCGTAAATACATTTTTTAAAAGAAATCGAGATGTACAATTTTCAATCAATAACCCAAAGAATGGATCCAATTAAAATCCTTCTTCTCAAAATCATACCATCAAGGAAGAGATAAATTAAAAGACACAAGTAATCATCGGATCCAAGTTCGCTAGTTCGAGTCATTATTTAGAAGATAAAAGGTAATAGCGCATTACCGCTTGCAGAAGAGTTGTTCAAATGATTTTTTAAGGTTTGTTGTTGGTCATTTTAGAAGACAGAGGTTTCTTTCTCCCGCTCCCTTTGTGTTTGATGCACATAGAGTTTTTGTGGTTAATGTATTATAATAATAATAAAGAAGGGTCGAGAAGGTTACTCGGAATTAGGGGTGTAAGCGGTACGGTTTGGTCGGTAAATAGTAGATACCAATACCAAAACCAAACTCTGGAGGGTAAAACCAAATCATACCATTTTACTACCCGGTACACCAAAATCAATACTAAAACCAAATCGATCGGTATTTTGGTTCTTTCGATAATTTCGGTTTTTTTTGTTTTCGGTAAATTCTAGTTTTTTCTGGTTTCTTCTGGGTTTTTCTGGTTTCGATAAATTCTGGTTTTTCTAGTTTCTGGTTTTGGTTTTTTCTGGTTTCGATAAACAGGACTAAAAGCCCTAAAAAACAAAAACAAAACCAACCAACTTTTTTAAATATAAAACCAAAACCCAAACCCACTTTTTTTTGGTTAAGGTAAATTCGTTACGGAAATTTTGGTAAATTTGGCACGATAAGGTAATTTTGGAAAGGTTTTTTCTGGTTTCAGTAAATTCGGTACTGTACGGTAATTTTGGTACGTTTTTTTCTGGTTTTGATAAATTCGGTACGGTAATTTTGGTAAATTATTTTTTAAAATATTATAACCAAAACCAACCAACTTTTTTACGATAATTTCGATTTCGGTAAGACCAGTTTCTGGTATTTTAATATATGAAACCAAAACCATTTTTTTTCCGGACCAAAACAGTACGGTATGGTAAAAATCCGTACCGCTTCCACCCTTACTCGGAAACAAAATGAAAAGAAAGAAAATTAAATAAATGAAAATATGGGATGAGAAGGTTGCTCGGAAAGAAAAAAAATGAAAAAGAATAAAAAACCTATTGCGTAGATTTGGTGACTTATCACTTGTATATATAATTAATTTTGAGTTGCGTAGCTTTGGTGACTTGTTGAGTTCATGAATAACATGTGCGTGCTAGGGCTTCTTTATGCAGGTAAACTCTCATCCAACTATCACAATTCTTCCATCTATTCTCCCTTGTAGTCACCCGCATCAAGAGCATTGATGTAGGTTCATCTTCATAGTATACTATTTATCAAGGTTCTAAATGGCGCAAGGCGTGGAGGCGTAAAGGTCAAGCCTTAAGAATTAGGAGCCTAGGCGCGTCTAGGCAAAGTATAGGCGTAAAAAGGCATTTTTTATTTTAATTATTTTAAGGCTAGTAATATAATAAAACAGTTATAGCTTAAATTTTGAAAATATATCTATATGTTTGGTAGCCATATTTCTCATTGTTGATGCA
Organism: Sambucus nigra; assembly: GCA_949130495.1. Lineage (NCBI taxonomy): Eukaryota > Viridiplantae > Streptophyta > Magnoliopsida > Dipsacales > Adoxaceae > Sambucus > Sambucus nigra. The sequence goes on from OX422220.1 coordinate 252,960,746, forward strand.
AAAAACTAGACTAGCCTAATTAATTGATCATAGATAAATATAAGTAAAAGAGACAAAAGATTTTTAAAGTGGTTCGATTTAAAGGAAGAGCCTACGTCTACTGTTGTGTATTGCTTTGTGATTGTTCAATTGCCTCTCTTTTCCCCCATCCCTGTATGTAGGGTTTATAATGTATTTATATCCCTCAGGGAGTGTACAAGATTTGGAATATCAAAGGATGGAATGTCTTTATATCGTAGACATTTACATCTTTGTATAAGAATTAATGTATACAACTGTTGGTGTTTGTCTGTCATCTTTGGTCGGCATCCCTGGTGTTGGTCGATATTCCCGGAGTTGGTCAGTATTCCTGAAGTTGGTCGGTAATCCATCCTTAATGACTAGGATTCATCCTCCACTGTATAACACGTGTCAGTATCTGAATGGTTTTCATGCTTGAAGTTTTTACACGAGTATGGAGCATTTGGCTCTTAAAATTGCTCGGACAATAATTTTAGGCCTGGTCGGTTACCGACGTCCCCTACTTGTAAAAATTTATAGTTTAATTATGAAAATATGATGCGCGTGGCATTTTTGAAATTATCCCTAACTTTAACAAATCGTTTTTGGGCAAATCCGGATTTTCTGTCTTTTAGCCGCCACCAATTCAATCGACGCTGCCTTTTAATCATTACTTTTTCAGTTTTCAAGGCAACCTATAAAGGGCAAAAAAAGCCACGAAATTTTGTTACCTCAAATCTTCTGAGTGTTTATGGGCTACAGTGTGTGACACCCCGTCTAATTAAATACCGGGTAGCTATTCCTTTATTAAATTAATACAAAATATCAAGTTGGTTCATTCTTAGCATCACTGTCGAAAAACATTTAATTAGTTACTAGCCACCTAATATTTAAAAAGCGAGATGACAATTTTTATTAATTAAATTAACTTACCACTAAGTAATGAATAATTTACCATACAATATTCACTTAAACAATCTCAAAGGAATAATCAATCGAAATAAATAACAGAGTCTGGAGTAACACTCCAAATATAATCTCAATGTCAAATAATCCCAACACAAGAGTCTAAAAAAAAAAATCCAATAATTGAATTAAATGAAAGTCTAAAACTCCTAACTCTGAATAAGAATAGGAAACATGCCCTAACTGATATGAATAACTCTGAAGGAAGTAAAGATAGATGTGGAGGCATCTAATACAGAGATCCTGTAACTTTCACAGCAGCTACAGCACGTCAACAGAATGGAACTCCTATGCTTGGCGTCCCTGTGGCTGGGCACCTAAAAATATTTTTACAAAAATAAAATGTATTTGGAAGAAAACGAGTCAGATCCCGGGGTGAAAATATTTTAAAAAGAGCAAGTGTTTAATTGCATTAAACAATAAATATTATATACATGTTAGTCACATGCTCTCACTTGAGATTCTCACACCTCAACTATTGTGCACGCCTAATGTATTCCTTTAACCCAACCTAGTTATGCTACTAACTAACTAGTCTATATTAAATCTGACTATAAGAATTTCTACATGGATCCACCCGTATTATTCAATTAAGACCTACTTACATTTCAAATACTCGTTATTTGAATCCATTATCACATGTATTATTTAAGTTCCCACATCATTAAGTCATTTAAATATCTTAGTCATTCTCATCTACTAAGCAACAATGAATAATCACAAGTATATATTTATATCACACTCAATACATATATACACATATGGCACCCCTGGGTTAAGCTGTGGTGAACGTATACTCTGCTATCGAATCCTGGTACATCACGTACATGACGATCACAAGTTTCGAATCACTCAGGAACTATATCAATACAAATCACATATATTGGAGGCAAACATGGTTCACATACCCATGGGTCATGCTCATAACTACGCTCCCATGGTCAGCTAACTTATCAACTCACAAATAAGTCTTGACAGTCCTATGCTCTTGAGGTACCAAATCTAAATCCCCCGAAGGTACACAAGATAAGATTGTCCTCTTCCTACAACCTCCCGTGATAGCAAGTATGGTAGGTATGTCATACACATAATAATACATATATTAGGTCATCAAACGACCAAAATAATTATCATTTTAATATAGGTATTCTCATGTCCTATATTACAAGTCTTATACGTAATATAGTTTCATCCCGATTATTTTACGTAATAATGTCAAGCGCAACAACTCTCGTCGTATAAATTTGAGTACTTAAACCTATCCCAAAATGTTACTAAGTCTCCCACTTGTCTCTAAGGTTAATTCAGTAATCCAAAGTCGCCTAACTATTGTATCTAACCTCAAGTTATTTTTTAACCGAATTAAACTCAAGTTTCCATAATTTTCAACCGTAAAACTCTCGTCGGACACTCGTAAGTTTATCATTTAATCCCAAACCAAACTAATATTTTTCGAGCCTCAAACATAAACCTACTAACCTTCCCTAAGTCCCAATATTTTTAATTAGTCCACACCAATTGTGGACATCCCCGCCGATCCCCGCCGCGGAGGGAGGAGGAATCCTTCGGGTCCCGCGTGTCCCCTCTCGAGAGAGCGCTCCGGCCGGCGTTGATTTTGTGAGGTGTGAAAAATGTAGAGAGATTCAGAGTCGCCAGTCTATTTTACTCAAAACAGACAAAAGAAACAGAGGAAGCCACCCCGAAGGATGGCTTCCAAAGACATACTGGTGCATGCGAAACCAAGAAGATTCGAGAAGGGTTCGGAGGCTTAGTTACGAAATGGGAAGATGTTAGGCACCCATTTCACCCTTTCGGTCTCTCATGGATATTTTCTATTTTCCTTTATGTTTTCCCCCCATGATATGTGTGCGTGTGTATATATATAGAATGGAGGTAGGAACCCTCGACTTGTATCATGGAAAAGATAAAGCGAGTCATCCGTAGAAAGATATAAAAGTAATATTAGAAAAATAAGATTTACGCGGTTACTCCTACGTTGATCGTTATAAGGGAACAATAACGCATATGGAGTAATGTGTCACTAAGAATAAGCGTATACATAATATAAGAAAAATGGATTTAGAAAATAGAAAATGAGAGAAAAAGTGAGAGAAAGGACTCGAGTCTCGAGTTTTACCCCGAGACGCCTACGTAGCCTATAAAGGCATCAAAGTCCACGTAGTTCGAATACAAAGCAAGGGGGTGGGGGTTTATCTCATAAATCCAAATGTGGGATCTCTTATTTGTAAGTGTGTGTGTGTGTGTGTAGAAAAAGTGCTTTAGTTGTGAGAAAAATGTGGAAAAAGTGTGAGAATCCCTTATTTGGAATTTATGAGTAAACCCTCTTTTCTTGTTTTTTGGGTTTTATGAAGATAAAAGATGTGCAATAATACTAAATAAAAAGGATATTAGGATGTGTGAGATGAGATAATAAAAGTGCTAAGTAAGAAAATAAGTTATTAGGAATTCAAGAGAATTTAAGAGAGAGTTTGAGAAAGTTGGACCTTCTTGAAGATCTTGAGCATGATCTTGAATGTTGGAGAGCAGCCCTTGAGCTTGGATGATGATGGAGAGTGGTTAATTCATCAAGTTTGACGAAAAGGATGATGAAAAGTGAAGGTAAAAGAGGGATTTGGAAATTGAAATCACGCTGCTTTCGAGAGAGGTTTCTGGGATTCGTTCAGAGAGATTTCTATTAAATATGGGCTCCCTTGCAAATGAGGCCAAGACCTCCTTTTATAACCCCAGGGGATGGCCGATCGGCCCTATCATGGCACTGCCTATCGTAGGTGCCGATAGGCAGGATCTGGGACCTGCCATTTGGCAGTGCGCCTCAGGCTTTTTCAGAAAATTGGCCACCTAGGGCAAATCGTTGGTCAGAATCACGCACGGCGCATACCATTGGAAAGGTATTTCATATACCTTTGAAAGTCCTTTGGACCGCTCCTGAGTTTGGGAGTTGACTTTTGGTCAAATGTGGCTTGGAAGCGTTTGTCGATCCATTGGACGGAGAATCGCGCGGACGAAAACGGTGCGTTCGTCCGCATGGTAAGTCTGAATCGCGTACGGGGCATACCGTTGGAAAGGTTAGGAGATGTACTTCGACATTCCAAATAGTTTGACCTAGTTTGGAGAGTTAACTTTGGTCAACCGGGCCCGGGAAGCGCTCGGTGGCTTCTCTAAGTCAAAGGGATCGTTCGTCCGCATGGAAAGTCGGAATTGCGCATGGGATGGACCGTTGGAAATGGTATTCAGTGACCTTCGAAGATTCATTCAGCCCTGGTCGAGCTGAAGGGTTGACTTAGGTCAAACAGAGCCCGGGAGTGCCCGGTGGCCTCTGGGTCTGGTTTCGGACGCAAATGGCGCGTTCGTCCGCATGGTAAGTCAGAATCATGCACGGGGTGGATCGTTGGAAAGGGTATTCAGTGACCTTTGAAAATTCATTGAGTCTCAGCCGAGACGAGGAGTTTGACTTTTAGGTCAAACTAAGCCGGGGGTGCCCGATGGCCTCCAAGTCAATACTCGGGATATGACCTGGGTTTACAATGATGAAGGGAGGTTCTAGGGACCTAAGGAGAGTTAAGGGGTAACAGAATGGGGTGTTTATAGAGCCCCTCAACGGGTGAGTTTGGAACAAATGATAGCCATCGATTAGACACCGCATGATGCCTTTTGAGGGAGTATGACCGATTCAGAGGGTCGAGGTCAATTCTGAGGACCTAGGAAGTATGCTGGGGATGATCAATTTTGCGGATCAAGGCCGAATCTGAGGGCTTAAGGAAGCGAGGGTGATCGATTCAGAGGGTTGAGGTCAGCTCTGAGGACCTAAGGAAATGAGGGTGACCAATTCAGAGGGTCGAGGTCAGTTCTGACCTAAGAGTGGTGACGATCGAGGACGGAGGTCAATTTTGACCTAACTAAGGTGACAATCCAAGACCGGGGCCAATTCTGACCCAAGAGTGGTGACGATCGAGGACCGAGGTCAATTCTGACCTAACTAAGGTGACGATCCAAGACCGGGGCCAATTCTGACCCAAGAGTGGTGACGACCGAGGACCGAGGTCAATTCTGACCTAACTAAGGTGACGATCCAAGACCGGGGCCAATTTTGACCCAAGAGTGGTGATGACCGAGGATCAAGGTCAATTCTGACCTAACTAAGGTGACGATCTAAGACCGGGGCCAATTCTGACCCAAGAGTGGTGACGACCGAGGACCGAGGTCAATTCTGACCTAACTAAGATGACGATCCAAGACCGGGGCCAATTCTGACCCAAGAGTGGTGATGATCGAGGACCGAGGTCAATTCTGACCTAACTAAGGTGACGATCCAAGATCGAGGCCAATTCTGACCCAAGAGTGGTGACGATCGAGGACCGAGGTCAATTTTGACCTAACTAAGGTGACGATCCAAGACCGGGGCTAATTCTGACCTAAAAGTGGTGACGACCGAGGACCGAGGTCAATTTTAACCTAACTAAGGTGACGATCCAAGACTGGGGCTAATTCTGACCTAAGAGTGGTGACGACCGAGGACCGAGGTCAATTCTAACCTAACTAAGGTGACGATCCAAGACCGGGGCCAATTCTGACCCAAGAGTGGTGACGACCGAGGACCGAGGTCAATTCTGACCTAACTAAGGTGATGATCCAAGATCGGGGCCAATTCTGACCCAAGAGTGGTGACGATCGAGGACCGAGGTCAATTCTGACCTAATTAAGGTGACGATCCAAGACCGGGGCCAATTCTGACCCAAGAGTAGATAAAGATTGTATTTTGATTCTTCTGGAGAAAGAGCTTTGTGATTCTGATTTAAGCTGGGGAGCTGATATCTGGGGGAATCCTTTTAGGAGACCTCGCAGGGGAGAACAACCTATTTTGGGTGTTGTAAGAGAATTCCGCTGGGGAAGTGATCAGGTGATCCTTAGGGATTTTTCGGAGCTTTGCCGGGAGGAGTTTTCACTTAGTTTTTGAGGATTTCGCTGGGGAAGAGGGGTTCCATTTTGAGGATAAGAATTGGATTTGAGGTTCCGTTGGGAAACGATGAAAGAGCTGGGGAACATTTGGATTATCCCTTGGAAGAGACCGCTCGGGGAGAGTGGTTCTTCTGATTTCTGCTGGGAAAAAGTACCATGTGATAATGTATCGCACCGAGTAGCCGATGGCCTTGGAGGTCTTTTGTAAAGTCTAATGAGGAGGTGGTTAGGTGGTTCAGGCGCCTTGCCCGAGAGGTTAATCGCTTGGATTTTGAGGGCTCCATTGGGGAAAACAGTGTGTCACCTGAAAGAGTGCGAAATTTTCTTGATGAAAACGTTCTAAATCCCTCCTGGGATTTTTAGGATTTTTTTGGGGATTTTTCGAGGCTTTCTGGTATTTTCTGGGAATTTTTGTATGAAATTTTAAGGGGGTGCCGATCGGCATAGATTGAGAGGTGCCATTCGGCAGTGGAACGGACTTTTGGGTTGCCTTGGGAAGGGGAGGAGACAGTGTGCCTCTTACTTTGGGAAACGAGAATGCCTTTGATGCATTTGAGCCCGTAGCGAATGAGCAGACCTTGCTACAGGAGTCATCGCGTCATCGCTCTTCGAGAGTGATTCCCGATGGTTATGTAAGTAACCTGACCTTTGGTATTCTTTCCTTTTTGGGTGATTTTTCCTTTTTCTTTGCCTTTGATTGAAATTTTCCTTTTCCCAGTCGGATATTTCCTTGAAGAGCATGCGTGCCCGTGGGATGACGGGGCTTAGGGATGTTTGGGAGCATCTTCCACCCGTGGTGTGCTAGATGGTATCATTAGCGGGTTTTGGGAGGTTGGCGGCTGCGCTGGATGAGATGCCTCGTTCGACAGCAGTTTTGTGTGCCTTGGGGAGAGGTGGTGGGACACTACCCACACTTTTCATTTTGGCTTCGGGGAGATGACGGTGACTCCCATAGATGTGCAGCAACTGTTGGGGCTGGATTTTGATGGGGAGCAGATAGAGGTGGATCGCTCTTTGCAGGTGAGGCCGGAGCCAGTGTATGCGGCACTCGGTGATGTGAGGAGGATAGTCTCTGGAGATTCTATCTAGTTGTCCTTACTGAAGGATGTTTTGCTGAGCAGAGTGGTTGATGTGGAGGACGGGCTGTAAGTGAGGCAGATGGCCCGATTGTTCATTTTGTTGGTGCTGGGAGGTTTCATGGTGGCGTCGAGCGGCGACGTCGTCCATTTATGGTTTCTGCCATACTTAAGAATGTTTTCGAACATCCCTTTCTATGATTGGGGGAGTCTGACCTTGGCGACCCTTTACTCTTCTCTGGATGCGTTCAGCCGGTGCTGTCGGCAGACTTTTACTGGATCCACGTATCTTCTTGAGGTATTCTTTACTTTGCGTATTTCAATTTCATGCATTCGCATTTTCCTTTCATGTATTCGCATTTTCCTTATGCATCTTTTTGCTCGTGAATTCAGACGTGGTTCTCTGAGGTGATTGGGTGCACACCCCACTGATTGCTCTGAAGGACAACACCGTCGAGGACTTCTGTCGCTTGTATGGGTGGCGTAAGGCCAACAGGCAGTCGAAGGGATCTCTCCCCCTGGAGGCGGTGCATCAGGTCTTGAATGACCTGACCAGTGGTAGGGTAAGACTCTTTCCGTTTCAGCCTTAGTTTTTTACCTCTTCTGACTTTGTATTGACTTATGCCTGCTTGGGGATTTTTAGGTGACCTTTTATCCTTGGGGGACCGCCATTCAGGATACGGGGGTGACAGGGGTGAACGTGCAGATGAGGTGTTTGTTGGTGCATGAGTTCGGCCATTCCTAGTACCTCGGGGAGAGGGTGATTCGTCAGATCGCTAAGGAGGAGGTGGTGGTGCCTCCCGCGTAGCCTCCTACATCTATGAGGCGGGAGCGGCAGTTGTTGGAGGATGAGAGGGTCGCGACGATGATCAGCGAGTCCTATTCGTTGTATACTAATACAGCTGCGCCGTATGACTATATGGACTTTGTGATGAGCTGGTTGATGGCGCCCAGTATACATGACTCTTTGCCTTTCCCTTCTGCTGGTTCGAGTCGGGTGGTGGGGTCTTCCCACAGTGGTGGCGGTCCCTCAGCACCTGCGGTGACCTCGGAGGTCCATTTTGTTCGGCTGCACACTCCTTCGTACAACATTCGGTGGGCTGATGGAGGGACAGTGCTGATGCTACACCATCCTCTTGCGATGGATCTGGAGGAGTTGGGCTTGACAGAGGACGTCCTTCCTCCTATGTTAAACCTTTCAGTTCTTTTCCTCTTTTTTGATTTCTTTTACTTGATACTGATTCTGCCTTTTCTTTGCAGCAAATTCGGGTGTCGACCACTTGTCTCAGGGACATCAGATACTAGATATCATCGGAGACTGCCCACATTCGGGAGGTTGTCCCTGTTCCTTCTTGCTTGGTGCCGTCAGCCTCGTCCAAGGGAGACTCTGGCTCAGGTAGTGGGGGCACGTCGTCTCGCCGTAGGGGAAAGAGAGCGCGTCACCGGGATGGAAATTCTTGAGAAAGAGAGAGAGGGAGTGAAATATGGGTTCGGGTTGAGTCCCGTTGTTTTTGGCTTTTCTTTATTTCCTGCAAAATGATGTAACACATAAAGCATATATATGCAATGCAATGTAGTTTTTTGGCTATCTTTTATTTTAATGATGAATGAATGCATGTGCATGTGCTTTTTAACTTTGCTGCTGAGACCATAAAAATGAATATTTTTGGAATTTTTCGAAGGAAAGTTGTTTTATTAAAAGGGGAAATCCTGTAAGGAGAAAGCAGGATTCTTGAAATTCTTTTGAGAACATCAATTTATTTTTATGGAGTTTTCTGAAAGAAGGAATGGAGGAAATAAAAAAAAAAGGAAATTATATAAGGAAGAAAAGGGATTTTGAAATTCTGTTGAGAATATCGATTTTTTTATTTTTCTGATTTTGACAAGAGAGGAAAAAGGGAGATTTCCAAAAATGGGGGGTTGCCGATCGTCAAGCACCCTGGCCTGCCTATCGGCAGTTCAGTCCAGTCCCATCAATTGAAAGCTTTGATTGGTACCCTCTTCATCCTTTAGTGCCTTGTGGGGTAGGGTTCCTTTCGATTTCTACAGGGATTATGTCTCTTGTGAGGATTTTCAAGTATAAAAAAGGAGAAGGGTGGAGTGTTTTCCTCACACCTTTTGCATTCTTCATACCCACCCATCATCTTTTAGTCTTGCAAGATGGCTCTCCCTGGTAGCATTGAGTTTGCCAATTACCTCGAAGCCTTAGAAGCTATGTGCTCTTATAATGTCGACTATGATGCCTTCAATATGCGTCGAGTCTCCTTGTGGCGCAATCGACCTTTTGAGTGGAATATACTGATGGCGGCAGTACAATTTTGGTACCCCGAAGACCATATATTCTGCTTTGGGTTGGAAGAAGTTTGTCCTACCTACGAGGAGTTTTCTGCCATACTGGGCGTGAATCCCAATGTTGCAGCGGCTTTACCGGAATTTTTTCGTTCTCCTAGGGATCTGTTGGCCGGGCTTCTCCATATTTCTCCTTCGGTGGCCAGGTCATTGGTTGCCGGAGGAATGATCTCCCTCCCGACAGTGTTGCAGTCCGTGCGTTCGCGGGAAGTAAGTGACGATGGCTATGCTGGAGCCGTTGTTCTGGGCTTGATTTCAAAACTGTTATTGGTGATTGGGGAAGTGCGAGTGGACCCAAAATTTGCAGCCATTACCTCATGGATGTCATACCGTCGTAATCCTACGGTGGTGATATTGGCGGAGACTTTGAATGGCCTTGATGCCTGGAGAGAAGGTCGTTCCGACTTTTTAAGGGGTAGCCCTGTGATGTTGTTCATGTGGTTGTCTGAAAGATTCTGCTTGTCAACCCCTCCAGAATATCCTTTGTCGGTTGTACCCAACTTCTTTTCACGCTACTTCATCCGCATGGGCCTGTATGTTGAGAACTGGGAGAATTGGCTTGTGGAGTACGGGGCTCAGGGGTTGTATTGGTCCGTACCTTGGTGGGGACGGTTGCAGCCTGTTCTGGAGCTAGGAGAATATTCATATGTGCAGCTGGTTGGTCTCAGTCAGACCTCTTTTTATTTCCCTTGGCGATTTTTACGTCAATTTGGCTGGGCGCAGGTCGTGCCCTCTCGAACCTCAAATTTCTTTCCAGTAGAAGATTTGACTGAGCGCTTGCGTCTGTTGCTTGGATCTCTGTGGGAAAATCGGCGTCCGTCAACCCGTCCCTCTCAGTCTGTTGGGAAGGTTTGCCATGTCCCCAAAGATTATATGAAGTGGTTGTGGAGGGAAGTAGTCAGCAAGATGTTGGCAGTAGAGACCGGTCAGAGGTGGTTTGTTTTATCTGACTCCATGGAAGGGGGTGTTGTGGTCTTTTCGAAGATGGTTAAGGCTCATCGGTCCATGGAGTATTCGCGGCACTCCATTCAGGCAAGAGAGACTTGGGGTCCTCAGGATGTAGATGATGAGGGTGCAGGCTCTTCGGGTAGCTGTGGGTAGGACTCCTGGGGAGTTTATTTATATAACAGATGTGGGGGATTTTGTCTGGTTTTTACGGTAGTAGGGGGAAGAGAGTTATCCATTACTTTTTCTTATGTAATATGTACTGTAGTTTCTTATTTACGAAATAAATAAGTTTCTGATCATCTAGCTGTGCCTTTCGATGAATTTTGTATTTTGAATTATCTATACCAATCGCTAAGGCATACATAATCCTTTTGTTCAAGCAGATGTTTAGAATGAACTGTCATTCTCGGAGATAAGAAAAGAGTATATTTTTGTGATAAAGAAGGGGCCGTGCTCATGTGAGGAGTATGAGCTGCCTACGTACCTCTGGGGTTTTTGAAAAAGTTCTTATCTGTTTGAAAATAGTTTTTTGCAGAGGATCAGGCCCACGTAGTTCTGGGTAGAGGGAAATGGAGAGAGTTTTTTTTTTTTTAGAATAGAAGGGGGATGAGAAGAGTCGTAGCACGCCGAGATTTTGGACTAGGGGTAGAATTTCTTGAGACGGTCCAGATTGAATGGATGAGCCATCTCTTCCCCATCTAGGTCAGTGAGCATGGCGGCACCGCCGGATAAGATTTCTTCACAATGTAAGGGCCGCTCCAATTGGGTTTGAACTTTCCTCTGGGGTCCCAGATGGGTTCGATTATCTCTTTGAGGGATAAATCCCCCTATCGGACACCGCGATCCTTGACTCTCTTGTTAAATGATCGCGCTATTCGGCGATGGTACCCTTGTATGTGGTACAGAGCTTTTAATCTCCGTTCATCTAGGAGGGTCATCTCATCAAGACGTCCTTGGCACCAGTCTTCTTCACTAACCTTGCTTTCGAACATGACACGTAACGAGGGTATTTCCATCTCCACAGGTAGGACTGCTTCCATACGGTAGACCAGGGAGTAAGGGGTAACCCCGGTGGAGGTTCGATTGAGGTTCGATAGCCCCAGAGGGCGTAGGGGATCCGGTTGGCCCAATCCCTACAACTTTCGATCATCTTGCTGATGATGGCTTTGAGGTTTTTGTTTGCGACCTCAACTGCACCATTGGTCTGAGGTCGATAGGGAGAACATTTGTGTCTCTGAATCCTGTATTCATTGACTATTTTTGTGACTTCTGCCTCAAAGTGCAAACCATTATCCGACACTAGCTCGTGCGGGACCCCATATCGGCAGATGATATTCTTCTTAATGAATTTGGCCACCTTCTTGTCATTTAATACTACGTACGACTCAACTTCGACCCATTTGGTGAAGTAATCGATGGCAACCAGGATAAACTCATGCCCGTTTGACACTTTTGGTGTGACCTTCCCTATGATGTCGATACCCTAGGTGGAGAACGGCCAGGGAGAAGTCATGTTGTATAATTTTGCGGAGGTAAAAGTTGGAGATTGGAGAACTGTTGGCATTTAGGGCACCTATGAACATAGGCGGTGCAATCCTAGGCCATGGTGCTCTAGTAGTAGCCTTGTCGGATGATCTTCTTGGCAAGCATATGACCGTTCATGTGGGGTCCGCATTCCCCGCTGTGGATTTTTTGCATTATCTTTTCAATGTCAGCCCCTGTGATACAGTGCAAATGAGTTCCATCGAAATTCCTCTTGAGTAGTGCTTTATAACAGATGATGTACTGAGCGGACAACCTTCGAACGGTAGCTCGGTCATTCTTGTTGGAACCCTCGGGATACCTACCGTACCAGAGGAGGCACCAAATATCATAGTACCAATAATTGACTAGCTCGGGGTCTTTTGTGGGGACACGATCAATATGGTAACAATGGGTAGGTTTGTCTTGCTTTTGGACTAGGAAGTTGGTCATTGTTATTCCCTCGGGCATGTCGACCATGGAAGCCAAAGTAGCGAGAGCATCGGCTAGGTTATTCTTTGCTCGGGGTAGGTAATGGAAGGTGATATCTCAGAATTGGGAGGCCAGCTCTTCTAATTGGGTGTGAAAGGGTTGGAGCATTTTGTCCTCGATTTTCCACTTTCTGAGCACTTGACCGATGATAAGGGCAGAATCCCCATATACATCAAGGTATTGAATACCTTTCTCGAGAGCGACCTGGAGGCCTACTGTGCATGCCTCGTATTCTGTCATGTTGTTGGTGCAAGGGAAATCCAATTTAATGGCGATAGGAGTGTGGGATTTATCTGGGGCAACCAGAAGTATCCCAATGCCATATCCCTTTTTGTTGACAGTGCCATCGAAGAACATTTTCCATTGAAGGCGGTCTTGAGTGGTACAGAGGATGTTTTCATCTGTGAATTCGGAGATCCAAGCATCTGTTTCTTCTATAGGGTAGTCACCGAGGTAGTCAGAGATGGATCTTCCTTTAACGGCTTTATGTGTGACGTACACGATATCGAACTCAGTTAGGAGCACCAACCATCGATCCATTCGGTTGGATAAGGCGGGTTTCTCAAGCAGATATTTGATGGGATCCATTCGGGATTCAAGTTTAATGGGGAAGGTAAGCATGTAATGTCGTAACTTTTGGGTGACCCAGACAAGTATGACACATGCTTTTTCCAAAGCAGTGTAGTTGACCTCGTACCCGGCTAACTTGCAACTGGCATAATAGATGGCTCTTTATTTGCCGGAGTCCTCAAGGTACTCGGCTAGCAAAGCCCCGATTGCAGTGTCGGTTATGGTTAGGTATAAGAGCAAGGGGAGACCAGGCTGTGGTGGCATGAGAACTGGAGGTTGGGTTAGGTACTGTTTGATTCGATTAAAAGCTTCTTGGCAGGCCTCATTCCAAACCTTGGTTAAATCCTTTCGAAGGAGCTTAAAGATTGGTTCACAAATGGAGGTTAGCTGGCTGATGAACCGGCTGATATATTGTAATTTCCCCAGAAAACCTCGAACTTCCTTCTCTGTTCGGGGAGGTGGCATCTCAAGTATGGCCTTGAGTTTGGAGGGATATGCTTCTATCCCCTTCTCACTGACCATGAATCCTAAGAGTTTTCCCTTCGTAACGCCAAAGATGCATTTCTATGGATTGAGTCGCATCTGATACTATCGCAGTCATTCGAAGAACTTCCAGAGAGCGGGAACATGACCTTCTCTAGTTTTGGACTTGATAATCATATCATCCACATAAACCTCGACCTCCTTGTGGATCAGATCATGCAGGATGGTTGTGGCAGCCCTTTGGTAGGTAGCCCCAGCATTCTTGAGACCGAATGGCATAACGGTGTAGCAAAAGGTTCCCCGAGGGTGATGAATGAGGTTTTCTCTTGGTGGTCGGGGTGCATCTTGATTTGGTTGTATCCGGAAAATCCGTCGACAAATGACTTGAGAGCATGATTGGCTGTGTTGTCCATGATCATGTCGATGTTGGGTAGCGAATAATCATCCTTCGGAGAGGCTTTGTTTAAATCTCAGTAATCTACACACATTCGAACCTTTCCTCCTGATTTTGGTACAGGTACAATGTTGGCTAGCCATGTGGTATATTCGATTACTCGAATGAAACCCACGTTCAACTATTTGATCACCTCTTCTTTGACCTTAAGCGACTATTCGATGCGGAGTTTTCTTATTTTTTGTTTAACTGGCTTGTAATCCGAGAGAGTGGGGATCTCGTGCTGAGCTATTTCGGGGTCGATGCCGGGCATATCATCATAGGACAATGCGAAGACATCCACGAACTCCTTTAGTAATTCTTCAAGTTGTGCACGCTCATGATCGTCAAGGGTGGCCCCTATCCTAATCTCGCACAGTTGGCTACTAGAACCGAGATTAATAATAACAGTCTCTTCTTCATTAACTTGAACGCGGTTATGTTGTTTATTATTAACCTTATTTAGATCAATTAATAATTGTTCATTTGCAAAATCATCATCATCAAAAGTTCGATTGGGATCTACACAATTAATGTAAGGCACAACAAGATACTCAAAATCTTCATTTATTTCATTGATAGGAAAAACATCATTGAGAAACTCATCAAAAGAGGTCTCGATTACATTTGAGCAAGGATAGACAACAGTAGAAGAAATAGGGTGAACATTAGGGTTAGGGGATATTTCAAGAGGTAGAACTGGCACAGCATGCCAGTTGAGGAGAGGTGTGTTAGCATCTTTAATCAGATGGGATGGGTCCCTTGATGTAGTGCCTGAATGAACCATGCAGAGTGTAAGCCCCAGTGTCTGCAGGTTGAAGGAATCTTCGGAGTCACTTTCCTCAGTCTCTTTAGTATCTTTGATAAGAGGTTGCGCCGGGTATTGGTAACTTTCGTCCCATGGGTAGCTGTCTTGCAAAAAGATCTCCATTCCAGGCTTTATCTTCTTGTCTGCGTGGTCATACCATGGTTCTGGAAAATCGCAAAAGGGGAAATCCCCGCCCTCTTTGATGAATCGTCCATTTAAAGAATCTCTCGAGATAGTTCGAACGAAGTCTAAACCTCTCTTTGATCGAGTCTGGGGGATCATTCTGAGCTCTGGTTCTGATGGTTGATATCCTAAGCTGCAAGGAGGGAAAGCTTTCTTCAGTTCGATGGGCTCAAGTATCCCCTGCTGCCTTTGTCCCAGCCCAGTCCGGGCATGAAGTGCATGTTTTTGAACATCTGAATCACATTAACATTGCCATGAGGGTCATATTCTGGACAAACCCTTTCTTTGAAATCGTCCCCTGTCGGGAGTAGGGATGGTTCAACTTGGAAACCTAATAGGAGCATATAATTTGACCCATGTTGTATCTCAAGGATTGGATTGCCGGTGCTTGCACTCTCGGCGTTACCATCATCACCGAAGATGGTGATGACTCGCCTATCGGCAAAGAATTTCAGTTTTTGATGGAATGAGGAAGAGACACCCTTTATACTGTGGAGCCAGGGTTGTCCGAGCAACAGGTTAAAATAGGCCATGATATCGATGACTTAAAATTCGACGACAAGGTTTATAAGTCCAACCCCTATTACAAGTTTTATGGATCCCATCACCTCACGACAGTTATCGTAGGCACGCACGGCAGCGGATGTTGGAGCGAGGTCACTTTCTTTCAGTCCTAAACATTTGAAGGTTCTCAGTGGGTAGACATTCAAAGCGGATCCGTTGTCGATGAGAGAAAGTGGTACAACCCTCCCCATAATTTCGATGGAGATGTTGAGTGTATGATTATGATTTGGCCCAATTTTAGGGGTTTCTTCTTCAGAAAAGGACAGCATTCGGGTAGAGGTCAAGGATCCGACCAGGTTCACCGCTTCTTCTGGTGGGGTAGAGGGAGGAACTACAGGTCCAGTGAGTAATTTGATTAAAGCGTTTCTGTACAGCTGGGAAGACATGAAAAGCCCTCATAGAGTGATGTTAGCTTGAGTTTTCTTCAGTTGATCGAGTATCTTGCTCTCCTCGAGGGTCATTTCTGGCATAGGAAGGTTTTCAACGCCCTTTCCCTTGTCATTTACAGGTAGCGAGCTCGGAATCTGGTAATGTCTCCCAGATCTGGTCATGTGATTTACTAAAGAAGGGAAAAACTTAAATTTGGTTTCCTCATCAATCTCAGGTTGTTCTGCCACCTTTTCTATTTCTTCGAGGAGTTCCTCAAATGATATCATCTCATATAAGTTAGCTATCGGGCCATTTCCTCCTGAAGCTTGTTCTTCATTTGAAACTTCGAATTCGTCCCCCCATCCGGTGGCAACAATTCTGTTTTCCCTTGTGAAGACAATGCATTCAATAACCTCAACGACTTCTTCATATAAGTCTTCCCATTCTGTGGGGATGTGTAAGGGTGAAGGGACCAGGTTCCCTTGCAGCCTCAAAGTGTCAAGTAACTCGGTGATACTGCAAATGTGTTTTGTTTTCTTGAATGCTTCCGCCATGATCCGGACAACATCATCTAAGCAAATTTTGTCGGTTGGTACCATCCACCTATCTGATTCTTGGGCCCATTTTTGTACTTCCAAAAACAACGTACTGAACCTCTGGCAGTCGATAATCATCTGTGAGAGCAATTTCAGCCCGAACTCTGGGAGTTGGTTTAACACCTCTGATAATTCTATACCTCCACTTTCAGAACAGGTCTGGACAGTGATGCACGCTCTGGTAAGGAGTGACAGTGCCTGATCAACAGGGCTATTAGGGTATAGGAGGAAATATGGGCAAAGTTGAAGGGGTTTAGGAGGGTATAAGGGTGTGATTTGAGTTGATGGATCGAAATCTGGGTTTTCTTCCAAGAAGATGGCATTGGTGTGATTTGGGAGTGGGTTATGAGTAGTGTTTGATTTAGGATTGGATGGTGGGGCGATGGTACCCAGGTCAATGAGATCTTAGATTATGTTTCGAATGTGGAAGCATTGGTCGGTGGTATGGCCAGTTGTTTGGTGAAAGGCGCAATGAGCATCGGTCTTGAAATTTCTGGGAAGTGGATTGGGTAATGGACGTGGATCCAGGGGTTTTATAAAGTTTCGGCTTAACAGGGCTTGGTAAAATTTGGAGAGGGAAGCATGGAGCTCAGTCTATTCCCTTCGGACGGGATCAAGGCGGCTTTCCGGTGCCCATGATGGGGTTGGTTGAGAGATGTTGTTGATGGTTGAGACCGCGGAACTGACAGGTTTGTCATACTTTCTAGGGGTGAACTGTCCGAACACCTTCTTTGGTTCAACTTATGTTTTGGCAAGACCTTCTTCTATTTCTACTCCTGCTTCTCTGAGAGCTCGAAAATGGGGGTAGTACTGTCCTCCCATGGTTGCTCGGATATAGGGAAAGAAATTCTTCTTCAATATGCTGACTTGTTCTTCTTCAGACGACCGATTAGTCATGGTATCCGCTTTTTCCCTCCATCGGGCTATAAAGTTACTGACGGATTCTCCAAAGTTCTGTTTGAGCAACTCTAAATCACGGCGGGTGACCTCAAGCTCTTCGTTGTATTTGTACTGTGACATGAATTTTTGGGCTACATCCTCCCAGCTACGGATTCCGGATTCCTCAAGAGATAAAAACCATCAGAGAGCACTGTCTCTCAAAGTTTGCTGAAATAATTTGGCCATCAACTCTTCGAAAGCCCCTAGTAGAGTCATGGAACGATGATAACTGCAAAAATGAACAATCGGGGGACCAATCCCTCCAAACTTCTCGATATTTGGCATTTTGAACTTCTCTGGTAACCTTGCTTTAGGACAAGGAGACATATGGGTGAGTATCTTGAGATCCTCTTTGACTTTGTTCAACTCCTCCTCCTTTGGATCAGCAACCACAGGCAAGTTAGCCATAGGTTGGGCAATGTTTGGCATTGGAAGTTGGGCAGGCGGCGGCCCATTAGCAGGAGGGGCACGCGGAGCGTGCTGATATTCTTTCGGAACCCAGATGGGCTCGGGTGGACCCATAGCACGAGGGAATAGGGCCTCGGGATCTTGAGGAATAGGGACTTGGTTTCGTTGCATTTCTCGGACCTCATCTTGGAGGTTGTCAATCTTGGCCACGAGTTGAGCTAGAACCATCGGCAGATCCAGTTGTACGATTGGTGCTTGATCTGCATTCTCCATGGAAGATGGATGGATTCCGGACTCGGAAGAAGTAGTAGAGCAACGGATGAAACTCCGGGGTGATTTGACTGAATACCTAAGCCAATAGAGAGCCAGGCCAAGGGCGTGCGATCAATCTGAGAAGGCGTAGGATGAGATTTATTTTTTGGATTTTTGATAAAAAGGGAGAAATGTTTTTGGATTTTTGATAAAAAAAAGGGAGAAATGTTTTTGGATTTTTGATAAAAAAAAAAGGAGAAATGTTTTTGGAGACAGAACTCAGCATGATTATTATGATTATTATGTTCTCACTTGTATTTAATTCTCCTAAATGCAATGCCGGACGGGACCCGAGCCTGGAAAAGTGGGGTTTTAATATATGCAAAGCTACGGTTTGGACTTTTAACCAGGCTCGCGGATAGGGCCCATTTTAAAAATGAGCAAAAATTTGGGCGAAAGATCGACCCGAAATTTTGGCAGAGTTTCGGGTCAAAACCGGCAATCTAAAGTGCGTGTCCTAGGTTTGACACCTATATGCAGGTATGCAGTTAGTTGGGTGAGTCGGCATGGGTTCCCCCCTTCGGCGTGACTTCCACGATATACGTCTTACTCTTGCGAGCAATCGGTACGTGTGGACAAGCCATTTAATATACCTGAGTGTACGTGAATTGCCTCACCATATACCTCGTGGGGACGGTACGTGTGAGAGCGAATTCGATATACTCGGTGTACGTGAACGAATTCCCTGCGATATACCTCCCATCATGACTTCAGTCAAGTGATACGATGCAGGGGAACCGTTCGATATACGTTGAAGGTACTTGGCCAATGGGAGGTAAGAGTCATATCCCTTAGGCTAACTGCGACCTGCCGGACCAGCGCCCATCATGAAGTGACCCTCCAGTTACTGGGTAAAACTTGGTCAATATCAATGCTCTTTGGTGATGTCATGTGAATCATGCATGATTCTCTTATTAGTAGCTTATGATGAGAATGCATATCTTCATTATGCCAAACAGGGAGCAAAGTATGAGTACCCCAAAAGGTACACCAAGTCTGGATAGGTGATGTGTGCCACATGTGGATATATGTGATCCTAAGTGCACGTGGTGTGAAGTGTACATGGAGGATTTTCTACAAGTGTGTGAACATAAGCATAAGCATGGGATAAACATGTGAGAAAGGGGAACATGCAGATATGGGGGGGGGGGGGGGGGGGGGAAGCATAAACAAATATAGCATCCATGTAAATAGAGTCAAGCCCTCAAAATAAATGAAAGTCCCCAGCGGAGTCGCCACTGTGGCCATCCCCGCCGATCCCCGCCGCGGAGGGAGGAGGAATCCTTCGGGTCCCGCGCGTCCCCTCTCGGGAGAGCGCTCCGGCCGGCGTCGATTTTGTGAGGTGTGAAAAATGTAGAGAGATTCAGAGTCGCCAGTCTATTTTACTCAAAACAGACAAAAGAAACAGAGGAAGCCACCCCGAAGGATGGCTTCCAAATACATACTGGTGCATGCGAAACCAAAATGATTCGAGAAGGGTTCGGAGGCTTAGTTACATAATGGGAAGGTGTTAGGCACCCATTCCACCCTTTAGGTCTCTCATGGATATTTTCTATTTTCCTTTATGTTTTCCCCCCGTGATATGTGTGCGTGTGTATATATATAGAATGGAGGTAGGAACCCTCGACTTGTATCATGGAAAAGATCAAGCGAGTCATCCGTAGGAAGATATAAAATTAATATTAGAAAAATAAGATTTATGCGGTTACTCCTACGTTGATCGTTATAAGGGAACAATAACGCATATGGAGTAATGCGTCACTAAGAATAAGCGTATACGTAATATAAGAAAAATGGATTTAGAAAATAGAAAATGAGAGAAAAAGTGAGAGAAAGGACTCGAGCCTCGAGTTTTACCCCGAGACGCCTACGTAGCCTATAAAGGCATCAAAGTCCATGTAGTTCGCATACAAAGCAAGGGGGTGGGGGTTTATCCCATAAATCCAAATGTGGGATCTCTTATTTGTAAGTGTGTGTGTGTGTGTAGAAAAAGTGCTTTAGTTGTGAGAAAAGTGTGGAAAAGTGTGAGAATGCCTTATTTGGAATTTATGAGTAAACACTCTTTTCTTGTTTTTTGGGTTTTATGAAGATAAAAGAAGTGCAATAATACTAAATAAAAATGATATTAGGATGTGTGAGATGAGATAATAAAAGTGCAAAGTAAGAAAACAAGTTATTGGGAATTCAAGATAATTTAAGAGAGAGTTTGAGAAAGTTGGACCTTCTTGAAGATCTTGAGCTTGATCTTGAATGTTGGAGAGAAGCCCTTGAGCTTGGATGATGATGGAGAGTAGTTAATTCACCAAGTTTGATGAAAAGGATGATGAAAAGTGAAGGTAAAAGAGGGATTTGGAAGTTGAAATCACGCTGCCTTCTAGAGAGGTTTCTGGGATTCGTTCAGAGAGATTTCTATCAGATCTAGGATCCCTTGAAAATGAGGCCAAGGCCTCCTTTTATAACCCCAGGGGACTGCCGATCGGCCCTATCATGGCACTGCCTATCGGCAGGTGCCGACAGGCAGGATCTGGGACCTGCCATTTGGTAGTGCGCCTCAGGCTTTTTCGGAAAATTGGTCGCCGAGGGAAAACCGTTGGTCAGAATCGCGCACGGGGCATACCATTGGAAAGGTATTTCATAGACCTTCTAAATTCCTTTGTATCGCTCCCAAGTTCAGCAGTTGACTTTGGGTCAAATGTGGCTCGGAAGCGTTTGTCGATCCATTGGATAGAGAATCACGCGGACACAAACGGCGCGTTCGTCCGCATGGTAAGTCCGAATCGCGCATGGGGAATACCATTGGAAAGGTTAGGAGATGTACTTCGACATTCCAAAGAGTTTGACCTGGTTTGGAGAGTTGACTTTGGTCAATCGGGCCCGGGAAGCGCTCGGTGGCTTCCCAGAGTCAAACGGATCGTTCGTCCGCATGGAAAGTCTGAATTGTGCACAGGATGGACCGTTGGAAAGGGTATTTAGTGCCCTTAGAAGATTCATTTAGAACCGGTCGAGCAGAAGGGTTGACTTAGGTCAAACAGAGCTTGAGAGTGCCCGGTGGCCTCTGGGTCTAGTTTCGGACGCAAATGGCGCATTCGTCTGCATGGTAAGTCAGAATCGTGCACGGGGAGGATCTTTAGAAAGGGTATTCAGTTCCCTTTGAAGATTTATTGAGTCTCAGTTGAGACGAGGAGTTTGAATTTTGGGTCAAACTGAGCCGAGGGGTGCCGATGGCCTCCAAGTCAGTACTCGAGATGTGACCTGGGTTTATAGTGATGAAAGGAGGTTCTAGAGACCTAAGGAGAGTTAAGGGGTAACAGAATGGGGTGTCTACACCAATAATTCTTAAAATCGAGATCGTTTAAGCATTAAAAGGAAATTATCTCACAAATGGAGGGGAGTCGATCGATCGACTCAAGAATGTCAATCGATCGACTATGAATGTTGATCGATCGATCGACCAGTTACGGCCCAGAACTGTTAACATTTTTAGCCATCGTTTTATCTCCAAAATTCATTACAATATCCCATTCTCCAAAGTAAAAGTACTAGATGTTATAACAACCCAAACACATGATTTCTAACGTTCCATAATCATCAAATCATCACGAAAATTACACACTAATTCAATTGTTCATCAAGTTTTCATGGTTAAACCCTAGGATAACTTCTCAATTCAAGATAGCCAATTACTCTGATTTTAATTTGTGATTCATTACATAAGGATCTGATTCAATTCTCTAATCTTTTCAGAACTTATCTACATGCAAATCCTACCCATATTCACGATTAAATTCTCCCAATTCATGAAATAAGTAGTATTTAAAGTTAAATCTCCAATTCTAAACTACCATGGATAATATATTTATTGAATCATAACAAGTTAAATCACTTGCCTGGAAATAGAAGTTTTGATCCTTTAGGGAAGATGATATGGTAGTGGTGTTCTTTCTCCGGTTACAAATTCGGCAGTGGTGGTGGTGTAAGATGGTTGTTTGGCCCTAGCAACCTTTGGAAACCCTATCTTTCTCTCTACTTCTCCCTCTCAAGTTTGTAGCAGCCAATACTCTAATGATTCTAAGGTTTGGTTGATATATTTAACCTAAATTTCGTAGGTCACTTTTCACCAAATTTTAAAATGACTAAAATACCCTCCCATGTAGCCAATTTGGCCTAAAACTGCCCCGGGACCCAAACGAAACCCCCGGATAGATTTTTTTGAATATCTCAATAATATCGGATACATCGGCGCACTCAAAATGACCATGGGGAAGACATAAAAATAAATTACATTATAATCCACTAAATTGATCCCGACATGACTGACACACACGTTCCAACTTAATTTCCAAAATTGTCATATTTTCTACACATGATAATTTTAATAATTTCATAATCATATATTACTATACTCGATAAGTAATATTCAACATAAATATCATAATCAAATACTAACTCTTATCTTGCTAGTATTTAAATCCGGATTAATTATCAATTAATTCACATTTTTAATTCAACTAATCCCATAATTAAAATCAGTAAAAATACAGGGTATTACACAGTGTCTTCAAGCTTTCTTTTTCTTTCTCGAGCAATCATTTTATGTTCTTCAGTTCTTGCTAAATCCATAATTCCTGTAAGTATTCTTTATTTTCTCTTATATTCTTCATCATAGTTTACTCTGTTGATTCTCTTGATGAATTCAGAAATGAATTTAAAATTCCATCTTGGGTTGTTTTGGAACACGCTATTTTACCTGCTGATTTTTTCTCACTTACTGAAGGTCACTGGTTTTCCTCTATTTTTATAGATGAGTGTGGTTTTTCCTTTCCTCCCAACTCACTATGCCTTGAATTTTGTTAATACTTTGAGATTGTCCCAGCTAAGGTTGCCCCCAATACTTGGAGGGTTGTGAATGGAGTGTATAAGTTGAATCATATTCATGGAACCCATCTAGGGATTCCAAAAATAATGTTTTGTTACAAGTGGGTGACTAGTGACACCACTTTTTATTTAACGACTAGGGCTGTAAATAAAGCGTTAGTAGTTAATCTTCCAGACTCCAATAGGGATTATTTTGAGCATGGGGTTGTTGTAAAAAATTAAAATATCCCCATTTGACTAGAAATGCGAAGTACCAAGGGCCTAGGTGACCTCCTTTTGGCAATGGGATGGGTTATTCCTCATTCGACTATTTTGCCTTGTATATATCTGTTTAAATGTTACACAGATTTCTGCTATGTAAATTCTTAATGCAGTTGATTAGAAGAGAAGGTGCCCAAAAAAAGTGAAGTGAATTTGAGAGAGTTAAAGTTTATTTAGGGACTCCATCAAAGGATTGGCGAGGAGCACATCAAGTCTGCATCTTATTTGCTGCAGTACAAGAACACGATCTCTTTCTTTA
This sequence comes from Sambucus nigra, assembly GCA_949130495.1. Lineage (NCBI taxonomy): Eukaryota > Viridiplantae > Streptophyta > Magnoliopsida > Dipsacales > Adoxaceae > Sambucus > Sambucus nigra. The sequence goes on from OX422220.1 coordinate 252,984,135, forward strand.
TTGCTCGTCCTACTCCTTCCCCTATAATTGACCTTGAACAAGAACCTCCTTCTACTTCCTCAGCCACTGCATCTGGTGGTGGTGATCTTGATGCCCTTTCCCCTTCTTCCTTAGATTCAAATTTTCCCCTTGCTGTATCCATGGGGAAGAGGAAAATATCCAACATTTTGGGTGATATAGCTACCAATCCCCCTTCCAAACGAGCTGATACAAGGGTGAAAAATAAAAATGAGACTGGGAAGAAGCCCCCAACTAAGCAAATTGAATAGAGCTCCCTGACTAGAATAAAGAAAGGGTTTCCTTCTAAGTTAGCAGAACGTTCGTCTGCTCATCTGGACCAACGTGATTTGGTCAACATATCTTCTCCTGCCTCTCCAGTGGCCCTTAGACCTGGATTGGCAAGACAATTAATAAAGACTAGGACTTTTCTAGACCACGGGAGTGTTGATGCTACATTACCTCACTCCAAGAGTTCTAATAGGGCTTCTCAAAACCTTGCTCTGGTATATTCTTTTTACCTTGTTTAATTACTATATCTTGGTTTGTTCTTCACAATACTAACTTTTCTTGTTGTTCATGTGCAGTTCCTTGTTGACTTCAATAATATAATGGAGAAAGATGAGACTTTGAGATCTTCTTCCTCTGGTGAAGTTGAAGAATTTTTTAACGAGTTAAAAAAAGTCATTGCTTGATTCCCAATAAGCATTGGCTAATAAATCAAATAAATGGGAGGAGAGGATAAAAACTACTGAAGAAGCTACTGAGAATGCTCGGGGTCTAGCTGAGAAGTTGTAGACGGACTTAGATGCTGAGAACGTTAAGTATACCCAGCTTAATGACCTGGGTACGGAGAAGGTGAAGAGGGTTAAGGCCAGATAAGCTGGTTTCAACAAAGGCTGGGATAAGGCTTTTGGTGCAGCTTCTTTGCAAATTGAGTTTGCAAAGAAAAAATGCTTCAAGGATGGCTAGTATGCTGCTCTAGTGGAGGTCGACACTCCAAAGGATTCTGAGCTATTCTCGCGACATGATCCTGGGACTCCTACAAACTTGGATGAGGAAATTAATTATGGGGGTTCCAGTGAATCTTTAATGACGGTGGAGTCTACCGATCAACACTAGGGTGTTGATTCTACTGTGCCTTCCAAAGTTAATCCTCCTCCTCCTTCAGCTTCCGCTTCTTCTTCAGCTACTCCTGAAGCAGATAAGAAGAAGGTGTAAAACCAAGCATCTTTTATTTTATTTTTCAAAAATTGTACTTTTTTCATTTTTGAAGATGTATATGTACTTCCCTTTATTATTAATGAAAACATAAATATTTTCTATCCTCTACTTGTGTTCTTCAATATTTTGCCTCTTGTTGATTGATGACTTTATTTTTCTTAATAGTTTATGGATAAATTGGAATTCTTCTCATCTACTGACTCCGAGCTATTCTAGATGTGTAATAAACTTTTCAAAGTGAATCACTTATCTCTGACTGATGTCGACCTACTATAGTTTCTCGGGGAAGGGATATCCGAGCAGGTCAAATAGGTATATGTTTATTCGAAGTGTCTTCTTGATCATGCAATTGCCAACAACATTGCCTACTTTGAAATGATTGAAGAGCTGCAGGAGGAGAATAATGAAGCTAGGGTATTTTTTCATGAGGATTATGAGAAGAAATTTCAAGTCCTTAGTGAAGGCTAGGGCTTTGAGCAAAAGTTGGATAAATTTACTTCTCATTTTCGAAGATAAGAATTCCAGTTGAAACGTGAGGTGGATAAAGCAAGGGACATTGTCAAGCTTCTAGAGGAAGAAAATAACAACTTGAGAAATGAACTTGATGTCTTTAAGTCATCCACTACTGTTGTTGCTACTATAGATGAGGGTCATTCCTTCTTGAAGGATAAAAACGCAAGGTTCAATGAGGAGTTGGAGGCTCTGAAGAAAATAAAACCTACTTCTTCATCTTCTCGAGCTAGATTCAAACCTCGCAGAGGTACTGGACGAGGTACTACAGAGGAAGTTAGGACCCAAGAGGCCCTTGCCAATCAAGTTGCGTAATTAAAAGCTAAAGATCAAGTTATTGCTGAGATGTCCCAAAAGTTACAAGCTTTGTATGAACAATTATCCACTCAATCTTATCAGTTACAAGCTAAGGATGGAGTGTTGAAGAAACTGCATTTCCAGGTTGAGAAAATAACTCTTCAAATTCATAAACAACCAAGGGAAGTCTGGATGGATGGGTATAATAAAGCTCTGGGGTATCTTGAAGATAAGATTTAATGAGCTAAGAATGAGAGCTATAAATGGGGTTGGATAAATGCTTTGACAGTGATGAAAGTGGATCAAAATAGCTCATTGTGGTACTATTATGATCCAGGTTTTCTTGAGCTTGATAATCCTCCTTTTAAATTAGATGTCAATTGGATTCCAGTCCATCGTATTCCTCAATGCTTAATTTCAAAATACTTGGGGGATTACGAACTTCATGATGAGTTAGAAATCATCCGACCTCCTGATCTGCTTGATCTTCCTAGTAGCAGCAATGCCAAAATGCTTCAAGATTTTAACTTCATCAACTCTCCTTATACTTTAGATGATCATCCTGCTGGAATGAATCCTGTTTCAAAAGCTGAAGGGAAATGTCATGTAGAATGAAGCTTTGTACTTTGTTTTGTTAACACGGTGATGTAATTACTTTGATTGAATGAAATGGAAATTTTATTAACTTATCTTAGGTTGAATGTTAATCCTTTCTTTATCATTAATTCTATTGATACACTTTGATTAAGTTGAGTATCAATGATCAATGAGTGCAGATGTTATACTATCATACTTAGATTAAAATCTATATTTAGAGCTAGTTAGATAAATACATAGGTTGTCCTAGCATAGTTAGATTAAAATCTAAATTTATAGCTATTTACCCATATGTCTCCAAAGGTTTTACTAATGCACCCAAGTATTGGATTTTTGCATTAAATACCAGTCTAAATTTAGGTCTAGTTAGATAAATACATAGGTTCTACTGGCATACTTAGATTAAAATCTAAATTTAGAGCTAGTTACCCATGTGTCTCCAGAGGTTTTACTAATGCACCCAAGTATTGGATTTTTGCATTAAATACTAGTGGTGTGACCAGGCATTTGTGGAATATGTGCTTACATTCCTTTTGAGGAACCTTTGTAATGTTCTTATTATACTTTTCCCAGTAGAATAAAAATCTTGTTCTATCCTTATGTTTGCGGACCAAGTTTCTTGAGGATTTAACATCCTGTTGACTTAGACTTCGTGTATCAACGATCAAGTTTGTGGCTGCTCCAACCAACTTATTGCTTATGTCGAGCAACTTGTGGGGCAATATTTATTGAGCCGAGCAATAATTTATAGCTTTTTATCAAGCTAGTGTAGTGCATACACTACACCAAAATGGGTAAATTGGCACCCTTCCAGCCCTTAGCCTTATCACAGTCAATGACCGTGACAACAAACATGCGTTTTGTATCACGGTCATTGACCGTGACAAGGCCGTGATAAAGGATTGTCATGGTCATTAACCGTGACAAGTTCGTGATAATTCTATTTGTCACGGTCAATAACCGTGACAATACTTATAATGTTGTCACGGTCAATGACCGTGACACGACCGTGACAAATGTCGCAGTAAAAAAACCCTTTCCCTCCTTTTTTCTCTCTCTCTCTCTCTACGTTGTGTTCTCTCTCTCTCTCTCACTTTCAGGTTACTCTCTCTCTCTCTCTTCCATTTATATATATATGATTGTGTGTATATATATGAGTGTGTGTGTGTGTATATGTGCGTGCGTGTGTGTGTGTGTATGTGTGTGTGTGCGTGTGTGGTGGGTGGGGCAGGGGAGGGGGTGGGGGGTTGTGTGTGTGAGTGTATGTATGTGTGTGTGTGCGTGTATGGTGGGTGGGGGTGGGGGTGGGGTGGGGCATGGGGCAGGGTGGGGGTAGAGGGGGGGAGGGGTAGGGGGTGGGGCATGGGGCAGGGTGGGGTGGGGCAGGGTAGGGGTGGGGAAGGGTGGAGGTGTTTATAGATATATATTATTTTGTGTGTTTGGTGTGTGTGTGTGTTTATACATATATATTATTTTGATAATGAGTTGTTATAAATTCCCATCCAACTCTCAAGTGTGTTTTACCATTGAGTCGTGATGAGATAGTTGATCAATTACTTGGCATAAAATTGAGGCATACTAGAGTTCGTGACGAACCAAAGACAACTATACAAAACACGCACACACACACAATAATAATACACACATTACATAACATTTGTGTAATGTATAATTCTTGTCCAAAACAATAATTTCATATTAGAGGAATGAGTTTTACAATTGATATCAACTTAGTCCAACTCCATACTTCTTTTCCCACCCCATGTAATTGTTAAAAATAAACATGAGTCTTATCCTTTTTAAGGAAGGAGGAAATTTATCTCTATATGGAAAATCTTATAAAACCATATTATTGTTATGTTAAACCATGGGTATTCTAAGTCATTTTTGTCCTTTAAATTAATCCAGTAGTAACATCCTCAAATGTATAATAGTGAATGATGATGGGACTAAGTACGGTGAAGTCTGGTAGATACATAATTATGTGAAGCTTTGTCGGAATCTGTAACGCCCCGACTTGGATTTGGGCTACCGTTGGGTAAAACCAGAGTCTAGGTGTTAAGGGTGGAGGGGGAATATTAAATTTTATTATATAGGGAAAGCCTCTAATTTGAAGCATTTTATAAGAAATATAAGGTAATTAACACATTTTCATTTATGGAAAAGACTTTCACTTTAAGGAAATTAATTAATTAGCAATATTTATTTAGAAAAAATTCCATTAAATCCAACAATGCTGATAATAAGGAAATATACCACGCAACTCTTGTATTATTACAATAAATGGGCCACGGCCCGAATAATTTTTTTTTCAAAATGCCATAAATTTAAATTTCCTCAAACACAATTTTTAAAATGTCAAGGTAGAACTCTAACAACGATTCTATCCCTCGGAAGCCTTACCAACATCCTTGCTTCCGTCCCTACCCATGGGGGTGGGGGGTTTTAACATAAAAAGTAGGGGTGAACAAAGCGCTCAGCAAGTTGGGAAATACTAAGAAATGTATATTTTTATGCCAAAATACTCTACATATAACGTTTATTTTAGCGATTTCAAAAGCGTTATCATTTTATGATCATAAATGCAACTACCATGCTGCGCAACTTGATCTACCATGCAGGGTGGGGGTGGGGCAGGGTCCTGTATTATTACAATAAATGGGCCACGGCCCGAATAATTTTTTTTTCAAAATGCCATAAATTTAAATGTCCTCAAACACAAATTTTAAAATGTCATGGTAGAACTCTAACAACGATTCTAACCCTCGAAAGCCTTACCAACATCCTTGCTTCCGTCCCTACCCATGGGGGTGGGGTTTTTTAATATAAAAAGTAGGGGTGAACAAAGCGCTCAGCAAGTTGGGAAATTCTAAGAAATATATATTTTTATTCCAAAATACTCTACATATAACGTTTATTTTAGCGATTTCAAAAGCGTTATCATTTTATGATCATAAATGCAACTACCATGCAGTGAAACTTGATCTACCATGCAGGGTGGGGGTGGGGCAGGGAGGGGGTGGGGCATGGTGGGGGGGCTGTGTGTGTGTGTGTGTGTGTGTGTGTGTGTGTGTGTGTGTGTGTGTATGTGTATGTGTGTGTGCGTGTGTGGTGGGCAGGGGTGGGGATGTTTCACCCTTGTACATATTAACAGTAACAATTCATTTTTATTTGTAGTAATTGTGAATATTTGCATGTCTTCTTTTAATTCATTTTGATATGTACTAATAACATTTTTTTACAGCAAATGTCTCCTTCAGGTATTAAGGCGAGGATGATGATGTTGGTTATGATGATGTCGTCTGAGCTCGGTGGTAGCGGAGGCGACGAGGGCTCCTCGGACCCTAGTCTCCCCAAATACGGAAAATTGGGGATGCCCATCGAGAACAAGTCGGGGGTATTAGAGATCCCTCGAAATGGTAAAGACGATCATCGGCCCGGGGTACATTAGTTGGAAGGAGGTTACATATGAGCTCAAGTTAGCTGTTTGGGTAGCACTACAGGTAATTTCAATTTCAATTTCAATTTCAATTTCAATTTCATTTTATATTTATATTTATATTTATTTGCAACTATCATTGTATTTGTTGGACAGGAACGATTCAACCTGGATCTAAAGCTACGCGATTCCGTCCTGGAGCAGTTGGGGAGCAACTCAAGACGTGGAAGAAAAATATATGGACCCGCTACTTTGGGAAGACACGAGAGTCCATTATCCAATGGCGTGAATCCGTCCCGCCGAAGGAGCCGATCTCATTGGCACAATGGAAAAGGTTCATTGACAATGAGATCGGGTAGTGACAATTGGCATCTCGCCAATCGAGAAGGGAAAACCAGCCAAAATAATACGGACGTGCACTACTCCGGCCGGACGTCTTACGCCGAGGTGGAGCATAAGATGATGGTAAGATTTAATTTTTCTATAACTACATAAAATATATTATTCTACATTATTTTACTTTGCGGGGCTGATACTAATTTTACTTCATTTTATTTCAGACAATACAGAGTGGCCATAGGGGTAGGCCACATAGGCTCGATACTTATGTGAATCTTCGGACGAAGAAGGGGAAGGACAAGGAGGTGTCCCCAAGCATCGTGGCCACGATTGTAAGTAATCTGACAGTTTACTTTTTGTTAATTACGTTATAATTTTTTAATTAACTTATTTTACTAATCATGTGCTTTTTGTCGTTTTAGGCAAAGCTTAAGGAAGTGCATGAGTCGCATTTTGATGCCGACAAGGCATCTTTGTCCACAGACGCACTCATCCAAGTGCTTGGCTCTGATCGTAAGGGGAGGACAAGGGGGTGAGCTCATGGGTGGCCAAATCTAAGATCATTGGATTGAAGACGAGCGACGCCAGGTTGGCTCGAACGGTGGATTCACATGACGCGAAGCTATCCCGTTTGGAGGCGACGATCCAGGATATGTACTCATTCATGAAGCATTCGTTGGGCGAAAAGAGTAAGGGTAAAGGGAAGGAGAAGGCAGTGCGGGAGGAAGTACGGGAGGATGTGGGGGAGGAGGAGGTGTGGGAGGACGAGGATGTGGACCTCGCTGTGTCATCGCCGAGACGTGCAGACTTTGATGATCCACTTCCCTATTTGGCTCCCTTCAATAGACCAATGTCGACACTTGGTTGGTCGAGCGTGTTTATACTGGACATATTTGATGGCCAGGGGATAAGACGAGGGTTGAGGATATCGTCCAAGGTGCACTAGTTCATGGACGTGAGCTTCAAGACATCGAGTCCAAGGTGCCTGGGAAGGAGAACTCCCAATTGTGGTTGCGCGAACAATGCCGCACGGCGTATATTAGTGGATGTGTTAATTCGTACATCGTGTGGCCTACTCACCTTCTCAGCGTTAACCATACCCCAGACATTTAGTGACATTGATTTTAGTTTGAATTAAATTGTTTTAAATTATTACATTTGAATTATATTTGGATTATATGGTGATGCATATTCTCTCTATTTTGAATGTATATTTTCATTATCTCTATATTATTTGGATATATGATGCTTGAACATGTACAACATTGCTATAACAGGTACAAATATACTGTTGGGAAGTGGCAGTGGCCATACTGCCCAACAAATTTTTTTTTAATTATGCCCAGAATTATCACGGTCATTGATCGTGACAAGTCCTTGACAAAGAATCTTATCACGGGCTTATCACGGTCAATGACCGTGATAATTTTTCAAATAATGTCATGGGCTTTTCATGGTCCCTGATCGTGACAAATCTTATCGCGGTCAGGGATCATGACAAGACCGTGACATTTATAATGAACTTGTCACGGTCATTGATCGTGACATGATCGTGGCAAAAAAATTTGTCTCATCCAGAATTGTCACGATCATTGACCTTGACAAGCTGAAGTTGTCAAGGTCAATGACCGTGACAATTCGACAGATTTGGTATAGTGATAGCATGAGTACTCCCAAAAAAATAAACAACAAGAATGGAAAGAAACTGAAGATTTTATTAATATTGCAAGTTAAAAACTGATTACAACATCATTGATAATACTTTTGGAGATGCTCTGCATGCCATGGGTTTTTAAATTATTCACCTTCCAAGGTTTCAATTCGATAGGTTCCAGGTAAGATCACTGTTGAAACACAGTAGGGCCTATGCCAATTAGCTTCAAGCTTGTTATTTTTCTGCAGCACTTTCTTCAACACATAATCTACTTCCTTCAAGTTGTTCAATTTCATCCTTTTATCATAAAAATGGGTTGTTCTTTGTTGATAATTCACATTGCGTAGGGCAGCATCTTTTCTTACTTCTTCCATCATGTCTAGATCCAACCTTCTCATTATGTCACTTATAGGAGAGTTAAAATTTAAACTTTACGGGATGGAAAGCCTAGCTCAGCAGGAATGACAACTTCAGTCCCAAATGCTAACATATATGGGGATTCTCTAGTTATTATTCGTGGTGTTGTTCTATATGCCTACAAGACAAAGTGTATCTCGTTTATCCAATTTCCCTTGGCATTATCAAGCCTTTTCTTCAACCCATTAAGCAAGGTTCTATTCGTAACTTCAGTTTGTCCCTTACTCTGAGGATGTCCTGGAGCAGAATGCAATTTTTGAACAACGGATTGAGCACAGTAATTTGTGAATTCATCATTGTCAAACTATGTTCCATGGTCGATAATGAAAGCATAAGGCAACCCATACCTACAAATGATGTTTTTCCATACGAATTGATAGACCTTTTCATAAGGCATGACTATCAAAGGCTCTGCCTCCACCCATTTTGTAAAATAATCCATGGCAAGCACCAAGTATTTAAATCTTCCTTGGGTGGTTGGCAGTGGCCCGACTAGGTATATACCCCACATGGAAAATGGCCATGGTGAAGTGATTAGAGTGAGAGTAGCCTGTGGAGTTTTGCGAATTGCGAAAAATCGTAGTTTGCTCTCATTGTTGGCCAGTAATACCTTTGAATCTGATTCTTTGCAAAAGTGTTCTCCCTGCTATGTGACCTCTACATGATCCTTCATGCACATCATGAATTAGATCCTGGACCTCTGATGGATGCACAAAGTGTTAGAAATTGACAGTTAGTCCTCTCATGTACAGAACACCCTTATCTAATACATATCGATCTTATTTGTATTTCAACTTATTTAATTCCACCATATCTATTGGTAGAGTTCCTTCTTCAATCTATTCTCTGATGGGATCCATCCAGGATAGCCCCATATTTATGGCAATAAAATTGATCCTCAAATCTTCATCAATGCTCCTATTGGCCAAAATCTCAATAGGGATAGTTCGTCGGAGTTTAATTCTGGTAGCAGAGGTTAGCCGAGAAAGGGCATCAGCTCGGTCATTTCCAACCTTGGGATTCTGTCCATCTGAATGGCTGGTAATTTTATAATGACTTCCATCGCCTTGGATAAATACATAGTTGTCAATTGTCCTTTAACTTCATATAAACCCAATGTTTGTTTTACTACCATCTGAGAGTCAGTACGTTCCATAACTTGCTCGGTACTCAATAAGTGGGCTAAACTTAGGCCTATAATAAGAGCTTCATACTATGATTTATTGCTTGAAGCCTAAAATTGAAAATGTAGTGCATACTCAATATCAATACCATCAAGAGTATTAAGTATTATATCTTATCCATTGTTGATTGAACAAGATGACCCATCAACATATAAGTTCCATATTGGGACGTTGTTGTAAAATGCTTGATCTGTCAAACTCCCATAGTGGAATATTTTTCTTTTTATTTCTCCATACTTCTTGGTCATCTACTGTGTTCGGGAAGAGGAGTCTAGTAGGTCTGCACTTTATTCTTCTGAAAAAAGTTCCCCTGGAGCTTTCTTGGTAACATTACTTTCTCCTGATTCTTATTCTGTCTGATCACTTTGTTGCTCGGGGACCTCATATTAGGTGAACTATGCTATTAAATTTGCCACTGCTTGGCTATTCAGAGAAGATCTTGGTTCATATATGATATCATACTCCCCCAATTCCACAACCCAGTATATTAATCTACCAGATTTCTCTATTTTATGCAAAGCCTGTCTTAGAGGCATATCAGTGTAAACTATGATTGTATGGGCTTGAAAATAGGGTTTCATGCATATATATGCTTCCATGAATGCCAATAAAAATTTATCTAAACGAGGGTATCTGATTTCTGCTCCTCAGAAAGCCTTACCGGTATGATAGACAGGTTTTTGAACTCCATTCTCCTCTCGAATCAATGTAGAACTTACAGCTGATTCAGAAACAACTAAATACAAGTACAACTTTTCACCTATGATTGGTCGGGAGAGAAATGGAGGTGACCCCAAATACTTTTTCAACTCCTCAAAAGCTTTTTCACATTCTTCATTTTATTCCAATCTTTTTCTAAGCACCTTGAAGATCAGTAGGAATCTATATATAGCTCAGGACACGAATCTATTCAAGGTTTCTACTCGTCGGGTTAGTCTTTACACATCCTTCTTATAAATTGGAGATTATTTTTCAATTAGTGCCTTGATCTTGTCTGGATTTGCTTCAATTCTCCTTTGATTTATTATGCACTCGAGTAACATTCCCTCTTTCACTCCAAAAACACATTTGGTCGGATTTAGGTTCATCTAGTGCTTCTCAAGTTGATCAAAAGTCTGGCTGAGGTCGACAATATGACCGGATGCCTTTTTTTCTTTTTGTAAGCATATCATCTACGTAGACTTCCATATTCTTGCCCATATGTTCCTCTAACACCTTATTGACCAGCCTTTGATATGTAGCACCTTTATTTTTTAAACCAAAAGGCATAACATTATAACAATATGTTCCTCAGGGAGTGATGAAAGAAGTGATTTCCCTATCCTTGGGTTTTATTTTTATCTATTTATAACCAGAATAAGCATCCATAAACCTGAGAAGCTCATGTCCTGGTGTATCATCCACGAGTTGATCTATTCAGGGCAAAGGAAAGTGATGCTTTGGTCATGCTTTATTTAAATCCATGAAGTCTACACACATTCTCCACTTGTTGTTTTTCTTTTTTACCATAACTACATTGGCCAACCAGTCTAGGTATTTCACGTCATTAATAAAATTTACTTTATGAAGATTTTTTACCTCTTCGTGTATGGCTTGATTCTTCTCGGGGTTAAACACTCTTCGACTTTGTTTGAGTGATTTAACTTCTTTGATTACGTTAAGCTCATGACAAAGGAAATTGGGATCTATCCCAGGCATGTCTTTATGACTCCAGGCAAACACATGCTTTCTCTATTTAAGGAAGCTCACTAGTTCCTGTTTAAGAATAGGATCCAATATTGTCCCTATTTGAGTGGTGCATTTTGGTTTATCATCATCCAATATAATTCTTTTAGTTGCTTCCATAATCTATTGCTTTACCAGCTTTGTTTCCACTCTTGTATCTAAGGTTTCAACCTTAGATTATTCATCAAGCATAGGAGTATCTACTTGGTAGGTAGTGGTTTTCTTTTTTATTTATTCTAAGTCTTCTTACTTGACAAAAGAATAGTAACACTCCCGAGCTACTTTGTGATCACCTTTCACAATTCCCACAGCAAAATTAATCGAAAAGTTTAGACACTGATGAATAGTAGATGGTACTGCTTTGAACTTCTTTAGCCCTACTCTGACCATGATTATATTGTAAGTTGAATGGACAATTTTATCCATTACAAAGAAACGGATCTTCTCTATTCAGCTAGCTGGTCAGGTGCCTATCATCATCTCCATTTTAATGGTTCCCCAAAGGAAGACTTTATCACCTACAAATCCTATTAGTGGTCGATGATAAGGCTCTAATTGGCTAAGTTTAAAATCCAAGTTAATGAAATAAGGATAGAACATTATATCCATCAAGTTACCATTATCTACTAATACTCTAGAGACAATGATTTCTTCTTTTCTGACTTTGATTACAAGTGGGTCATCATGAGGATATATTACTCCTAAAAGGTCATTTTTAGAGAAACCAATTACTACTTTGTCTTTGTTAACCTTCCTTCGTCGATCCACCTCTGCAAGGTTGATCCTCTATATATATGAGCAAGCTTGTGCCCCATGGAGGTAAGGTTTTTGCTTTAATGTATGATCTCTTCCTCCTACGTCTCCACTTGTAATCATTTGGCAATCAAAAGAACCAAAATTGATACAGAATACCTCACATTCAAGTTTCTGGGCATCATCATCCTAATCATCTTCAAAAGTTCTTTTCTTCTCCTCTCTAGGCTTGCAAGGAGATTTTGATCTACGCCGACCTCATGCGTTGTTCTATCGATCAACATAGTGATTCAGTTTTCCTTTTTGGATGAGAGTTTTAATATCATTTTAAAGACCTATGTAACATTTTGTCGTGTGACCGTGATCCCTATAAAATTCACAGTACTTAGTTTTATCTTTCTTGGTCGGATGACTTCTCAACTTATCAAGCCAACGCACATCTTTATTATGCTTGATTTCCTCCAAAACATGATGAATTCCTATAGTTAGCGGAGAGTAGTCGTTGTACTTCTTGAGTCGCTCCAAAACTCCTTTCTGTCTTGATACGCTGTGTTCTCTGGGTCTTTATGATCTTTCTTATCATTTTTGCCGTCAATTTTTTTACCCAAGCCTCGCTTGGCTACCATTTCTTCCTCAACATTCATGATCTTTGCTGCTTTAGCCATTAATTTTGCCATTTTCTTTAAAGGATCCTTATCAAGAGTGTAATACAGTTTTTTGTGGAGCAATATACACATGAGGGTAGTTATTGCAGTCTTTTCCTCATAATCTACTACTTCTAATTTCTCGTTATTAAAACAAGTGATGTAATCTATGATGCTTTCTCCTTCTTTCTATCTCACACTAATTAAGTGTGCCACCCTTTTCATAGGCCTTACTCCAATGCAAAAGTTGTTAATGAATAGCTCGGCCAATTGGTTGAAGCTAGATTTTGTCCCCGGGAAGACCATTATACCAGATTTGGGCAGGTCCAGTAATGGTTCCAGAAAATGCTTTACACCACATTTCGTTAGGGACGGCATAAATATAAACAGCTGCCTGGTATTGTTCTATATGGAGGACTGTATCAATTTTTTCATCACATTTGGGTGTTATTACTCGAGCCTTGAACTTTGCTGGAGTGGGGAAATCCACAATTACTTGCACAAATGGAGATCATTTTACAAAACTTCTTTGTATTGGGTTTCTTATCTTCGCTATTTCTCCCAATCTGTCTTCCAATCTCTATAAGAAGCCTTTCTATGCATCATTAGCAGCAAAAATTTATGCGTTGCAACTTTATTAGTTACTGAGCTTTCTTCCTAAAGTCGTTGCTCGGTCCGAGTAATAGTTTGTCAGGCTTTTGATCTAGATTGAGTCGTACTTTCCCTTTGATCAGATGGACGTTTAGTATTACCAAATCTTGCCCTAGGAATATTTTTATTCCCCCTGGGTCCCAAACGATCAAATGGATATGCATGACTTAATCTTTCTAAGGCGCTTGGCCTTTCTGGAGAATAAGACTGCGTATGAAAAGATTCTGATGTCCTAAGTAATGAAGCTGACCTTGGATGGTAGGAGACATCTCTTGCTGATATTGAGTGGTTGCGCCGAGCACCTCTTGGTGGGGGTGGGGTCATATTTCCTTAAGGAGATAGAACAGGTGCTCCGACTTGGAGGGTTGGTGCAAGTTGCCTGATAGTATCTTGCATGGCCTCTTGCAAGACTGGCCATAATCCCTGTTAAATTATTTTCATATGGAGGAGCAGAAGGAGCAGGTAGAATACCTTCGTTCCTGAGACTTGATTCAGGAATTTCATCCATTTAGATGTTTGATTGAGTGAGATCGATAGAAATATCATTCCCGTGGACGGTGCCAATCTGTTGATGCAAAAAACTAGACTAGGCTAATTAATTGATAACAAATAAATATAAGTAAAAGAGACAAAAGATTTTTAAAGTGGTTCGGCTTAAAGGAAGAGCCTACGTCCACTATTATGTATTGCTTTGGGATTGTTCAATTGCCTCTCTTTTCATCTGTCCCTGTATGTAGGGTTTACAATGTATTTATATCCCTCAGGGGGTGTACAAGAGCTGGAATATCAAAGAATGGAATGTCTTTATATCATAGACATTTACATATGTACAATCATTAATGTATACAACTGTTGGTGTTTTCCTGCCATCGTTAGTCAGCATCCCTGGTGTTGGTCGGTAATCCTGGAGTTGGTCGGTATTCCAGAAGTTGGTAGGTAATCCCTCCATAATGACTAGGATTAATCCTCCAATGTATAACATGTGTCAGTATCTGAATGGTCCATATTGAAGAGTGTATGTGCTCGCGTTCAAATGATCAAGTTATATATAAAACCCCTTTAACCCAAACAAACCCTAAACAAGCAGCAGTATGTGATTGAATAAATTGATAATCTACACAAGAACATTCAAACACATGCAATTAAGGAAAAATCCCCCTCAGGGGCAAAACCATTTATTTTCACTATAATTTGTAAGAAAACGGCTTACAATCGGATTACAATGAAAATACAAGTTGACTAAGAATTACCCTCAGTTATCGGATTCTGTAGTCGTGGCTGGAATTATCCCTTTCCAGTAGGGCTGCAATGAAGAAGAAGAACGGTCTCCTCCACAAGGGTTGAACAAACCAAAGTTGTGTTCTTGGGTTGCTAAAGGATTCACAAAGGTTTGGCAAGGATGTGTGAATCAAACCATGATTCTTGGGACTCAAAAATATGAAGACTAGATGTATTTGGACTCTCAAATTCGTCTCCTAAAGTCTTGCAAAACAACTCTCCCGAAGTTGGTATTTATAGGGAAATACATGAAGAGACCCACGATTTTAAACTGCTAAAATTCTATCCAGTGTACAGGTACCCCGAACCGGTTCGGGTACCCCTGCGAACCGGTTCTCCCCCCCGAACCGGTTTGGGTCTGGGTTCGGCAAAGTGTGCTGGAAACAAGGCTTTAAACACTTAGAAAAATTTCCAGATTTTTCAATGAACATATCTCCATTTTCCACGGGCCATAACTTGTTCACCATAGCTTGGATTGAGGTGTCGTTTCTTCCAGTATCTTTGATGCGGCAAGCTTTTTAACTTTCTAGTTGACCGGTCCTCCAGACGGTGGCTGTAAAATTACCAATATGCCCTTGAACATCCCTATCATGCCCTGTTTCACTGATTTGACTTCTCTTGCGTTCCACTTGCATTACGAGCCTAGAATCAAGGAACGTGAAGTCGATGATGCAGATAAGGGATACATTAGTGGAGATAATGCATGCTTGATTCCCGGAATTCGGATAGAGGCCGTCATGTGAGATCGTGAGGTGACGTGCCAAATGTAGCGGCGTACGACATAAATAAATGAAACATTTCGAACATAAGAAAAATGTCCTTACAAATCTCCCCCTATGTCTATGCCGGTACATACATAAAAAATCCGAATTATCAACTATGAAATTGCCTATACAAATCTACCCTCCCATGAACCCAAAACTAGAAAAGGTACAAATGAATAGTCTTCATCGTTTATTCTTCAATTCTTCAGGAATCTCAAAACTTTTCTCATCAGGGTGTGCAACATATAGATCTGCAATCTTCATACCTATACACATGAGACAAGAAAATACCACGTGACATATCGAGTTTGAAATGAGATAACTTGGATATCAATATATGATAAAAACATAAGCAACATCTCAAAAACTCCCCCAAAATTCAAACTCCCCCATAATATGATAATTCTTTCTCCCCCTTTTTATGATGTCCCCAAATGGACAAATTAGAGAAATAAGTCAAATAAGCAAGTGCGGGGTGTCACTAAGATAAAAGCACACCATGAATAAACAGAAAGCAACCAAGTCGATGATAGCGTAAATGAAGTGGTGTGATCAAATTCGATAGGAAAATCAATGCATACAAACATGACATATGTGCACGACGAATATTGGATATTCCTAGCGAATGAACTCAAATGCTTCCTTTGGTGTAAAAGAGTGACAGTATAAGATATTGACTCAATCAAATCAACAAATCAAAGCTCAAAATGATTTTCACACCAATAACGTCCAAAATGATTTTATGCTTTTTCAGGACTTTCAAGGAAGTGCAAACCCGTTTAAAGATTCTCCAACCAAACTCCCTCAGATATAATTTTGAATAGAGGCATTCTAAATTCTCAAACTTTGGAGAATTGATGGTGAAACGTAAGTGGCCCATATTTGGCATGAATTGCTTTTTATTGCCTGTAAATTTTTTTCGGGCTCTTTTAACCTCTTTGGACCTCGGATATTAAAATTCCTCCATTTTTTAGGTCCTTTTTAATGGTGGCTTTTGCGCAAAGGATAGATGATTACCTTTCACAGCCCATCCCCGTTATACAAAAACACACAGTCTCACCAAAACGGTTTTTACATGCATTCCAATCTTGTCAAGTTTTATCGCATATTGTACATTGTATAGACAGGATTGAGATGAAAACACGCAAGCCAACATGAGATAGATAAGTGCAATAATCAAATATAGCCGTGCATGTGTGCAATAAAGGATATAGGAGTCAAACATGTAGGAAGATATCACTAATTACATCTCAAAGACTCCAACCAATGTAAAGCACATGGATGAAATGATGTAGCCTCTCAAATCTCTATCAAACAGTCACATGGGTATATGGAATGAAGTTGTGACTTGGCTAACTTAAATGCTCATCCATAAAAGGTGCAAAAACAGAAAAATCTTTTTGGCCTTTTTCAAAAAAAATATTATCAAAATAAAATCTTTTTGTGCTTTTTCTCAAAATTTTTCTTAAAGGAAAATCTTTTTGTATTTTTTCGAAAGAAATATAAAAAGCAACAAGAATAAAACAAAGTTGTACAACTAAGCAATGGTACATATAAAACAGACTAGCAATAGGAAGCATATGATATGAACATGAAGAAGCATCCTATTCTAGACATAGACCAACCCCTCAGTCAACTGTGCAAATCCCTAGAGATTTCCTAAGACTCTCAAATCTAAGGGCATCTAAAGGTTTCGTGAAAATATCGGCTAATTGACGGTCGGTAGGAACAAAACTCAGGGATACGACTTTCTCTTCAACTAACTGACATATAAAGTGCTCACGTATCCTGATGTGTTTTGTGCGCGAATGCTGAACTGGATTGCGGGATATGTGTATCGCGCTCGTGTTATCACAGGAAATGGTCATGGTGTCCTGTGATATCCCATAATCCTCCAGCATTTGCTTCATCCACAAGAGTTGTGTGCAATAACTCCCGGCGGCTATGTACTCAGCCTCCGCAGTGGACAAAGAGATGGAATTTTTCTTCTTGCTCAGCCAAGAGACAAGAGCAGAACCAAAATAGAAACACCCACCAGAAGTGCTCCTACATCCATCTACATCCCCAGCCCAATCGGCATCCGAATAGGCGGACAGACGGTCATCGGTATCAAAGGAATACCAAATCCCGTATGAGAGAGTCCCACTTATGTATTTAATAATACGTTTTAGAGCAAGTAAATGTGACTCTTTTGGGGATGCCTAATATCGCGCACAGACTCCAACACTAAAGGCGATGTCGGGACGACTGGCAGTCAAGTAGAGGAGACTACCTATCATACTCCGATATAAGGTTTGCTCTATGTCCTTGCCTGAAGTGTCCTTACTAAGCTTGGTAGTGGTACTCATAGGTTTACGTGCATGATTAACGGAGTCTAAAGCAAATTTCTTCACTAGGTCTCTAGCATACTTGGATTGGGAGATGAACATCCCATCCTCTAGCTGACGAACCTGGAGACCAAGGAAGAATGTAAGCTCACCAACCATGCTCGTCTCAAACTCACTTTTCATCTCCTCCTCAAAGTGGTGAGCATGCTGGGAGCATGTGGATCCAAAGACTATGTCGTCCACATAGACCTGAGCAACCAAAATAGCACCGTCATCTCTCCTGACAAATAACGTCATATCTACTCCCCCTCTCTTGAAGCCACGAGCTAAGAGATAGGAAGTAAGCCTCTCGTACCAAGCACGGGGTGCTTGCTTCAAACCATACAAGACTTTCCTCAGATAGTAGACGTGCTCAGGGTGCTGAGGGTCTTTAAACCCTTTTGGTTGTTCCACATAAACCTCCTCCTGTAGAATGCCATTTAGAAAGGCACTCTTGACATCCATCTGATACACCTTGAAGCGCAAATGACATGCGATGGCGAGTAGAAGACGGACGGACTCAAGCCTCGCAACAGGAGCAAATGTATCCCCAAAGTCTACACCCTCTATCTGTGTGTAGCCTTGAGCGACCAACCTAGCCTTATTTCGGATTATGGTACCATTTTCATCCATTTTGTTCTTAAAAATCCACTGAGTACCTATCACATTAATCTCACTAGGTCGGGGGAAAAGTTCCCAGACATCATTCTTTTTAAACTGAAGCAACTCATCCTGCATAGCAGATATCCAGTGTTCATCCTTGAGTGCTTCTTTATGGTTCTTGGGCTCGACTTTGGACGTGTAGCAGAGTTGGCTAACAACGTTCTATAGCTGAGCATGAGTCTTGACCCCTAGAGTGGGATCACCAACAATGGCAGAAGGGTCATGACTTTTGCGAACCCAAGCAGGTGTGTCCCCTAACACAGGAGTAGGGTCCACAGAGTGTGAGAGAGGAACAGGTAAATCACTATCAGAACAGTACTCATCCTCACACTGAAGGTTAGGATCAATAACCGTCGAAGGTTCGTCATCTTGCACGGTAACGTTTATTGATTCCATAATCCTAGAGCTCTTCAGGTTAAAAACTTGGTATGCTCTACTATTCGATGAATATCCTAGAAATATTCCCTCGTCGCTCCGGGAGTCAAACTTTCCTAATTGCTCTCTATCCCGTAGGATGTAGTATTTACTCCTAAAAATACAAAAATATGTCAGGTTGGGCTTCTTGCCAGTCCACAACTCATAAGGAGTGTGAAGTGTGTGTGGACGCAGATACACCCTATTCACCGTGTGGCATGCAGTAGACACTGCCTCTGCCCAAAATCTCCTAGAAATTTTACGACCTAGAAGCATAGATCTAGCCATCTCTTGGATCGTTCTATTCTTTCTCTCAACAATCCCATTTTGCTGAGGAGTTCTCACAGCAGAAAACTCATGTTTGATCCCAAGGCTATCACAATACAAATCCACCTTTGCTTCCTTAAATTCAGTGCCGTTGTCACTACGTATTCTGTTAATAGTGACACCATGTTGATTTTGCAGGACACGGCACTTGGTCGTTAAGAAATCTACAGCATCGGATTTCTCTCTCAGAAAACCTACAATGGAGTACCTGGATAAATCATCTACCATCACGAGGATGTACCTCTTACCACCTAGACTCTCAGTACGAGTGGGACCCATAAGATCCATGTGAATCAACTCCAGAACACGAGAGGTGGTAATGGAATGCAACTTCCTATGAGGACTACGAATTTGTTTTCCCAACTGACAAGGTCCACAAACGGTCAAAATTGACTTTCCAAGAGATGGTAAGCCACGTACTAGGTCCTTTTTAGATAAACGATTGAGATCTCTAACGTTCACGTAACCTAGACGTTGGTGCCACAGATCCATAGGAGTGATCGTGGCGCTGTTGCAGACAAGTGAGGATGTGGGCTCAGTCCCATAGAAATTATCATCGGTCCTCACCCCTTGCATCAAAAGTTTACGGGCTTGATTGTAGACTTTACACGCGTCCCGATCAAACTTTACTGCAAAGTCAGTGTCGCACAGCTGGCTAATGCTGAGAAGGTTTACTTTCAAACCTTTGACGTACAAAACATTTTCTAGCTTAGGAAAACCAGGTAACTCGATAGTACCTCGTCCTATAATGCTAGACTTACTCCCATCTCCAAAGGTGACTCTGCCATCTTGATAATCCTCAAGAGTAGTAAAAAATGAGGCATCACCTGTCATGTGTCTGGAGCACCCACTATCAAAATACCACTGAGAGGTATTATGTGCTTTGAGAGCAACATGAACAACAAAAGCCTTTTTATCTTTCTTAGGAACCCAAGTCGAGATGACCTTTTGTTTGCCTTTGTTGTTGTTGATTTTAGCTAGAATGTGAGAAGCATTCACTAACGGCAAAGAGATCCGTCGAAATTCTTCCATTAAATTTTGAGTCATGGCAGCTAAGAACTCAACTCGCTCTCTCAGACTAGAAAACTCATCAGTATGACGTGGTGGAGCAGTAGTACGTCGTGTCCGACCCATGCTATAGAAAGTTTCCCTACGGTGGCCTTTTCTTTTGTAATAAGTACAAAAGAGCACAGTCAAAGGCGGACCTTGGTTTGCTTTTCTTGGTCGAACTCTCCTTCGAGGTTTTTTATGGTGACCATAAGGAGTTGTAGTAAACTCAGGAACTGGTCCAGGTGCAATTTGGGATGTGGAGGCACCATCATATCCAATTCCTTGACGATCCCCAAAACCTAAAGCGGGGCCGAGGAGCATCTTTCCCATCTTCCCAGATCTGTCCTCGATTTGTACCTTGACTTCCCGTGCTTTCTCAAGGTCATGAGTCAGCTGGGCAACAAGGGCTTCAAGTTTCTTTCAAGTCTCCACGGAGGAATGGAGCTGACTCGTAAGACTATCCACTTGTTTAGTCAAGTCCCCTCTCTCTTTCTCTAAAACATTCTCTCTCTCTCTAAACAAAATCTCTTTCCCGACACATGCAGATTCTCTCTCTCTCAGGGCGGTGCAAGTGGAGAACTCTCTTTCTCTCGCTTTCTTTAAATCTTCCTCTAAGCAGGTGATCTTAAGAACTAACGCTTTGTTACGCTTTTTAGTTTTAAAAGACTCAGAATATAACTCAGCGTAGGCGCGTTGTATATCGCTCTCGCTCTCACTTGTGTCATCCTCCCCCTCACTCACATCGCTCTCACTGTCGAGGTGTCCTTGTGAAGCATCATCCTCAACGTCGTGAGGAGAACTACGAGTGCTCACTTGGCTGGCCATGAATGCGGTGAAGTTACACTCATGCGGTGACTCATCTCCAGAATCCACCGTCTCGACCTCACTGTCGTCACTAAGGGTAGCATTAAGAACAGCTTTCCCTTTCTCTCTATTCAGACGATTGGCACACTCAAAAGCTCTATGACCCCTACCATCACACTCAAAACATCTCTATCTTTCTTTCAGAGGAGGATTTTTGGAACCTTTTTCATTTTTCTTTTCAAACTTATTTTTCTCAAATTTCTTTTTATCTTTAAAATTGCCATTTTTCTTAAATTTGAGAATCCTCTTGAAATTTTTTGCGAAAAGCGCCAAATCATCTAAGTCAAAATCGCACTCAGAATCTGACGTGTCAGTCTCTCTCTTTCTAGAAGACTCTATCCTCTTTCTAGCTGACCCCTCACTCCTTCTCTCTTGGGCTTTAAGTGCAATTCCCTTATCTTTAGATTGAGCATTTTTAGGGAACATATCAATTTCATAAGTTTGCAAATCTCCTACAAGTTCTTCCAATTTTAGCGTATTTAAATTACCCATAGAATTTAGCACAGTGACTTTAGGGATAAAACGCTTAGGCAAAGAACGAAGAATCTTTTTAACAACTCTAGCATTCGGAATATGTTCACCAAGATTAAAACTAGTATTCACAATGTCAGAAAGTATAGCATAAAATTCATCAAAGCATTCAGAATCATGCATGGTGATTGTTTCAAATTGAGTTGTCAAGTTTTGCAACTTAGACTCTTTCACAGCATTAGTTCCTTCATGGGTGAGTTGTAAAACATCCCATGCCTCTTTTGACGTGGTACACGTCATTATGCGTTTGAACTCATCAGGTGTGACAGACCCAGAAATAGCACTTAGACCCTTAGAATTAAAAGATGACCATTTAATGTCTTCATCAGACCAAGAAATGTCAGGTTTCAAGTTGGTCACATTATCAATAGTCACAGTGGGAGGAGTCCACCCTCGTTCAACCAAAATCCAGACACGTTCATCAATGGCTTTTAAAGCCGACCTCATGCGGGCTTTCCAATAAGCATAATTTGTCCCGTCAAAAACAGGCATTTTATAATATGACTTCTCCATTTGAACACGCACTTTTTCAAAAATCAATTTTTTCAGAAAATTGATATCTTAGAAAAATTTTGCGGAAAAAGGAATACGCGATAGATTAGTGTAACCTGCTCTGATACCAATTTGAAGAGTGTGTGTGCTCGCGTTCAAATGATCAAGTTATATATAAAACCCTTTTAACCCAAACAAATCCTAAACAAGCAGCAGTATGTGATTGAATAAATTGATAATCTACGCAAGAACATTCAAACACATGCAATTAAGGAAAAATCCCCCTCAGGGGCAAAACCATTTATTTTCACTATAATTTGTAAGAAAACGGCTTACAATCGGATTACAATGAAAATACAAGTTGACTAAGAATTACCCTCGGGTATCGGATTCTGTAGTCGTGGCTGGAATTATCCCTTTCCAGTAGGGCTGCAATGAAGAAGAACGGTCTCCTCCACAAGGGTTGAACAAACCAAAGTTGTGTTCTTGGGTTGCTAAAGGATTCACAAAGGTTTGGCAAGGATGTGTGAATCAAACCATGAGTCTTGGGACTCAAAAATATGAAGACTAGATGTATTTGGACTCTCAAATTCGTCTCCTAAAGTCTTGCAAAACAACTCTCCCGAAGTTGGTATTTATAGGGAAATACATGAAGAGACCCACGATTTTAAACTGCTGCGAACCGGTTCGCCCCCCGAACCGGTTTGGGTTTGGGTTCGGGAAAGTGTGCTGGAAACAAGGCTTTAAACACTTAGAAAAATTTCCAGATTTTTCAATGAACATATCTCCATTTTCCACGGGCCATAACTTGTTCACCGTAGCTTGGATTGAGGTGCCGTTTCTTCCAGTATCTTTGATGTGGCAAGCTCTTCAAATTTACAGTTGACCGGTCCTCCGGACGGTGGCTGTAAAATTACCAATATGCCCTTGAACATCCCTATCATGCCTTATTTCACTGATTTGACTTCTCTTGCGTTCCACTTGCATTACGAGCCTAGAATCAAGGAACGTGAAGTCGTTGATGCAGATAAGGGATACATTAGTGGAGATAATGCATGCTTGATTCCCGGAATTCGGATAGAGGCCGTCATGTGAGATCGTGTGGTGACGTGCCAAATGTAGCGGCGTACGACATAAATAAATGAAACATTTCGGACATGAGAAAAATGTCCTTACACATGTAGATAAATAATTTTTGGTATCAACACCCACAATCATGCTCCATAATCAATATATAAAGTATGTAAAAATTATCTCTTCACGTGGATCAATGACATACACACACCTGTCATCCTAGATGGCCATATATCTATCTTGATCGTGATTAGAGGAACTTAGTCGGCTGGAAGGCCGACCAACTCTAGAATTTGAACCATCACGAATATCAAAAGTTACTCGACTGGAAGGGCGACCAACACTAAATTCTAAGAGTCTCATTTGTGTACACAGATGTAAATGCCTGGAAATATAAAGGCATTACATTTAGGGTTTTACACCACTATATATACATAATGTTCCCTCATCTCAAGGGACAATTCAATCATTCTCAAACATACCATACTGAGCTATTGTAATCAAAATCAATAAAACTAACAGTGGACGTAGGCTTTCTTCACAGTCGAACCACTTTAAAAATATCTTCAATTGTGTGTTTGGTTTGATTAACCTACTATATTTTATCTGGATTAAGTCCATTTTTAGACATCAATAGATTGGCGTCATCTGTGGGAACAAGTGCTAGTCATCGTTATCTACCTCATATATTTCACTCTTTGGTTTAAAGAATAATTGTTGTTCTTGAAAGCAGCCTGCTGGATGCAGGCAATAATTAATAAGTATCCGCTTCCCTGGTGAGATAAACCTCCAAAGGATCTTGTTCAATTTTGCTAAAGGGAAGGAGGTTATACAAAAGTCAGTGAGACAATTGGCTCGCACAATGCAAGTTGAGTCCTCCAATTCCAGAAGAGATATGCCACCTCCACCATCCAAAAATGAAAGGAGTTATCATTCCCATTCTTCTCATAACATATCATACCAACCTAGTGCTACATATTCATTTCGATCAAAGGATTACTATAACGGTAGATATTTTTCCAAAGAAAGGCCAAGTGTATTAGAGAGACTAAGTAGAGAGTCTGCTTTTTATTATCTAGGTCCCTGAGTAACTAAAGGACATCACAGGGAGAAAGAGCATCATCGTGAACACAGAGAAAGATCCGTCAGATCAAGAGCAAGTATAAGGGGCTCTGTGCGTGTTGAGCAGACCTCTCAGGAGGAGAGTTCAGCACATAGACACAGTATAGACACTAAATCTACTTCGGTCAGATCCAATCCAGAGGAACATTATTGGAAAGGATCCATGCAGAGACTAAAAGATCGATTAGGGGAGATGGACAAAATGAAAAAAAAACGTTACAAAGGAGTTTTGTTAAAGGCTCACTTTTGTCCAGGCTATTGTGGACTATCCCACGACTTCCAAGAAACCCACCAGTGGACACTCCTAAATATGATGGAAAAACTGATCCAATTTACATATTAAGAAGTACTAATGTGTTGATGACATTTGTTTTGTCCCTGACGAGATGAAGTGCAGGGCTTTCTATAGTTTCATTACAGGACTAGCCCATATATGGTATAATAATCTGCCTAAAGGTAAAAAAAATTAGTTTTCACTAATTGGTTGAATTATTCATTGATAACTTTTTCTTTGGGGCCAAGTCGATCAAGAGGGTCACTCATCTCTTAACCATGCGCCAAAAGCAGGGAGAAAGTACCCGGGATTATATTACTCAGTTTCATAATGAAAAGTTAGAGGTGGTGGATTACGAAAATAAAACATCCATTGCAGCATTAATGAGTAGGTTAGTGGAAAAATATCTTTACTACGCCTTAGCGAAAAACCCACCTAAGACTATGACGGAGTTGTAGTTAAAGCTGAAAAAATCATGAATGTCGAGGAAGCAATGGCAGCAAAAGAAGCATCAGAGAACAAATTTGAGAAGTAGAAGAATAATTCATTTAAGAAAGATTAAAAAAGATAAGAAGATCGACAAGATATATAAGTTTGAAGAGTATATGTCGCTCACTAAGGGTGTTCACCACATCCTGGAAGAAATCAGGGGTAATGTTGATGCAAAAAACTAGACTATATCTAATTATTTGATCACACATAAATACGTAAATTAGAGAGACAAAAAATATTTTAAAGTGGTTCGTCTAAAAGGAAAAGCCTATTTCCACTGTTGGGTATTTCCTTATGTATGTCTTGTTGTATCCTGTCTCACCCCTTTGGATATAGGGATTACAATGTATTTATAGCCCCTGAGGGTGTACAAGAGTCGGAATATTAAAGGATGGAGTGCCTTTATAAAATAGGCATTTACATTAATACACTATTCATAATGTATACAATTGTTGGCGCTTTACTGACCACATTGGTCAGTCTTTCTGCTGTTGGTCGGGCTTCTCAATATGTTGGTCGGCAATCCTGGACTTGGTCAGGGAACTAATCCTTGTAGACTCGGACTGATGCCATGTTGGATAACACATGTTAATTTCTGATTGGTCCACGTAACATGATGATTTTTTAGATCAACAGAAGCCCCTAATATTTCATACTTGAGGTTTTTGCAGTAGTGTGGAATATTTATCTCTTAAAGTTGCTCGGGCAATAATTCTGAAGCTTAGTCTTCTACCGACTTCCCACACTTGTAAAATTATTGGTTCATCTGGAGGAACTTGACGTGAATGGCATATTTGCAATTATCCAATGTTTTTAACGAATCATTTTTGGGCAAAAATGTCTTTTCGGGCTTAGCCGCCAACAGTTCAATCGACGCTCCCTTTAATCATTACCTTCGTCGATTTTTGAGACAATCTATAAAAGGCGAGAAAAATCATGATTGTCTTCTACCTCTAACTTTTAGAGTTTCTGTTGCTATCTTCTTGAGCTTTCTGTGCGATTTTTTCCTCTGTTCTTCAGTTCTTGTTTAATCCTTAAATCCTTGAAAGAATTCTCTCTCTTTTCTTTTTCTTCATCTTTGAACATGGTTTACTCAGTAGCTTCTCTAGAGGAATTTAGGAATGAGTGGAATATTCCTTCGTGGGTGGATTTGGAACTTCCCACTCCCCCTACGAACCTTTTTTCTTTACCTGAGGGTCACTGGCTCCTTTTTATCTTTATTGCTGAGTGTGGGTTTAATTTTCCCCCAAACCCACTTTCCCTTGAGTTTTACCAGTATTTTGATGTGGTTCCTTCTAGAGTATCCCCCAATACTTGGAGAGTATTTAATGGTGTTCATAGGTTAAATCAGCTTCATGGGACCCATATAAGAATACCATAGATCGTATTTTTCTATAAGTGGGTCACAAGTGACAACACTTACTATTTAAATATTAGGGATGTAAATAGGGCTTTAGTAGTTAACCTCCCGAACTCCAACAGAGACTACTTTGATCATGGAGTTATTATCAAAATTTGGTAACATGTACCCATGACAGGGAACGCAGTATATCAGGGGCCCAGATGCCCTCAATATGGACAGGAGTTAGGTTGCAATACTGTTACATATCTTACTTTAATAATTTCATTGGTTACATCTCTAAATGCATTTGTATTCTCTTTATTACAGTTGATCGAAACAGGAAGTGTCCCAAGGAGGGTGATATCAACCTCAGAGAATTGAAGTTTATTTGGGGCATTCATCAAAAGATAGGAGAGCAGCACATTAGTTATTCTTTATACTTGTTGGAATACAAAAACACCATCACTTCTTTTATTGCTCTCACAACTGTCGCTGCTTCCTTTACAGTGATTGACCTTGATCAAGACCCTATCTCTACCTCATCTACCACTGCATCTGGCAGTGGTGAACTTACTACTTCCCCATCCCCTTCCCTTGATTAAGACTTGCCCTTTTCCACATCCAGAAAGAAGAGGAAATTCCTTAATATTTTAGGTGATATTGTTGCTCCTGGTTCCACCAAGCAGGTTACTGCTAGAGCCATAAATAAAGAAGAGACTGGGAAAAAGGCCCCAGCTAAGAATAATGATGAAGCCCACCTCAAGAGGCTAAAAAAAGGGCCTCCTACCAGGATGGATGAAGGTTCTTTTGTTAGCATCGACCAACGAGATTTGGTCAATTTGGCTTATTCGGTCTCACTTAGCGGCAATGAAAAGTCATGACGTGTGATAATTGATTAAATTCAAATTCGCAAGTTTCCAAGAACCCTTATTTAATTAGAGTCTACTTTAAATCAAATAAATACATCCCCTAAACATGCATCTAAGGTGCATGTGTCAACCCATAAATAGCGAAAGCTTGTGACACAAAAATATGCTGAGACACATATTTCAGGAAAAAAAACCTTTCGGGTAATACCTTTATTTCACTATGAATATATAAATCGTAACTTACAATTAAATAGAGAAATTTGCAATGGATCAACTCGCAGCCAACCCATAAATACACGCAGTCTTCAACTCAGCAAGAGAATACACGCAGCACCCTCCAAGGACTCGCAGCCCAAACAACAAAGGAATAACCGCAGCTCTCCTCAATGACACGCAACCATAACACTTTGTAGAGACTCCCTCAGCAATGACACCCAGCCCTAAGTTGCAAAGATCTCCCCACAAAGTTTGAACAATATCAAAGCTTGTGTTCTAGGGTTCCAAAAGATTCACAAAAATAATTGGGATTTTTGTGTGTGAATCAAAAAGATGTTTGGCACATCAAAAAATGAAGTCTTGTTGTGTTTTTACTCTTAGAAACGTTTTCTCAAAGACTTGGAAAATACACCAACGAAGTAGGAATATATATAGAAAATAAGAGTCGGTGGAAAAATATTACACGGAACAGTTCGAATTTATCCCAGGTGGATCGGTCCGATTAGGAGGCGGATCGGTCTGACCTCGGATCGGTTCTTTTTTAAAATACACTACACCAAAAATGCCAATCTGGCACGCTTAGGCAAGGAGATTCTGGCACTGTTTAAAACCGTGCCAGATTCTGGCACGGTTTTATCATAATCTGGAACGGTTTGAAATAGTGCCAAAATTTGGCACGATTTTTAACTGTGCCAAATATGGGTACGCTTTGTTAAAAAAATATCCCCCCAAAATTTGGAGTGGGGACCAAATTTTCAAGACATTCCAATCCCTCTCTCTCTCTCTCTCTCTCTCTCTCTCTCTCTCTCTCCCGCTCACTCTCCCTCCCGGCTTCCTCATCGCTCTCCTTCCCGGCCCGCTCACCCTCCTCGTCGCTGCTACTGCTCATCTCCTTCCCGGCTCGCTCTCCCTCCTCGTCTCTTCTACTGCTCCTCGTCGCTGCTACTGCTCATATCTGTCGCCCTCCATCGCGCGCCTCCCCCTCCCCCTCTCCCTAACCCTAAATGCCTCCACTCCCCCGTTGCCCCTTACTTCTTCCCCCTCCCTCGCTACCCTCGCCAGTCTCCCTCAGATCTGAAATTTTTCACACACGCACAGCACACGCCGCCCCCACACACTCACTCACACACGGCCACATATCTGAAGATTTTTAGGTTTTTTTTTTTTTTAAATGAATTTGGGTGTTTTTTATTTTTAAAGATGGTTGATTTTTTTGAGTTACTCACATTATATTTTTGTATGAGCTTGCAACAGGTATGTCTGAACTTGAACTTGAAACATGTATGGCTGAACTCACACAACAGGTGTGGGAGCTCAATTGAGGTTTGGTTAATTACATTTTGTTATTTTTTTTGCAATTTACATTTTTGTCTACTTTTCTTATTTTAGTTTACTACCAACAAACTTTAGGTCTCCATGAAAGAAAGGTAACAATCCATTCTTACTTGGATACTTTAACAAAATTTTGTGGATTTATAGTATAATTTTTTTTATTTCTTCTGTACATGTAATGGTAATTGTGTTTGAATTGATTAGGTCGGTAAAGCTAGTGGATATATATGGAAGTCCATGTCAAATTCTGTGAGAAATTTTTGAATTGATTGTTTAAATATAAAATTTAGGAGAAACCTCCTGATGAGTTTGGGATCCAGGGTTACACCGCATCATCAATCAGGAGAGTTGGGATGGAAAGATTACTGTCCTGTGATGTTTAGGTATTGGTTTTGTTATTTCATTGAAAAATAGGTTCTAAGATTACTGCCAAGTGATTTACATTTTCTTTTTAAGGACATTTTGTTTACCAATATCACTATAACCACAAAATGTAAGCAAACACCATGTTGTTGGAAAGAAATTTGAGCTTGACATACCGTGATACTGGATCTGCCAACAAGAAAACGGTCATTTTGTGAAGCTCTAATTTCTTTTCTTGGTTTGACATAATGTTGTTGATATGATATTAACATCGAGAAGCTGCAATGAAACTGTTGATATGATATCACTTTCTTTCTTATGCAGGGGATGAGTTCATGTGGTTATAATTGTTCTAAATCGGGCTACAAAAATTGGAACCTGGAAGCGATGGGAATTTTTTTTGTAAGTTGACATGCAAACTTTTCATTCCTTATAATTTGTTGTATTCTTTGTATGTTAATGTTGTAATTCATTTTTAAAGTATTTTCCTTTAGTAGTACTTTAAATTCATTTTTAAAGTAATTTATATGTTAATGTTGTATTCTTTGAATTTTCAAATAATGTTGACATTGGTTATTCATTTTAAATTCATTTTTTTTACAGGGGGCATGTTTAATTTATGCGAGTTTTTTCATCTCACCCTATGTTTGGTTATGCGAGTTTATGCATTAAAGACCTCACATTTTCTGTTGTCTGCATCAGGGACTGCAATAAGGCCATGTTTATTTGGGCGTTCTGTAGACAACTTATGGGCAAAGCACAGTGATGTAAATGTGGGACCCCTGACATATACCTCCTACATTAGTCAGGAGGATAGTGATTGAGTTCCGGCATGGAAGATGGTATGAACGTGGGACCCCTACTACACACCTTTTGTAAAATTAAGGAAGGTTTTGCCTTTCACCAACGCAAGTGGGAACTTAATGTTGATTTTAAAATCTCTTAAAATTTTAGAGGTTCTCTAATTAATCTTCAGATAAACATGAACAACAACTTCCACGCGATCCAGACGTTGACTTTTTACTCAGTCCTTACACATGGATCACATGCCCAGCAGCGAGCCTAACGATGTTAAACTCAAGCCACAAATAGGCCTAGAGGTGATAGCAATATCAAAATCTATTTGTTTCGTTTAATATACACATTCATTTTTATCATAGCCATTGATTGTGTAGCCATTGATCGTTATTGATTGTGTATATTACATGTAGCTATGATCAAAATGATTTAAGAATTTCCAGAGTTTAAGCCAGGTTATTACTCGTGAGTTTAAGAATTTCATATGGAATGATTTGTGTTACAAGTAGCCTTACCAATATGAATAATTTGTTTCGCCTTACATACAGGGGGATGTATGTATGTTGCGACCTGAGCTACAAAGAGGAAGAATTTGAAGTTGTTGACGTGCCGTTAGAGTCTCTAGACTTTACTGAAATCGATACACCGATTCTACAGGTTTGTAAATTTCTTAATTTTTATGTTCGGTTGATTCATTTTGTGGTTATAGTTATCTGATTAAAAGAGCTAGAAAGATTAGAGAACATACATGTTTAATAAAAAAAAAATCATTTCCTTTTTTAGACAAATGAAAATGCTAATAATTGTAATGCAAACTTGAAAATATCTAGATTAGGCTCAAAAGCATCTCGCACGGGATCAATGTAACTTGTAGAAACTGATCGCATAGTCATAGGTCTTCCGGTTTGAGAATTAAAATCAACACTTAAACTTAAAAACAAGCAGTTAGAGGGTGAAAACCCAAACCAGCCCCCAAACGACCCCGTAGGAGGCACGAACACCTCGTACGGGACCAATGTAACTTGTAGGAACTGATCGCGTAGTCTCGGGTCTTCCGATTTGAGAATATGTCGATAATTTGCAAAAATCATGCTTAGACTTAAAAAAAAGCCGTTAAAGGATGAAAACCCAAACCAGTTCCCAAACGACCCCATAGGAGGCAGGAACACCTCGGACGGGACCAATGTAACTTGTAGGAACTGACCGCGTAGTCTTGGGTCTCCCGATTTTAGAATATGATGATAATTTGCAAAAATCACACCTAAACTTAAAAACAAGCCGTTTGAGGGTGAAAACCCAAATCAACCCCCAAATGATCCTGTAGGAGGTAAGAACACCACGCACGGGACCAATGTAACTTGTAGGAACTGACCGCATAGTCCCGGGACTCCCGGTTTGAGAGTATGACGAGAATTTGCAAAAATCACACTTAGACTTGAAAACAGGCCGTTAAGGGGTGAAAAACTAAACCAGCCCCCAAACGACCCCGTAGGAGGCACGAACACCTCGCACGGGACCAATGTAACTCGTAGGAACTGACCGCGTAGTCCCGGGACTTCCGATTTGAGAGTATGACGATAATTTGCAAAAATCACACTTAGACTTGAAAACAGGCCGTTAAGGGGTGAAAACCAAAACCAGCCCCCAAACGACCCCGTAGGAGGCACGAACACCTCGCACGGGACCAATGTAACTTGTAGGAACTGACCGCGTAGTCCCAGGAATTCCGATTTGAGAGTATGACGATAATTTGCAAAAATCACACTTAGACTTGAAAACAAGCCGTTAAGCGGTGAAAACCCGAACCAGCCCCCAAACGACCCCGTAGGAGGCACGAACACCTCGCACGGGACCAATGTAACTTGTAGGGACTGATCGCGTAGTCCCGAGACTCCCGGTTTGAGAGTATCACGATAATTTGCAAAAATCACACTTAGACTTGAAAACAGGCCGTTAAGGGATGAAAACCCCAACCAGCCCCCAAACGATCCCGTAGGAGGCACGAACACCTCGCACGGGACCAATGTAACTTGTAGGGACTGACCGCGTAGTCCTGGAACTCCCGGTTTGAGAGTATGACGATAATTTGCAAAAATCACACTTAGACTTGAAAACAAGCCGCTAAGGGGTGAAAACCCGAACCAGCCCCCAAACAACCCCGTAGGAGGCACGAACACCTCACACGGAACCAATGTAACTCGTAGGAACTGATCGCGTAGTCCCGGGACTTCCGGTTTGAGAGTATGACGATAATTTGCAAAAATCACACTTAGACTTGAAAACAGGCCGTTAAGGGATGAAAACCCCAACCAGCCCCCAAACGATCCCGTAGGAGCCACGAATACCTCGTACGGGACCAATCTAACTTGTAGGGACTGACCGCGTAGTCCCGGGACTCCCGGTTTGAGAGTATGACGATAATTTGTAAAAATCACACTTAGACTTGAAAACAGGCCGTTAAGGGGTGAAAACCTAAACCAGCCCCCAAACGACCCAGTAGGAGGCACGAACACCTCGCACGGGACCAATGTAACTCGTAGGAACTGACCGCGTAGTCCCGGGACTTCTGGTTTGAGAGTACGACGATAATTTGCAAAAATCACACTTAGACTTGAAAACAGGCCGTTAAGGGGTGAAAAGCAAAACCAACCCCCAAACGACCCCGCAGGAGGCACGAACACCTCGCACGGGACCAATGTAACTTGTAGGAACTGACCGCGTAGTCCCGGGAATTCTGATTTGAGAGTATGACGATAATTTGCAAAAATCACACTTAGACTTGAAAACAAGCCGTTAAGGGGTGAAAACCCGAACCAGCCCCCAAACGACCCCGTAGGAGGCACGAACACCTCACACGGGACCAATGTAACTCGTAGGAACTGATCGCGTAGTCCCGGGACTTCCGGTTTGAGAGTATGACGATAATTTGCAAAAATCACACTTAGACTTGAAAACAGGCCGTTAAGGGGTGAAAACCAAAACCAGCCCCCAAACAACCTCGTAGGAGGCACGAACACCTCGCACGGAACCAATGTAACTTGGAGCAACTGACCGCGTAATCCCGGGACTCTCGGTTTGAGAGTATGACCCGAATTTGCAAAAATCACACTTAGAGTTGAAAACAGGCCGTTAAGGGGTGAAAACCCGAACCAGCCCCCAAACGACCCCGTAGGAGGCACGAACACCTCGCACGGGACTAATGTAACTTGTAGGAACTGACCGCGTAGTCCCGGGACTCCCGATTTGAGAGTATGACGAGAATTTGCAAAAATCACACTTAGACTTGAAAACAGGCCGTTAAGGGGTGAAAAACTAAACCAGCCCCCAAACGACCCCGTAGGAGGCACGAACACCTCGCACGGGACCAATGTAACTCGTAGGAACTGACCGCGTAGTCCCGGGACTTCCGGTTTGAGAGTATGACGATAATTTGCAAAAATCACACTTAGACTTTAAAACAGGTCGTTAAGGGGTGAAAACCCCAACCTGCCCCCAAACGACCCCGTAAGAGGCACAAACACCTCGCTAGGGATCAATGTAACTTGTAGGAACTGACCGCGTAGTCGTATATGCAATTTTTCTTCTTGTATATGCAATTTTTTTGCTTGAATATTTTTTTAAAAATGACTTGGTTACTAATATTGTATCTTTTTTGTGTCTTATTTTTTTTGTAGGGTGACATTCAATCGTTAGCTTTTATCCACTTGGAACGCACGAGGAAGTCAATGCTTTACAATGGGGGGATTGTGTATTTAGTGTCGTTAATATTCAGGATTCTATTTTT
The DNA here is from genome assembly GCA_949130495.1 of Sambucus nigra. Classification (NCBI taxonomy): domain Eukaryota; kingdom Viridiplantae; phylum Streptophyta; class Magnoliopsida; order Dipsacales; family Adoxaceae; genus Sambucus; species Sambucus nigra. The sequence goes on from OX422220.1 coordinate 253,017,981, forward strand.
TGTGTTATGGCCGAGCAGGCTTCCGTAGTTTTATGGTTTATTTTTATGGTCGTGCTGGCTACAGTGGTTTTATTGTTGACTTTTATGGCCGTGCGGGCTTTATATGGGCAGATTTTATGTTAGCAGGTTTTGGAATGCTCAAAAAATAGAGGAAACTCTGCCCAATTTTTTTTTTATATGAGAACTATTAACTCTTGTAATTTTTTGAAGTTATTGTCGACTTTTATGGTCATGTGTTGGTTTATATTGGTATTATCTCTTGTAATTTTTTGAAGTTTGTATGCACATTAGTTCATCAACAACCTGCGATATTCATAATTTGTGAATTTTCTTGATTTTGTTTTTGCAAATAATAAATATTTTTCCTACCGAATTTCGAATTTGCAAATTTTCCAGATTTGGTTCCTATTATTATTTTTTTTAATCAACTGAAAAATCTGGCACGGTTTTAAACCGTGCCAAAACCGTGCCAATGCATAAAAATGAGAACGCTTATAAAACAATCTGGCACGCTTTATAACCGTGCCAAAAGCGTTCCAGAAAATCGATAATTTGGCACGATTTTGGCGTGTGCCAAAAGCGTGCCAGATTTAACATCTGACATTGTTTAAAAGCGTGCCAAAAGCGTGCCAAATTAAAAAACTGGCACAGTTTAAAAGCGTGCCAAAAGCGTGCCAGATTGGAAAATCTGGCACGGTTTTAAACCGCGCCAGAAAATCTGGCACGCCTGATTCTGGCACGATTTTGAACCGTGCCAGATTGCGTCTGGCACGGTTTTAAACCGTGCCAGTTTCCTGTTTTTGGTGTAGTGATAGGCTTCTTCGGTTCGCAATCAATCCATGGTATACTGGAGAAAAGCGGATCTATCCGGTAGGTAGGCAGACTGGTCTGGGGGCGGATCGGTTCTTTTAAAATAGGGGCGGATCGGTCCGGTTATCCAAAAAAATTAAAATCCTTTTAAAAGCCTCATTTTGCTTGAAAAAAACTTACTTCTTATTTTTATAAAAAAACATTTATGAAAATTTCCCAATACTAAGTATGAAACTTTAAACTTTACCAACTTCATTCTCGCAGAGGCTATGATGTTGAAGACGCTTTGATATTCGGATCCGTTGATGTAGATACGATCTTGAATTTCTTCAACGGTGTAATGGCATACGACATACATATTGACAATGGATAAAAATATCCTTGCAAATCTCCCCCTATGTCTATGCCGGTACATACATAAAAAATACGAATTATCAACTAATGACCTATACAAATCTACCCTCCCATGAACCCTAAAGATGGAAAGATACAAATGTTTAAATCTTCATCGTTTGTTCTTCAATCTTCAACAATCATCAAATCTCAAAGCTTTTCTCATCAGGGTGTGCAACATATTGATCTTCAATCTTCATACCTACACACATGAGACAAAGCAAATACCACGTGACATATTGAGTTCGAAATGAGATAAACATAGATACCAATTTATGGTAAAAGCATAAGCTAAATCTCAAAAACTCCCCCAAAATTCAAACTCCCCCATAATATGATAATTTTTTCTCCCCCTTTTTATGATGTTCCCAAATAGACAAATGAGAAGAATGAATCAAATAAGCAAAATCAGGGTGTCACGATACACAAAACAGGGCATCAAATAATGTGGCAAACGTGCTCTTGCAAGGAGATGCTCAAACAAATGCACAAACTCTTTTTTATTTTTTATTTTTTTCATACAAAGATACGATACATTTGAAAAAAAAATATGCTACAAAAATCACACCATAGATTTAGACTCAAACAACCAAGTCAGGGAAATGGAATGAATGGGTGTGAACACATTCGATAGGTAAATCAACTCAATCAATCATATGTGCACGATGCATATGTGTACTCCTAACGAATGAACATCAAAAGTATCCTTAGGTGTAAAGATTGTTGAATTTAGATGACATTGTCTTATGCAAATCAACAAATCAAAGTCAAAATGATTTCCACCCCAACAACGTCCAAAACTATTTAGCGCATTTGCAAGCATTTCAAGTACGTGCAAACCCGTTTGAAATTCTCCAACCAAACTCCCTCATAGATATTTTCTTGCAAAGGTAATCTAAATTCTCAAACTTTGGAGAATTTGCGAAAAAACCTAAATGGCCCATAATTTGGCATATATTTCTTTTTATTGCCATTCAATTTTTTTCAAGCTCTTTTTAAACCTCTTTGGACCTCGGATAATAAAATTCCTCTATTTTTTAGGTCCAATTTAACGGTGGCTTAGTATTCTCAAAGGCAAAATGAACCTTTCGCAGTCCTTCCCCGTTTTCAAACAAAACGCACAAACTCACAGAACGGTTTTTATATGCATAATTCCCTTATCAAAATTTATCGCGCTTTGTTTGTTTTAAGGACAAGATTGAAGTGAAAACACCCAACCAACATGTGATAAGGCAAGCACAATAATCAAACAAATCCGTGCAAGTATGCATTTAAAGGAATCAAACATGTAGGAAGTAACACTTAATTACATCTTAATGACTCCAAACATTATAAAGCACAAGGATGAATTGACTTATTGTCTCAAAACACTATCAAATAGTCACATGAAAAAAAATGGAATGATGTTGTGACTTAATCATCCTAAGACTCCATCCATAAATGGTGCAAACAAAATACAAAAATCTTTTTGGATTTTCTCAAAAATTTATCAAAATAAAATCTTTTTGTATTTTTAAAAAAATTTCAAAAAAAAATAAAACATACAAAAATGATACATAGTAGCAATAGGCGAACAATGACATCATGAAAATCACCCTATGCTAGTAAACAAGTCAAACCTCAATCATTAGGTGCGGAGGGATTTTCCAAAGGTGGTGACAACTTATGAAAAACCTCCATCAATTATTTTGAAGTTTTGACCAAAAACTTAACTTGCTCACCTAAATGTGCAAACTCTCTCATGTAGTCTCCGGGATCATGTAAAGTATCATGTGTGGGTGCATGCGTGTCAGAAACACATGTAGAAGCAAAATGTGACACATAACCCAACTTAAAGCAAAATTCCCTAAGGTGTCCTTTCCTCTTGCAATGTGAGAAAACATAAATAGGCCTAGGAACACCTCTTTCAAAAACTCTAGGACGCACTCTCCTAATAGGAATGGGATGCCTAGGTGGGTTAGGGTGAGACTCACGAGAATCAAACACTAAAGTGGGAACCGGATCGGGTGCTAATTGGGAAGTAGAAGCACCGTCATGACTTATTCCAAACTTCTCACCTTTACCCTTATGAACCACCTTTTCAACCTTCTTAGGTGCGTTCACAAAATTGACTTTGACCTCCCTGGCATGTTCGAGATCACTCTCGAGTTGGGATACGCGTGTCGTCAGACTAGACAACGTGTCGGTCAAATTACACTTCTCCTTTCTCAAAACCTCCTTCTTTTTATCCAAATCTAAAACCCGATGACCTAAATCCCTATTATACCTCTTTGTTTTCAAGGTCTCGGTGTACGAATCTCTAAAAGATTTTTGGAGCTCACTTTCATCTCCACTTTCACTCTCACTTTCTCCCTCACTTGAAGCCCTCAAATCATCACTATCGCATTCGTGTGCACTATTGTGGGACAAGGTGGGTGTGCTCACACGACTAGAAAAAGCTACAAACTTCTCACCCCTAGTCTCATCACCCTCACCTTCACTACTATCACTAAGTGTGGCGGCCATAGCCACTTTCTTTCCTTTCTTTCTAAGCCACGTAGGACACTCAAACGACTTATGTCCCTTACCCTCACATTCAAAACAAGTGACGTTCTCAAAATCTTCCTCACACTCCTCATCGAAGTCATTTCCTTTTTCGCTCTCACCACTTTCTTTGGCCTTTCCTTTATTTTTATTTTTCTTAAAAAAATTCTTTTTATTGGAAGAATTATTTTTGTTCATGTTGAGAAATTTTTAAAATTTTTCGCAAACAATGCCATATCATTAAAATCAAAATCTCCCTCAGAATCGGACTCACAAACTTTTTCTTTCTTTTTCTTAAAATGAGTCTTTAAAGCAATGCCATTATCCTTAGCCTTAATGATTCTGGGAAACATGTCAATCTCATAGGTTTGAAGATCTCCTACAAGTTCTTCCAACTTAAGTGATTTCAAATTTCCAAAGAGTTCAAAACAGTGACTTTAGGAATAAAGCGTTTGGGGAGAGATCTCAAAATCTTTTTAACAACACGCGTGTTATCAATCACCTCACCCAAATTAAAACATGTGTTAACAATGTCTGACAAACGAGCATAAAAATCATCAAAGCATTCAGACTCAGACATGGTAATAGTCTCAAATTGCGTGGCCAAATTTTGTAATTTTGATTCTTTAACCCCGTTCGTACCCTCATGTGTCAGTTTCAAAACATCCCAAGCCTCTTTAGACATGGTGCACGTCATAATTCGGGGAAACTCATCAGGAGAGACATCTCCAGAAAAAGCACTCAGACCACGGGAATTAAAATTGGACAATTTATAATCATCTTCAGTCCAGGCTGACACGGGTTTTAAAGTGGTGATGTTATTAACAGTGACCGTGGGAGGAGTCCAACCATTTTCGCAAAGCAACCAAACACGCTCGTCAATAGATTTTAAAATCGATTTCATACGAGCTTTCCAGTAGGCATAATTAGACCCGTCAAAAATAGGCATCTGATTATATAAGTGCTCCATAAGAAAAAAATGTGAATTTTCACAAAACTAAATTTTTTCAAAAAAAATCAATATCACACGATTTTGCGGAAAATAGGAATACGCGATAAATTAGTGTAACCGGCTCTGATACCAATTTGAAAAGTCGTGAGTAGACAAATTGTATTAAAAAATAAATCCTCGAAAAATCAGGATCACGCAATAAATTAGCGTAACCCGCTCTGATACCAATTTGATTAACTTGACGCGACTAAGAATGTGTCTCAGAAATACGTTCTCTCTAGACTCAAGTGCAAGCCTGTCGCTCAAGTAATAATCCCAATAAGTCGGGTATCGATCCTCGGGGAACTAAGACAACGAAGTTGTGATGACGGGAAAAGACGAAGGAATCCTAACTTTGACTCTAAAAAGAAAGGGAAAATGATTTGGTTTTGGGAATTGATTACAACTAAATGCAAGTATGAAATTATAAAAAGATGTAATTAGACTAAGTTACCTAAAATATAAATGAAAATTGGTTTGAACTTTAAACTATGTATGAGAAAAACAGAACGGGAATACAATCCCCTAACCCTAGTGTATTGCCGGTAAAATACTAATCGTGATTTTAACTGATTAATTTAACCCAGAATTTAGTACTCCCAAGCATTACGTATACGAGGTTCAAGCCCGCGTCATACTTAATCTGAGGATCAATAAATCGGTATCGCGATAGTGACACTCGAATTACATTCGAAATCATCCCGGTTACCCAGAGGCAAACGAGATATAAAGATCTACATTTGTTGTGTTCTTACGCAATATGATCATAATCAATCACTAAATTCAGAGGATTAATGTTATACACATGCAACTAACACATCAGGCTGGGTTCATGTATCTCGGCCTTACAAAATCTAGCCTAGCATCCTGAAAGTAAGGAAAACAGTGTTTGATTTGCAGAAAACTATGATTAATCTAAGGAGAACTTTTGAATGGATGTAGAACAGAATTAAAGAGAAGAAATAACTCACTAATTTCACTAAAGCAGTAACAACATAAATTAATAAAACTTGTAATCAAAGAACTTCTAAATAATCTTCACTATTTGGATTAAAACTGGAAATTGCATCTAAACTAGGGTTTCTGGAAAAAAAAGTAAATTGACTAAAATTCTCCCTAAATCTCAGTTCAAATAATGATAATAAAACGGGTTTTTATACCCTACAAGACTCCAAGAGTGTTTGCAGCACTAGAACTCTCCATTAGAGCAAAATAAGAGAATAAAAATTGCGACAGCCAGACCTAATTTCTAATTTAGCACACTTATTTAATTTTAGCCCCTAAACATGCATCTAAGGTGCATGTGTCAACCCATAAATAACGAAAGCATGTGACACAAAAATATGCTGAGACGCAGATTTTAGGAAAAAAAACCTTTCGGGTAAAACCTTTATTTCACTATGAATATATAAATCGCAACTTACAATTACATAGTGAAATCTACAATGGATCAACTCGCAGCCAACCCACAAAGACACGCAGTCTTCAACTCAGTAAGAGAATACACGCAGCACCCTCCAAGGACTCGCAGCCCAAACAACAAAGGAATAACCGCAGCTCTCCTCAATGACACGAAGACATAACACTTTGTAGAGACTCCCTCAGCAATGACACGCAGCCCTTAGTTGCAAAGATCTCCCCACAAAGTTTGAACAATATCAAAGCTTGTGTTCTAGGGTTCCAAAAGATTCACAAAAGTAATTGGGATTTTTGTGTGTGAATCAAAAAGATGTTTGGCACATCAAAAAATGAAGTCTTGTTGTGTTTTTACTCTTAGAAACGTTTTCTCAAAGACTTGGAAAATACACCAACGAAGTAGGAATGTATATAGAAAATAAGAGTCGATGGAAAAACATTACACGAAACTGTTTGAATTTATCCCAGGCGGACCGGTCCGGCTAGGAGGTGGATCAGTCCTACCTCGGATCGGTTCTTTTTTAAAATAGGCTTCTTCGGTTCGCAATCGGTCCATGGTATACTGGAGAAAAGCGGATCGATCTGTAGGTAGGCGGACCGGTCTGGGGGAGGATCGGTTTTTTTAAAATAGGGGCGGACCGATCCGGTTATCCAGAAAAATTAAAATCCTTTTAAAAGCCTCATTTTGCTTGAAAAAAACTTACTTCTTATTTTTATAAAAAAACATTTTATGAAAATTTCCCCATACTAAGTATGAAACTTTACGGGACTTAGAAACCAAACTTTACCAAGTTCATTCTCGCAGAGGTTATGATGTTGAAGACGCTTTGATATTCGGATCCGCTGATATAGATGCGATGTTGAATTTCTTCAACGGTGTAACGGCGTACGACATACATATTGACAATGGACAAAAATGTCCTTACAGAATATTGGCCCTGGCTTGGCCAGACAATTAATAAAGTCTGGTACACTGCCAGACCATAGGGATGCTGCTTCTGTAATGCCCCCATCAAGAATTTCTGAAAGGGCTGCCCAAAGCCTTACTCTAGTAGATATTGTATTTTCTTCTTCTTTTTATTCATCTCTTTGCTACCTCTTGTACTAACTTGCTCTAATTTCTATTTTCAGTTCTTGGTCGACTTCAACAATATGCTGGAGAAGGACGATGTTATGCGTCCTTCTTTAAATGAAGTTGAGGAGTCCTTTGAAGAGTTGAATAAGTATGTGCTTGACTCTCAACTAGCATTGGCTAATGAGAAAAATAAATGGGAGACCAAAATAAAGACTGTAGAGGATAATGATGTAGCTTCTCGGGGGCAGGTTACCGAGCTGTAGAAAAAGTTAGATACAGAGAAGGCCAAAAGGTTGAAGGTCAAGTAATATGCTTTCAACAGGGCTGGGATAAGTCAATTGGAGCTTCTTCTATACAAATTGAATTTTCGAAGAAGAAATGCTTCAAGGATGGTTGGCCGGCAGCCCTTGTAGAGGTTAGCACTTCCCAAGACTCTGAGTTATTTCTCAGGCATAATCCTAGGTCTCCTTCTAACATGGATGAGTAGATTGAGGTTGATGGAGGGTCAAAGGAATCTACCCTTATTTGGAATCTTTCGACCAACTATAGATAGTTGACTCTTCAATCCCTCCTGCTGGTGACCAATCTACTCTGCCTGCTCCTGCTTCCAATCCTACTGGGTTTACTTCTGACAAAAAGAATGTGTACATTTGCTCGACAAGCAGCTTTTGTTCATTTCTTTTTATCTATAATTTTCCTTTTTATTCCATGTACTTGTAATCGACATTTTATCAATGCAAAGGAATAGTACTTTACATTTTCTTTCCTTTGTTGTTGATTGGAATTTTTTCTTACTTCTATATATTTCATGGATAAATTGGATCAATTTTCTTCAACTGACTCTGATCTTCTTCAAAGATGCAATGATTTCCTCCAGTCTAGTCACTTGACTTTGATCGAGGAAGAACTATCTAATTTGCTCGAAGAGGATACCTCAAATCAAGCTGGAGAAGCCTACCTTTATTTGAAGTGTTTTCTTGATCGGGCAGTGGCCAACAATGTGGAATACTATGAAATGATTGAGGAGCTGCAAGCAGATCACAAGGAAACTGCAGTTCTTTTACATGTCGATTATGTACAGAAGTACAAAGCTCTGAGTGAAGGTTGGGGTTTTGAGAAGAAGTTAGAAAAATATGCTTCTTACTTCAGGAGGCCAAAAATTTACCCGTCTGCATGGACCACTAAAAAAAGGACACTTGTCATCCTACGTGGCAATATTCAAACTTTCTCGGCACAGAAGACACTTGGTCAACACCCGAGGACAGTTATTCGGTATACCACCTGACTAACCTAAAGTAGACGAACCATCCAGAAGATCAAATCCACTGGTAAGGAGTAGCCAACTGTCATTGTACCCGAGATGACCAATAATTATATTAATTATATATATAGATATAATGTATGAATATATAAAGACATTCTATATCTTGGACTCCCATCACTATAAATACAGCCCCTCCCTTAGATAAAGAGGTAATTCATTCTATCTTTATCCAAATCTCTCTACACATCTATACACATTTATCTCTCTCAAGACACGAGAACTCTCTCAATCATTATCAACACACCATGTTGTGCTGTTGTAAACCCTAGGGAATAAAATAACAGTGAACGTAGGCTTTCCTTATAACCGTACCACTTTAAAAATCCTTGTCTCTTATGTTTTTAATTGGATTACTTGTATCTATTTATCTCAAATCTTAAAAATGGGTTCTAGTCCATTTTTTCATCGATATAATACAAACTTGATTAGCGACGGTTGAAAGTTGCTCGGGAAAACTTCAAAAGTAGCTTAGACAATAACCATACCGTTGATCGGTGCCTAGAACAGGTCCTTCACAATAGCTAACCGATAGTTAATTCCTGATGTTTGAACATTGCTAGGCATAGACAAAACTTGATCGGCAACAGACAAAAATCCAAGTAAAGCATGATTCTAAATCCTTAAGAAACTTGGCCATTGAAGATAAGGATAAAACAAGATCTTTATCCTACTGGGCAAAGTGAAGGAAGAACGTTGTGAATATTCCTAAAAAGGAATGTAGATACATATTCCATGTACACCTAGTCACACCACTGGTTGAAAACCTAAAAATTTAGGTGCATTAGTAGAACTTATGGAAATACATGGGTAACTAGTACTAAACTCAGATTTTAAACTAAGTGTACTAGTAGAACCTATGATCTCATTAGTAATTGGTACTAAACCTGGGCAAAAGATTAAGTGTATCAATATAACTAACGAAACAAAGAAGCCATTCACATCCAAAGATTCACAAAATAAGTTGATAAATTGAATTTATATGAATAGTTATTACATGCAAATATTATTTTACAATTGAAATACAAGACAATTACAAGAACGCTAGTAAAATATTCTATAAAATCCAGCAGGTCGGCTGCCAACCACCAGTAATATTTAAAGACCGAGAAAGTATTCAAAGCTCATATTCCATAATCGGGGGCTTATTGTTCATGTTGCTAAGAAATTTCAAGGAGGGCAAGAAGAATTAATGACATCATCAGCCAAGCATCAGATTGGGCTCCAAATAATAACATGGTCGGCACATTGGCCAATCATCATTCAAGAAAAAAATTTGCTATCGAAGTTTAAAATTGACATTGAGGAGTTATTTTTTCTATTAAAGAATCAAGGGCCACATTCAGTATGTACATCAATGGGATCTCCACTACTGCTTTTCTGACCAACACTAGAGAAGAAGTTGTACTTATATGTAAATGTTTCATAGTTCGCTACTAGCTCGGCACTAATCAGATTGAAGAATGGGGATCAAAAGCTACCGTGTTACACCAACGAAGCATTCAGAGGAGCAAAAATCAAAAAAATCAAACTTATACAGTCAGCACTCAGTTGTTCATCTTAAAAGACAGTTGGTCAACTAACCAGCCAACCAACCCACCTGAAGATTATGATAAGCCGCAAGATGGAAACTATGATAGATCTCATTACTGTATCCAAATACCCAGGGGTGATACATAGCACAAGTTTTCTCGCCGAGCAAAGTTCCTCAAAAGAAATATTAGCTCCAATGCATCCATTGATAAGCCTGAGTCATCCGTTGTCCAAGAGATAGCCCACTCTTATATTGAAAAAATCAAGAAGGCAGAACAATATTATTTATTATGTACGAGCACCGAGAAACTTTTCAGAATAAATACTCCATCCTCTCAGTAAATCATCAAGCATAGAGCATTGGGAGCTTCTGTTGATGCCAAAAATTTACCTGTCTTCAGGGACCACTAAGAAAAAGACACTTGTCATCCTAAGTGGAAATATTCACACTTTTTCAGCACAGAAGACACTTGGTCAGCTCCTGAGGACAATTATTCGAGTACCGCCCGACCAACATAAAGAAGACAAACCATCCAGAAGATCAAAAGCCACTGGTGAGGAGTAGCCAACAGTCATTGTATCTGAGAAGACCAATAGTTATATTCATTATATATAGATATAAATGTATGAATATATAAAGACATTCTATCTCTTGAACTCCCATCACTATAAATATAGCCCCTCCCTTAGCTAAAGGGGCAATTCATTCTATCTTTATACAACTCTCTCTACACATCACTACACATTTATCTCTCTCAAGACAAGAGAACTCTCTCACTCATTCTCAACACACCATGTTGTGCTATTGTAAACCCCTGGGAATAAATTAAAAGTGGATGTAGGCTTTCCTTATAGCCGAACCACTTTAAAAATCCTTGTCTCTTATGTGTTTGATTGGATTGCTTTTATCTATTTATCACTAATCATAAAAATGGGATCTAGTCCTTTTTTTGCATCAACAGGTAACAAGGATCTAAAGTGGCCTGGGAAATTAAGGACGCCCCCCAATAAAAGAAATAAGTCCAAGTATTATGATTTTCATCGCGATCACGGATACACCACTGATAATTGCATAGCCCTCAAAAATGAAGTTGAAACTCTTATTTGGCGGGGAAAGCTGAAAAAATTTATTGATTGAAATGGTAGCCGAGATACCAGGAGGAGATCTGAGTCACCTGGTCGAGGGAAAGAAAATGCCAAAAAAGCACGCAACAATGATTACGAAGATGACCCTGACTTTTTGAATAAGCCTATCGAGCCAAAAATGGATATAGGTATGATTTATATCGGTTGTTCTTTTATCGCAGGTGGAGACACCGATGGAGGAGATGGACTTACTGAAAGAAAGGCGTACTTAAATGAAGCCAAAGATTATCCCACTATTAAGCATATTTATATGGACGAGAACGACAAATTGGTGATTGACTTCTCAAAAAATGATATGACTAAGGTACTTTATCCTCATAACGATCCATTGGTAATCATTTTCAGAGTTCACCGTGGCGGAGTGGCTATAGTTTTGGTTGATAATAGGAGTTCATCTGATGTAATGTTCTATAACTTTTTCCAACGCTTAGGGCTAAAAGACAGTAAACTGGAAACATATCACAGACCTCTTATAGGATTTTTTGGAGAAAATGTATATCCCTTAGGAACTGTCAATTTATAAGTATTGATTGGCACATAGCCAGCAAGCGGTATGGAACGAATTCGCTTCTTCATGTTAGATGAAAATGTACCTTCAACTTACAATATAATCCTTGGTCGCGTAGGGTTGAAACAACTGGAATTTATTTCGTCTATTGTGCATCAATGCATGAAATTCCCTGCTAACTACGGAGTCTGCATGGTAAATGGTAACCAGATAGAGGCATGGAAATGCTATTATACTTCAACCGACCAACAGGAAATGAAGAGGGGCACAACTAATTTACATATTAATACTTTGGATCCTCATAAGGAGGAGGACTTAGTGAAAAGATGAGTAATGGAAGAAAAAGAAACTATTGTACTCGATGATGAGTAACTAGAAAGGACCGCCTAGATTCACTTAAGACTAACACCTTCTATTAAAAAGGAATTAATTACATAAATTAGAGATAGGAAGAATGTGTTTTCCTGGAGTCACGAGAATATGTAGAGGATTGATCTCAACTTCATCTGCCATGAACTTAATATTTACAAAGAGGCCAGGCCGATTAAGTTGAAGCGTAGAGTTTTTAGCCCAGAGAAGAATACGTCAATCCAAGAAGAGGTGGATAAACTGAAAAAAGCAAAGTTCATTGAGGATATTAAATATCTGACTTAGTTGACCAATGTGGTAATGGTAAAAAGAAGAACAATAAATGGTGAATATATGTGGATTTTATTGACCTTAACGAGGCATGTCTAAAAGATCACTTTCCATTACCAAGGATTGATCAATTGGTAGATGCCACAACGGGTTATGAATTTCTCAACTTCATGGATGCTTCTTCTGGGTGTAACCAGATCAAGATGAAGCCGAAAGATAAGGAAAACACATCCTTCATTACTAATCGAGGAACTTACTGCTACAATGTAATGCCCTTTGGGCTCAAGAATGTTGGTGCAACATATTAGAGGTTAGTAAAAAAAGTCTTCAAAAATCAAATTAGTAAGAACCTGGAGGTGCATGTAAATGATATTCTCACTAAAAGAAAGTTCATCGTTGACCACATTGTTGATCTGGCACAAATATTTGACCAATTGGAGAAAACATCAAATGAAGCTCAATCCAACCAAGTACATATTTGGAGTCTAGGATGGTATATTATTAGCGTACATTATGAATCAAATGGGAATCAAAGCCAATCCTGATAAAATAAATGCTTCACTGGAAATGCGATCCCCGACCAGTAAGAAGGGTGTGCAAAAGTTAATAGGAAGAGTAGCAGCCCTAAATTGTTTCGTATCTCGGGCCATGGGCAAATGTCTTAAATTCTTCAAGGTGCTTTGAAAGAACTTTTAATGGAACGAAGAATGTGAAAAAGATTTTTTGAACTTGAAGAAGTATTTGGGGTCTCACCCATTACTCTCCTGACTAGTTTTGGGTGAGAAGTTATACTTATATTTGGCTATTTCAGAGTCTGCTGTAAGTTCAGCATTAATCTGACTAGAGGAGGGTGTTCAAAAACTAGTGTATTCACCAATAACACTACACCAAAACGCTCATTTAGTAACACACTTTTTTTTGTATTACTAACACTCTTGTACCATTACTATTTCTCACAATATATTAGTGTTACTAATTTCAGCCAAGTGTTAGTGGTATTAGTTAATAATTTAAAAGTAATTTTTTTCTTGAAAAAAGGTCCCAACTCTCTTCGAACTAAAGTGGGAAATCCTTCTCAAAACATTGCATGACAAAGCAGGAAAGCCTTCTCCAAATCGGTTGCTTCTCACAAGAGGAGTCGTCAAATCCCAGATCGAAAATCGATTTGGGACAAAAGGTTTTCCCCAATCGATTGCGTGCCAAATCCCAAATCGGTAGCTGATCTTCTCCACGTAACCCTAACCGGATCCAGGTAACCCTAAGTGACACACACACACACACACACATATATATATATATATATATATATATATATATATATATATAAAACTTGTTTTGGATTTGATAAGTTAGGTTTTTTTTGTAACCGTTTGATTTTATTTATGTTTTTCTTCAATCTGATGTTATGAGTGTGTATGTATAAGTTGATTTATTTTATGAGCAGTGATATTTAATAAGAAACAATCTAAGCAACAATTTTTGGTTTTCCAAATAAACACACATTTGTTTTATTTAACATTACAATTATTTTATGAGCAGTCTAGGGGTGGACAAAATATAGATAGACCCACTTAAATGTTAAATAAAATATTTTATTTAACATTTTAGTGTAATTTCATTACATTAGTCATTGAATGTTGTAGTAGGTGAGTGAATTAAAAATGGAATGGGCCATAGTCAGTGTCGATTGTGTGCGATGTGGGATGGTGAGGTCGTAAGGCATACGAGTAGAAAATAATGTGTACTCTTGTGCACCTTTCTTGTGTAAGCATGTCTTACAAAGACTGGTTGAAGCTGAAACACATATAGTTCTTTCATTTTCCCCTTGTGTTTGTCGGTTATGAAGTATTTGTTTGCGCTCTTAGGTCCCATACTAAATATGCATTCTTCATTTTCTTACTATATATACAAGCTGAGAGGTCCATATTCCATTTGATGTACCTACATATGTTATATCTGCTACAAATATTTTAGTGTTCTTGATTTTTAAGTAATGGTTAATATATGCCATTATTCTGTAAATTGGTCCCCTCTAGTTTTAGGGAGGAAACAAAAAATTACGTAGATAATCTCCTATCCCTCTGTTTTGAATAATAAACCTATTTTAAGAACACGAATCTTGGCTAGTCTTGATTTCGAAATTTTTTTTTGAAACGGTTTATGATTGTTTATTGCAAATTATCTGTTTTCCCATTCAATATCCATTGCATTTTCCTAAATCAAAATTGTCCATGCACTAATGCTTTTGAGTTATTTTGTGTTCATGTAGAGGGAAGACTTGCGTAGAGACTTATTTTAGGATAACTAACATTACTATACCTTTACTTATTTTGAGTTACCAATGCTACTATATCATTTCGGTAAAGTGTATCATGTAAGTCCAAAGGTGCACACTATCCTTTTATATAAAATAATGATATTTTTTTGGTAGTGCAGAATGTCCCAAACATTAAACAATGGATGGATGACTGAGAGGAACATAATAAGTGAGGTATACATAAATGGAGTAACATTTTTCCTTGATTTTGCAATTGCAAACAGTAGACATCATCTCTCGATATTTCCATGTCCGTTTGTTAAGGGTCGAAATAAGAAGCGGTTTAGTGCGTCAGATAGCAGGGGTCATTTGATTTGGTATGGTATAGATTCGATATATACTACACGGATTTTACACGGTGAAATAAGATCCTCAAACTCCTCGAATCCCGTTATAGAACTTATTGATTGTGAAAAACATGTCGAAAATGATGAGAGCATTAAGAATGAAAGGCTTTGAAACTTAGTTGACACGTGTTATGGAGTGCACGAACAACATTGTGGATAACCTGACCAAGCAGAAAAATCACATGTTAATAATGAGAAGTATCAAGAGTACAATAGATTAGCGACTG
This sequence comes from Sambucus nigra, assembly GCA_949130495.1. NCBI lineage: Eukaryota > Viridiplantae > Streptophyta > Magnoliopsida > Dipsacales > Adoxaceae > Sambucus > Sambucus nigra. The sequence goes on from OX422220.1 coordinate 253,033,227, forward strand.
AGAAATTATACCCTCCATGTGATGGTCCTGAGACTACTCTCTCTGCAATTGTGGAATTTCATAATTTGAAGAAGCAGTTTGGTTGGTCGGGAAATAGCATTACGGCTCTTTTGTCGATTGTAAAAAGGTGGCTTCCAAAAGAAAACACTTTACCATAAAAGTATCCACAAATGAAGAGAATGATGACAGACTTAGGGATGAAATCAAACTACATTCATCCATGTGAGAATAACTGTATTTTGTACTATAAAGAGAATGAAGACTTAGAAGAATGTCCTCAGTGTGGGACACCAAGATATTCAGTGACCACAAGGAAAGGAAAAAGGGTATGCAAAGAACCGATTAAAGTATTGAGACATTTCCCTTTGATTCCAAGGCTATGGAGATTATACACTATACCTTGGATAGCGCATGAAATGACGTGGCACCATCGAACAACAACTTCATGGGATAATCAACGACATCCCTGTGATTCATCTCAGTGGAGAGTGCTAAAAAATAGATGTCTTGATTTTGCTAAAGAAGGGTGCAATGTTTGGCTTGCCATATCTACAGATGAATTCAATTCCCATGGTATACAATCCAGTAGTAATATTTATTGGCTAGTTATGGCTGTGCCTTATAATGTGAGCCCATCTTTGTGCTTGAATCGTGAGTTTCCAATATTATCTTTGTTGATTCCTGGGCCCAAGGCACCGGGTCAAGACATTGATGTTTCTCTTCAGCCGTTGGTAGATGAGTTGAAGCAATTATGGGAGGGAGTTCCAGCTTTTGACATGCACAAAATGGAATAATTTAAATTAAGAGCTATGTTGATGCGGGGGATTCATAATTTTCCCACATATGGAAACTTATCTGAATGTATAACACATGAATACAAATCATGTCCTATTTGAAGTGATGAAACACCATCACTTCGATTGGTTAACAGCAAGAAAATAGTTTACACAAACTATCGTATGTTTCTTGATAGATATCACCCATTTAGGAGTGGTAAAGGTTTGGGACTTAAATCACAAGAACTTAGATCTCCCCCGGTTCGAATTAATGGATATGCACTTGTGGAAAAGTTGAGCAAAATCAAGTATGTACCTGGCAAAGCCTCAAAAGTTCCTTCTAAGAAGCGTAAGTCTGATAATGCGAATGGAAGTGCCATTGATTTGGATAAAAGCGACAATGTTGATGTTAAAGAATCATGGTATAAAAAATTCATTTTTTTTACTTGGAATACTGGCGACATCATCAAGTTCGACATGTCCTTGATATGATGCACACTGAGAAGAATGTTGTAGAGCATTTAATAAACACAATTCTTGGTGCTAATAAAACAAAGGATACTGAAAATGGTCGATTGGATATGAAGGACATGGGTATGCGTAGCGGGTAATGGCTTAAAGTTGATGAGCGCACGGGGAAAAAGATAAAACCAATGGCACCATTCATCTTGGATAAAGAGGAAAAGAGACAATTGTGCCAAATTTTGAAAGACTTCAAGCTTCCTACCAGCTTTTCGTCTAACTTGAGCAATATTGTAAGTCTTAGTCCTCCATCTCTTCACTCATTGAAGTCCCAAGACTATCATGTCATAATGGAACACTTGTTACCCGTGTTGCTCCAATATGCCTTCCCAAAACATCGAGATATGAGACGATCAGTCCAACAATTAAGTTTATTTTTCAACATGTTGTGCTCCAAGATCCTCATTCGACAAGATATCCAAGGAGCCAAATGCATGGTTGTTGAAGCATTTTGCGTGTTGGAGAAATATTTTCCACCAGCATTTTTCGATATTATCATTCATATCATTGTGCATCTAGCAGATTAAACCTTGGTTTGTGGACAAACAAACACTCATTGGATGTATCCATTCGAAAGGTTATTTTTTGTCTTTTAATAAAATAAAATATGCACAATTTAGGTTAACATTGGTCGCTATTAATTTTTATTGATTTATACAAACAGGAGGATGAAAGATGTCAAAGGTATACCCAGTAATAAGCGGTATGTTGAGGGTTCCATTACAGAGTCCTATGCCGTAGCCGAATCTGTTAGATATTGCATGTAATACATGCCAAATTCATTAGATGGAAATCATTAACGCTCACGTGAAGCCTTTTTAGAGTATAATGGAGAGTTCTCTGATGAAGGGCCTTTGCTTGGTGATAAGACTATAACATTGGGATCTAAAAAATTCCAACAAATACGTCGATGGGTGTTATTTGGACTTAATATCGATGGACTTCGGGATTACTATAGGTTAGAGTTCTTTCTTATATTATCAATTAAAATTTAATGAATATCTTGATTAATAATCACTTATATAAAATGACATATTATAGTGAGTATGAAGCATCATTAAAATCTGTGTCTCATGCGAAAGGGAAGGGGATTGAAATGACAGAAGTGGAGAAACAAACTTCTTTTATTCCTTGGTTATCAGACAAGGTGATTCTATATATACTAATATTTTAAGGCCTTTTTTGCATAACCTCCTGAGATAAAAACATATATTGATGTAATTATGATTTGTTTTTATGGGACACAGCTGGTGAAATCAGGAGAGACAAAGACAAAAGAAACATTGTGGCGATTAGTTCAAGGACCGCAATTTAAGGCTAAAACATACAAAAAGTATCGTGTAAATGGTTTTGTATTCTCTCCTAAGTATCATGACGATACGGTTGTTACACAGGATAGTGGTGTTTGTTTGAAGGCATGGACGCAATTTCGAGCTAGAAAAAGTGATAAGAACCTCACAAATACTTGGACTATGTGGTATGGAGTCATCAAACAAATAATTCAGCTAGACTATACCGCATTTAAGGAGGTGGTTTTTTATTGTGATTGTGTGAGGGTGGAGGATAAGACTAATGGTTGTAAGCTTTTTCCGGACTCCAATTTAGTGATGGTAAATTTTTACAAGTTTAAGAGCGTTGACAATGAGTTTGATGAGCCTGCTATTCTCCCATCCGAGGCTAATCAAGTATTTTATTCTAAAGACCTTAAAAATCCAAATTGGTGGGTGGTTATACACTCACCGAAGAGATTAACGAGTCAAGTGGAAGATTTAGAGATCCCAACATGCTTCCAGACTATTCTTGAAGACCAACCACATTTAGAAAGTTTGCTGAAGCGCTACGATTCTGTTTAGTTTATTTAGAATTTACTTTCAAAAATTGTTTATTTTGTCCCGTTGATAATATAATATTTAGTCGATTGTATGAAGCCACAAGTAGTTTTTTCAGATTCATTTCGAAAACTGTTTGTTTCGAATTTTAGTTTACATGCATGGTTGTATGAATCTTGGTTATGAATTTGGTTTCAAGAGTCGATTTTGAAAAGTTGGTTTTTAATGATTTTGAGGTTGGTTATTTTTACATTTATAAAATGAGGGCATGTTAAACCAAATGTTCAGACATTTTGGCAGTGGTTTTGTGGTAAGTGAATAGACCTATTATAGGTGTGTAATTGTGGATGTATTATAGGAACTATTATAATCTAGAATTGTGGGCTTTGGGAATGTAATAGTCTTTTCTTCCTGATATGTAATTGTCTTATATATCTGTAATAACTTGTCTCATATGGTTCATTTGAAGCTCATTTGTTATTTTTATATTACTTGACTTCATTTGGTGTGATTGAAATGTAATGACTGTAATGAATTCTAGTATTACTCTTGTTCTTCTCCCACGAACATGTGAGCATACCAATCAAATTCTTGTATAACTTGGATTACCCATTAATCATAAATTAGAAGGCTTTATATCTACATTTATTTGTTAAGTTGCAAGTTTATTTGTTAATCACAAATATATGACTCATAGAATACATAGTTTGTAAGATATTCACTTTCAACCTCACTTTGGTCATTATTCTTTGTTTTGGCAGCATTGTTTTGTACATTATGGTTTCTAGTGTTGAAGGAGGTTCGAAGCAACCATCATTAGAAAATGATATGCAACAAATATTTGTTCTTCTACAAGAAGAATTAGACGATGGAGATTCGAACCAACCATCTTCAAGTGCGAGTAAAAAGAAGCAAGCAGAAAATGAAACAACGGCTAAACAATTAGAATGTATGACCCCGAATGGAAAAATGATGATCACCGTTCTAGTTGATGGTAGTGTAATTGGTCCGTGGAGCGGAAAGTGTAGTAATCAAGTCGGTGATTTTGTTAGATCTTATATCCCAATTAATTATGAAGACTGGAGAGTTGTGCTAAAAAAACTACAAAGATGATGTTTGGAATGCTTTAATGGTAATATCTTCATTTTAAAGATAAAAACAACTTATCCGTTGGTTATATGATATTCATTATTTTATTATTTATTAATGTTAATTGCAGGGGAAATTTGAGCTCGATATCGAACCGGAGGTGGCTCGCATATTGATGGAGAAGAGGTTCCCACAAAAATTTATAACACACAAAAATATTATGAGATGTTTTTTATCTACTGCTGGAATTATATCGGAAGATGTTGACCCTGCTATATGGAGATCATTTTGTTAAAATGAGAGTAAAGCAACAAAAAAGACACAAAACATTAAAAATGCCAAGAGTCGGACCAAATTAGAACATGCCCATACACTTGGGCGACGCACCTATGCTGCGGTGGAATATGAAATGGTATGTATCATAAGAACTATACATTCTTATCATCACTATTGTTTATAACATGTGGTATTTAAATTTCTAACATGTGCCAATTAAATTATAGGTTGAAGCAAACCCGGAATAAGAAATAAAGCGAGTAGATGTATGGTTTGTGGGACACGAGAACAAAAATGGGAATGTCTTGGAAAGTGCTAAGATTTACTATGTGAGTATTTACATGAGAAGTAAAAGTTTTTTAATGTATATTTTGTTGTTTTTATTAATGAGTTTTTCTTATTTAGATCTATAACTATGTTGTGATAAGATAAACTCAAGGACGTGGTTGAAAAAAGGAAGAGTGAGAGTGGAGAGGGTAGTAGCATGAGCCAATGTTTAGAAAATGATGAGGTGATAGAAGTTTTTGGAGAGGAGAAAAGGGGTAGAGTTCATGCAGTTTTCCCTCTCATTTCGAAGAGACAGTTGATGCGTTTAGGGGTGGAAAATGCAAAACTCAAACAAAGAAAGAAGTTAAATGATAGTGCGGATGCATTGAAGAAAGAGATCATTAATTCTATGAATTAAGAATTGAATGAAAATAACACAGATATTCAATCCATGAAGGTATATTTGTATGTTACATAATTTTATTTGATCAACACATCAATCTATTTATAAAAGTCTCACTATTGTTTGATCCTGTTTGTCAAGGATGCTATACAAAGTTTGGTTCATTTAATGCTCAAACGAAAAATGGTTCACAACTGACAACAATAAGTGAGCATGCATCTAATACAAGTCATCCACGGATAAATCTTTCTAAAAATCTAGATAATGTTTTTGGATCAGCTCATCGTCCTTCCTCCTTCGTCAACCCCAATGTCATCTTTCTTGATAGTTACAATGAAGAATTGGCAAAGGGGTATGTCGTGATGGATGCGACAAAGGATATATGTCACGGGAGGCGAGTTGGAGTCGAATAAAGGAAAATATATGTGGAGGAAGTTATGAAGCCCGATGCTAGGTTGGATTCTCCTCAAGGTGGCAATGACACTTTCGCCGATTTAGTCTTGGGAGGATATTTGATTTGGATGGATTGTTGGCTTAAATATTTTCGGTTTATGAGTTAAGACCATGATTTTATTTTTTTTATTGGATTTAATTTGTCATGCTTTTGATTTGGACTTGATTTGTAGTATAATTTTATTATGGTATTTGGACTGAATTTGTACTATGATTTGGACTTGATTTGGACTGAATTTGTACTATGCTTTTATTATGGACTCTGTTTAAGCTATCTATACTTGGATTATGTATTGTAAAAACTTTTTTAACTCCTCCAATGCTAATATTTTATATGATAATTGTCGGTCCCAAGCCCAGATAAAGGAGGAGGGAAAAGGTGATTTTCTATAATTTATGTTTTGATATCTCCTGCATCTAATGTTGTAATTGTGTGTGCAATATTTTGTGTTCTCTCCACTAGGTTTTTTAGGTGTGAACCTTAAGGGGTTTGGTTTGCGTTTTAGAGATATTTTAGTATGAATTAATGTGTGGTTCGTTCTAATTTACTTTATTTTAAAGTAAGAATTTTTAGATATTTTTCTGGACGTAAACCTTTATGAGTTTGGTTTGGTTTTTCGATTGGAATTTAATGTTTTAGTATGGATTTTTATGAGTTTGGTTTGGTTTTTCGATTAGAATTTAGTGTTTCAATATGGATTTTTGATTTTAGGTGATTTCATCTAGATTTTGTGTGTTTAGTTCAGATATGTCCGAAGATTTTAGTTCTCCGTATTATTTTTTTCAATACTCTCTCATTTGTGTTCCAAGTTTTAGGATAATTGATGTTCAAAGTTGTGGTTTCTCTCGGGAAGATTAAGATTTTGACAACATTTCGAGCAGGGTAGAATGTGATTTGCATCTTTCATCAAAATCTTCCTATTTTTTGCTCGCATTCGACGTAAATAGTATCATAAAAACATTAGGTGGTATCATTTGAATAGGTTCCATCCAAAGTAAATTTACTTCTAGATTTGACTACTTTAGTGATGTATTTTGCTATTTTTTTCGCTTAGTACAGGTCCAATGTGTGACGATTCGTGTTTTAATAAATATATAAGCGGGATCGTATGTGTAAAATTGACTATAGAGTTTTTTTTATTAGTGGATTTTGGGGAAACTTATCTCTATGTATAGTTGTAGATAATTAGCATGGGGTGCTAAAACTCGAAAAGATGAAGTTAGAAATGAATATAATTGTAATCTCTTTAGATGGTTTTGACACTTTTAATGCGGACCAGTGACTTAAACAATATTGGAGGTAACGCTATAGGTAGAATTTGTTCTAATTTTACTTGTTGGGATATTATAAAAAAGGATATGGTATCATGTGGTTTAATCTATGGCATTGTGCTAAATGGGATGGAATGAAAAAATAGGATTCATCGTATAGCTGGCTTCAAATAATTGAAAAAAGTCTTTGTGGGTAGTTTTATGATTTCTTTGGGTAAATATAAAGCCTAATTTTGTTAGTTTGTGAATTTAAATTTCTTTGATGAAGTTAACATTAAATATTTGTTGCACCTTGTGTCGAATTTTATGATTGTGAGAGAATGTCGGGAGGAGGTACACAAAAGAGTTTGAGAAAAGCACTTGGATCCATTAAAGACACCACCACTGTTAATTTGGCTAAAGTAAATAGTGACTACAGGGTATGAATTGTTAGAATTTTCTTCATGGCTCTTGCATTGTGCATGTTTGTGATCTCTTAATTTGAGTAAATTTTTTTGTATAGGAATTGGATATCAACATTGTTAAGGTTACAAGTCACGTTGAGCTCCCAGCAAAAGAAAAGCACTTAAGAGGTAGGTATTTACTAGGATGGAAATGGCATTATCTTTTCTCTTGTGCTTATACATTTGTAATTGGTCTATACATTGGAGTTCTGATCTACCTTCGTTATGAATTCCTGCAGCTATATTTGTGGCTATATTGTCTACAAGGCCTCGTGTTGATGTTGCATACTGCATATATGCTCTTGCGAGACGATTATCAAAGACACAATTAAGCAGTAACTTTTTGCACCATTAATACTTTTAATGCCATGAACTAGTTAGGGAGTAATAATTCATTATTGAAAATGAATAATAAGCTAACCATAGTGCGACTTATTTCACATTGAAGATGTGAAATTTATGGTAACTTTCAGGGTTTATAAGGGAAATGTGTGGCTTCTTGAGAGTTATTACCATGCTGTATAAGCTTTATATTAATATTCATGGGATTGTTTCCATGTTGAATATGAATATATTGTATCTGAGTGTGGGGGAAAATTTTTGTATTGACTACTAAGCAGTACACATTTGTGGAGAACTGCTTAGTTTTTCCACTGATGAAACTTAAACGCTTTAAGGTTTCTAATTATTCTTAATTTGACTAGTAAATTTAATTGGCTCAAATAAAGACAAGATCTGCGTCCTGTCAAGTAACCCATTGATATTCTTGAGGTATTGGATTGCAGGCTGGAGGATAAGGATCATTAGATTATTCTTAACTTTTATGTGCCCCCATCCTTGAAAACTTAGGAGAAATCTTTTATGTCATGATAAAATAATATCTATGGTCATCCTTGCCCATGTGGGATTGACAACATGAGGCATAATTAGACCTCAGTTATCGAAGTAATTGGGGGCTGACCACCATCAATAGGCCACCCTTTTATCCTTCAGACTAAGTTAGTCATCCCTCCTCATCTGGAAGCAGGAGGAAGTTCCTCTATCCATTATTGAGGGTATCATTAGTGTGAAGGAAAGAGAATTCAATGCCTCCAAATATAAAAACTAGCCTATCAATGAACTCGAGGATCAAGCTTATCAACAAAAAGGCTAAATCTAGATAATTAACTTCAATGCATTTTTTAGCTTTTATTTGAGTCTAAACACATATTTAATTAGTATATATTCCTTAACTAGTGTTGTTCCTCCCAATCTTTTAAAAATTCTTTCCTAATGTTACCTAGACACTAGGAATTGCAGATTTGTTGTTGGGAGTTTGGCAGATTTGTTGTTTTACGGCCCTAATAAATATATATATATATATATATATATATATATATATATATATATACTATATTATACTATTATTGATATATTGATTTGATTATCTAAAATTTGTGTTGAATTGTTAAGCTTATGCTAATAGTTGATTGCTAAAGTATTTTACTTTAAAATAATATTAATGATCTGGCCTTACACCTATTACCTTTTAAACACTACTTTGATGGAGCAATAATTTTAAAAGGAATCCATACTTGTTGACTCTAATCTAGTGAGGGTTTTAACACAATAAGCTTATTGATTAGAGTATTTTAAGTTATTGCAGTGGGTCCTTCAATTTGTAACTCCAACTGTGAGTGGCATATTAACCCTCATGAACTAAGTGAAGGTTAATAAATTTGGACTCTTTTGAAAGATACTCGAGATCCCTATGGTTTATGATACTATCCATAGAAACTGGACTTTTATTGATCGATTATTGTTTGCATTTAGGTTGCCTTGAAGACTTTAGTCGTCATTCATCAGGATTTGAGGGAAGTGGATCCCACATTCCTGGAAGAACTTCTTAAATATAGCAGGAGCAGGAACTATATGCTCGACTTGTTTCACTTTAAAGATGATTCTAGTCCTAATGGTAAATAAATATTTCATTCTGACTTAATTGGACTTCATTAAATGAAAGTTCTTTAAAATGATATTGGAGAAAAAATTTATTGTATTTATGTGCGTGGAATTCATGCTTTGGAAATGGAATTTGAGTCTTTTAGTTCAAAATTTAAGCCAATTATACACCAATTTCAAATCCTGGATTCTCTCACTCAATTTTCCTTTAATCTTGATGATCATCCTTGTTCACAAATTATTTATACTATGAACTAAATAGATAGCTTGGTACTTATTTTAGTAATGTTATGATTAAAGACCTAATAATCTTGGCTCCCCTCAATGCTTCAAATACATATGGTATAGACCCAGGTATCCATTCCTTTCTCTTCATTTGCAAATTGTACATTATATCTCATGTATAATTATAGCAACATGTGCAGTTGAAAAATGGTTGAACTTCCCAGGCTCGGGTGATACTAAAGGCGAGTTTTGGAGTAGAGGAATCTCAGCTTGTGATTTTTGTGACGGGGTTGCACCCATTTTTAGGAACAAACCGTTGGATGTAATCGAAGGCGGAGATTCTGCGATGGAGGAAGCTATATTTTTTACTAAATATGGTTCCAAAGTTTATATAATTCATCGGAGGGATGAGTTTAAGGCGTCTAAGATAATTTAGAATAGGGCTTTGAGTAATCCTAAGATTGAGGTTTTATGGAATTCGACGGTGGAGCTGGCGTATGGGGAAGGGGGAGAAGGGGGTTTGGGGAGGTTTGAAGATGAAGAACGTGGTGAGTAGGGAGGTAAATGATTTAAAGGTGTCAAGGTTAATTTTTGCAATAGGGCACGAGACCGCGACGAAGTTTTTGGGTGTGGTGACGAAACCTGGGACCACGCAGACTAGTGTGAAGGCATTTTTCGCAACTGGGGATGTTCAGGATAAGAAATATAGGCAGGTTGTTACTGCTACTGGCACTGGTAATCATCTTTCTTTCCATTGTTTAATTTCTGTTGGTTGCTCAATTAGTACCATAGTTCCTTGCCTATTATATGTAATGTTTAGATATGAAATTGGTCCGCATATGTACCCAAAGGCTAAATATATTAGGTTTTAGGAATTCCCTCGCAACTGTTCTACTGTCAAAGTATCAATGAAGCCAATTTTCCCTTTATATTTTAGGGATGATCTTGTATCAGTGATTGAAAATACATTTTGTATAGAACCATATTGAAGAATGGGGATGATCTTGTAGAAGTGAAGAGTGGGTGGGACCAATACGGTATTGCCATGGCCCGCCCAAGCTCGAACATCATCATACGAAGAGTTTTGGGCATTTTTATTTGCAATGTGGAGGTGAGATTGGATTCAAAAAAGGCCCCACTCCTGACTGGTATTGATGGTGCACCATTTGAAGGGATATCCATGAGAAATGTTAGCATATTAGGCCTAACAGCTAACATGAGGTGGAATTATGAGTTTGTTTCTAGTTCTAGTGATGCAGATTTTCCAATGCCATGTCCCCAACTGCAGAACAATAGCTCTTCATCATTGTGTTCATATTCTTGAGCTTCTATGAATGGGGGGATGCTAATTGGTTTCAATGATAAAGAAGGTATTGAAAGTCTTCTTTTGAGAAAATTTACTTGTGCAAACGAAACAAGGACTGAATTGTGGTTGTTAATTTGATATGAGTGAGTCAAATTATAAGCTTTCATAGTTCGTGACAAGTTTGCAACACAACAACTCCAAAGAGATCAATTTTTCATACGCGATTGGACATCCCATATACATGTGTATGCTCGCACACCAGTATATTTTAATACAATCAGACTGTTTTCCTTATTGCATAGATCTCATAAAGCTATGGAAAAATATTTGAAGTTTAATTTTTAGAATTACAAAGAAATTCAAGTTAGTTGTTGATGAGAACACGCCTTTGGAGACTCCCCACAATTATTTTTGGATTTCACCACGGTTTAGAGGCAACACACGAACTCCTTTCGTAACACTGATTTGAAGGAAATATTGAGACGAATCATATTTTTTCTTTACAATTTAACATTTACTAAAAAAATCACTTGATTGTAGGTGTACGAATTGGTTTATCTCATCCCATACCTCGTCCGAATGATCAATTTATTCATGCGAGATATTCGGGGCATTTGTAGATATGGATGAGAATTGTGCAAACCCGTGGATGGAGACTGCCATCAATCTCTATTTATCATTATTGGTTATATAGATGTTCTATTTTTGTCTTTAATGTCATTCTTGAATCTTGATTGGTGGTTAGGGACATTATTTTCCATGTATTTATGAATGTTCTCCACACGTGCACACACACATACATTTGGTTCTAATAGGAAAATTTCTTAGTAGAAACTTGACCTCATATTGTATTTTCATTTTCAAATAGACCCTATTAAGAGTGTTTTAGGAACTTTAAAGTTTATGTTAATAGTTATGACCTGCTTAACGTCCGGTTGCTCATGCAGTCCTACTTTTCTTAGCATGGTGTGTGGTGACCCAAATGAGATTAACAAATTACAATTTGTTTACATTGTTGCCTTTTATCTTGTTTTTTTTATCTTTTCTGTTAAACCTTTAGAGATACTTCTTATGTTCAATATTTTTTCTCCTACTACAATTGATGTTCCACTTTTAACATTTTTGGTTTGCTTTTCTCCCAATTTCTTAGCATCTCGTGAGAAGTGCTATAAGCAGATAGAAGTTGCCATAGTCAAATTTTGATAAATCAAGGAGAACATTAATGAAGGACTGAAGTTCTATGTTACTCTTTAGGTACGTAAATTTTCATTGTCCAATTACATGACTCTATCATGCGAATTCAATAAATTTCTCATTTGCACCGATTTTTTTTATCCACTTCCTTGTTATATTTTAAAATGAAATATTAATAAACAGGATGCAATCACAAATGTAAAGCAGTAGTGAAGTGATTTTATGATGACGAGAAACATACAGTGTCGCGAAATGATCGATGACGTACATAGACAATGGTTGGTCTCAGTTTTCAGGAAAATAAGAACATGGGTGCCTACAATTACTCTTTAGTGGGACCCACTCATCACTCAAAGATCCCCACCTCAACAGTTGGTGGACTCTGCAAATATGTCAAATCTAAATTTTCTTTTTTTTATTTCAACTAACATTCTTTTTTTTTTGCATTGGTAATTTTAGGCGACACCAACTCTAGTAGCTGCATATTCTATTTTGCTTGTTGTGAAAATACTTGTTATGTGTTCGGTTGGAATAAGTGTAGTTATAACACCAATGGCCATCACAATAGGGGCAACTGGTGTGATATGCATATTGCCAAATGGAGATGAACAATTCTTAGATTTCTCAAATTGCCTTGTGTATTGAGATGAATTTTCTATTAATGGAATTTAGGCTATTAATTTTTATTGAGGTTATTGTCTGGATGTGTATTAGTGTTGTTTTTGCGGACTATTTGTATTGTTGTACTATTTTTTTGTACCTTAAACAGGTGGATAGTACTATAAATAAAGGAGATTTTGTCCATTTTTTTTAGATTTAACTTGTTTGTATTGAAATTAAATTGGATCAACAGTTATTTTGTTGTCATTGTGTTAGCATTTTTGAATATTGTATACCCTAGTGTGTGTGTGTGTGTGTGTGTGTGTGCGTGTGTGTGTGTGTGTAAATATTATTTTTTTATATTTTTTTTAATATTAGTAACATACATATACCGTTACTAAATGTGTTACAAAAATTGTGTTAGAAATGTGTTAAAAATTAGTAACACTTTAGTAACGGTAGGAAAGTGTTAGTAATATAGGATTTAGTAACACTTTAGTAATGGTAAAATAGTGTTAGTAACACATAATTTAGTAACGGTAAAAAAATGTTAGTAATTTGATTCCCCATGCCTTTTTTTTAACACTTTTTTTAGTGTTAGTAATTATTTTAGAAACACTACAGTAGTGTTACTAATTGACTGTTTTGGTGTAGTGTAAGGCATTTTGAGGAGCTGAGATCAGATATCCACGCTTGGAGAAATTGGCATTGGCTCTCATTGAAGCCTCTATAAGGATAAGACCATATTTTCAGGCTCAAACCATTATAGTATACACTGACTTACCCTCATGACAAACTTTGCATAAGCTTGAAAAGTCTGGGAGATAAATGCCTTGGGCAGTTGAGCTGGGAGAGTATGAAATTGTGTACAAACCAAGAACTTCATTGAATGGGCAAGTAGTAGTAGATTTCATAGTAGAATTCACTTATCCCGAAGTACCCAGCACACTAAGTTAGCTTATCGAGAGGAATTCTTTGGAAGAAAGCTCAGCTCCAAAGCCAACTATTATGGTTGCTGACCAACCAGAATCATCAAATATTCATGAAAGAGCTCTCCGACTAGCTGAGCAAAGCCAAAAGATTTTCAAGTACGGGATGTTGATGAATGAAGACTTTAATAGTGATGATCCAATTTGAAATTTTTCGTAGATAGATCTTTGTGCATAACTGGAAGTGGTGTTAGACTCATCACCAATACTCCTAATGACTTGGATGTAGAATATGCATTGAGATTTAAATTTTAGGCTTCCAACAATGAAGTCGAATACGAATCATTGACTACTGGTTTGGAGTTAGCCTCATAATTGGTAGAAATATATGTCGTTAAAGGGGAAACAATGGTGAGATAAATGAATAAGGCAAAGGAAGTTATCTCCTATTATCCTGCAGTTATAATTGCCTATATTCCAAGAGTGGAAAATACCAGAGAAGATTCCCTTGATCGACTAACTTGAGCAACCCCAATAGAGCTCAGAAGAATCATCCCAATGGAGATTCTCAGCAGTAGGAGCATTGATAAGGAGGCGATTAGAATTATTTCTATAGAGTTGGGGCCTTCCTGGATGGAACCGATCGGGGACTATATTGAAAAGGGACTGTTACCAACTGACCAAAAAGAAGCAAATAAATTTATATATAAGGCATCTCATTATGTCCTAGAGAAAGGTACATTGTATAGAAGGGGATATACAGTCTCTTTACTTCATTATGTCTACCAAACTGAGGTAAATAATTTGATTAAAGAGGTACAAGAAGGCTCATGTGGAGCTCACATAGCTGGGACATCTCTAAGACAACATATAGCAATACAAGGTTATTACTGGTCTGCGAAGAAGGCAGATTGTGTTGCCTTCACCAAGAAGTGTGATAAGTGCCTAAAACTCTCCATCGTCTATAGAAGACCAGCATCAACTCTAACGACCATCACTTTTCCATGGCCTTTTGACATTTGGGGAATCTATTTGGTCGGATCATTACCGACCACCAAGGGAAGGTTAAAATACCTGGTTGTAGCTATCGATTACTTCACCAAGTGGGTGGATGCTGAGCCTTTGATTGATTTTCCCTATCATAGGGTTTCTCAGTTTATATGGAAGCAAATCATTTATCGACAAGGAATGCCTTATGCCTTCATCACCGACCATGGAAATCAGTTTGATAATGAGTAATTTGAAGAATCATGCATCAGGTCCGGCGTCCAGAAACTTCACTCAGCTCCCGAACACCCATAGTGCAATGGCCCAATGAAAATCACAAATAATACCTTTCTAGATGGATTGAAGAAAAGGTTGGGTGATGCTAAAGGTAACTGGATTAATGAATTTGACAACATTCTTTGGGCATATAAAACTACTCCCAAAATAGCACGGGGAAGCCCATACATGCTTTCTTTTGGCATTAAGGTAGTGGTACCAGTTGAAATTGGTATGTCAACTCACAGAGTGTTAAATTTTGATTCACCTATAAATGATCTCATAAGGCGAATACATCTGGACATGATATAAGAAGTTAGAGAAGATGTTATTCGGATGGTTGCTTACTAATAAAAGACTGCTAGGTTCAATAATCAGCGTGTTAAGCTGACCAACTTGAAACAGGGAGATATTGTACAGAAGAAAGTGATCCAGAAAAATAACAAGTTAGAACCCAACTGGCATGGTCCCGACTGTATCTCGACAGAAATTTGAGGAACATACCTCTTGGAGACATTAGAGGGCAAAAAATTTAAGAATCCCTAGAATGCTAATCATTTTTGCAAATACTATCGGGAATTTTATTTTCGATGTAATCAGTTATTCAAGTTAACAAAATTTCATGTTTCTACTCATTATATTTCCTTTTTTATGTTTTATTTTTTTGGAGTATGTTGTGGTACATTATTACCTTAAATTAAATACTAAATTTTAATTTCAAACTTTTCAAACTTCAGAAAAGTTCCTCGCCTAATTTTTTGAAATTCAGAAAATTTTCTCGTCAAACTTATCTAACTACAAAAAAGTTCAAACGTTTCGAACTTTAGAAAAGTTCCTCGTCAAAATTTTCTAACTACAAAAAAATTCAAACTTTTCCAACTATAAAAAAGTTTAAACTTTTCCAACTTCAAAAAAGTTCTTTGTTAAACTTTTCCAACTTCAGAAAAGTTCTTTGCCAAACTTTTTAAACTTCTGAAAAATTTACCATTAATAACTTCATGTATGATTTCATCCTAGACAAATCACGAACTAAAAGTTAGTAAAATCTCGTATGAGACTCACAGTCAAACACAAGAAGTTTCACATGGCTAAGTTAAAATACAGGGATAATTATACATTCCTAAGATACTTTGTCGCCATTGATAATTGATGCTGCAAATTAGTTCAACAAAACTATTCACAGTTTTGTCTAAGAATATCATTAGTAGAATCTAAGGCATTACAATAAAATTCAATTACGAATCAAACATCTAACATTTTAAGCGGGGCATTTAATCAATAGGCTGACTAACTAGTTAGTACACAGATTACCTAGTCGGCAACAATATTAATAGTAGCCATAAGCTTAAATATAAAAGACAAAACTGTATCAAAGAAATTCATTTCATATCAATGAACTCGAATTACAAAATAAATAACAATAAAATACTAGATACAAATTATTACATTGGACGCTTCCCATCAACCTTGCTCATCCCAATAGGAGGATCATCCAAAGTGCTCGGATGATTAATAGAACCAAAAGGCTTCCTCCTAGTACACGCACTACCGCTTGGACGATTAAGAAGATGCTAAGGACAAACATATGCCACCTCTCCTTTAAGGCCAAAGTCTCTAATATATTTTTGAATCAAACTCTATGGAATAGCATCAGGAGGGATCTAACTAAAGTCAATGGAGAAAGGAGGATCACGATAGTCTAAGATCCCTGGGCATGCTAGTGCCATAATTTATCATCTTGAGGTATCTTCAATAGAGCGAGCAGGATCATCTAACCCCACTTATAGCCTTCATTCCTGGCCTGCTCCATGTGTTTATCCAATTAAGTCAGATATTCATCATATCCATCCATCCAAATAGCTTTGGGTTAATTGTGCAAATGGAAGGTAAGTCGATCCACATTATCTTGAAGATTTTTTATGGCCTTGTCTTTCTCCTTGAGCTGAGTAACTTTGTCAGCTAGAGTCTTCTTAGATCTCTCTTCATCAACGGTTGGTCGAACAACTATACTTTGCATGGGTCTTGGCCAAGTTTGGTATTTTTCTTCTACGAATCTTTCGACTCCTCCAATATCCTGGAATTCTCAGTCTCCAAGAATGTAACTCCTTCATCTAGACCAATAGTCATTGATTTCTTCAAACTATCAAGTTCATTCTTCAATGCATTATTTTCTCTTTACAGCATGGTAGCAATTTATTGAGCATTCTCCAATTCTGGGTTAAGGCCAATTCTTTCTTATTCAAAGTAGAAGTAATGTCTTTTAACTTCTTGTTAAATACCCATACTTCACTTAATGCTTTATATTTAGCCTCATAGTCAGAATAATGCAGTGCTTTGGAAAGTTTGAAATCCTCCTAAAACTTCTCAATCATCTCATAATAACCAGTATTATTGGCTAAATCTCTGTCCAATAGGCAATGGAGATAAATGTAAGATTCCTTCACTTGAACAGAAACTTCTAGTCCAGGTAACCCTGATAAATATTCCTCAGACAAAGGAATATGGCCAGTCTTAAAGAGATTTTTGCACCTCCTAAGTAGGTCAGATTCAGCAAAAATAATAGTTTTTTTCCTAGCATCAAACTGAAAATTTATAAGTATGAGTATATGGGGCAAACTCAGAGAAATGAACAACATAAAGGATAACAATCAACAAGAAATCAACATCATTTGAAGATTGTAAAAAACAAAGCAAAAATGGTTATTTCATTAATTAAAGTCGTGATTACAAAGTTGAGTACATCAAAAATATCAAAGACGAAGAAATTAAAAATACATGAAATAAAGTACAAAAAGAAACTAGCTAAAAAAGGAGCTAAACCTTCTCCTTGGTCCTTGTCCTGATTTACAACAAGCGGGTCAACAATGGTAGATATCCCCACTAAATTATCAGTAGGCACCATTGAGGACTCCTCAGACCCTTCTTCACCATCAAACTCCTCATCCAAGTTAGGATAAGTGCATAGGTCATGCCTTTGGAAAAGCTCAGAGCCTGCCTCTATGTCGACCACCTTCAACGCCTCCGGTCAGCTTTCCTTGAAGGATGGTTTCTTGGCATACTCGATTTGGGCAGAAGATAGAAAGAGTGTTTTCTCCCAACCCCTATCAAAAGGAGCATCCTTGCCCTTCTTTCCATTGGCCTTCAAAGAGGCAACTTCAGCAGTTAGGCTAGCCATTTTATCCTAAACAGTTTTAGCTAAGTTCTGGGACTAGTTAACTTATCCTCCACAACCTTGCCGCTAGCATCATCTTTCTTCACTTTATTCTCGACAGCTTAGGATTTTTCTTTAGCAACTTTTATTTTAACTTATGGTTCAACTGCCATATTCTCGACCTATTGCAATTTGTCATACTAAAATTTGTACTTCAATTTAGGGCCTTTTTGGTAATCGTTCAAAGACTGCTTCAGACCTTCAAATGATTCTTCCACCTCTCTTGGGGAAGATCTTAGCAGGTCGTCCTTCTCCATCATTTGGTTAAAATCAACCAAAAATTGCAAAAGATAAAATACAAGATATCAGAAGAAGGTCAATAACATGAAGAAAAAAGTAAAGGATAAGACAATCACTAGTGCCAAATTATGGCAAGCTCTCTCAGTCATCCTTGTTCTGAATAGGGGAACAGAGGATGCCCTGTTATCTAGAAAAGTACCATACTTGATTAAACTCCTGTCCAAGTTAAGGTTGACAGCTACAGAAGCTGACCCAGTGTCACCCAAGTCAGCTTGAAATTTTTTAACCAAGTCTAGTTGGTCGGATTGATTTTTCTTTGCAACCAACTCTTATTGGTCAAATTGGACTTTCTTTCCTTTCTTAGGAGGATCAGACATCCCCTTCTTTAACCTCTTGTACTGAGGTTTAGTAGCTTGGATCTCTTCAGCACCAAGAACTTGAGGCCTTTTCTCATTAGCCTGAGATTTCTTTTCAGTTGGCTTCTTGTCAGTGTCAGCATTCTTCTTGGGAGGGGGAGATAATGCCCCACTTAGAAAATTAGACATATTTCTCTTACCCATGTCGGCCAAAGGAGAGGTAGGAATCTCAGATATATCAAAGGAATCAAATAAAGAAGAATTTTGTCCCTGAATAAACTCAACTCCAGCTGATTCAGCACTCGAAGAAGTAGACATAGGCTCCTCTTCCAAATTAAAGGCAACCTGGGGCAGAGCAAGTGTTGTTCAGGCAACAAAGGAAGTGATAGATATTTTATACTCTAACAGCAAAGAAGCAGCTCGAGGATGCTCTTCTCCAACTCTTTGATTAAGTGCATAAAAAAGTGAGTCGACATAACTCGGAAACACAGAACAAATAAAGAAAATAATTACAACCTATGTCATTCCCTACTTGGGTGCACTTGGGCCCAGTATAGGATATACCCTTTAGAAGAGGATCATGTTGCTAGTTCTTAACAACTACAACATAATCCCAATAGTCCTTTTTAGAATCTGGTAAATTTATTACTAAAGCCCTATTGGCTTACCTAGTCTTTAGATAGTAAGTGCTTTCTCTAATAGTACCCTATTTATAACAAAACATTAACTCATGGACCCCAATATGAGTCCCATAAATCCCATTCAATCGATTGACACCATTTACTACCGTCCAAGTGTATGGTTCCATCCTAGCAGGAATCACATTAAAGTATTGACAAAATTGAAGGAAAATAGGGTCATTAGTGGAAAAGTGATGTCACACTCAGAAATAAACAAAGTGGGGATCTAGTGCGCCTTAGGAAGAGAATATACATATTTGGTATCTTATGCTATTTTTAAATCTACCCAAGTCGAAATCTTTCTTTTTTCTGTAAAATCCTCTAATGAACCCTCGTCTACAATATGAACCATGGTGGAAATAGAGAAAAGGATGATAAAATATAGAAAGAAAAAAACAATGCTTATAGGGATCTAAGGGTGACTACAAGAACTGGGAAAGATGATGGAAAATGAACAAGTAGCAAACGATCGTGTAAAGAAATCTTGAAGACGAAGGAAATGCTAAGTGTAGAAGATTTGAGGTAAAAAGAAATGGGGGAAACTCCTACCTATTTATAGGTTTCTTCAATAAACAGGAATGAAATGATTAACTGAACAAACAATAAAGTTATTGGCGGCTTCACGCCTCTCGAAGCTTCAAAAGACCATCGTACCCTTTAGCGATTCGAAAAAGTTTAAATTATTTACAAAAATGCCATTATCAACACCACCAATGAAAATTTTTACAAGTGTGAGAAGTCGGTTGCCGATCACAAACTCAATAAGTACACCGAGCAATATTCGAAGCAAAATACTCCATATTTTTTTATCAATCATCAAACATGGAGCATTGGGAGATTTTGTTGTATGTAAAAATTATCTTTCCACGTGGATCAATGAAATACAG
Source organism: Sambucus nigra (assembly GCA_949130495.1). Lineage (NCBI taxonomy): Eukaryota > Viridiplantae > Streptophyta > Magnoliopsida > Dipsacales > Adoxaceae > Sambucus > Sambucus nigra. Next base: position 253,053,389 of record OX422220.1, read on the forward strand.
ATACATGTCATCCTAGGTGTCCATATAGCTATCTTGATCAGCATCAGAGGAACCTAGTTAGCTGAAAGGCCGACCAATTCTAGAATTCAAAGCATCAGTAATATCAAAAGTTACTCGATTGGAAGGCGCCCTCCACTGAATTCCAAGAGTCTCTTTTATTGTACACAGATGTAAATGCCTGAAAATATAAAGGCATTACATCTGGGGTTTTACACCACTACATATATAGAATACTCCCTCGGCTCAAGGAACAATTTAATCATTCTTAAACATACCATACTGAGCTATTGTAATCAGAATCAATAAAACTAACAGTGGATGTAGGCTTTCTTCACAGCCGAGCCACTATAAAAATCTCTTCTATTATGTGTTTGGTATGATTAACCTACTATATTTTATCCATGATTATAAATCTGTATTAAATCCATTGTCAAACATCAGCATTCAACATTCGATAAGCAATATACAAAATGTATTTTTCATAATTTAATAATCAATATCAATAATCAATAATCAATAATCAATAATCAATAATCAATAATCAATAATCAATAATCAATAATCAATAATCAATAATCAATAATCAATACAAAATGATTAAATATAGGAAATGTATTTTTCGCCTTTCAAACGAATCATATAGGCTTTTGGTCGGAAGTCGATCGGCAATATTGGGCTTTTTTTTATATGAGCGGCAAAGAAGTTTGGGATATTGTTTGTCTTTTGATTATTTTGGACGAGATATTGGTCCGATTTGTAAAAAAAATCCTTTAAAATGCGATATCGTTTCACTAAGGCGTCTTTGTTTTAAAGAACAAGTGCACTTTAAGTATTTTACCAAGAATAAGGCGTAGGCAGAGTGTTTCTCTCAAGCCTCAAGCCTAAGTGTGCCTTTTAGAACACATCTATTTATTTTAGTTATGTGAGTTGAGAATTATGGAATTAGTTGTCTTATATATTTAACCAGGACAGTTGACATGTATATTTAATATTTTAGTTGAGTTTGAATGTTGTAATGAGACTATAAACTGGCATATTTTGAGACTTATATACTTATAGACATATTTTTTATTTTGATTTACTTGATGATGCATTTTATGATTTGTATATTTGAGGGTGATTATTTATATTCATATTTGTCACTTGTTTCATTTGATCTCATACATGTTAGGAATGATATTTAAATTGTTTTAACAAGTTCTATATTTTAATGTTAGGAAATGATCAACCCTAATGTTAAAATATACGGGTTACTACATAGCCTCTCCTCATTTTTGTAAGTTTAACTACCTAGAGAAAGATTAAGTTGTTTGTGTAGAAATGGTATATGACTGTTGATGTCCAAAATTTATAGAGACTTTATCTTAGCTAGAAATTACCAATTTTGTAATCACGTATAATTAGTTGAGGATTGTAAATGAAAATAATAAGGAATAAAAAAGATTTTAAAAGCGGTTCAGCTTAGGGAAAACCTACGTCCACTATTATAATATTATGATTGAAGGTAGTTACATAGAATTCTGGATAGTCTTACTTGTGTATGCTAGACTTGTCCTTGAGCAAAAGGAATAAGATATTTATATTGGTCCCGAAAACCAAGGGGCGAAATGCCTTTATATATCCAGGCATTTACACATGTACATTATGAATGAGACCATTGATATTCTAAGCCACGTGTAAATGTCTTCTGATAATTCTCATGTGAATGACATTTCTTCTTCCTGATGGTTCATCTACTTAAACTCGACGACTGATATGCCGACCAAGTATAAATGAAATGCTGAGATGTAGGCTCGTGAGGATAAATATCCCGATATCATAGGTTCGCATGGCATGAATAATTCGACCCACAATAATAGCCCCAAACACTACATGATTGATGATTTGAAAGGATGGAGTATTAAGTCTAAAAATGTAATACCCCACCCCGAGAAAATTAATAAAATGATATATATTTTAATTAAAGAGGAACAAACTAATATTTGTTGAAAGTTTTTGATAACAAATTGAGTGTAAAAGATTTAATTATAAAGAATTATTGGATAAGGATTTTATATGAGTTATATTTGGATTAGGGAATTAATAGTTATAAACTAATCAATTATATATATATATATATATATATGCTTTTATTTAAGTTGTAAACCAAGGGGATAAAATCAGGTAAATAAAGAAAGAATTTAAAGGTCCAAAACCCCTACACCAAATGTTGATTAACTGCTTGCGGAATTGGTATAAAACAGGGGATATATATTATAGAGGGAATTAACATAAGGGATGGGGGATATTGAAAGAAACTAACTGCAGAACACAGGGGCGGATCCAGCCCGGGCCGAAGCGGGGCGGCCGCCCCAGTTCATTTTTCAAAAAAAAAAAAAATTTTTTTTTTTTTTTTTTTTTTTTTTGTAAAAAATTAAACCTGGAGGTGACTTGTAATTATATTAAAAGTTCAGGGGAAAATCTGTAATAAACAAAAAAAACATAACTTAAAATGGTGCTCTCTCTTCTTTCGTACCAAAGTAAAAGAAAAATCCTATATATTTTTACTACTGAAATTATACTAAAATTATTTATACTAAAATGAAATTAAACTTATAATGTGAATTTATAAATTTATTTTGTGTATTGTTTATATGTGTCTGTTTATTTATTTTTGTGTAAATTTATATAAATTTATATGAAATTAAATTTATATGTGAAATTAAATTAAATTTGTAAATATTGGGAATCAATAGAGAAATTTTTTAAACGAAAAAAGAGAAGACAATGCACCAACCGTATCTGAAGTTGAGGTTAAGTCATCTCCCACTTCAATCAGTGTTGAAAATGAACATAATGCCCAAAAAAGTAAAAACAGCCCAAAAAATGCTCGAAAAAACTCGCCCCCCAAAAAAAAAAATCGCCTCGGGGGCTCCCGCCCCCGAACCTCCGGCAACAATCGAAACTTTCGCCCCAGTTCACACAAAATCCTGGATCCGCCACTGGCAGAACATATGAAGTTAATGATGCCCCTGTCGTCGCTCAAATGACGAGTAGAGTGGATCAAGCGACGAGCTCCATCGTTCGAACAACGAGCACCGTCGTTGAAGCGATGCTAAAAGGAATATGACGCGCCTCAGTGCTGTCAAGGTTTCATTGAAGGCCTAAACCCTTATGTCAACTGATGGACCGACGAGGGAAAGAAACTGTCATACACCATAAATTTTAAAGACTTGGATTGATGTTAAATCGCAGAGAAAGAGGGGCGTATAGCTTCTTTAACACGCCTCAGTGTTGTCTATATGACAACCGTCTGATTTGTGGAGTTGTCAAAGCTTTAGCCCTCTAGTACCTGATATGGAGTTTTCGTGAGGTAATAATGCTTCTACTCTTGGTGGAAATTCAACTGATGTAATACAAGAGAGGGGTAGGAGAGTAGTAACCACACGAATTGTCCCATTCATCTCTCTCAACTCTCTCAAACACTCTCTAACCTTACAGCCATAGGACCTACTGATTTTCTTATGATATATTCTATACACTCACAAAATACTCATTTCCCTACTATCAAAGGATGAATTACGAAAATATTAGATTTTTGTTGGAGGGTTTTACTGAGTGATAAGGGAGAATGTTCTTGGGAAGAAGATGAATATGTTTTTATGGAGGTTTGCAGAGGGTTTAATGGTGTTTTTCTGGAGCTTTCAATGGGACTACTTGATGGTATTTTGTGACTCCCGTGACGTGAGGGCCACTTTTGAAAGTGGGGGAGTCACCCATCTTCACCACCACTTTGGAGACCATTCAGGGGGGTAAACTACTCTTATTGTGACAACCCGAATATAATTATGATAAATTATGTTTAGATCATGATTAGATTATGTGATATGAATAATATGTTATTAGTATATATATTGTTAATTCATTATATTTAGTCTAATTCTACTTTCATAAAGTATGAAATATTGAATTAGTTACAAACACCAAATTTTGAAGTTTCGATAAGAATGTTCATGTTGGAGGCAAGTTTTGACCATTACAATATAATAATTGACTTGAGGTATAAGCTATATATTTGTAGATATATGAGTTAGGTTTGTAACACATCAAACGGTTCATCGAACGGACATCCGAGTGGGAAGATATTACCTTTTTACGAGCAGGGGGTAAAGTAGTCATTTAGCCTTAAATGATATTTTGTTTAATATGATGCCACATGTTATATTTTGATTGGACCAAGGGGGGTGACCTTATACCGACTTATAACCCTTTAATTAAGCTCTTCCTTCTGCATATTTTAACCATGGAAGAGTTTTAACCTAAGGAAAGAGAGTTTTGAAGTTTAGGAAGAAAGTGTGAGGAGAAATTGAAGAAAAATTCGTAGAAAATTACATAAAAGTCCCTAAGGTAATTTCATCCATAAATCTTGTTTGATTTTTTCGTATTAATGATTTAAATGATATAAATCATCATTTTTTACTGAAATTCCATGTCTTGATGTGTACTCATGGATAGATGCATGTTTAAGCAAACTTGAATGTGTAAACCCTTGAAATTTTCTTCGTTAAAAAACCTTGTGTATTCAAACTACCATATATTTTTGTATACTTACTGAAATTGATTGATTCAAATTGGAGATTAAAATATACTCATATATGTATATCATATCCTAAAATCAAGTAAAAATACCAAGAAATCAATCTTGGGTGATGGTTTTAAGTTCGGGTATGAAATCTTCCCCAAAAGAGTAAATATGCATACCATATGTTTGATGTTTTGCTTGACAGAGCAAATGAACCCTGAAAATTATGAAATTTTAATCTTATGTTATTAAATATGTTTTCTAAAATTGGATGAAATATCATAGAAAGTTATGATGTATAACAATTATGGAAATTTTTGGAAGATGACTGAACAATAGATGAGCCTATAGGGCGAATTTGATATGTGGTAAAGAAATGGGCATATCTTACTCTAGGAAACTTAGAATGATGCGTCGTCTTGTGTGTTGGAAATATAATATGATAAGTATTGGAGGGAAAGCTTGTTAAATTTCCAAGGTGAGTGTACTTATGATTGTTTCATATATACAGATATATGAATATAGCTCTAAGAGCAGGATTTGTTTGAATACCTCGGTATTTAGGATTTGTTTGGATATTCAAATATCCAGGATTTGTTTGGGCCTTATGATTTAGGATTGGAATTGGACAAAGATACAATGATCTGATTTGTCTTATAACAAGGATGAGACACCCCGCCTAATTAAACACCGGGTAATCAGTCCTTTATTAAATTATGATCAAGGTGAACGATTGGTTCATTCTTAGCATCACTGTCGCAAAAATAATTTTTCCAATTAAACATCCTAAATAATTAAGCTAAGTGTCAAAACCATTTTTAGACATTTCTATCCAAATTTTATTTTAAAAAAAACATTTAAAACTTTATATAATTCACAATTTAAGAGTCACACATTAATAACAAGGATATAAATGATCATTCAAGAATGTAACTATTGATAGTAAATCCCAACTTCAAACCACCAAAGAAAAACATTCTGACAGTAATAAGTCCCAAAGTAAAACTACTGAAAGTAAATGAAATGCAATCCATCACAAAACCAACTGAATAATGAAAAGGGTGACACATGCCCAACTAGATAAAGTAGAACTAGAAGTGGAATCAACAAATGAGGTCGTCTAAGCAAGAGGCCTAAAACTCCCACCTAAGCTGCAGCGTGTTCCATCCAAATGATCCTATGCAAGATGCCCCTGTGGCTGGGCATCTGTAATATATACATATATATATACAAGAGGGGAGAGATAACAGTAAACGGGTCAGAGCCCGATGGTAAAACAGTTTAAAATTTTAGTTTAGCGAGTATTTAAAATGTTTATTGAGTAATGCAACAACATATTAGTAACGACACTCTCTTGAGAACGTCTCACCTCACTTCTAATGTGCACACCTATCGCACTAATCTCCCCAACAGTTTAACTTCTTTTATCTTAAGTTACTTGTAAGATTTCAAGTTGACGATTTCCAATGTTAAGGAGGCTAATCTTATTTAATAGTACAATTCTTACATAAGCCTGATATGATAATAAAGTTCCTCAGAAATATAACATACTTTTCAAATACTTACTTCCAAGTTGAAATAATTATTCTTTTCTTACATACCATAATCACAGTAGGTGGTTTCCAATTTCCAAATTTTAAATATATATATATATATATATATATATATATATATATATATATATATATATATAATACTCATATAATATATATATTCTAACAGCACCCCACATAAATCTATGGTGCGGGCATACTCTGCTATCCAGTCCCCGTATCACTCGTACTAAGGGAAATACTAGTTCGGAATCACTCTCGAACTGTATTAACACAAAATACATATAAAATGAGGCGAAGCATAGTTTCCAAGTCCTAAGAGGATAGCACATACCCTCACGTATCTTAGAACCGTCTGACTATCGATCCGATAGCCTGTACCTAGGATTCCTATCTTTTAGGGTACGAGTCAATATCCCCCATAAAGGTCCCATCGAGATAAGACTGTCCCAGCGCGGTAACCTCAGGGATAGCAAGTAGCGCGGGCATGATTTTTACACACATATAAAATATATGGTCAATCATATAGTCATATAGATATATAACTATTCACATTCATAATTTAGGTACGCCCATGGCCCAAATTTATATTATTCCATTCTTAATACATTTTTATTCAATTACTTCTTATAACGAACTTATTCATTTTTATTTTCGAGATTAAATTTATTCTAACTCACTTCTCATCTCTCGAAGTATTTTCCTTAGTTAAGTACAAATTCAGTAGGCCCTCTCTTACCTTCTAATCCAACTCCTAGACATTTGGATTATTAAGTCCACACACATTAAATTTCTTAGGTATGAACATTTCCCGTTTACCCTTCATTTTCCCATTTCATTAAAGTTCCACTAAACGGGGTTTACCTTGACCCTACTGGTCATTTTTTATGTTTCATTATGTTCTAATAACATTAGTCATGAGTTATTACGCATTTAATAGGATTAAGTCAACGTAAGGAAAAATTTAATTTTTCCCAGGAGGGGTCGATCGATCGAAGCTCTTGGCTCGATCGATCGATCAAGTAGGTATGGCGAAAATTGCAGAATACCAGTTACGGGAATTATCATCCAAAATCATCCAAATTCAAGTTTTTACCTCCCAAACTCCCAGAAATTTATACCACAATCATTATAAACCCAAATAAACAATATTCTACGTAAGGCATGCGAATTTTCATCCAAGTATCATGGATTAAAAGGGGCAAAATTCATATAATTCTCATGAACCCTAAAAACTTCTTTAACTTAATTCTTCTCATTCTTTTTCCAGAATTTCTACTTCTAATCCAATGTAAATTCGTGGTTCAACCTCTACATGTGAAGGGAATTTCCAGAATGATGTTTATATCTCTACAACATGCGATTTCTAACCTCAATCATGGTTTTTCTTTCGTAAAAACTCATCCTAATCAACCCTAAACTAATATGAATGAGGCATTAACTAAATTAAGAAAGATAAATACTTGCCTGGGAATTTTTGTTTCTAATTTGTGGATGAAATCAGTGTGGTGGTGATCCTCATTGCGCGATCTAACTTTTGGCGGTGACGGCGGTGCAAACGGAGGGGTTCTTGGCCTATAACTCCTTGGTAAGCTCTTCCCTTCCTTCTCCAATGGTGGTCTTTTGTTTTTGGTTGTGTTAACCCTAGAAGACAACCCTAAGCATCTGATATAACCTAGAAAATTCGTAGGTTTCCAAGGCCAAAAATACAAAATGCCTAAAACGCCCTCCCGGGGTGTTAATTAAGCCTAAAAATGCCCCGAGACCCAAACTAAACCCTCGGGTACATTATTTTGACTATCTCAACCCTTACAGACACTTTGCCGCACTCGAAATGACCATACGGGTGACTTATAATATATTCACTTTTATTAATTAAAATTTAGTCCCGACACGACACAGGCGCGTCCCGACTTAAATTTTCAAAATTGTCATTTTATTCACTCGTGACATTTAGTAGAACCAATTTTTTTATATATTACTTTACTCATTAGTAATATTCAACAAGTTTCCAATAATTACTAACTCTCGTCACGTTAGTAATTAAAAATACTTAATTTCCATATTTATATTAAATTAATAACTCACATCAAATTTAATAAATTCCCAAATTTAAAAAACATAAAAATACGGGGTATTACATACTTCCCCCCTAATAACGGAATTTCTTCCCGAAATTCGGAAAATAAGACCTACCTGGTTTTGGATACCTTAATTGTACGCAACCTATCCACATAGTAAGGCGCTCAATCACTATAGCCCCGACCTCACAGCAAGCTGGTTTACCACTCTTCATTAAAGATATTTCACGTTGTGTTCCTATCTGATAACATTCGCATAAGACACGCATATATACTATTAATTTCCATTGTTTTAATATCATTGGGAGGCCGCACCTTACCACATGACAACTTCTCGGATTCTTCTAAACACAAAACTCCCGTTCTGGGAGGAACCATACGAACATCTGACCACTCTTGTTTGCCTAAAACAATCGTGGAATCCCACCGTAGTCATCGGATTATTTTCGACCGATCCAAAATTCTGATTATCCGCTCACCTCTAAACATACGCATAGGGGGAATAGTTAAGGTTTTTCCATACCAAAACTTCAATAAGCATCTCGTTCACGACAACCAGTACGAGAGCTTCCACGGAACTCTACCATACTATACTTCACATGCTAGTTATATCCGTTGTGGAAATGAAATGATCTTCAAGGTTCCAAAATTACCTTCGCATGGCCCCACTAATAGTTTAATCACCGTGCGTCTGCTCCTCGGCTATGGGTGATACATCCTACTCATAACGAAACGTTATTTCCGTTGTTTTCCTGAAATCCCATATTGAAGGTGGGATTCACAAATTTCATCCTGATCTAGAAAATAATACTGTGTAGGACCACGTACCGGCGCGATCCTTTCCTTTCAAAGGAAGACTGGGGCACACTAGTTAATATTGCAAATCACCCCAAAGGAATGTCAATCACTTCCTTTTTGGGCGACTTACTCCACATGTTCGGATGAACCCTTGATCTTACCTTGAAGGTGGCAACCCATCCAAGGACTTTATCGACTTTACCGCCCTCTTCCGTTACAGGAATTGTTGATAACCACAAAATTCTCTAGTTGATCCCCTTATTCCAACCAATATCTACCTATGAGTGGTGCATGAAGAGACTACTCACTATGTCCCGCTCAACATCGACTTTCCGTGAAATGTCACACATTAAGTGACATTTAATACTCCCCTTCCTTCCCTGGTGTATATCGAAAGTTTCAACCCATGCATTTTTCTCCACGATGCGCACTTCTGGTTCTTTTATACAATACTAACATTATCTCTCTTTGTATGCGCAAGTCTCTTTCATGTTTGACTAATTACAACTCCTCTCCGAGCGTTCTCTATAATGATTAAATTTTACCCTTCTCAAGGAATACCCCTTTTAAATGGCTTTCCACAGCCTTCCAACCAAATTCGGGTGAGCTACTCTATTCACACCCGAATATGTATATATGTCTATGGATTATCGTTCTTCATGCAACGTTTAATTCCCTCTACTACTTTCGTCTCGTCATGTTAGTCCCACAAACATATATTCCTCATGTACATACCCACGTCCTTTCCACTCGGACGATTTTAACATTAGTTAACCACGTTACCCACCTTTGTAACACCCCGACCGCCCGGGGAGAGCGAACGGAGTGCTACTCATTGATAAAATTACCTATATCCCACAAAATACAAGGTATAGATCATCTAAATCCCACAATCAACAAAAGAGGGACTACCAATCTCAAATCTCTTCAGATAAGTACAACAATTCTCTCGAATAAATACAATAATTAAAATAAATCACTAATGATCTATACCTCCAAATAAATACAAGTCTCGTCTCTTGTATTGAAAATTCTTCCCAAATAATCCACACTAAAATCATCTAAACTCCTTATTTCCCTTGTGATCCGAATGCATTTACAACACTTTGGTACTCTCAATCACCCTATAAATCAAAAACTTTCAAATCCTCCTATCATCGTTTCACCCCTCAAATCATGGTGATAAAACAAAACTTTCCATGCATTCTTACCACACAACCGGATTTACTGGCCTTAAATCATAATTCAACTTCCATCTCACATATACAATTACATGTTCCTGGTATGACTGAGGTACTGAACTCATGAACTACTGACCAGACATCTCCCTATCTCGAACCTTACGATAAGTTTCATGCGTGGGATGTCTCGCAAAGCGAAATCAAAACAAGGAACCCCCCCGATACACTACTACCTAGCGTTATCGGTTATTAAAATCTGTTAGGGCCTCCGTCCATATCATGTACCCCTTTTCTCCGTTCCTCGACAGACAAGTTCCGTCATTTCCCGTAATTTCTCCTACACAAAGAACATTTCGCCAATCCACTATCATCGGTATTGGTGGTAATCACTATTTGCTAACCTCTTACACATACAATCAGGACTCTCAAAATCCTGATTCCAAACATAGGAGTCTAACTCTTAACTATCACATCTCTAAAGGGTAGATATATCATTGCTCTCTACCTATCACCAAGTCCTGAGCGCTCCACATGATAATGAGTCAAATCTTTTCGCTCAACGGTGAACCCAATATATACTGAATCATAACAACAAAGTCCCTACGTACACCGGTATCGAATATCTCGAGCCCACTATCCCTCCCGAAGTCTCTAGGATAGATAATATAAATGCGAGTCCAACCCTCTTCTAGGTGAGGCCTCGCCAGAACAAAACATGCTGCACTAATGCGACCACTCCAATAGTCTTGCACTAACTGCCCACTATCGTACTGACCATTTCTATAAAGTTGTAATTAATACCATATTATACTCGTATATCACGTCACTAAAACGAGTAACCTCAATAAAATATATAACACTATTAATATACTCACACATCCTCTGCGGATAGCACTAAGGAAAATCCTGCTACACTAGAAAAAATATTCACATAATAATATCGTTTGTAGTTATACACATTAAACTCGTCTCACATGCTAATCTAGCAATGAACAAAATATAATGACTCGCTCGTGTCACATGAAACATGCCTCATCCTTCAAGGATAACTGTCGTACTTCTGCCTTTCCATTCGTATTGGCATATCTTTCCTCTGGGCGAGGCATTGCCACTAAACACCTTTCCCACCCTGAAATGGCGGGGACAATACTCCTACCGAAACGCTAGTATGCCAATAACGACCTTATACTCATGCATATCTAACATTAGTATTGATCGCGGTTAAAAATGAAGTTATCAATTTCTATATTATCACCCCTTCAAATAAAGAAAATCAAAGACTCTTTCCCCCAAATGGTGAGTCTACGCATAACACCTTACTCGTCGTTGTGGCTAATAGCCCCAAGACTCGTGAAAAATGAATAGCAAAAAAGCAGTGCGGTGCCCCGATACCAATTAAAACTCAACCCATAGCACCCAGTATAAGGAACGTACCTTGTATCTCAGTTGGGGCTGAGGTGCTGCTATCTGGTGGACATTACATACACATCCATACTGTAATTGCCTCTGCTGAACTGAGGCTGCTGGAATGGCTGGTGGGGCTGGCTTCTGTGGTTTATCACTGGCGCCCTTCTGTCGTGGGGCCCCATTCCTTTCTAGGCAATCATGACGTCTATGGCCATTCCTACCACATTGGAAACACTTCCCTCGAAGCCGTCTCACTTCACTACGTTTTTTACTAGTCTCGCTTTTCCCTTGGTTTGGCTGGCCTTGATAAGAAATTTATGTCAGGTTGAGGACAATCCCTCCACTTGTGACCCGGTTGCACACATTTATAGCAGAGTCCTGAAATTCCTCGTTGGTCGGGTTGTAGTTTCTCCCCAGTCTGATTCGGACAAGATTGGCATTTATGACCGTCCATTCCACATTTGAAACACCTCTTTGTGACTTCATTCTGACCCCAACCTTGTTAGCCCGACACTTTTGGCCCTCTACATAAATTTTGTTACCTCTGGAACTGTCTTGGTCTTGAGGGGTTTGTTGCCGTAATTTCGGTGTCTTCGCACAATTGTCAATTCTAGTCACATGAATTTGACTAACCTCTCTAGGTCTTTTGCCTCCTCTGAGCAGCATGCTGCGTTCGTGGTACTGTAAGACTGCAGTGGTAACTTCTTGTACCACAATGTCTGCAAATTCGGCGATTGGTAACCCTTTTGAAGACGCTTGAGGTGTGAGTTTTTCTTGCTCACTAGCTTCCCTAACGGTATTAGCTTGTTCGTCCTAACGGGCCATCTAAAAATTTGAAAATTTAATCTGCATAAGTTCAACATTCACATCGACAAATCGCATAAGCACGAATATCCAACGCATAAAGATGAATACAACATTCCTAATATTTGGGTTCTAAATCAAAGACGCTAAGCAGGAAGCGAAATAAGCCGTACAGATCCTAAGGACACTAGAACCTGATGCTCTAATACCACCTGAGACTCCACGCCTAATTAAACACCGGGTGATCAGTCCTTTATTAAATTATAATCAAGGTGAACGGTTGGTTCATTCTTAGCATCACTGTCGTAAAAATAATTTTTCCAATTAAACACCCTAAATAATTAAGCTAAGTGTCAAAACCTTTTTTAGACATTTCTTTCCAAATTTTATTTTTAAAAAAACCAGCATTTAAAACTTTACATAATTCACAATTTAATAGTCACACAATAATAACAAGGATATAAATTATCATTCAAGAATGTAACTATTGATAGTAAATCCCAACTTCAAACCACCAAAGAAAAACATTCTGACAGTAATAAGTCCCAAAGTAAAACTACTGAAAGTAAATGAAATACAATCCATCACAAAACCAACTGAATAATGAAAAGGGCGACACATGCCCAACTAGATAAAGTAGAACTAGAAGTGGAATCAACAAATGAGGTCGTCTAAGCAAGAGGCCTGCAACTCCCACCTAAGCTGCAGCGCGTTCCTTCCAAAGGATCCTATGCAATACGCCCCTGTGGCTGGGCACCTGTAATATATACATATATATATATATATACAAGAGAGGAGAGATAATAGTAAACGGGTCAGAGCCCGATGGTAAAACAGTATATAAAATTTTAGTTTAGCAGGTATTTAAAATGTTTACTGGCTAATACAACAACATATTAGTAACGACACTCTCTTGAGAACGTCTCACCTCTCTTCTAGTGTGCAAAACTATCGCACTAATCTCCCCAACAGTTTAACTTCTTTTATCTTAAGTTACTCGTAAGATTTCAAGTTGACGATTTCCAATGTTAAGGAGGATAATCTTACTTAACAGTACAATTCTTACATAAGCCTGATATGATAATAAAGTTCCTCATAAATATAACATACTTTTCAAATACTTACTTCCAAGTTGAAATAATTATTCTTTTCTTACATACCATAATCGCAGCAGGTGGTTTCCAATTTCCAAATTTTAAATATATATATATAATACTCATATAAGATATATATTCTAACTGCACCCCACATAAATCTATGGTGCGGGCATACTCTGCTATCCAGTCCCCGTATCACTCGTACTAAGGGAAATACTAGTTCGGAATCACTCTCGAACTGTATTAACACAAAATACATATAAAATGAGGCGAAGCATAGTTTACAAGTCCTAAGAGGATAGCACATACCCTCACGTCTCTTAGGACTGTCTGACTATCGATCCGATAGCCTGTACCTAGGATTCCTATCTTCTAGGGTACGAGTCAATATCCCCCATAAAGGTCCCATCGAGATAAGGCTATCCCAATGCGGTAACCTCAGGGATAGCAAGTAGCACGGGCATGATTTTTACACACATATAACATATATGATCAATCATAGAGTCATATAGATATATAACTATTCACATTCATAATTTAGGTACACCCACGGCCCAACATTATATTATTCCATTCTTAGTACATTTTTATTCAATTACTTCTTATAACGAACTTATTCATTTTTATTTTTGAGATTTAATTTATTCCAACTCACTTCTCATCTCTCGAAGTATTTTCCTTAGCTAAGTACAAATTCAGTAGGCCCTCTCTTACCTTCTAATCCAACCCCTAGACAATTCGATTATTAAGTCCACACACATTAAATTTCTTAGGTATGAACCTTTCCCGTTTACCCTTCATTTTCCCATTTCATTAAAGTTCCACTAAACGGGGTTTACCTTGACCCTACTCGTCCTTTTTATGTTTCATTATGTTCTAATAACATTAGTCATGAGTTATTACGCATTTAATCGAATTAAGTCAACGTAAGGAAAAATCTAGTTTTTCCCAGGAGGGGTCGATCGATCGAAGCTCTTGGCTCGATCGATCGATCAAGCAGGTGTAACACCCCGCCCGCTCAGGGAGAGAGAATGGAGCGCTAATGCGATAAAATAAATCCAAATCCACAAGTGACAAGGTATAGAGCATCTATATCCCACAACAACAAAAGAGAAACTACAAATCTCAATCTCTTCAAATTAAACACCAAATCTCTCGAATTACATACAACAACTAACTTGAAAATAAAATACAAATCTCCAAAGCTCTATACATCAAAATAATACAAATCGTTCCCAAACAATCCTCGCTAAAATCAATCTCCACAGGTCCCAGGATCGAAACCTGGCTCTGATACCATTTGTAACACCACGCCCGCCCGGGGAGAGCGAACGGAGCGCTAATGCGATAAAATAAATTCAAATCCACAAGTGACAAGGTATAGAGCATCTAAATAAACCCACAATAATATAAATCCACTAATCTCAATCTCTTCAATTACAACAAGTCTCTCGAATTAAAATACAACTATCTAACTCGAATAAAAATACAAATCTCCAAAGCTCTATACATCAAAATAATAAAAATCTTTCCCCTTTTAAAATAATAACCAACATATTTGAGAAATAAAAATAATTTTATCAAAAAAATTTATTTTCCTCCATTTTCCAAAAATTAATTAAAATAGCCCAAAACTACGCGGGTTGTTACAGCAGGTATGGAGAAAATTGCAGAATACCAGTTACGGGAATTATCATCCAAAAACATCCAAATCAAAGTTTTTAACTCCCAAACTCCCAGAAATTTATACCACAATCATTATAAACCCAAATGAACAATATTCTACGTAAGGCATGCGAATTTTCATCCAAGTATCATGGATTAAAAGGGGCAAAATTCATATAATTCTCATGAACCCTAAAAACTTCTTTAACTTAATTCTTCTCATTCTTTTTCCAGAATTTCTACTTCTAATCCAATGTAAATTCGTGGTTCAACCTCTACATGTGAAGGCAATTTCCAGAATGATGTTTATATCTCTACAGCATGCGATTTCTAACCTCAATCATGGGTTTTCTTTCATAAAAACTCATCCTAATCAACCCTAAACTAATATAAATGAGGCATTAACTAAATTAAGCAAGATAAATACTTGCCTGGGAATTTTTGTTTCTGATTTGTGGATGAAATCAGTGTGGTGGTGATCCTCGTTGCGCGATCTAACTTTTGGCGGTGACGGCGGTGCAAACGGAGGGGTTCTTGGCCTAGAACTCCTTGGTAAGCTCTTCCCTTCCTTCTCCAATGGTAGTCTTTTGTTTTTGGTTGTGTTAACCCTAGAAGACAACCCTAAGCATCTGATATAACCTAGAAAATTCGTAGGTTTCCAAGGCCAAAAATACAAAATGCTTAAAACGCCCTCCCGGGGTGTTAATTAAGCCTAAAAATGCTCCGAGACCCAAACTAAACCCCCGAGTATATTATTTTGACTATCTCAACCCTTACGGACACTTTGGCGCACTCGAAATGACCATACGGGTGACTTATAATATATTTGCTTTTATTAATCAAAATTTAGTCCCGACATGCACGGGCGCGTCCCGACTTAAATTTCCAAAATTGTCATTTTATTCACTCGTGACATTTAATAGAACCAATTTTTTATATATTAATTTGCTCATTAGTAATATTCAACAAATTTCCAATAATTACTAACTCTCGTCACGTTAGTAATTAAAAATACTTAATTTCCAATTTTATATTAAATTAATAACTTACATCAAATTTAATAAATTCCCAAATTTAGAAAGCATAAAAATACGAGGTATTACAAAGGATTTGTTGGAACTCATGTTCCATGATTTGTTATTGCCAATGGGAAGAATTATTTGGATCTTATGATCCAGGATTTGTTATTGCTAATGGGCAGGATTGTTCGGATTTTATATCCACATATTCGATATAGAATCGTTATTTCATTGTAGGGAAGGAGTACCTCACTAATCTTAATGCTTATGGTTTATATTTTAACAATTTCAGGTTTGTATGCTGCCAGCTAGGATACCATATGACCGGTAACTTTGAGAGTTGCACCGTTGGAAAGAGCTGGGGTTTAAATATGGGGATTTTATCATTGTCACACTGAAGATTTTAATATACTCACGCATTGTATATATTGCAGTAGTATAGATTGAGTTGAGGATTATGAAATTTTATCATAGTTAATCATAGTATTGTATGTCCACTTAATTATGACTCTGGTATTGATTTCATTATGGAATAAGAATAATAGTATGTTTATTATGCACATTTTGCAAAAAAATATTGATAAATGAATTATATTTCCAATGGGCTCAAGATCACGATCCAATTATTCTAATAACAAATGATTAGTATGGATATTGGGTTTGCGGTGTGACACTTATTGTATATTGAGATTCTACTTGATGAATAAGAGTAGCCTTATTATTGTTGATTAAGAGTAGGGTTGTGACGGCATTATGATGTGTTCTTAATAATGTGAAAATAGTCATTTTTATGGAATAAAAATGTTGGAAACTATCAATTGTGGTGTATTTTCTATTAAATTTAAAAATAACCTTTTTTATGGAATAACGATGTTAGAAAACATTGTTGTGGTGTGTTTTCCTAATAAATCTAAAATTTGACATTTTCATGAAATAAAAATGTGTGATGACATTATTTAGTGTATTTCTAGTGAAAAAGAAATAATAAATATTTTATAGAATAAAAATGTAAGAAATATCATTTTAGTGCGTTTTTAGCAAAAATGAATAATGGACATTTTTATGGGATAAAAATGTAAGAAGGAGATATTTTTATGTATTTCTAGTAAAAAGAAAATAATGAATATTTTGTGGAATAAAATATGGAATGGCATTGGCCTTGACAAATTATTTATGAAATAAGTGTTTCCAAGTTTCTAAAATGAAATGCATGTTTAATCCTTTTGATATGATTTTAATAATTAAATTCCACCTTCTCATGCGTATAAACTTGTAGTCATTTTATAATAAATATATCCGCAAGTTTAAGGAAAGTTGTGTTGGTCTAAACATCTAATAAGACAAATGGATATTTTGGTCTTAAAGGAATGACTGAAAAAAAAAAGTATATTATGTAAAGGTGTTATTTTACATTTTCAAAGCCAAAAATTACTAAAGGTGTTTTAACTGTTAAGTTGAAAACTTAATAATCATTTTAGAAATAACGCTTGTCAGGTAACTAAATTGCAAGTTTGATAAACAAAGAAAATATTGGTAAATTACTTAAAGTGGAACATTTTTATGAATTAAAATTTGTAAAAGTGTGTTTTTTACACCAATGCGTGTGAAAACGAATTAAATCCTAAAGCGTGAATGATTTAAGTATAACTCACGTGTGTGTGGATAAGGGACTTAAAGAAGAAAAGAAATTATTTTCAAGTGTTAATGGAAAACGGACGGTTAAGTCTAGGTTTTTGGCTTCAGCCAGGTAAAAACAAGGAAATGGAATAATGTGGACATTTGAAAAATGTTAAAACACATTACTGGAACTCGAATGACACCGAGATAAAGAAAAAAGGGCTCAAAGGCCTTGGGTAAAAAATCATAAATCACTGGCCATAGCATATGGTGCACATAGCCATCGGTGTAGAGCCCGTGTAAGTATGCGGTATTGGACTATTCCGAGAAAAGATAAATGAAATATGGATTATATAAAGAAATGGGTTGTGTGTTAAATGTGTTAAAACAACCTAACTTGAATGAATGTAAAGAATGTTCCGATAAAAGTGAAATGGACAAGTAAATGCGTAAATCTCATCATGTCCATAAGATAAGGAAATAGGTTAAAGAAAGTGGATAGATAAGTGGTTAAGTAATCTAATGGCGTAACCCATGTTTAACATAAGAATGTGTTGTAAAAAGAATTTCCAAAAGGTAGATAAGTATTTTCTAACATGACGAATGTGTGCGTTGAAATGGTGATTTTAAATACTAAAGTACATTCAAATGAATGAATGGGTTAATTTTCGATAGGGAAAAGGCTTTTGATAAATCAGTGTAATGGTTTCAAGTGTCAAACCAGGTGTATTAAATGAAGTGACAATGCTAAGTATAATTGAATAAAACCTTTAGCAAGATTAAGATAAATCAATTCGGGTAAACAAGTTTTTCAGAAATAACACGATTAATGCATTGGCATGTATAGTTTCCAAAGGTATACGTATATAGATATATACATATTCTCACATACATGTGGTTGTAGCGTGTGATTAATCCTTTTCTACATTCGTTTCTGTACAGTTTGTATAAATCCCATTGGGCATAGGCTCACACCCTCGCTTTGTTACGACAGCTTGAGTGCGGTTTCATATTTTGAGGGCATTATGTAGGTAAGTGTACTTTATTTAATTTATGTTAGTAGCTCTGCTTACTTGGACTCAGAGTGCTCCTCATGGGTCCCAGATGTAGTTTATCTTGAAAATGGATTTGAATGCTAAACAAGTGAAATGCTAATTAAAATAAAACTAGACTAGCAACATTATATAGGTTGTTTCATTGCACTTCACACCTATTACTCGGCTCGGACCTAGTTGACCCGCGATTAATCCGTAAATTCGGGTCGGATTGTTATAAAAAAGTTACTCGACGCTTCAGCATGACGGTGGTCAGTAGCCAACCTTCTGAACTTGTAAATTTTCTACAAGTTTATCAGGCGGTGGCATTTTTATGAATAATTTGAAAATAGCGAACTGCCAAAGGTTACGTTGGTCTTTTCTTACCTTTGAGAACCGTGTAGCTATCAGGAGTTCAATAGTTATTTCAGTTAATCATTACTTCTCAGCCTTCGATGAAAGCTATAAAAGGGCGAAACTTTCACCTATTTCTTCTCACTTAAGTAATCTCTGATTCTTCAAGCTTTTCCTTTGCCATTCTTTCCTTTTCATTTTATAGCAAATTTTGTAAGATTTATTTATTTTATATCCCATTTTTTATTTCGTTTAAACAATGGTGTACATTGTGGATGAGGATTCCTTAGAAGAGTTTAGTCAAAGACGAAAAATCCCCAATTGTTGGAAGGTCATGTGGACTTATTGTTAGTTGATGAGGGTCGTTGGCTCCCCACCTTATTTATTACGGAGTGTGGAATAACTTTACCTATAAATCACTTGTTCCTTGAATTTTATTAATCTTTCGATGTGGTCCCTGCTAGAGTGGCCCCTAACACTTGGAGGGTAATAAACGGGATTCATCGTTTAAATAAAATTCATGTGACCCACATTGTGACTCCCGAGTTGATGTATTGTTACAAATGGGTAACAACATGAGATAACACTTATTATCTGAAGATCAGGGAGGCCAATAAGGCATAGTAGTTAATCTTCCGGATTCAAACAAAGATCATTGGGATTATGGTGGAGCGGTGAAGAAATGGAAGTATGCCCCCTTCCTGCGGGGGTGAAATACACTGGTCCAAATGCCCCAGGAAGGGCGTGGCATAGGTCGGTTTAACACATTGAATTTTATTTTTATTCAATACTTACTAATTGTTTGATGTTATTCTGACTAACCATTCTTGTTTTATTTTGTAGAGGAAAGTAAAAAAGAAGTGTCCCAAGGAGGGAGAGGTAAAGTTAGATGAATTGAAGTTCTTGTGGGCACTGCATTAAAGAATAGGGGAAGATCACCTCAAGGCAGCTTTAGGATGATCATAATCTTGCTCGGGCACTACTTTATTCTGACTATGAAGCCAAATATGAGGCATTGAGTGAAGGTTGGGGTTTTGACATAAAGTTGCAAGAGATCACCTGAAATTCAGGAAGAAGAAATTCTTGTTGAACAGAGAAGTGGAAAGTGATCGGGATGTTGCTACCCTTCTTAAAAAGAGAATAATAATTTAAGTATGAGTTGGAGAGCTAGAAAAGTTGACTGAAGTTGAGTCGAACGAAGGTGCCTCTTTCTTAGAGCTTAAGAATGCCAGATTATTGGAGGAGCTAGAAAACTTGAAAAAGAGAGGAAGACCAAATCTGGCCATCCTTCTAGACAGGTGGTTATTTCTCGGCCAACTGAGGATGAAGAAAGAACTAAAAAGACCTTGGCCGACCAAGCAGTATTATTAAAATATAAAGATAAAACCATCAAAAAGCTCCAAGATCGGGTGGAGCGACTAATTGTTCACTTCCACAAACAATCCAAAGTTATATGGATAGATAGTTATGATGAGGCCTTAACTCATATGGACGATCATCGGGAGAAAGTTTATCGGGAAGGATACAACTAGGGATAGTTGAACGAGTTCTGATCGCTGAAGGTGGATGGTAAGAATGAGTTGTGGCATTGGCATGATCCAGGCATGTTAAATTATCCTGATCCTCTATTCAGGATTGATGCCAAGTGGATTCCAACTGACACCATTCCCTAGAGCTTAGTGAGAAAATACTTAGAGGAATATGGACTTCATGGTGAAGATGATTACATCCACCCTCCTCACTTATTAGATCAGCCGAGCAGCAATGGCCGTAGTAAGTTAAGAGATTTTAGAACAACAACTTTGCCCAGTACCCTTGATGTTCTTCATGCTGGGATGGATAAAGATGAAGAAAAATGTCCTATAGAATAAAAAAAAAATCCTTCTTATTTCTACTATATGTCTACCTTTTATGAAAGTTTAACAAAAAGACTATTTTTGTGCATACATGCTTATCTATGTACTTTAGCCTGTGATTCATAATTAAGATTTTTGATTAGTATATTGGCTATGGACTTGAATTATAGGGACTTAGGTTCTACTAATGCACTTAGGTAAAATGGTTTAGGGCTAAGTGTTTGCATTAGTTACCATTGGTGACCAAGTGTGGTAGGAATGTAGGTTTTTCCTGAATTTAACTTAGTCGGGTGAAACTCCTTATTTTTTTACTTTAAGTCATACATGGAGTTTCAAGAACTTCTTATCTGCAACTTGTCGAAGATGAAGTCATATATGAAGTCTAAAAAAAATTTGAAGTTGAAAAAGTTTCCTAGTTTGTCGGGGGATATACATCGTCTAGATCATCGTACGCTAAAAAAATAAACACAAAAAGGAAGCATAATTGGTAGGAAATCACAACTTTATTAATCTGCAACAAACGGTTATATCAAATACATAATAGAATTACTGATAGCATTTCCAGAGGTGGTCGGCGTGCCATGTATTCTTAAACTCTTACCTTTCAAGTGTTTCTAGGCAATAAGTTTCTGATCGGATGATTGCCAAGATACGGTAAGGACCGTGCTAATTTGGTTCCAACTTATTTCTCTTATGGATTACCTTCTTAAGGACGTAGTTCCCTTCTTTCAAGTTGGTCGGCTTGACCCTCATGTTGTGGAATCTAGAAGTTCGTTATTAATAGGTAGACATTCAAAGTGCATCGTCCTTCCTGACTTCTTCAGTCATGTATAAATATAATATCCTCATGAGATCACTTTTGGGGGAATCAAAGTTCAACACCTTATGAGTCGACAGGCCTATCTCAATTAGTATAATTACTTCAGTTCCAAAAGCAAGCATGTAAGGAGTCTCATCGGTGGATATTCTCGGTGTAGTTCTATATTCCCAAAGAACATTGTGCAACTCATTTATCGAGTTTCCCTTAGCCTCATTCATCCTTTGTTTCAACCCTTAAAGTATAGTTATGTTGGTAGCTTTTGTTTGGCTATTGCACTATGGGTGTTCAGGGGGAGAATAAAGTTCTGGATCTTGTACTGAATACAGTATTCTTCAAATTACTCATTGTCAAACTAAGTGCTATGATTAGTAATAAAGGCATATGGCTTTCCATACCTACATATGATATGTTTCAAGATGAACTGGAAGACTCTTTTATAAGGCATTTCAATCAATGACTCATCCTCCACCCATTTAGTGAAGTAATCCATTGTTACTACCAGGTATTTGAACCTTCCTTTTGTCCTCGACAATAGGCCAACCAAATCAATTTCCCCAATATCAAAACACCAAGGGGTAGTAATGAGATTTAAGTCAGTCCATGGTCTTCTGTGAATAAGGGTGAACTTTTGACATTTATCATACTTTTTTATAAAGGAAATACAGTCTACCCTCATGGTCGGCCAGTAGTATCCTTGCATAGCTATCCTACGCACTAATGATCAGCCAGTTGAATGAGCCCCATAAGAACCTTCATGTACTTCTCTGATCAAGTCAACTACCTAGGCTTAGGGGTGTGCACGGGTCAGGTCGGTTCGATTTTGGATCGCAATTCAAATCGAACCGATCGGTTCGATTTTGGAAAAAAAATCAGACCGAAACGACGATGAAAAACTCGTCGCTTTCATTTTTGATTCGGTTTTAACTGATTTTCAGTTTGGGTCGGGTTTTTTTAGGTCAGTTTTTAATTTTGGAGGTTGGTTAATGGTTTTTGGATATAAAAATAAAAGATATTTAAGGGTCTTTTAATATAAATATTAATGTCAGTTCGATTCGGTTCGAATCGGTTTTTTCTTTATCTAAATCGCCAACCGAATCGACATTGTCGGTTTTTAAATCCATAAATCGCAAACCAAACTGGGCTAAAAAAACATCAGTTTCGATTCGGTTAGGTTCGGGCCAGTTCGGTTCGATTTTTTATTCGATCAATTTTTTTTTCACATCACTACCTAAGCTGGGTGAACACAGCGAAATAATGAATAATGTATCCTCTTTTGTATAGGACTCCTCGCTCTAGCACATAACTAGCTCCCTTGAATCTTAAATTCCTGGATTCTTTTGGATCAGCAGGTAATACATCTTTGTCAATGTAATCTCTAATAGGATTCATTCATGAGGCTCTTGAATCTATAGTAATGAAACTGACTATAGCCTCCTAATTTACATTTCAGTGTGCAAGCATTTCCACAGGGATGGTTCTTCTGAGCTCTGTCCTGGTTGCGGAGGCCAGCCGAGCAAGTTCATCTACTCGAGTAATCTTTATCCATAGTATTCTCACCATTTTAACTAGATCAAACTTAGACATGACTTCCATGGTTTTGGACGGATACTTAATCAAAAATCTCCTTTGACTCCATATATTTGAAGCACTTGGTTAATAATGAGCTGAGAATCACTATGTTCCATAACCTGCTCGACTCTTAAAGAATACGCTAACTCCAAACCTGTGATTAATGCCTCATACTCTCCTTCATTACTAGAGGCTTGAAATTAAAAATGGAGTGCATACTCCATATCAATATCGTTCAAAGTATTGATGATTTCACCTGCTCCACTACAAATAGCACATGAGGATCCATCTACATACAACTTCCAAACTAGAATGTCGTTATTGAAGTTTTCCTCAGACTATACGCCTTGTTGAAATATTTTCTTGCTTTGCTCATCGTACCTTCGAGCCATCTCTTGGGAAGTTGATGTTTCAGGTTGGTTGGTGCTCTTTTCAGTTTGCTTTGGAGCAAATCTTTTTTTCAAGGAAGTATGCTCGGCAGGTAAACTGGAGTAGTGATCGCTTCTCGATATGTGAATTCAGTAATAAAATTTGCTATAGCTTATCCCTCCAGCGTTATCCTTGACTCGTAAAATATTTTGCATTCTCCTAATTCTACTGCCCATGACATCAGTCTCCCCGATTTCTCTGGTTTGTGAAGTGCCTGGCGTAGAGGTAAATCCGTGCAAACCACAATGGTATGTGCTTAAAAGTAGGGTTTCATCCTCATTCAAGCTTCAATAAGAGCAAGGGCTCATTTTTTCAGATGGGGATATCTTATTTTGGCTCCTCTGAATGCTTTGCTAGTGTAATACGCTAGATTTTGAACTCCATTTTCCACTTTGATCAATGTCGGGCTGACATCGAATTATTAAACAGCCAGATATAAATATAATTTCTCTCCCAGAACAGGTCGAGAGAGCAGAGGTGGAGATCCCAAGTACTTCTTCAACTCTTGAAAGGCACTTTCTCATTCTTCATTCCATTCAAAGCTTTTCCTAAGTACTTTAAATAATGGTAGGCATTTATCAGTATCTCGGGATACAAATCAATTAAAAGAGACCACTCTTCCTTCCTGGATGCCGAACACACATACAGTCTTGTTGAGCTTCATTTGATGTTTTTCTAGCTGATTAAACGACTGACTAAGGTCTTTAATGTGGTAGGCATCTACCTTTCTCTTAGTAAGCATGTCGTCCATATATACTTCCATGTTCTTCCCAATTTGTTATTTAAAAACTTTGTTCACTAGCCTTCGGTATATTGTTCTAGCATTTTTAAGCCCAGAAGGCATAACGTTGTAGCAATAAGTTCCTCGGCTGGTGATGAATGATGTGTTTTCTTTATCCTACGATTTCATTTTGATTTGGTTATAACCAGAGTAGGTATTTATAAATCTTATCAACTCGCGACTTGTTGTTACATATACCAATTGATCAATCCTTGGTAAAGGAAAGTGATCTTTTGGGCATGCTTTATTGAGGTTGGTAAAATCCACACACATTTTCCATTTGTTATTCTTCTTTTTAACCATTACTACATTGTCCAACCAATTAGGGTGCTTGACGTCTTGAATGATATAATCTTTCTGTAATTTATCTACTTCTTCTTGGATAGCCAATTTTTTCTCGGAACTAAATACCCTGAGCTTTTATTTGATCAACTTAGCATATTTTTTTATATTAAGTTCATGGCAAGACATATCTTCATGGCTCTACACAAACACATTTTTTTCGCTCTGTAAGGAATGCAGTTAAATACTTTTTGAGGGATGGTCTTAGGTTTGAGATGATTTGGGTGATTATTTCTGGCATTTTATCGTCCAGTACAATAGTTTTCATGGCTTCCAAGACTTGTCTTTTGACAAAATCATCTTCTTTACGGGGTTCCAAAGTGTTAATTTGGTAAGTGGTAGTACTTTTCTGAACTTCTTACGGGTCAATAGAGGTATTGTAGCACTCTCTGGACTCCATCTGATTGCCCTTTACCATGCTAACCCCATAGTGGGTGGGAAACTTCATACATTGATGAATTTTGGATGCCACCGCTTCAAACAAATTCAATCCAACTCTGTCGAGAATCATATTATAAGTTGATGGAACATTCTTGTCGAGGACGAAAAAATGAATCTTCTCTGTTCTGCTTGCTGGGCAAGTGTCGATCAACACTTCTAGTTTGACAGTCCCCAAAGGATACACCTTTTCTTCAGAAAAGTCGATTAAAGACCAATGATAAGGTTCTAATTTGTTGGCTATGAAAGCAATTATAGAACATAATATCTGCTGAGCTATCATTATCTATGAGAATTATTGCTATCCTGGTGTGATGCACCCATCATATAATGACTAAAAGGTCGTCACGAGGGTAAAGTACCCCTGACAAGTCATTCTTGAAGAAGCCGTTGACCAACTTATCTATGTTCATCTTTTTGGGTCGACCATATACTTCGTCTATTAAATTCACTTGCCTAATGTAAGAGCAAGCGTTGGCCTAATTCAAATAGGCCTTTCTCTCGACTACTTCATCTCCGCCTCCAGCATCCGATCCTGTAATGAAATGGCAATCAAAAGATATTATGCCTACCTCGAGTTCAGGTTCCCTGGGTTTCTTCGAAAAGTCAGGGTCATCTGTAAAATCATTATCTCATGCTATTTTCCTGTCATCTTTATTTTCTCAAGGGGATTATGACCTTCTTCTCCTGTCTCAACCTTCAGTCCGGTCAACAAACTTGGTCATTTTTTCTCGGTGAACGAGAGATTCAATTTCATTCTTTAAGGCAATGCAGTTATTAGTGGTATGCCCATGGTGTTTATGAAAGTCACAGTACTTAGACTTATCTCTCAGGTTGGGAGGTGATTTCAATTTTCCAGGCCACTTCCAGTCCTTACTACCCTTAATTTCTTCCAAAATGTGATGTACACCCATAGTGAGAGGGGTATATTCCTCGTACTTTTTAGGCTTCTCGGCTTTCTTATCTTTCTATTACTTCTTATCAAAATTCTTTTATCCCTCAATTTTTTCCTGGGGGTTTGCTTAGCAGTCATAGCCTCTTCAAAATTCATGATCTTCCCAGCTTTTGCCATTAATTTAGTTATGGTCTTTGTAGGTTCCTCTGTCAACTCATAATACAGCTTCTCAGGGAGCAACCCGCTCATTAAAATGGTAATGGTTATTTTCTCCTTATAATTAATAGCTTCCAGTTTCTCATTATTGAAATGAGTGATATATTCCCAGGTAGTTTCTCTTGGTTGCTAGCGAACACTGAGTAGATGGGATACTCTTTTGATTAGCTTTGCTCCAAAGCAGAAATTGCTGATGAAAAGTTCGACAAGATGATGAAAATTGGCAATCCGTCCTCGGGGTAAGTTATTATACCATATATGAGTTGGACCAGTGATTGTACTTGAAAAAGATTTGTATCTCATCTCGTCGGGAACGGAATAAATATTTGCAATAGCCTGGTATTGTTCGACATATAGGACGAGATCAATTTTACCATCATACTTAGGCATGACCATAATTTGTTTGAACTTGAAAGGTGTAGGGTAATTTACAATAGCCTGGATGAAAGGAGATCCTTTCACAAAACTCCTCAACAAAGGATTCTTGGTCTTTACCATTTCTCCCAAATGATCTTTCAATCTCTGTATGGATCTCTTCCAAGAATGCTCTTTTGGTTTGGATTTGGCTGAGGTAGATTTGGTGGCCTTGTTGTGCATCTGTGCTGAGCTCTCTTCCTGAGAAGTATGTCCGGAATGCACGGAGCCTCTAACGCTAGCCCTGGACCTAACTGACCCCTCTATATGCTTGCGGGATTGGATTGGCTCTCTATGATGACCTCTAGTTTCTCGGGGGCCAAAATAATCAAAAGCAGACGCCTTGCTCAAGCGTTCCAACACGCTTGGCCATTCAGAGGTGAAAGACTGACCATCATAGTAATCAGTAGACCAAATTGACGATATTGCTCCCGGGTGGTACGATATGTCACGAGAAGATTTGGAATAACTACTTTTCTCATTTCTGATAGGAGGGGGCAACATTTCCTTTCGAGATGGCATGGTGGTAGACTTGTCCTTCAACGTTTGAGCTAACTGCCTAACTAATACTTGCATGGCCTCTTACCCTTTGGCAAGATTGAGTAAAATTCCTTGATGATTTGCAACACTAGAAGGAACAGATGGATCTAGAACGTTACCTATAGCTGCAAGTTTGCTCTCAGGAACATTCTTCATCCCTTTGAAAACTTTCTAGGGGAATAAGTAAATAAGATGGGTAAAGAACGATGACCAGTAGTCGTTCCCGCAAACGACGCCAATCTGTTGATATCCAAAATTAGTAGAGATTTTATTTTAGCTAAAAATTATCAATTTCGTATAATGTAAATGAAAATAATAAAGATTTTTAAAGTGGATCAGCTTAGGGAAAGCATATATC
This sequence comes from Sambucus nigra, assembly GCA_949130495.1. NCBI lineage: Eukaryota > Viridiplantae > Streptophyta > Magnoliopsida > Dipsacales > Adoxaceae > Sambucus > Sambucus nigra. Next base: position 253,081,218 of record OX422220.1, read on the forward strand.
CACTGTTATGGTAATATGATTGAAAGTAGTTACATATAATTCTGGGTAGTCTTGCTTATGTATCCTAGACTTGTCCCTTGAGCTAAGGGAATAAGATATTTATATTGGTCCCGAAAATCAAGGGGAGGAATGCCTTTATATATCAAGGCATTTACACCCGTACATAATGAATGAGACCACTGATCTTCTAAGGCACGTGTGAACGACCTTTCTTTTTCCTGATGGTTCATCTTCTTAAGTTGGTTGGCATCTGGAGTCGATCAAGTGTAAAATGAAATGCTGAGATATAGGCTCATGAGGACAAATGTCCCCATACCATAGGTCCATGTGGCATGAATAATTTGACTCACAACAATGACTTTGAAATATTTAAATATTTACTTATTAGAAAAAATCATACTTTTACTAGATTTGTTACTCCTTCTCATTTCGTGTGTCATTTTCCTTCCATAAATGAATATGAGTCTAATGTGGAAGAAATTAATAAAAATGATTTTTCAATTTTCGAACTTGAATATAATAAAATTTATGAAGAATATCCGAAACTCTTTAAAGAAAATGTTTTGATTATCTCCCAGTTGAAATATATGAAAATGGTAGATATATATAATACGTTTTCCAACCCAAAGTCACGTGTTTGGCCCTTCACTAAACATATTTTATAGTGGGGTTAATCCTCTAAAATGTTTAACATAAGGGGAAATGATTTAAAATCACAAAAATAAAGGTATTTTTACTAAACCACTCATTTAGTTTTGGTAATTAGACTTTACCCAGTATTTTGTTTACTTTTAGACTTGGTCACTAAAAGTGGATGAAAAAAGTTAGTTGACTAGTCAAACCCTTATCTTTTTTTGCAAAAATCCAAACTACCCTCGTTCTACATTATTGAAGACTCAATTCACTTTTTATTTTCTTTATTTACTTAAGGCACTTTATTAACTTAATATTTTAATTAAACCAGATATTTATGAAAATATTTTTAAAAAATATTTAAATAGTTTTTTGTTATTTTTTAAAACGTAAAACCTATATTTTGTTTTGAATAGATATTATGATTTTTGTTTTCTTTTCTTATCTTAGTGTTATTTATTAAAAATAACTATTTTGAGTTTGCCTTTTTGTCCCAGTTTTATTTATTTTTTTTAATTTTTTCCTTTTTATGACCTAATTTTCTCTCCAAAAAAAACAATTTGTGTGTTATCTTTTTTATTCCTATTTATTTATTAAAGCAAAAAACAAATATTTTTTCTTATATTTTTCATCCATGTCGTATTTATTGAAAACAATTTTTTGGGGGGTTCTTCTTTCGTTCTAGTTGTTATTTATTAAATATCCCTTTTAATACCCCATTTTTTAGTTTAAAAAAATGGGAGAAAAAAGAACAATAAAATAGTTTTTTTAATAGGTACAAACAAGGACGAAAAGAGAATAAAATATTTTTCATATTTTTAATAAATAAAAACAAGATATAAATAAATAAATAAAAACTAGGACAAAAATAATAAAAATAATTTTTTTTAATAAAATCATCTCCGGCAAAAACGAGAACAAATAAACTGTTTTTTATATTTTTTCAATAGAAACTAGGATGAATAACAGCTTCTTCTTTTTTAACATATAAAATATGGAATTTTAAAAAAATAATAAATAATAACTAGGGCGAAAAATATTGTTTTTGTCACAGTCATTGGCACCCTTTAGCCGTCCAAATTGGCACCCTTTTGTAGGCCAAAAATGTCAAATTGGCTCCCTCTTGCCGGCTAGACTTGTCACGGTCATTGACCGTGACAAAAAAAAAAAAACGTATTTTTTGTCACGGCCAATGACCGTGACAAGTCCGTGACAAGATCTTGTCACGGTCCATGACCGTGACAATTCTTATAATATGCGGGGGCAGAGCTGGGGCGCTGTGTGTGTGTGTACGTGTGTGTATGTGCGCGTGTGTGTATATGTATGTGTAGTGTGCGTGTTTGTACGTATTTGCGGGAGGAGGAAAATATGCGGGGGGTGGGGCTGCGTGCGTGTGTGTGTGTGTGCGTGCATGTGTGTGGGGAGGGGGGAGGGGGGAGGGTTGGGGGTGGGGGTGGGGCAAGGGGAAATGGGGCGGGGTGGGGGTTGTTAATTTTTTTTATTAAATTTTGATTGGTTTATTAGATATTTTCCCTCATATGCAAGTAGTGTCCCTTGTAAACGAATTGATTGATTATTAATTTTTTTAGTAAATTAATATATGAAAGTAGGATTGCCCCTCATTGTAAATTAGTAAATTAATAATTGTATACTTTAATTGTTAGTTTAATTGATGAAAAGAATTAATTGAGTAGATGAATTAGGAGTACGGGATACACATTTGTTGTTGCCATTGCGGTTGGATTATAGTGGATCAATGTTGGGTTGGTTAATTTTAAAAGTGGCATGACCACTGAATTAATGTCCATATGAGGGTGGGATTTTTCAACTTATTTTAAAAATTACTTTGTATAACGAACAATATACATATACTTGAAATTACATATAGTGCGCATAGATACTAGCCTTCTAGTTCTTATGCGTACGCATTCAATAGCCCTTAGACCCGTTCGAGAGTCATTGTCCCTGTAATGAGATCTCTCGAATTGTCCAGTTTGGACAGTTGGGACTGCATAATTTATGTATAATAATATTCTTAGTGGCTTAAAGTTGTTACTTTTGGAGGAAGTTCTGCAGTCGTATCCTAATGTTCTTTGGGTACATACTAGATTGACAAGTGTGACTGTTATTTCAATTGATCAATTGAAATAACACTCATACTTGTCAATCTACTTCGTGTACTTGGAGAACTACGGGGATATGCTGCCGAATTTTTCTCAAATCGTAACAATGTGCATGAGCTGTTAAGTATATTATAGAAATATGCGGTCTTGAATGAGATAGGACCACTCACCCTTTAGAGGAGATGGAGGAAATAGGAATTTCTATTATAAATTGAATTTAAATTTAAAATTTAAGAATCGAAGACATAATTAAATAAAACATACTATAAATCTAAGTTTTGTTTATACTAATCCATGAATAAGTTTTGTTTTTTGTTTTCCTTTAAAGAGATACAAACTAGGATAAAAAAAATAAAAAAAATATTTAGTTTTTTTAATAAATAAAAAAGGGTCGAAAAAGGAAATAGATTTTTTTAATAAATAAAAATGAGTAAAAAAACAGTTTCTTATTTAAAACAAAAATAAAAATATTGTTTTTTTTGACGTATTAAAGGTAACAAAAACTGTTTTTTATTTTTTTTTAAATATTTTAATATTATATCTAATTTAAGTAATATATTAAGCTGATAAAGTATATTAAGTAAATAAAGAAAATAACAAGTGAGTTGACCCTTTAATAGTTTTGAACGTAGCTAGTTTGAACTTTTGTAGAGAAGATAATGGTTTAACCAGTCAATTAACTTTTTACATTTAATTTGGGAAGATTTATTTCAACCCCTTAATTTTAGGATCAAATACCAAAAAGTCCCTCAAACATTTTTTAATACATACTTAGTCCAATCCTTTTATTTTGTACAAAAAAGTCTCTTATTCTCTTATCTTTAAAGGTCCGCGCGAGCGGCATGGTAAAGCTTTTTTGGCATGGTGAATGACTTTTTGGTGCAAAATAAAAATGTTTGGACTAAACATGTATTAAAAAAAAACGAGGGACTATTTGGTATATCCTTATTATTGGGTTGATTTCCTATTTACCCACCCCACTTCATGGGGTGGTTTAAATGAAAAATAAAATATACTTTAACCATACATGCAAACACTCTAAACAATTTTTTTCTCTTTTATTTTTATATGTTTTATTCATCTTTGATACTTTTGACTTTTTCAACAAGCATGTGTTCTTTATTTTTTCATCTTTGTTACTAATGCGTAAACATTACTTTTTTGAATACTAGAACTTTGTTTTTAAAAATTTAATGGTTATATTTTTCATCATTATGTCATTATTATTTCGTAAAATATTAATTACAAGTATATTTTTTTTATCGTTATATTAATTTTTTGCATTTCTAATTTTTTTTCGTGTATTTTACGTGTATTACATGGTGGAAAACATAACCAGAAAAAGGTAGAGCAAAGATAAATTTATTAAGAAATGATAAAAATAAAAAGAAATTAGAAGAAAATAAGAGGAAGCAAAAAAATGAAAAAAAGAAAGAAAGTTTGTTAAAAAAAATGAAAAGTATCAAAGAGGAATAAAAAATATAAAAACAAAAGAGGAAAAAAAATTATTTAGAGTGTTTGCATGTGTGTTTAAAATATATTTTATTTTCAATTTAAACTATATCTAAATAGAAAGTCGCCTAGCAATCGGGATACATTAAAAATGGGGTGGTTAGAAAAAATTAAGGACTTGAAATAAAAACTCAATTAATTTTTGTGACGAAATCTAAAAGGAAATAAAATAGTACATAAAATTTAACTATCAAAACTAAATGGATCGCAAAGTGAAAACAACCCAAAAAATATTAGCATCTCACCCCTTTAAAGTCTCTCTTAATGATAATTTTTTATTATCATTATTCTTTTATTAGAGTTGTAAGGAGCAGCTGAGCACCAGGTGGACGAATGAGCGTCTACCACTTGTCAGTTTCACACATGCCCTTTCCCACTAATTCAGTTTCGTTCCCTGGTGCACTCAGAATTTATAGACAAACCGTAACAGAAACCAAACACGACTCTCTGTCCCGTAGGATAACAGAAAACAGAGATGTGAAAAAAGGTTTTAAATTACATTCCAGCTACCAGGTAACCCCATCAATTTTCTCAAGTCTTAATTACATTCACATACATGTTTACATTACATGCACATACATAATACACCTATATAACATATATATACACATACACACGGCCTACCTCTACCAGGTAACCCCATATTGATCCTTCTTTATTGTTCCTAGATTTTTTTGTTTCTTTCTTGGAAATCTATTATTTTTTCTCCTTGATGTGTGTGGCTGTCTTAGATAATGGATTCTCCAAAGGTGGTTGAAAAAGTAACTAATAGAGTGGAAGAGCACTTATTGATCCCATCAAATGGAGGCTCACAACAAGCCCATCACAAGCAACCATTCATTATTGGTAAGCCCACTATTTCAATTTTTATTTTATTTTTTGTCTATGGTAGTACTATTTCAATTTCACCTTCTTGATAGTGAGACAGTCTCACGTTCTTTTCGCCAAACAAGGGATAGGTGACATGGATGCGGTACGAGTCTCAAAATGATAAATTTTGTATGTCATGATTAAACATGTGGGGATTGTATTTCATCCATGGTGCCTATCAATTCGATATATGGTATCCGTTCGTGTGGTACTCTGGATATACATAAGTCAACATATAACTATGTGGGACACTAGAGAAACATTCTCAATACTTGAGCAAACATACATGAATTTCGTCTGTCGATTGTCGATTGAACATGCGAGGCTTGTATTACACCCATGTTGCCTATCAATTTGAAATATAGGTATCTTGTAGGGCACTACGCATGGCACTTTGGAAATACATAAGCAAACATACATGAACAATGTATGGCACTAGAGATTTCTTGTTTCCAGAGCACTTAATGACAAGGATGACAATGGCGCTGGTGCTGATGAGTGAACATGGATCGTTAATTAGTTTGAACGCTTAATCATCTATCACCTTTTTTTCTTTTTGTTTCAAATACTAACTTTATCATATCATCATATATATTATCCAGCTGGTGATAAAACGCGGGTTTCTTTATATTAATCTCTCACGAATTCCCATTACATTCTTGAAAAACTAAAGCAATACTGTAAATTCCATTTTGTTGATGTAAAAGGTGTTGCTGGTGGAACTGCATCCGGTAAAACAACGGTTTGCAATATGATCATTTCGCAGCTTCATGATCAACGAGTTGTTCTCATCAATCAGGTAAAAGAAATTGGTTCTCTTTATTTGTTGTTGAAAACCATCAGCATTTTTTAATAATAGTGACTTAAAAGTGGAAACTGGCATGCTATGCTACAGCCGGTTATGGGAAATCTGATCGGTGTAGTTTGTGCCCGGAACTGCAGAAATTCATATTCCCTCAAAAGGGGACCCGTACAGCTTCCTATAATTTATGGAAGGAGGTTGCATTGTTTTCCAATGGCATGGCTTACAACATTGTGCAAGCAAACCTCCACAATAGAGATCTCAAGGAAAACTCCTTTCACATGTTCATGTTATTTTTGTGATTTCAGGATTCATTCTACCATTCGCTGAATGATGAGCAATTACAAAAAGTTCATGAGTACAACTTTGACCATCCTGGTAAGCATGTAGTAATAATTATTGTTGTTGTTGTTGTTATTATTATTAGAAGTATTTTGACTTTACCCACCATGTAGTTATCATTATAGTATTTTAATCACTCTTTTGTTTTTCTTTAAATTTTAAATCACCATTTTGAGTTACAGTGACGAAGAAAGCATATTGAAAGGTGAAAAAGAAAGCGTCGCTAAAAATCAAAATTGTTTGCGAGTAAAGTAAGGAAAAACGAAACAATGGATAAAGTCAACTAATGATAACTACATGGTGGGTTAAGTTAAGATACTCATTAATATTATTATTAATGGTGTTCTCAGCACATAATTTAAATACCATGTTGTTGGGTTTAACATTTGTATATACTTCTAATAGTACCTCTGCACATTAATGATGCTTTCTAGATGCCTTCAATACGGAGCTTTTGCTCTCATGTATAGAAACGCTGAAACAAGGACAGGCAGTTAGCATCCCAGATTACGATTTCAAGAGCCATAAGAGCACTGAAGCAGAACGCATGGTACTAAGCCACATTCGTCCAACAATTCTTACTTTTATTCTGATATTTATCAGAGCTTGAAGCATAAATTGAAAGCACTACAATGTCAACTTCTAATAAAGCATAATGCCACTTGCTACAACTACAATACCACATCAATTTCATATGTAACACCTTCTTACATCTTGGCTTATTCAACAAAGGGATAGCCATTAGAAATTGCTCATGCATATCAGTTCATATAGTGTGACATAGAACAAGTCCAAAATCAAGACTAAAATGCAATTAGTTTGTTTAAGTCTGTTATGATGCAGTCTATACTAATCATCTGTATTTATATAAATTTGCTTTTGTTTTTGCATTCTGCCCATCTTGCTGTGTTATATTAAGGTTTCAATGATAAAATGTTTACTGTTGGCTTATATTTACTTTTATCAACTATAGGTTAACCCCTCAGACGTCATCATTTTGGAAGGAATTCTTGTTCTTCATGATCATCGTGTTCGGGATTTCATGAACATGAAGATATTTGTTGATACAGGTTTCTGGATCTTTTACCACTGCACTTTCTTATATATTTGGCTTTATAACTTTTATAACAAGTAAAAGAGAAACAGAATATTGATTTTTGAGTATTAGATATTGTCAATACTGAGTATTTTCCATGAAAGGATGTTGATAATTGATTATACTTCTTGTCATGTCTTTCATGCAAGGGATTGTATTAAAAAAATTATAATCAATTTAGTGGCTTGGTGAGAGATACGATCATTACATTGTTTCTGTTAATCATGAGATAATCATCCATCTTGGTGCAACGCATGCTAAATGTTAATGTTATTCTCATAGTTTTTATTGGTCAAGAACCGAAGATAAATTCCAATGAAATCAATAAGTTAAGGAATAACAGTGATAACCTTATAACTGTTGTTCTGTATGCTGCTAATTTTAGGACTAATCTGTTCCTGGTCAATGTTAAATAAAAAGTACAGATCCAGTTAAAGTATTTCTCTCCAAGTAGTGGACATATTATAACAATGAAATATTACATTTTTATAATTTAAGATAGAGGGAAATCATAAAATTTAGAGAATATTGGTGAATATGAAGGACTAAAATCTGTAGTCACCAACTCAACCAGATGAAACAGTGGTATCCTCATATTAGGGGAATAAACTCATTTCCTCCAAACCATAGAACTCAATCAAGAAAATCCCTACATTCAACTAAAGAGAAAAGGTAAAGATAGTGTTTGCACAATAGAGTCATCCTTATGACAAATTAATCATGTTGTGCGGATACTCAATGGAGTGATTCATGCACGCCCGAGATCCAAGATAAAGACCAACCCAAGAGAAATACACTCTAGACACAAAGTAATGAGAAATCACACAAATCAACAAATCACAAGACAAGATACACGTGGTTCACCAATTTGGCTACGTCCACGGATGATGGCTTCCTTTTTTTAATATAAACAACAAGAGTTACAACTCTCTCAAGCCTCACAATCCTCTCAAAGTGTATACAAGAGCAATAAATGATGAACAATAGAATCTATCTTTTATTTCTTTGTGTTTTGTACCATGACTGAAACCCTCCTTAAATAAGAAGTAAAGGTGAATAGTAAAATGCGTATGAATGGTACCTCGTGTGTGAACAGTACCCCTCGTGTGTGAACAGTACCCCTCATGTGAACAGTCCCCCGCGTGTGATTGGTAAAATTCAAGCCAATCTCCACCTTGGTGAAATAATTCTATAACCTCCACACATCAGCTCAATCATTTAAGAACACCACCACCAGTCAATCCCGAAGGGTTTCAACAATATATAACATTGATTAAGTTTGAACAATGTTCAAACTTGACCACAGGTACCACATTCATCAACAAGTCGGCTGGATTATCTTTGGTGTCAATTTTCTTCAAAACAGCAATACCCCCATCGATACCGGACATCAATATGCTTAGTCCTCCCATGATAAACTTGATTCTTGGCCAGGTGGATAGCGCTTTGGCTATCACAATGCACCTCCGCACAATCTTGTGTAATTCCCAAATCACCAATAAGACTTTGAAGCCATAGGACCTCCTTTACGCCTTTCGTTGTCGCCATATACTCCGCCTTCGTAGTAGACAAAGCAACTGTGGCATGCAACGTGGACCTCCAACTCACCAGGCCACTAGTTAATGTAAAAACATACCCCCTAGTCAACCAACATTTGTTCAAATCACCTGTATAATCTAAATCCATATACCCACACACATGTGATTTCTCCACCCATTGGTACACAAGTCCCACATCAAGTGAACCCCATAGATACTGTACCACCGCATGCCGATGCTCTTTTCCCAATTTTTTCATATACCTACTCACAACGCTCACTGCTTGAGCTATATCTGATCGAGTACAAACCATGCCATACATCAAACTACCCACCGCACTTACATACGGAACTTGAGCATACTCCACCCCATCCTCGGCGCTCGTATCCATCGTAGCCGAGAGTCTAAAGTGTGCAGCTAGGGAGTATTCATAGGTTTTACTCTACTATAACTTTCTTTAAGTATTGCCTTTGAGTAAGACTCAACCTTCCCTTTTTCCACTCTCTACTAATCTCCATGTTGAGAATCTTTTTGGTTTTACCCAAATCTTTCATCTCAGACTCTTAGCTCAATTGAGCCTTCATCTTGTCAATTTCTGCCATGCTCGAAAAAGTAATGAGGCTACTTAAAATAGACACAATGATCAAAATCACTTCGGGTGAATTTCTGGCCAGACATAAACGTGTCAAATCACTTGTACCACTGTTGAGGCGATTTCTTCAACCCATACAAAGACTTTGGTAATTTGCACACATGATATTCCTTGCCAAAAACCTTCAAACCCTTTGGTTGAGACATGTAAATATTCTCCTCTAAATCCTCGTGAAAAAACCCTATTTTAACTTCGAGTTATTCAAGCTCTAAGTTAAAATGCGCTACTATGGCCAATAGCCCTGGATGAAAGTGTGTTTCACCACTAGAGAGAACACTTTGTTGTAATCAACACATTCCCTTTGCGCAAAACCATTGGTGACTAATCTTGTCTTGTAACGAACATTGGAATCTGAAGCCCTATCTTTCTTAGCATACGCCCACTTACTCCCGATAGACTTCTTTCCCCTTAGGCAACTTCACAAGCTTTCAAGTTTGTTTTTTGTGAAGAGAATCAATCTCCTCATCCATGGCAACCTTTCACACGTCACAATGAGTATCACTCATCGCCTAACGATACGTAGACGGCTCATCACCATAGACCAATAATGCATAAGCAACCTTGTCATCATTGAATTCATATCTCTTTGTAGTTTTCCGAACTCTCGGTTCTCTTCCGCTTACCAAAGATGATTGTTCTTGCCATTGTTGACTAGATCCCTCGTCTGGAACCTCCATCTCTTCACTTGACGAATCGATTGGAGTAGTCACCTCTACTTGCACCTTTTCTGATGTGAATCAAGAATTAGGGGTTATCTTTAGTATTTTTAGGATTTTATGGTATTTTTGTTATTTTCTTTTATTTCCTTTATTTGATGTATTTTCTTTTATTAGTTGTTTATTTAGTATTTAGAAGAAGGAAGGTTATTAGCTCTTAGAGACATAATTGTAATTAGATTCTTAGCTTAGAGGGCAAACAACTTTCTTCCTATAAATACCATGTGTAGCGTCATTTGAGGAATTTTTCCATTTTAAGATATTGAGATTTGAGAGAGTTTAGAGAGATTTATCTTTTCTTGCTCCCATTTGACGTCATTTACGTCAATTGGTATCAGAGCCTAGTCGGTTCTACCCGTTGATGTTGTTGTTACTATTGTTGTTGTAAAAAAACAAAAACTCGTAAACAACGTCATGTGGGTTCAAGAAAAGATGAACACCTCCACGGAAACTCCTAACGCTCATCTCTTGGAGGCCATCAACCGATTGATGGCACGGATTGATGAACTCGATGCGTGTATTCCTCCACCAACAACTACCTCGCACCATGATCCTCTCCTCCTCCGAATTTCGACCCATCCCCGCCACCACCACCACCCTGCAAAGACACCTCGTGCCACCCACCACCATTAAACCTAACTCTAACCCTAACCCTAATTCAAGAATCCCAAACCCTATCCCCAAGGCTTCTTTACCTACGCTTCTGCAACCCATTTCGCACACCTACCCCAAGAAAATCAAAACTCTAATCCTATTTCACCCACCACCACATTAAAAACCACCCTCTAACCACCCTCTACCGCCCCTTCCCTACACCAACAAGAGCAGAACCCTTGCCCATCCCCAACAAACCCGTAAGCTAGCCCTTCTGACCAAAACAAACCACCAGCCCAACCCCGTGAACTAATTCTGGTGCCAGGCAGGGCCGATCTGGTTAAAACCACCTCCGACAGAGGCCTAACTGCAACAAAGCACCAAGCCGAGGGGGAAGATCTCTTTCAGCAAGTTGGTTGCCCCCATCCCCATTATTCCGGCGCCGATCGTGAGTCCAACAGCCGCCAACGCCCTGATTCCAACATGGACACTGCTTCACCTTGGTCGGAATACCCATACCGTAGCCGACAAAGCCCCAGCAAGTGCCGATCTACCCCAGTCAGTCAAACATCCCCTACGGCTTGCGTCCGCTATTGACAACAATTTCGATCATTTTTCGACGGCCAAACAGTCCAGATGATCTCTGTTGGTTCAGATCTTAATAGTTGGGCAACCTCCAGCTCCGATCGGCACAATTTCTGTGCTAAATACAACTGAGTAGACCTTCCACCATTCATCCCGTGGTTGGATCACCCAAACGGTGGTCAGCGACAAATTTTATTGATGTTTCTTTACCCCAATCCATCCAAGAACCCTTCTCCCACAAACTCAATCCAATTTCAACCCCTTTTGATTCAACCCCCTCCCATACTAACCAATCAATCTTCTGCTCTAGGTGGAACGCACTAACATGTGCAAGAACTAGGGTTTGGTACCAAAATCTTGGTCTTTGATCCCGAGGTAGATATTTTTTATGATTGTCATGAGTGGCAAGAGGAAGAAGATGATCTTGACATAATAATTGAAGAATCTTCCTCAAATCTTCAGAAATTACGTTTTGGCCCCTCAAGTTTTGCCTCTCTTCCTCGCAATTTTGGGGATTTTTGAATGCGACCACAATTTTAAAGTTCGAGAACAAACTTTTTCGAAGGCGAAGAGAATGATGTGAATCAAGAATTAGGGGTTATTTTTAGGATTTTATTGTATTTTTGTTATTTTCTTTTTTTTTCTTTATTTGATGTATTTTTTTTATTAGTTATTTGTTTAGTAATTAGAAGAAGGAAGGTTATTGGCTCTTAAGGACATAATTGTAATTAGATTCTTAGCTTAGACGCCAAGCAACCTCCTTCGTATAAATACCCATATGTACCCTCATTTGAGGCATTCTTCCATTTTCAGATATTGAGATTTGAGAGAGTTTAGAGAGATTTATCTTTTCTTGCTTCCACTTGGCATCATTTTCACTCTCATTCTCCACCGGATAATCTTATTTCTCTACCTTTGGCATCTTGAGCATAGATGTCTCAACAAAAGTCACATCCATACTCATCACTATTTTCTTATCTTTCAAGGACCATAACTTGTATCCATTGACCCTATTTCTTGAACCTACGAAAATTTCCTTTCGAGCTCTCAGATTAATTTTGCCCTCACTAACATAAAAATAAGTTGGGCACCCAAAAACATGCATCGTCTCATAAGTAGGATGTGTACTTGACCAAACCTCCATAGGAGTCTTATAATCAATCGCGGTATATGGTAAACGATTGACAATGAAGTGAGTATAGGATAAAGCCTCTACCAAAACTGCTTCGGCAAGCCCGCATTGGACAACATACACCTCACTTTTGCAAGTAAGGTTCGGTTCATCCTCTCTACTACTCCATTTTGTTGAGGTATTTTTCGGATCGTAAAGTGTCGAATAATACCCCCCTTCTCGCAATACTTCAAGTAAGGATCATATTAATACTCCCCGTCGTTATCCAACCTAAGAATTTTGATCTTCTTACCGATCTAATTCTCCACCTTCATCTTCCATTTAAGAAACAACCCAAAGACCCTGTCTTTGTGTTTCATGGTGTAGACCCAAGTCTACCGAGAATAGTCATCAATGAACGTCGGACCCTAAATATTCGTGTGAACGTAATCAAGTATGCCCTTCGTGCAATGAATCGGCATGCCAAACTTGATTCGTGTTTGCTTCCCAAGCACACAATGCTCACAAAAGCCGAACTTGCAACTCTTCTCACCCTTTAGCAACCCTTACTTACGCTACACTGTCATGGCCTTCTCCCCGACATGCCCCAAATTCATATACCAAAGACTAGTGAAATCGAACTTTGCCTCTTCTTTGTTATCAACAATTGAGGCATGACATGCTACCGTGCTCCCTTGAAGAAAATAAAGGTTTCCATCCTTCTTTCCTTTCATCACCACCAAGACACCCAAGACAACCTTAAGCATTCCTCCTACGAGTGTAATCTTGCACCCATTGGAATCTAAAGCACCCAAAGAAATCAAACAATTCTTCAAGTCAGGAATATACCGAACATTCGTGAAAGTCCGAGTCACTCCATCATGCATCTTCAATTTGATCGTGCCAATACCCTTCCACCGACAAATATGGTTATTACCCGTAAAGACTTTACCTCCATGCACTTGTGGTAAGAACACCCCAAGTCAAGTATCCACTCGTTTGAAGAGCTTTACAGTGAAGAAACTATTAATATACTCATAAATTCATCATCCTCCAAAGTGACATAATTGGCGGATTCCGCCACTGGTTTTTATCGTCTCTTTCCTTTAACTGTGGATTATGCTTTTTGAAATGTCCCTTCTTTTTGCACTTGTAACACATGACATTTGCCAAGCTTTTGGTCCTAGATTTAGACCTACAGCTTCCTCTTCCACTTTGCCTTCTCTTCACGGTCTTACCACGTGCAACCAACGCATTGGACTGAGAATCACTTTTCTCCTTTTTTCGCTTTTCAATCCCCAACAATGCTGAAGAGACATCATCATACTTCACCTCCTCCTTCCCATATAGCAATGTGTTACTCAAATGCTCATATGTGTCTAGAAGTAAATTTATAAGCAACAAAGCTTTATTTTCATCATCAATATCAACATATAAGTTTAATAAATCGGAGAGAATTTTATTAAACTCATCAAGATGTTTAGACATCAAGCTTCTTCTTGAGATATAGTCGAATCTCTATACTCTTCGTCATATATTGTCTTCCAATTTCTTCCGTATTTTCTGTGTCGATTTCTCCTTCGTAACATACTATACCACATTTTGTGCGAGAATTAAGCGGATTGTGCTAAATGCTTGTATGTCGTGCTCTCTCCAATCATCCTCCGACATATCCTTGGGTTTAGCTGAAATGCCTCTCAATGTCTTATGCAAACCTTGTTGGATCAAGAAATCTCTCATTTGGCATTGCTACATGTCAAAATTAATGGTTTTAGCATCAAACTTTTCCAAGTCAAACTTCATTGTTGACACCTTTACAAGGTGTAGACATTCTCTAATCTCCGAAATGAGTCTTCAATAAGAAACAACCAGGCCAAACAACCGGGCCAAGACCAAAATCTCACTTAGGAATTTTATCAAACACCATGGATGCACACAAAGCAAAAAAAAAAAACACAAGCCAACGTTTTGATACCAATTCGTTGTGCGGATACTCACTCAATGGAATGATTCATGAACGCCCAATATCCAAGATCATGAGCAACCCAAGAGATAACAAGAGAAATATACTAAGCGCAAAGTAATGAGAAAGTAATGAAAAAACACACATACCAAAAAATCACAAGTCAAGATGCACGTGGTTCACCAATTTGGCTATGTCCATGGATGATGGCTCCCTTTCGTTGATATAAACAACAAGGGTTACAACTCTCTCAAGCCTCACAATCCTCTCAAAGTGTAGTGTATACAAGAGCACTAAATGATGAACAATAGAAGTTCTCTTCTATCTCTGTGTGTTTTGAACCATGGCTGAAACCCTCCTTAAATAAGGAGTAAAAGGTAACACTAAAACGCGTATGAATCGTACCCGGTGTATGAACAGTACCACGCATGTGAACACTACCCCTTGTTAACAGTAAAATTTAGGCCAATTTCCAGAGATCATATAAGAAAGCAAAGTAATAAACAACTATTGAAATTATTGAAACTTTTTCCTGTAGCTGGTAACAACTTGGCTTATCCGGCCTAAATTTTGTGGAATGAAGAATTTCCTACATTCATATATTGAAGGTTACTAAATGCAAATATGAGGGACTGGAACTTATGTCAATATACACTCAAAAATCATTCTTATTGACATAACAATGTCTAAATATGTAAGTGCTTATTACCACTCCCCTTCCTTTTAGCGTAAAAGTATCCAAAGTTTCGTTTACTTTATCTGAATCATTATCATTTTGTCAAAAATTGTCCCTTGCACGATACCTGTCATTACAATTTTATCAGTGCAGATTCTGATGTGCGACTTGCAAGGAGGATACAACGAGATACTGTTGAGAGGGGCAGAAACATTCAAAATGTGCTTGATCAAGTCAGTGAACTTTTTAAAATTTTGCTGAACAAATGTCATAGAGATTACTAGTTTCTTTTAATGAATATTTTTAGTGTTTGTAAATGATTGTACTTTTTACATAGTAGTCTACAATCTAGTTTAAAAGTGTTTGCAGCTACTCGATTTAATGTATTTAGTCTAGATTCTCCTGTATTTATAGTTTAATAGTCATTGTTCTCTTTTCACCACTCCAATTGAGATATGCAGAACACAGCATTGATGTTTAAAGTCCTACACTCTTATTAAGTCTTGTTTTTAGTTTCATATGTTGTAATATTTATGCATTCTTCTCACCAAAATATACTATCTGCTTTGCAGTATGATAAGTTTGTAAAGCCTAGTTTCGAGGAATTCATTCTCCCAACAAAGAAGTATGCAGATATCATCATCCCTTGGGGAGGTGACAACAATGTTGCAATAGACTTGATAGTACAACATATTAATACAAAGCTCGGACAAAATGATTTGTGTAAAATATATCCAAATGTTTTTGTTATATATTCAACATTTCAGGTGCCTATTTCAACTTCACATTTTGTTGTGTAATACACTTTCATCTCGGTGGAAACCTTAATTTGTGTTTTCTTTTCTGCCCCAGATACGTGGGATGCACACTCTTGTACGTGATGCGAGAACAAGAAAACACGACTTTGTTTTCTATGCAGATCGACTTATTCGCTTGGTATAACATATTCATAACCCCTCTGTCCCATATTAAGGGTCCCTGTTTGAAATTTCCAAATTTCCTTTATTTCCAAGTTTAGCCTCCCAGCTTTATTAATTGCATAATTTCAACATTACTTGTTGATCTTTTATTCCCCAGGTGATGTTGAAAGTTCATATTATTTTATGTAGTATTTTTAGAAACAAGACTCATTATTTTGGACAACCCAAAAACAAAAACAGGACTCTTAGTTTGGGACCGAAGCAGTAATATTCTTCAATTATGTAGATGATACTCTTATTTTGTAACTCAACTTACTTTTGGATTGATATTTTAGGTTGTGGAGCACGGTTTAGGCCACCTTCCTTTTACTGAAAAACAAATCATTACTCCTACAGGCAAGTCTACTAAAGACCTATTTGATCTCACTTTGACAGGATCAAGGGGCATGTAGTTGCCCATATAAAATTTGTATTCACTCAAAAGAAGTTAAGAAAATTAGTTAAGAAATCAATTAGGAAGATCCAAGCAGCTAGTTCCCTGAAATCTATTTTCTTATTCATACTTGGTATGTGTATCTGACAGTAGTTTATTTCAAATCTTGTGATACAAAAATTTCTTTTAAGCTAATCAATATAGTTGGAATAAATTATTTTGGCCTTTTTACTACTTTCAGGATCTATATATACAGGAGTGGTTTTCTGTAAAAGGTTGTGTGGGGTCTCAGTAATTAGAAGGTATAATTTTTATTCATCTATTGTTTTGGGAATCGTACAACCTTCACCGGATAATCTGATGTCTTAAAGCCAATATGGTTCAATTTATAAGTGTGTAACAACCACTCATTGCATGGTGAGTGTTCAGTTGCACACGTGTTTCAAATAGTACGTACAGCATTAGATTGTTGATACTTCTTCAAAACCAACATTGCATTAGTCATGTTACCTTATTATTGTAATCCTCCTGTTTCCATGTGAATATTGCTTCCTTAAAAGAAATTCAAGTAGCATTCAGGTAAGGGTTCTTTATCAGAGAAATTAATGGAAGTGTCCTTTTATGAAGTAATCTTAATTGTGTCTGCTAGTGAACTATGTATTTTCTTCAAGCGCACAAAGATAAATAAGCAAATACTTACACCTCAAGTTTGCTCATATTAGTGGGGAAAGCATGGAGAACGCATTAAGAGCATGTTGCAAGGGGATCAAAATTGGTAAAATCCTCATCCATGGGGAGGGAAACAATGGCCGACAGGTTCATGGAACTCTCTCTCTCTCTCTCTCTCTCTCTCTCTCTATATATATATATATATATATATATATATCCCTTAATATGATTCTAATTTCACATCACTGCTACAGCTAATATATGAGAAGCTACCAGCGGACATTGCTAGCCGCCATGTGTTATTGCTTGACCCTGTTCTTGCTTCAGGTTTGATCAAATTAAGCAATATAATAACTATAGAAAAGTACAAAACCACCTCATGATCTAAGCATATGACTTAAACTCAACAGAAGAATCACATACACACACACGTACACATACACTCACATAATAATCAAATGAAAATTCTCTCAAGCAAAAGCTTCATAAATCAATAACATAGTTAAAATATGAGTGATTACGATTGCTGGGCAGTTGCCTTATTTATAGGCTAATCTAACCTAGTCCTTGTAAACAAGGAAACTAGAATTAAGTAAACGATTTATAATAGGAAACTAACTAAATAGAAGATAATTTATTAATTATCTACTTTTTAAAACAACTAATAAATATGTGAAATGATGATGATGATGATAATGATAATGATAATAATAATAATGATAATAATAATGATAATAATAATAATGATAATAATAATAATAATGATAATAATAATAATGATAATAATAATAATAATAATAATAATAATAATAATAATAAAATTACAATAATTATCCTCCCACCAAAAACCTAAGATCCAGAAATCACCCAAGCACCCTCTGTCATACATCAGCATATTTTATAAGAAACTCTCTGGGCACACAATAATACACCAAAAATCCCCTGAACATTGCATTTTGTTGCAATAAAAACTTTATTGGAGACTTTTTAGTGACGAAGGTTCTGATATTAACCAAAGACGTAGAGGGGTTGTTTGCAATAAAGAGCATAGTTCACGGATTTCTTCCATTAAAAAATAGTTGAGGATTATCCTAATAATCATTCCAAATGCATTATGTAAATAATAACCATGTACTATCAGGGAATTCGGCTGTTAAAGCAATTTCTCTATTGCTTAGCAAGGGTGTCCCAGAATCCAACATCATCTTCCTTAACCTAATAGCAGTAAGTCATTTGGATGTTCCACTTTCTTCATGCTTCACTTTCTTACCTATACCAAAAAGAAGTTGTAAAGTTCTTGCTTACTCTTATTTCTCAAAGATGCACTTTGTGATGCAGGCCCCTGAAGGAATTCATGCTGTTTGTAAGAAATTCCCACGTCTAAAAATTGTGACATCTGAGATCGATGCTTCGCTAAATACGGATTTACATGTTATCCCAGGCATGGGGGAGTTTGGAGATCGCTACTTTGGCACCAATAAAGGTGGTGCTCCCCTGAAGCAGCACCTGCCTAGCAATCAAACATGAAATTTTGAGGTCACTTGAGAAAAAAGTATTAGTTCTTTTTCTTTATTTGCCTGTTCTAAACTTCTCTTTGCTGAGAATCTGAGGGTAACAGCCTTCATCCATTGAGAAGGTCGTTCAAAAGAAAATCCATTGAGGAGAAAAGTTTTGTTCAATGTTGATTGTTGTCTTAGTCCAAGTCATGAACAATAATTACCCACAGGCTAGGGGAGAAATTCTAGGGTGGTACATTGCCATATTCATTCTTGTGAAATTGTGGATTATTTAGAAAAGATATTGAGTTGCTATGTTTAGATGTGTTCACTATTTGGCTAAATTTCTAATCGCAATACTAACTAAAAGGGGAAGTGGCATAATAAATACAAGGGTATATTTGTACTTTTCCTTTTTCTTACATTGTTCCTTCTATGATGTATAGTTAGAATAGCTGATCATAGAAATAACTGGAAGCTTTGCCGCTTAGCGTTGCTACAAGCTTCCACATCTAGTTTGAACTTTGGGGGAATATTCCATCTCTCAAAAAGCACTATAAACGTTCCCATTCTCATTCGGGGAAGACAATTAACACATTTTGTTATAGTTTGTGCCTAGTTATTATTCTTTATTTTTTTATGCCATTGACGTGCCACGTCAATTGGTGTCAAAGTCGGGTTCGCCCAAATCATTGTATGTACTAAAAACCCTAGTTCGACACATCTCCAATGGCGCCAAAGAAAGGATCGCAGCCCAGTCTCAAACACTGCTCCCCCCAACTTGAGGTCTCCTTAGAGACCCTCATAGGGTGAGTCAGCACCCTCACCACCACTTTTCTGCCGCCAACCTATGGAGAGTAGTCCACGGCCACCGGGCAGCCCATCGACCCTCGAGCCAGAAGCCAAGGACCATCGCTGGCCATGATGATCCAGGAGAAGGCTTTGAGCACCATGTCCAGGCACCATCCCTGGCTTACGTCCAAAGCCTCAAATGATGACTCTCCAGTTGTCAATAGCCAAGTCGCAGCCCTCGTCGCAGTGCAAAACAACCACATATCCCTCTGTCTCAGATCACGAGCCCTAACCGGCCACCACCCCTAGCCCCCACGACCACCAACCTGCAAACCTTAGCCCCTTTGCCCTAAAAAAAATATGCCCCCACTCTTAACATTATCGAACACTAACCACCCACCTGATGCCAATGTCATCAAGCAGCCACTACCACAAACAGATTACCTCCCTCACTCTAGACGCAGTGCAAAGGTGTGAGAAGGTAACTGAACCCTCAGATGTCGTCTTTGTTGAGGAACGAACCCCGATCAAGTTGCCATCGGTCCCACACAGCCCACCATTTTTGCCCAGACGTTCATCAATCACTCGCCCGCAACAACGGTCGTAGGTGTCCCCCACCCCTCCTAGTTCATCGGTCATCTTTGGAGACTTCGAGAGCAACTAGTATGAGTTTAACCCCCGTGAGAATTGGAGGATGAAGGAAGACCAGTTTCGGAGTTGTATCATCGTCGGTTTTTGCTTTCACATGACTTTCTCTCCGAGTTTTCGGTTGAGATCCTCGCACCTCCTATTCATACCTTTTGTTCCAATCCAACAAATGAGTTGTTTCATTTGATTTAAAAGAGGCGCCGTGATTGAATGCCCACAAAAACCATCCTCTGAAACCAACGATAGCCCCGGTTCAACCATGACGTGCACTCCCCCCTTTGAGACAGCCCTTGGTGCCCTCGGGGAAGTTGACATCCCCATTAGACGGAGAAGAGGACAATGGGCCTCATTTTGACCGTGGTCACCTGGACCACTTACTTGAGCCAAATTCTCTTAAAGCGGAGCTTGCACGGGGATAGAGTTGTTCCTTTCCTTTTCTCTCACTTTTCCTTATAAGATGTATAGTTAGGATAGTTACAAGGGATATTGAAGGTTTCATTAGTGATGCCATAGCCAATGTCGCCCGTAGGTGCCATCACCCTTGACCTACTAATGCTAAAGCCTACCACATTTAGTTTGCACCTTTGGGGAATATTCCCCCTTTCAAAGAGCACTATAAATGTTCTCATTCCCTATCGGGAGAAGACAATGAATACAATTTGTGAGAGTTTATTGTTATTCTTCTTTTGGTGCATTTGATGTGCCACGTCAGAAACATTGAATTTGGGTCGAATTCTTATTGCATCTCTCTCTCTCTCTCTCTCTCTCACACGCACACACACACACACGTACGTACGAATATGCACGCATGCACCTGCGCTCATGCAAGCATGTGCATGTTCTTTCTTCATTCCACGTTAAAAGAACTCCAAATGCATCTTATATAAAAGATGCAATTGGAGCATATGAGATGTTAAAAGCGTTCCTATTTATCAAGATTGGAAGGTGAGAAACAATCTCTAAACGCAGGAGAACCATTACTCTTCCCATTAGACGATTTCAAAGTGAAACATAGCAGGAAGAGGAAACAAAGGACAGATAAGTTGAAAGGGAAACAAGGGAGAGACATTAATATCAAATTCTCCTCCCAGTAAAAGTATTACAAGGGCTGTGGTTAAATTTACCTCACAAACAATTATTTTTCTTAGTGACAAACCAATAAGTCTTTTATTTAAACCTCGAAGGAATATATTTTTTAATATACAAGTTGACTTTTCATAAAAATTAAACTTTCACCGTCGGAAATTAATAGTCTTGCTTTTCTTTTGGATCGTCCCAAATTTATAGTCCATTTTCTTTTTTTAGACGTAATCAAGGATCCCAATTCCTTGATCGTGAGCAAGTTTTGATCTTGGTTTTGATTAAGTGCAGCCTTAAAATCATTATTAATTTGGGACGGAATAGTACTTTTTAAGGCTACGCTACAGGTCTTTCAAACAAGAGTCATATATCATACTCTTATCCCAAATTAAAAGTCATCCTTTAAAAGTCCAACCTTCTAAGAAATAAACTTATTTCCCAAACTAAAATTGTTAAAAATAATAAATAGACTATGAACATTGTTCTGTCATGGGTATTGTTTGGATGGATAATTTTGTAATCTCACATAGTTTTTATATACAATTTTGAGAAATATGGGGACTAAATAAAAAAAAGAAAATGGGACATATAATTTGGTATGGCTGGAGTATAAAATTTTGAAAGGGAAAATAAGAGTGAATTTCCCTGTGCTGTCCAATTAATTGTTTTGACCAAATCAGATTTTACGGATATGCCTTGCGTACAAGGATATTTAGCCCGATCCAATATAAAATCATCACTTAAAATTTCCAAAACAATTTAATAGAAAAAATCATTTACAAAATCTGGAAATGAAAAAAAAAATTAATAAGGTTTGAAAATACTGAAAAAACATTTAAAAATCTGAAAAATCACAGAAAAAATTAAAAAATTCAGAAAATATTGAAATATAATTTAAGAATCTGAAAACTACCTAAAATATTTCAAAAGTTACAGAGAAAATATTTCAATTATCTGGTAATTAGAGGTTAATCGGGGTTGACCAATTTTCGGTCCAAATATGTAACACCTTTAGGGTTTTGTGGTAAAGTGATGTGTTTTAATAAGTTGAGGCGGTTAAAGTCAATAAAATAAACATATGGGTGGTAAAGCAAAAATGAGAGCAATATTGGAGGGGAGAAAGTGTAATTAACCCAAAAAAATGCAACATACTTAATCCATTTCTTTCATTGAACTTTTTCATTATTTAAGAAACACCACTTACCTTTTGCATTCTCAATAAAAGCACCACTAAATGTCCAATATTATGTGTAGCTAAAGTGCTAATTCAACCAACTGAAAACACAAGACTAAGTTCAGTGGGGTTCCCGAAGAACAAAACAATGTCAATTCAATCAAGAACGCCATTCCCCAGTTAATTGGTGTAGCGAGAATACTTCAACAGAAAATAAACAATGAAATCTTCAACAATCTCTAAGAATATTTTAAAGTATGCATTTGAATTTTATCCAGTATTCAACAATATTTAAGGAGTACCACTACACTTACCCACTTTCCTACCCGCCTAATAAGATAAGGCAGCAAAAGTTGTACATTTTGCCATGACGGGACCCACAACAACAAGGTATAACACTTTTATGCAGACGGGTATGGGAAATGGGTAGGAAACTGGGTCTGCCTAGCTTTATCCATATTTAAGAAGACAATCAACAAAACAACAAAATTGACAAAAATGTAAGTCCACAAGCAAACTCTGCAACCCTAATCATGTGGCCTTGGTCTTCTTCTTCTTTCTCGAGACAAAGTCACTGGGTCCTATTTCTATGGACATTCGCTTTGTCCTGCAGACAGAAGAGACTCAATATTAAAACAACTGCATATTTTTTCCAAGAGAAAAGAAAGGTTTAGAATTCATAGTAGAAACAAGTGCACTTACTTCTTGGAGAGCTCCCCTGTATCATTGTTATTCTCTTCAACAGCACCTTCTTCAACAGCGCCTTCTGAGGAAATAAAACATAATCAAAGTCTATAAGAGCTATTTCAGAACAAATCCGTATATTTTCTAATACAACACTTGCGGGCCTTTCATACTGAGAAAAGCCCGTATGTCTTGAGAAGAAAAAAAATATGTTTTGTTTACTATAGGAGATAATCCAAAAGGTCATACTAGACATTTGTGTGCACATAAATAAAAAGAAAATCGACTATATGATAATGCTTTACAATATTCACTAGATGCAGCGAATGAATTCTTTTAAATAAGTAGGTATTCTAATAGATTTTCAAGCAGAATAGACATATGTATGTGTGTGTGTGTGTATAATTCCTTAACTTCCCCAGTAGGAGCCTTGTCATTTCAAAGTTTTTCAGGTAAGCTATGCGAGTTCATTCGGTTTTTCTCTCTTATTTTACCAAAATTCTGATGTCGGTCAGCTAGTAGGTGAAAATATAGATATATTAATAATAGCACGAGCAAGAGAGTAAAAGAGAACGAGCTGGGGTAAGGAGACGTACAATGCTCGATGGCTAGAGTAACAACCCTGAAAGGCAAATACCAATATATCGAAAAGGATCGCTCAAGAATAGTGATGAGAGGCCGAGATGAGGGACACTGAGGCTCGCAAACTAAAAAATCATAAGTGAGGTGATGATTACTAACTAAGAGAAGATTAAATGTGCTGGAAAGGAATGTTCTTGAGAGTTACAAGGTCATGTCCTTGTAATAAATTAGGGAAAAGGTATTTATAGTGGAGTTTCAATATAAAAGGCCACGGGGACCTGTGGTGGAGGTGCTGGCCATTAAATGAAAAGGGACGACTCTTATTAGAGTGTTTAATGAAAGGGATACATACTTATCAGAATGAGCCTGAGGGATCTCAGGTTGATTGGAAAAACAAGTCTCTGTTTGATTGTTACTTTCTGCAGTTTCATAAAATGTGCAATCATGACTAGGTTTTACTAGGCTTAGTTATCTCCTGAGTTGTGCATTTCTCACAGGTTATGACACTGCTCAAATGAAATCGTCGAAGCTGTAAACCTTTGCGAATAGTAACTAGTGTGGTCAAATGAAATTGTCAATAGGTTTGTCAAGATAAGTGAAGATTTTAAGTGTTTTGCTTCACTGAAATGTTCATTGTCAATGCCACGGTGCCACCCAAAGAAGATAATATTAACCTAGCCATAATTCTTTAAAATATACCCGGGGGGGGATAATATATAAGGTGTAAAATAGACGGATACGGAGGGAATATTATACTATCCATTATCCATATGCATTTAGAAAAGCACTATCCAGATTCTTTCCATATCCGACCAGATAGTGCATGCTACTTTCCTTATCCGTATCCTCTCAAATTATCTGGATTTGGATAATATCCTTATCCGTTTTCATTATTTAATAAACATACATTACGATGATTTAACAGTGATTTAAAAATTATATAAATCTTAATCAAAATAATTCAACATGATATTCCAAGTAAAATAAGTTATTTCGTTATAGCGACGCATGAATCAAAGTTTAAGAGAACAAATTAAAATAACGACTAAAAATTAATGTGCCTTATATTAGAGTTCTTTTCACTCCATATGGCATGAGATATTCTTCAACCTCAAACATGCAAGAGGGCGTGAATCTCGCTCACTAGAATGTGCTTAGACGCAAGAGGCCATGAATCCCGCTCACTAGCATGTGCAAGGTCATCGTAATCTTTCCCCACTCCATCTCAGATGTTAGAATGTTCTTCAGAGACATCTAAGATTCAAGAGTATTGTTGGATGATGTTTACAATATGCCCAGTGAATTCACCCTGTCTAATACCAATTGACCTAAACATTGTCAATGCCATGGGCCATGGCACTTGAAGAAGATGATGTCAAAGTAGTCAAATCTCTCTTAAAACTAAAACTGAATGACCTTTACCTAAAAAGTAACTACAATAAATAGGGATATGGTATTTAACAAATACCTAACTACTAAAGGAATATTCTACCTCATGTGATGCCATGGGTGACATTATAAATAGTCCCATAAGCCATGAGTCCATGACTTCACAATAAGCTTCTATGTTCTCAACTAATTAGAGCATAACTCTATGAGATATCACAACTAAGAATACTACATATAACAAGATACAAAAATGGAAATAAAGAGTACAATTTAAGACATTACTAATATCACCATTAACTTAGCAATTGTTAAACGCAAAAGTAACCAAGTCTTACCACAAGTGAGGTACTCTATGCTAAAAATCCCTTAAATTTTCCACACGTAATAAACAAACGTGTTATAGGTTAAAGATAGTTATGAACCATAAAAGTCCGAAATTATTTACATCCTCATTATTGTAACCACAGATAAATATCAAAATGGTCAAACAATCATGCATAAAGCCAATGGAATCAAACCTGCACTAGTAGCTTCATCATCATCAATTTCAGAACCTGAATCTGAATCAGAACCCCATCGATCTCCTCCGTCATCAAAGTCCCAACGCTCCCCGTCTGGCGGCATCCAGAAGTCATCTTCTTCAAAATCGCTATCCTTATCCGAAGCATTCCTTACTTCCGAGATAACTGTATTAGCATCATCCCTTTTCTTTTTCTTTTTCTTAAAGCTCTTTACTTCACCCTTCGCTACTTTTTCCGGTTTCTCCACACTCTCCTCTCCCATGTTTTGGTCCGGCATTTCCTTCTCAGCTTCCTTTTTCTCTGTTCCCATTAATCAACATTAAGGTAAACCAATACTAATCAGAAACAGAAACAGAAACAGGCAGTAATTAATGAAGTAATAGGTTGGAATATACAAACCTAACATGTGGAGAAATCTTTTTCCATTGATATGTTTCCAAATATGCTCCTCAGATTTATTGACAGTAAGGCCGGTTAACTTACAGATTAACTTTGAACGGGAGAGAGGGTCTTGGTCGAACATGTTGAGAGGGGGTTTGTTACGGGCTAAAGCTGAGTCGATGAGGCCCAGCCGACAGTGTTTGGTCTCTGCGTAGGAGTCCTTGGCGTGGGCCGGCAACTCGTGACCCGTTTCCACGCATTTGAAGCGGCCGTTATCGAGGGACTTGAAGGTGGGTTTACCCAGAAGGTTTTTACCTTCTTTATCTTTCGTTTCTACCTCTACTTGTTCTACCTTGTTCTTCTTCCCCATTGCTGTGTTACACACACTGCCTAACTCGAAGTCGACAGAGAATCCAGAGGGGAAGGGTTTGTCTAGGGCAGACGAGACGTCAATCTTATTTCATTTCTACCCCATTCAAAATAATATCCTAATTACATTTAGGATCAAATACTAAAACCCCCTCAAACATTTGAAATACACATTTAGTTCAAGTCTTTTATTTTGTATCAAAAATTTTCTTATTCTCTTATCTTTAAATATTCACGTTAGCGGCATGGTAAAGCCTTTTTGACATGGTAAAGGACTTTTTGATGCAAAATAAAAAGACTTGGACTAAACGTGTATTAAAAAAAGTTTAAAGGACTATTTGATATATGCCCCGAAGATTTAACCATTCATTTTTTTATTAAATCGACTAAACCCCGACATTTCATTAACTCGTTTCTACCTATTTGATATAAAAGTGCTTGGGGGGCAAATTTTTACATGTCAAAATTTGTGAGGCCTCTATAATTTGTTAAATAGTGTATTTTATATAAATATTTGTTTTAGGTGCCAAAAGTGGGTTGTTTGATAATATTAAAGAAAAAAAAAAATTTAACAAAAAAAAAAATTTACCGAAAAAAATGAACAGTTTTTTTTTAAATAAAAACAGTTTATAACAAAAAAAGAATGGTTTCTAAGCAAAACGGTTTTTAACAAAAACAAAACAATTTTAACAGAAAAACACAGTTTTAACAAAAAATAAAAATAAAAAGCTTTTAATGATAAAAACAATGTTAACAAAAAATTATAATTTTAACCAAAAAAACAGTTTTAATGAAAAGTAATTTCCTTAAAAAAAATTAACGAAATAAAAACTGTTTTAACAAACAAAAAAAATAAAATTTTAAATGATGACAAATGTGTGGGAAAACTTATCTTTGCTGTACGTGTAAGCAGATTTTGCCAACACAAGTGTGAAAATGATGACAAATTTGCATGTGAGTGTGAGTATCCATCAAAATAGTTCATGATAAATAAAGGTAATCAAACACACAAAATAGTGAAAAAATCCTTCATTTGCCATCAATTGTGACATTTGTCATGGTAAATAAGGTATATCAAACAGATACGAAATTCTAAGGGGTATCTCTAAATACAATATTATTTCGAGGTAAAGTAAAAAAAATCTTTTGGGGTGTTTGAATTTTAATCGTCGTAAAGACATGTTTTACACTCCCTATATTTATTTACAATTACTCTATTCCAAAACAAACATTTAGTATCGTAGTGACCTTATATCAAAGTCTATTGAGTTGTAATCGTGCACAATTGAAAACACGGAGACAAAGCACTATGACAAACATTATTGAACTAAAAAATTTTGACGAAATATGATTGGAGGTTGTTATGGTTATCAAATTTTATATCTCCTTTTATTTATTTTTTAAGTAAGGAACTAACAAGACAAAAGTTGTTTTTAAAAAGAGCAAAAGATGTTTTTAGATGTTTTTTATTTTAAAAAAAGCTTGGAAAAATTAGGATCTTGTTCGAATGAAATTCTCTCAAAAAATATATGTTTTGATCATGATCATTATTTTTTAAATAGTGGACCTCATAAGATAAACTATTTCAAACAAGGGAACCTCAAAAGAAGTAGGTTTCATATGAGGACCCTGATTTTCATTCAGGGGACTTTGTAAGATAAAAACTTTATTCGAAAGGACCTCGATTGAAAATGACCTTCTTCAAACGAGGGCACTTGGATCTAACAAGAGTCGTGTTTCTTAGAAAATATGTTTTAGTCAAGTTCTTCTACTATAACTTCGTAAATGCGTCTTTTAAAGTTCGAAACTCGATTTTTACTAAAATGTTTTCTTATTTTTTAAGGAGTCATTTGAGAGTATGAGATCTTGTCAAATTTCATGCTTTCAACGTAGACTTCATGTTTACATTCCCCACAGAATCTTCTACATTAGTAGAAAAATTGCCCAAAACATCATGTTGGTGATTAGCCCATTCGAAACGTGTGGGCAGATCATCGAACCATTCACATCAGTTGATATCGAGGCTTGATAGGTTGTTCAAAATGAGTCCAGTCGTGGAGAAACTCATTACCAGTATAGGCAAAGGAAAATGATCAGAGCATAAGAGAGCGGCATTGTAACGGTTATCGTTGTTGTAAGTCGTGTTTTAGTCCTTCTATCACCTATAAACATTATTCAGTACTAGGGAATTTGTTGGGTTGGGGCGATAGAGGTTTTTCCCGTGGGGGTTTCAACTCTAAATCCTTGTGTGTTATTTGTGATTGGTTTATTTATTACTTCCACTTATAATCATTTACATACAAATTTGGACTAATTAATTTTATACGATAAAATTAAAATCAGTTTGAGTTAAAAAATATATATTTATTTTATTTGACCCAAATATTTAATTAATTGAATTCAGACCATTCGGGCCAAACCTGTTTTCATACTGGTATCATTTCCTGTTTTAATATAAATTCGGTGGGGGTAGGTCTATTAAGGGCCAGTCGATCACCCGTCCGCCTGACTTTTATCATAGCAACTATGTGTATTGAAAGGCATGTATGATCTTTTTTCTTAATCCAAAGATGAGAGCGTGTGATTACACTACAATATATGGGTTATTTTGCAACTAATAGACTATTTAAATTTGAAATTGTTTATAACACTTACAAATTTAACAACGATTTTGGACACCTACAAACATTGTAAGTTATTAAAACCATTGTAAAATTTGTGATTTTATTAATGCCAAAACCTAAAAGTGTTACATAATCTCCCAAAATTATAAATCTTCCTTGCAAACCCAAATTGCAAACACGTATTTACACTTTTGTGAGACTGTGATTCAAATACAAATGTTTGGAGTCCGTGATTTAAATACGGATCAGTTGCAAAACCTTTTATTTACGGCTAAATCACAAAGCTTCAAATCGAGGGCTTAATCGTAAAGCTTAAAAAATTGATTCGAGTATAACTCTCTCTCTCTCTCTCTCTCTCTCTCTCTCTCTCTCTACGTGTGTTACTTCATAGTTATTGAATATGTAGTTATGTGTGTATAGTTATTGGGAATGGACTTAGATTACTATTTTTAGTGACTAGCGTGATTTTGGCTCGTATGTATTGTATTCTAGTTCAGAGGTTCTAATTGTTTCTATCCAGTACAGATTAAAGTCACGCATTTGTTATTTTTAAATTTGCATGATAGCATTTAGATGAAAATTATGTCAAATTATGATAAACTATTTAATTCTTTTCATACTCGTTCGCATATAGTGATTTTATGCATTTATTTATGTTTTTTTACAATTACATTATTTTACAAATTGTTCATTTTCAGTCTCTTTTTCCATTATATATTTTTATACGGTATTTATCTAGAGTTGTTTGTTACAATGCTTTAATTTTTTCTAAGGTTTTCTTGTAAAGAATTGAATGTTTAAATCTTAAATTGATTTATTTGTTTCAATTTATGTATGTGTGTTTATGTGTGTGTGTGTGTGTGTGTGTGTGTATGTGTGTGTGTGTGTGTGTGTGTGTGTGTGTATTGTTGTCGTTAAAATTTGGTTCAAGGATTTTGTGCCTTAGCTGAGAATTGATTAGTAATAAACAATTACAAATAATAGTCGAGGTAATAAAAGGAAAGAGAGAATGGAGGTGAGAGACAAATAGAGAAGACATGATTTACGTGGATCATCCCAAAAATGGTACCTATATCCACATATGCACTGATGGATGAATTATTAGTTTTCTGAGAATGGATACAATGTGACACCCCGACTAATTAAATACCGGGTAGCTACTCCTTTATTAAATTAATACAAAATGTCAAGTTGGTCCAGTTAACAGCATCACTGTCGAAAATATTTTAATCATTACTAACCACCTAGTATTTAAAAAGTAAGATGTCAAATTTTAAATTAAGTCTAATTAACATATAATAAAAGAATTATGAAAGATTATCATAACCATACACCATAAAGTCTCAATAAAGTAACCAACAAATAATAATAAGCCCGGAGGAAAACTCCTCACAACAATCCCACCACTGAAATAAATAAAACAATATATCCTGAATTAATTACATGCCAACAATCTGAATAACTAAAATATGAAATGTCTCTAATAGAAATGGGCGACATGCCCTACAAATGATGAAAACTGAATAGAGTCAAGACAAAAGAAGCGTCTACTAGCAAGGCCCTGTAACTTCCACAAACAGCTACAGCTCATCACCTGAATGGAAATCCTATGCATGGTGTCCTTGTGGCTGGGCACCTAAAAGGTTTTTACAAAAATAGATTTAAAAGCAAACGGGTCAGAGCCCGAAAGTGGAGAGTATTTTAAAAACATCAAGTGCTTTAATAACATTAAAACAATGAATGCAAAATACATGTTAGGACGTGCTCTGACATAAAATACTCACCTCTCGACTAATTGTGCACTCCTAACGTACAGTACCCATCTAAGTGGTATTCATATCTAGCTAAACCGACATAAGATCTAACCCATCTACTCGATTCACAATATAAATTCCCAATGTTATCACTTGAATAGATAGCATTACTTAAACTCGGATTCTCAATTATTAGCATTACCATTTACTGGAGGTTATCCCCTTATTTATCTTCTCAAGGAGTTACTATAAATTATTCTCATAATTTAACATGACAAGTCTGTTCATTTAACCGTATATTATTCACATCATAAATATACAATACAAGCACCCCGAGACTAAGCTGCGGTGCACACATACTCTGCTATCCATCCCGGTACCTCACGTACATAAGGATCACGCATTCCGAATCTCTCAGGAATCGTTCTCAGATAACAACAATCACAATCAATGGAGGCGAACACAGTCACATCACATGGGTCACGCACATACCTACGCTCCCATGATCAGCAGACTTATTAACTTCCCAATAAGTCCTTCTCTAACCTATGTACTCGAGGTACCAATCTATATCCCCCCGTAGGCACACAAATATTAGATGGCCCTAAGCGAACGCAAACCTCCCGTGATAGCAAGTATGGTAGGTATGTCAGACACATAGAATCATATACATATACTAAGCATGCACACATCTTAGTAATTACCATAATTTATTAGTGGTATATTTCTCATTCACATACCAACTTATAATTTTACACCTTTTATATGTTCGGTTCGTATGTATTTAAGTCATCAATTATTCTCACAACGTGATTAGTCACTCGCGTCCTACTCCACAAATATTATTTGGTTCCAATCACACTTCTATATTTTACTCCGCAATATATCCCAAATATCCGTTAATACAAATATTTAAGTCGTCACTTGTTCTCACATCGTAATAGTCACTCACGTCCTAATCCACAATTATCATTTGATTCAAATCACACTTCTATGTTTTACTCCTCAATATATATCAAATATCCCAACTATATCACATAGTTAACAAGGGAAGGTTATCTCTATAATTAAATATGGTTACGGGACACTAGAAATCAAATCAGGCCAAAAAGGCCAATCTGTCAACTCGTTAGAAGTCTCGTTCGAACGAGAGTTCGTTCGAACGAAAGGGGCATCTAACTAACATCCAACTCGTTAGAAGGCAAACTGTCAACTCGTTAGAATCTCGTTCGAACGACCTGGGCAGGTCTTCTAACGAGATGCCAGTTTCGAGCCCAGAATTTCCTATCTCGTTTTTCTTAAACTTTCTCTTCTCAAAACTCATCCAAAAAAATTCCCAGTAGTGTTTTAATGTTCCTAATCATTCCTAAACATATTTAGGTCGTATCTCAACATATTTAGGGGTCAAATCTTCCTAAACAACATGAAATTATCATCAATCCCCAATTTTACCCAACCCTCATGAGTATGAACCCTAGAAATTTAAAGTCATCAATTTCCCTTAATAAATCCGTTTTTGTATCATCAAAGTAGTATTTCTATTAGTATAATCACCCAATAACAATTCTACATGCAATCCCTATATCACAACCTGAATTTACAACTCCAATTTCATGGGTTTTTATAAATCTCCCAATACAATGCAATTATATAAATTTCTAAGCATGGAAGAAACATTCACTTGAAATTAACGTAATTAAACCACTTGCCTTGGATTATTCTCTGAATTTGGTGTTGAATTGATGAAGGTTGCTCTCTCCTTTTCTTCCAAGGTTGAAGGTTGAAGATGGAGGTTAAGGTTTTCTCTTTTGGGAACTTCTCTTAACTTCTCATGAAACCCCCGTAGCCCTCTAATCAATTAAGTGTTGGTAATAGGTTAGTGGGTCATTAAATTTTCTATTTTAAACTCCCAAAATTCGTTAGTCAAAATTCCCCAAATTCCAAAATTACCAAAATACCCTTTTTAGTTGTCGGTATGGCCTATAAATGCCCCGGGACCCAAACTAAACCCCCGGCTAGTGTTTTCTGACTATTTCGACCCTTCCGGACACGTTAGCACACTCAAAATGACCATACGGTTGATAAAAATAAAATTCACTTTTTAATTAAAATAATTATATTCCTGACGCGACTGTCACACGCGTCCCAACAAAATTTCCAAATTGCCGTATTTCTATCTCACGACAAATTCAATATTTTTAATATTCATATAACGATATGATCAAATGCCAACTCACATCTCGTTAGTATTTTATCCGGATTAATTCTCAATTAATTCACATTTAATTTAATTAATCCCATAAATAAATATCCATAAAAGTATGGGGTATTACATACTTCCCCCCTAATAACAGAATTTCGTCCCGAAATCGGATAAGTAAGGCACACCTGGAAAAATTAGGTATCCTCCAGTATTCAAAATAATTATAAAGAAAAGCCCAAATCACTAAAACCCTCGCTTCACAATAAGCTTGTTTAACATACTTGATACCTTATCAGAATAATCTTCGATAAATGCACCTCACGTTGTGCTCTTATTAAACAACATTCGAATAAAAATAGCCTATACATCATTAGCCGTATTATTTTTATTAGTATTGTGAGTCCGCACCTCACTACTAACTCCCGCGTTTATCAAAACTCCAAACTTCCATCCTGGGATGAATCAATAACATATCTGACTACGCTAGTCCATTCCTTAAAATATCCCGATGTTGTGACTTTTACACAAGGGAAAATCGCTTCAGCCTGTTGGTGTCACACAAACCTTTGTAAGCACCTTGTCCACCATAAATAGATACGGGTGCTTTTCCCCCAACTCTACCATTAGGTAGTATCTCGTCCTTATGACTACAATATACCTCACTAGTTATACCTGATTTGGAATTGAAAATATCGTAATGAATCCAAAATTTCTTTCATACAATCCATCAGTCGTTAGTCACCTTGCGCCTGCACCTCGGGCCATAGGTGATACAGCCTAGTCCAAGTGAAATGTATTTCCACTACTTCTTGTTACCCCACGTTAAAGGTGGATTTCGGGGATCTCCTCTTAGTTCTGAATAGTACTGTATCGAACCATGTACTGGCGTGTTCACTATCTAATAGTGTAAATCACCCCAAGTATATAACAATTTCTCTCCTTCTGGACAACATGTCCCATATAATCGAAGGAACTCATTACTTATCAATAAGTTGGCTACCTCTCAAGAAAATTCTCCAACTTGACCCTCCCATTCTTGGAATCGTCGTCTTGATACAAAATTATTTGGTTGATCATCTAACCCCAACTGTTCTACTACTTGCTATACCTCTTTCAATGTCGATCTTCACATAAAATTTTCCCCGTTAAATGATACTTAATGATCTTATTCTCCCGACGAATACCAAAAGTTTGGACCTTTACACTTTTCACCACTTTGTGCATATCTGGACTTTATACCTGATTGACATCCTCATTCTATTTACTCTTGAGTCACCCTCAACATTCGATTGATCGGAACTCTACTCCAAATTTCTCATAATAATTTATTCGCCTTCTCAAGAGATATCCCTTTATTAAATGGCTTTCTACTGCCCCTTTTTTTCAAGTTTGAACGTGCTACACTTACTACACTTACTACACATGATATTCACTTACACCCGTCTATATTCCCTCTTCCTTTGATTTACACTTTAGCAAATCAAGATGTCTACGCCCCTTATAACCCAACCATACGGTTTTTAAACATTATATATGTTTCATACAAATCCCAAACTCTTTATTGTCACTGTAAGTACAACAGTGTTATACCACTTGGGCGTTCTCAATCGCTTCTGAATTAGAAATCCTAAATCCTCCTTATCCTCAATGCGTCCTTCAACACGCCGTGACAAAACCAACATTATTAGTACTTATATCGTAATTTACTAACAACTGGCTCTAATGGTTGTACATCATAATTTACTCCTTGTAACTTCCCGTTATAACTACGTACTCCCATAACGACAGAGGTATCCCAATCATGAACGAAGGGCCACACATTTCCTTACTACCAACCTTACGCTAAGTTTCATGCGTGGGGTGTCTCGCAAAGTGAAATCCAAACAAGGAACCCCCCCCCCCCCGATACACTACTACCTAACATTGTTGGTCATCGGAATCCGTTAAGCCCTGTCCATAATATGTACCCCTACACTCTCGTCTTTTAACAACAAAGTTTCATCTCAGTTCGCAATTATACATAAACAAAGGACTCCTTCTGAATGACACTTTTCTCTTTACAGTGATGGAAATCACATTTCATATACAACATGCGAGATATTTGAGACCCTCAAATTCCCGTCCCCAGACACACAACTATGAGTATAAACTTCCAAATCTCTAACGGGTGATAAAACAATGCACTCTTTTTGTTACGACCTCTCTATCGTTAATTATAAAAACCAACTAACTCTTTGTTGACTAGTAAATCAATTACATACGACTCATAATAATGAAATCCCTACGCATACTGGGATTAAATATCTGAGACCATTATACTTTAAAATCACAACATATATATATATATATATATATATATATATATATATATATGCACGAAAGTACAATTGCGAGCCCGACCCTCTAACAGATGGGGCCTCGCCAGAACAAAACATGCTACCCCGATGTAGTAATCCCAATAAACTTGCAATACCAACACACTATCGGTATAATCATATATATAAAACAATAATTAAGATCATATCATACTATTATAACACAGCACTAAAACGAGTAATTTCGATAAAGCATAAACCGCTATTAATATACCCATTTATCCTCCGCGGATGACAATAAAAGTGACCCCCACACTATCAGGGAAAATGTTCTTATATATAATAAACTTACTGATATACTCACTGAACTCGACTCTCAAGTGAAAATACAATTGTAACAAATGTAGTAACTCATTCATGCCACAAATAACATGCATCCTCGTCTGAGGATATAACTCATACTTCTATCCTAATAATCGTCCCGACTGCTCAAATGGTTCCTGGACTTACCACACATGTCTGTCCCAAACCGGATATTTCAATAACCGTTGCCCTCGCCAGGCACAATACCTTGATCCCTACTCTTGTTTCGGGAAAAATTTATAATGTACGGGTTTTCACTCCCACTAAGTACCTCTACACATACTCCACTTATTTTCGGTCACCCTGACCATGTTAAAGTGGTCCTTTCCTCGGACGTTGGTAGTCTCAGCTCTGGAGACTATCTCCATTGTTCCCTTAGCTTGATGTACCTAAGGAACACGCTACTAGTTTTCCACCTCTCTTACTGAAATTACCATCGCTCGGTAGTAATTTCGCCATGGAATTATTTTAACGGTTTCTCCATTGGGTCTTCCTCCTTGTGGTGTTTCTCCAACACCATTTTCCCAGTCTTATTCTATAAAAAAAATTCGATTTTTGTATCTCCCTACCCAAGGGAACATTTACCTCCAAATTTACACCACGCGATATAATTACTATCTGTATTTATAATCCAAGCAACAATTCTTCTTGTATGTAGATTCTCCCTTTAACATCCTCTTCTCCATACCACCTTCTCCACCCGGTGTAATGTTCGCTACAACATTAAATTTCTCCTCACAAGTTGACCCCTGTTTGGCCCTCTTATGTGAGTTCAGAATAACATTCGCCTTTCAACCTGAACATCTGATGAAGGAACTTATGGTCAAACCATACGTGTACACCCTCTTGACATCACATTCCACTTTTAAGTGGGTTGCTTGTTTCTCACCATTGAATCTCCGCTCTTACGAGTCAAGGAAAAATTTCTCCAAATTTTCGCTCTCAATTGGTCCTATCCTGACATATGTCCAAGCCTTTGGATACATTGCGTTCGTTTGGCTAGCACATGCCGTCTTCGCCTTTCGAGTATTGCTACTGCTGGTTATCTTCAATGTTACACCTAACTCTTTCTCTCCCATTCCAACCTTGTTGGATGTGTCTAATTTGACCCCATTCCTACTATAGCTGTACCCGAAAGTCTCAAGTCGCGTCTTAGCCTTCTATATCATCCAGGACTTTCGTACCATAATATCGGTGACTTCAACTACGGTCATCCTTCTTTAAATAAATCAATTAACCTCAATATATATTTGCCTCCTGCTGTTCACCCAACTGTCTTCGCCTGACGTACTACATTGTTCGGCACACGAATACACCCGATCGAAATACGATCCGCTATCATATACATCATAGCAGGAGAACGAAATTTTACTAAAGGAATCAACAATCCTAAACAAAGGGCTCTATATCAAAGAAAGTTACGCTGGAAGCATAATAGGCCACACAGATCCTAAAGGACACTAGAACCTGATGCTCTGATACCACCTGTGACACCCCGACTAATTAAATACCGGGTAGCTACTCCTTTATTAAATTAATACAAAATGTCAAGTTGGTCCAGTTAACAGCATCACTGTCGAAAACATTTTAATCATTACTAACCACCTAGTATTTAAAAAGTAAGTCAAATT
Organism: Sambucus nigra; assembly: GCA_949130495.1. Taxonomy (NCBI): domain Eukaryota; kingdom Viridiplantae; phylum Streptophyta; class Magnoliopsida; order Dipsacales; family Adoxaceae; genus Sambucus; species Sambucus nigra. Next base: position 253,118,459 of record OX422220.1, read on the forward strand.
TTAAATTAAGTCTGATTAACATGCAATAAAAGAATTATGAAAGAATATCATAACCACACTCCATAAAATCTCAATAAAGTAACCAACAAATAATAGTAAGTCCGGAGGAAAACTCCTCACAACAATCCCACCACTGAAATAAATAAAACAGTATATCCTGAATTAATTACATGCCAACAATCTGAATAACTGAAATATGAAATGTCTCTAATAGAAATGGGCGACATGCCCTACAAATGATGAAAACTGAATAGAGTCAAGACAAAAGAAGCGTCTACTAGCAAGGCCCTGTAACTTCCACAACAGCTACAGCTCGTCACCTGAATGGAAATCCTATGCATGGTGTCCTTGTGGCTGGGCACCTAAAAGGTTTTTACAAAAATAGATTTGAAAGCAAACGGGTCAGAGCCCGAAAGTGGAGAGTATTTTAAAAACAGCAAGTGCTTTAATAACATTAAAACAATGAATGCAAAATACATGTTAGGACGTGCTCTCACATGAAATACTCACCTCTCGACTAATTGTGCACTCCTAACGTACAATACCCATCTAAGTGGTATTCATATCTAGCTAAACCGACATAAGATCTAACCCATCTACTCGATTCACAATATAAATTCTCAATGTTATCACTTGAATAGATAGCATTACTTAAACTCGGATTCTCAATTATTAGCATTACCATTTACTGGAGGTTATCCCCTTATTTATCTTCTCAAGGAGTTACTATAAATTATTCTCATAATTTAACATGACAAGTATGTTCATTTAACCGTATATCATTCACATCATAAATATACAATACAAGCACCCCGAGACTAAGCTGCGGTGCACACATACTCTGCTATCCATCCCGGTACCTCACGTACATAAGGATCACGCATTCCGAATCTCTCAGGAATCGTTCTCAGATAACAACAATCACAATCAATGGAGGCGAACACAGTCAAATCACATGGGTCACGCACATACCTACGCTCCCATGATCAGCAGACTTATTAACTTCCCAATAAGTCCTTCTCTGACCTATGTCCTCGAGGTACCAATCTATATCCCCCCGTAGGCACACAAAGATTAGATGGTCCTAAGCGAACGCAAACCTCCCGTGATAGCAAGTATGGTAGGTATGTCATACACATAGAATCATATACATATACTAAACATGCACACATCTTAGTAATTACCATAATTTATTAGTGGTATATTTCTCATTCACATACCAACTTATAATTTTACACCTTTCATATGTTCGGTTCGTATGTATTTAAGTCATCAATTATTCTCACAACGTGATTAGTCACTCGCGTCCTACTCCACAAATATTATTTAGTTCCAATCACCCTTCTATATTTTACTCCGCAATATATCCCAAATATCCGTTAATACAAATATTTAACCCGTCACTTGTTCTCACATCGTAATAGTCACTCACGTCCTAATCCACAATTATCATTTGATTCAAATCACACTTCTATGTTTTACTCCGCAATATATCCCAACTATATCAAATAGTTAACAAGGGAAGGTTATCTCTACAATTAAATATGGTTACGGGACACTAGAAATCAAATCAGGCCAAAAAGGTCAATCTGTCAACTCGTTAGAAGTCTCGTTCGAACGAGAGTTCGTTCGAACGAAAGGGGCATCTAATGAACATCCAACTCGTTAGAAGGCAAACTGTCAACTCGTTAGAAGCTCGTTCGAACGAGCTCGTTCGAACGACCTGGGCAGGTCTTCTAACGAGATGCCAGTTTCGAGCCCAGAATTTCCTATCTCGTTTTTCTCATACTTTCTCTTCTCAAAACTCATCCAAAAAATTTCCCAATAGTGTTTTAATGTTCCTAATCATTCCTAAACATATTTAGGTCGTATCTCAACACATTTAGGAGTCAAATCTTCCTAAACAACATGAAATTATCATCAATCCCCAATTTTACCCAACCCTCGTGAGTATGAACCCTAGAAATTTAAAATCATCAATTTCCCTTAATAAATCCTTTTTTCTATCATCAAAGTCGTATTTCTATTAGTATAATCACCCAATAACAATTCTACATGCAATCCCTATATCACAACCTGAATTTACAACTCCAATTTCATGGGTTTTTATAAATCTCCTAATACAATGCAATTATATAAATTTCTAAGCATGGAAGAAACATTCGCTTGAAATTAACATAATTAAACCACTTGCCTTGGATTATTCTCTGAATTGGTGTTGAATTTATGAAGGTTGCTCTCTCTTTTTCTCCCAAGGTTGAAGGTTGAAGATGGAGGTTAAGGTTTTCTCTTTTGGGAACTTCTCTTAACTTCTCATGAAACCCCCGTAGCCCTCTAATCAGTTAAGTGTTGGTAATGGGTTAGTGGGTCATTAAATTTTCTATTTTAAACTCCCAAAATTCGTTAGTCAAAATTCCCCAAATTCCAAAATTACCAAAATACCCTTTTTAGTTGCCGGTATGGCCTACAAATACTCCGGGACCCAAACTAAACCCCCGACTAGTGTTTTCTGACTATTTCAACCCTTCCGGACACGTTGGCGCATTCAAAATGACCATACGGTTGATAAAAATAAAATTCACTTTTTAATTAAAATAATTATATTCCTGACGCGACTGTCACACGCGTCCCAATAAAATTTCCAAATTGCCGTATTTCTATCTCACGACAAATTCAATATTTTCAATATTCATATAACGTTATGATCAAATACCAACTCACATCTCGTTAGTATTTTATCCGGATTAATTCTCAATTAATTCACATTTAATTTAATTAATCCCATAAATAAATATCCATAAAAGTACGGGGTATTACATACAAGTTCTAAATTGTACTCTTTTCCTCTAGGGTTTGCGAAGAGGTGATGATCTCAGTCACCCATCTCCTTAGGATCCTGTGTCGTTTATAGTTAGTTATTATAGAATATTAAGGGAGAGGTGGAGTGCCTTTATATCAGGTAGTTACACCTTTTACACACGGTGGGACAGATAAGGTTGAGTTTATTACAACACAAATAAAGTTGGGAGGTGTTTAAATTCATCACGTGGACGAGTTTCTCTTACGTGAATAGGCTGGTACTGGAATTATATTGACTGAGTCAGCAAGCGTAGTTAATTAACAGCGTGAGACAGCTATTGGGACAAAGGGTGGAGCAAGCATACCAGAGCCGAGCACATTTCCTCCTATACGAGCATGGTTTATCATTGCAAATGACCTATTTCTCTGCCTTTAAAGAGGTCACATGTCATATTATAAAGGTTTCACGTGGTTTATTTCACTTATGGCATAAATAATCCCCTAAGACTTCATGCATAAGTGGAGTTTGTAGTAACTTCTCTGCACTGGTGTTGTTCCTGAGTGGTTATTATATAAAATGAATGGATGGAGTGTTAATTCTTTTTTGTGGAGCGAGATTTGGTTATCCCATTTCTTGGTCAGACTGAAATGAGCAGATGGACTTGTGTGCTTTGGTTTGTAAGGAGGACACATGTTAGACAATGGAAAACGACGCCTAGGTAATGATTGTACATGCATGTAAGTTCAGAGGGTATGTACTACCGATCGGTTTTTAAGTACCTACGCCACTTAATTATGTAACTCTTTACTGCCAAACCCAAAGTATTTAAAAGGTTTTGTACTTTCGTCTTTCGATAATCTCCATTCGAACTCCCCATTGACTTTTTTATTTCTCATTTTTTCGGCGCGGTCCCTAACTTTCACTTTTAACTTCCCTTTTCCATTTAGCAAGTACACATCCATTTGCTCTCTAAAGCTTTTTAGGGTCTTCTCCTATTATATTTGGGATTTCCATGCTTTTTGGTAAGCAAATTTGTTGTTGGGTTCAGTTTACAGCATATTTGATTGGAGATTTTAACTTTTAGACGGCCATTGAGTTAGTTTGCCTAAGATTTAGACATTTTTAGCTTTTTTTTTTAATTTTCGCAACTCTTTTTCCTTCCGTTTAGCCCCTAACTCCATTTTTCTGCCAAAAAAGGCATATTTGTTGTCTTAATGAGCTACCCTCCCCATGTCTAACGTTTATTTGGAATATTAGCCAAGTTAGAACCCACCTAGTTAGGTATCACTTCCAGGAGGTTTCCACGACCTCTACAGGTGATCCGATCGAAGGACGATCCGGGGCATTCCAAATGCACACCGCAAATAATATTTTATAGTGATTCATCTATGTTTCCCATAGAACCTCCCTCTGTTACCCCAATTTTGATGATCAGGGTATAGGTAGTCTAATGTCGCCACAGGTAGATGTGGACTTAAGAAATAGAAAGTTAATGTTTGCCATAAATCTAGAGTCAAGCTCTGAGGAGGTTAGGTCAGACGGGGCTGACGACATCATGCCTAAAAGTGTGGAACTATTCCCCTCAATTTCCCCTACAGACGAGCCTTTTGATGAGGGGAAAGAGGACGAGGAATGACACTGTTGATTCTTCAATCTTCTATGACCCTTCCACCAATGATGCAAGATGGTATGCTAGCGAAATTATTAAGGACGAGCTAGATTACGTTAGGAAGAAATTCAGCATTCCCGTTAGTATTCAGACCAGTCTCCTAGCCAATGAAGAGAGAGTATAAGATAATTAAAACTCGAACAAAATATGTCTTCCTCTTTGGACCTTCTAAGTGGGACTTAGGTTGCCTCTCCACCCCATCATCAGGTCTATCCTCGATGGATATGGTGTCACATTTACCCCTGTAGGACTATTATAGGAGCGATGATGTTTTGGAAAATCGTGATCGAATTTTATCTCACAGGAGATATTTTCAGGTATGTTCATGGGCTAAAAGAAAATGCGAAATCTCCTGGTTATTACTATTTTCTCCTAATAAGTCCCACCTAAGGATGGTGAAGGTTATTCAAATCAGCAACACAGCTACCAGGGTTAGTTAGTGTTCGTTAAAGGTAAGTAGGAGTTTAGGATCCATGAGCAAGACAGATCGTATAGGATTCCTCGAGAATGGATTGGGACGAACAAAATAGGTAAACTTTAAGTTGTTATACAATCTTATGTTAATTTTCTATATTATATTCTAACGGTGTCCATTTTATTTATTTCAATAAAGAAGCCCCCATGATTACCTATTATTGTGAGGGATTTTATTGAAACCTATTGTGTGAAGAAGCCCCCTAAATTTGAAGATTTATTCTCTGTCGAGAAGTTCATATCTTATAGATACCATACTCCTCCAGGTGGAGTTCCCCCGATATAAGTAGTTGTTCCCCTGGAAGAGTACATATTATTTAAGACCAACCTAGGAACTGCAATTGACTTAGAGGTCGAGGCTGATGTTGATATAGGTACCAATGCCTTTTATTTTTATCATGTCATTATCTGTATTTTCTCGAATCGCTAATCATGTTGCTCATCCATCTCTATCTCCAGCCTCTTTTGATCCTCCTTTTGAATCTACTTTGGAAATATATCCTAGGCACATCGACCAGAAATCCATGGAGCTTGCTCACTGGAAAAAGATAGATGGGGAGAAAAATAAGTCATATGTCGAGAAGAAAAGGATTGAGGTTGAGAAGATGAAGGCCTAAGAAGAAAAGAACTAAGCCAAGCAAAATGCTCGGAAGAAAACTGATGAGGCAACCATTGCCTTGGCAAAATCTAAGAGGAAATCCCCCATGTATTCACAACCCCTACTGGTCAAAATATCCCAAAGGTGCCAAGGTATGCTGGAGTGAGGTAAGGGATCTGCTCCCCGTTATGGAAAGGTTGAAGAATTCAAGTTCGACCCTGCACACTGGATTTTTTATGAGATAAGGGTTGATCCTAAATCCATTTTCCATTATGCTAATAATGCTACCGATCTCTTGGGATATTATGGATATAGTAAGGACTTTGAGTTCTTAAGAAGGTATGACCCTGGCTTGCTGTGGAAGTTAATTCAGCATAGACTTTTTATGGTAATTTTTTCCCTACTACTTTTTTATTCTATGACGTTTAGTCGTTCAATACTTAACTTATTTATTTTATTGGTAAACTGATGTTGTATCCACTATACTGAGATAAAAGGTCGTGAGTAATAACTATGCTGACGAGGAGCTGGTGGACGAGCATAAAAACTTGAAGTCAAAGTTAGACCAGACATCTAAGGATCTTAAGAAAGCAGGTGATGAACTGCAAGAGCACAATGACCAAAATAGTGTCTCTTAGCTCGATTGAAGAGGAGAATGCCAAAATTCGTGATAAGGCGACCACTGATGATGCTAAGTGAAGAGCATGGAAGATTTAAATAAAGCTAAGGAAGACCTATTTGCATCCAATCGGTATTTAGAGGCAGTTACTCAGACAAATGCTCAGCAGTCACAAGATCTTGAAAAAGTCGAAGAGACTCTGGCTACTGCGGAAGAGGTACATGTGGTGAGATAACCCACCTATTTTAATACCGGGTGGCCAATCCTCTACTAAAATATAGTCGACATCTCAGTGGGGATCATTATATGCATCATTGTCACAGTAATAATATGACATAAAGTATATGAATAATCCACACAATCACAATAGCAGACTAAACATCATGCGTAATAAATAATAAGGGTGAACCGAATAAACCATCGATCACCAAACAACATTCACAATGTAAATTAAAATAATAGCTAAATACAAGTGTGATAAAATAATATAAGTCTGCAGTGCTACGAAGTCTAATATCTACAGGCAACGCGTCCAAAAATAAATAGGGAAAAATCGATCCTATCTAGAATAGAAATGGATGAAACATCTAAATAAGGATCCATAGCTACTATTGGAAAGAACAACTGTGGGAGCCCATTTAGTACAATTCGCAATAGTAGCCGACCAGCCCAGATGGATTAACAAGCTACCCGACCAAAATCATAAATTTGATTATACTCAAAGTAATTTAGATACATTAGAACACTTACGGATATAGTCAAATCAAGTACCAACAATCTCGAATGAGATATTCGGTTATTCTTTGGCTTATCCATGTGTTATTTTAATTTCCTTGTACAACTTAAACTCTATGATGATATACCTATAAATTGTACACCCTGACCCAGGGCAAAGGGATTGTATCCTGAGACCTTGAAAGACACTTAATATAAATAGTAACCTCTCCGTGGACGTAGGCAAATTACGTATATAATTGTTGTGTGTGATCTTTGCTTTCTACCTTTATAATTGTTCTCATGGATTTCTTTATTGTGATATTTTCTGCACTCATAATTGGCATCGTCGATGGGAAATGATTTATATTCCTACGAAAGCATTCATCAACAGAAAGCCAATGATGTCTCACCATAGCAGCAACATTCCTCAAGCTAGCGATGTGCATGAATATCTGATTCCTCATATGGTCAGGTATGAGATTCACCTGCCTACAAACCCTAGGGTTTGTTAAGAAAGGTGGCCTTCCGAGGAGAGCCAAGGACCACCTATGTCTAAGAATATCTCTACGTTATTCGACGCTTATAAAGCCCAGCTTCACAAATGAGAGGAGGTTATAAGCCTCCAGGAAGAAGAGAGTGCTCACCTCCAAAGATGCTTAGAAAGAGTAGAGAGAGATCTGCAAAGGGAAACCAGTAAGCGACATGGCAAAAATCTTAGTACTCGAATGAGTAATACTCGCAGTCGAGGGAGGAGATCTAGGCATGACCAGGAAAGAGCTGAACATGACAGGTTAGAGCATAGTTGATCAGAGCGTGGCCAGCCAGAAAGATGACACAAGAGGAACGATCGATAAAACCACGAGATTAGAACTCTAGTTCGTAGGAAAATGAACCAACACCCAACCCACTATGGATCCAGATCCACTAGTGACCTAGCTAGGAGGGCTCTCAACATTCAAATGAAATCCTATTTTTCAAGGGTGATCAAAGAAGAGGATCCCCAAAAGAAGTTCATTATCCCCAGATTTAAGATTTATGATGGAAAGACAGATCCCATCGATCATGTTCGGCAATATCGATAAGCAATGACCTTATGGAGCTATAATGATGCACTCATGTGCCAGATTTTCCCTTTTACGCTACATAATGTAGTGATGAAGTGGTTTGAGAGGCTGCCTTATAGGTCGATAAAAAACTTTGCATATCTAGCAAAGGCCTTCACTGCTTGCTTCATAACTAGCAGCTCTCACCCCAAGAGGATGGTTAAACTTCTTATAATGAAGAAGAGGCCATAAGAGAACCTTAAGGATTATGCCAAAAGATATTGGGAAGTTTTTAATGAGATCAAGGATTGCTTGGAGCAAGTTGTCGTGGCATCCTTTAAAATTGGCTTACCAATCACCTCTTTGTTGCACCAGTCCCTAAGAAGGAAGCCAACAACATCGACGATCTCATGGCCACATTGAGAAATATGCTAAGGTGGAAGATGCGGTTCACTCTAATGCAGGGGATAATGGTCGAGCAAGGGAGAACAAGGGAACAAATAAGAGTAATACTCAAAATAAGGAAAATAAGAACGGGGGTAAGAATGGCTCCAAGAATGGGAACAAGGTTGACCCCTCCAAGGCGTTACAGACTGTTAACACATTCTTTAAGGAACCCATTTAAAAAATCCTAAGCAAGATAAAGAACGATCCATTTATCAAATAGCCCAAAAATATGGGTAAGGACCCAACAAAAAGGAACAATGCGTTGAAATGTGCATTCCACAAGGAGGGCGATCTCCCAATCGTGAATTATAAGGCTCTGAAGTCACACTTGGAGGAGTTGGCTCAAGTAGGGCACCTCAATGAGTTCATTGAGAAAAAAATAGACAAGGTCATAGCCAATGGTGACCAGAATCCAGACAACGTCCTTAATGAGGATACAGGACATGAGTTTGCAGTATTCTATGGGGGCATCAAACCTCAAGAAAATCTAGGAGAACGCCGATCAAATGGAACTCAAGAAGGTGACTACTGTATTGGAGGCTTTTCAGATAGACCCCGCTAAAACCCAGACTGGTAAGTGTCGGTGACCAGAGAATGTCGACTACACCAAGCATATCATGTTCACCAAGGAAGATTTGGGCAGGTTGAGGACCCCACATCATGACGCATTGGTGATCACACTCAGGATAATCAATTAAAATGTAGACAAGCTACTTGTAGACTAAGGGAGTTCGTCCGAACTGATGTACCTGGAATTATTCCATAAACTGAAGTTGAATATCACCGACCTCAAAGAGGCCACTATTTCATTAGTCATCTTTCCAGTAAGGATCACGATGACACTGAGGAAGATAATTATGCCGGTCAGGGAAGGAAACATCTCAATGCTAATTGAGTTTTTAGTGGTGGACATTGATTACCCATATCATGCTATTTTGGGCAGAGCTTGGCTCCATGATATGAAGGTCGTACCATCCACCTACCACCCAAAGTTGAAGTGTGTTACCGATCGGGGCGTTGTCAAAATCTGAGGCGACCAATCCACAAATAGGAAGTGATTTATCGCAGTCATTCACCACAAAAAGGAAAAAAATGGAGGTAAAGTGTGACAACCCGCTCACCGAAATAAGGGGTGGCCAGCTCCATACTCCAATATAACAGGAATCATTGATGAAATCATTCTCAGCATCACAACAATATAATAATTATGCGGGATAACCACCCAATAATTCAGAAAATGGGTTGCAAAAAATTTTGTTTTATTATAATTTAAGAAAAGAATTTAAACAATCCAATTTGAAAAGAAAGTGGAAACCCAAAAGACTTATATTCATCCACAACAAATATACAATAAGGGACCGAATATGCTGTCGGTCAACAGTCACTTACAACGTAATGTAACAGTTTAATTAGGCTACATAATATATTACAATAAGCAAATACAAAAGCTTGGGCCACACGCCCGAGTAAATGACCCGATCATAACTAGAGTACAAAAATGACGGCTTCTATAACAAAGTGTCCCGTAATATCCGCAAAGTATCACGGCTCCCCAAAAACACCAGAATAAGAAAAATAAATACGGGCGTCCTTGCGGCGGAGCACCTGAGCGAATACAGGATTCATGCACAACAAGAAATATGAACGTGTCAAGGCCCGATTTTATATGATCACCAAATGAATAAAAAGTATGACAGTTATGAGCAGTTAATCATGAAGGATAAAGAAGAGATTCTAACAACATAATCTCAAAGCATAAACTAAGACAATTTAAATGATTATAAATCTTATTTAGCTATGAAAGAGGATATGAATAAACATTATTAATTAAAAGCCTCCATCATTATTCACCATTTCATTTCATTTCATCTTTCCATTCCTTATCAGGAATATAATTACTATCATATGCTCTTTGTGGCATTCCATTTCTTATCAGGAATATAGTCACTGTTATATGCTCTTTGTGGCATTTATCATACATCAAGTCCCACTTGATTAAGAATTGTTATATTTATATACATATAACGATTCTAAGTCCGTACCTCCGGGTTTCCCCACTAGACGCGCCCCTAAATGACTATTATCTTCTAGGGCCTATCAACCAAGATAACCCGGGGACCTATCGCAACGTCGGGAGGTGGCCATATGCCTACGGGAGAGTCATAACCACACCCGGAATTACCTCACCATCGCAGAAAACATATATAATAACTGATCATACGGCCGAGGACTATAGTCTCCCTGCATTCAATAGTCAGGGAACATCACCTCATGCGCGTACTTCCCCTATGATAGCATTTAGAGAGGTATGTTTAAGTAAATTATCATTTACCATATTCATGATTAAGTAAATTATCATTTACCGTAATCATTACCATTTCCATTTCATTTTCATTTGCCATATGCATGTTCATTTAATGGATATATCATATTTCATCTGGAGCCATAGGTAAATCACATCATCATTACAACCTTAATGAATGGATAATTTATCGATTCATTCTCTAAACATTTTAGGGTATTATTATAACCCACCATGACTAACATACCTCAATTGATCTTCTAAAGTCTCCCAATATGACCTTTCAATCTCCTAATTGCACAATAGTTAACTAAGAGAAAGAAATGTCCTAACATCAATTTGTATACCCCCGGAGTAACCCCCACATAACCCATTTCTAATGTAGGGAGTCAAATAACTCATCTAGAACTCTAGGACTCTAAGTTTACTTCATACAAGAACGTTCCTAAGTCCTAAGCCTAAAGAAAAGGGTCAAAAATTGAGTTCGAAAAATAACTCAAAATAGCAAGGTTTTCGAATCGATTCACCCTAGGGCCAAATCGATTCGCCCCAAGCAGCGAATCGATTCGCCCAAAAGCGAATCGATTCGGAGGACAAATTCCAGTTTATGTCTTGGCCGAATCGATTCGGACTTAACCCGAATCGATTCGGTCTTGCAGACCTATAACTTGACCTTTAGGGGCAAGGAATTGAGGCCAATTTGGATCAAATCGATTTTATCACTAAAGTCCACCCTCCCTAGACATTGAGAGATATTCAAAAGCTTACTGGAATGCTCATGGAACCCAATCTCTTTATCTCCAAGTCTTCGAAACGCTGTCGATTATTTTTTTAGCTTCTAAAGAAGGACAATTATATGGAATGGCGATTATTCGCTAGCTTTGAAAGAAATAAAATCCTACCTTAGCAAGCCACCCCTGCTGATTCTAAATGATGGAGACCCACTATTCCTTTACCTGGCAGTATCAGGCCATCTGTAAGCTCCGCCCGAGTGTGTGAAAAAAAAGGAGGATAACACCCAGTTTACTATGCCAGCAAGACACTTCTGGACTCTGAGCAACGATACTTACCTTTGAAAAAGATCTCCTATGTGTTGGTAGTCGCCTTGAGGAAATTAAAGCATTACTTTGAAGCTCATTCAATAGCCATAATCAGTTCCTACCCTCTCAAAGTTGTTTTGAGGAAAGCTGATCCCTCTAGATGGCTCTCTAAGTGGTCGGTAAAGCTTAGGAGATTCAATATCCACTTCCAACCAACAACGATGATTAAGGGGAAAGTTTTAGCAGACTTTATTGCCTAATTTATAGATGATCAGGCAATCGATTAATCATAAATAGAGAAATTAGCAAATATGGAAGCACAGTCTGAGGATTGGACCCTATACGTTGATGGAGCCTCCAACTCTAAGGGGGAAGGAGTAGGTATCGTTCTCGTCACTTCAGAAGACACTGTGATCGAGCAAGGAATCAGATTGGGATTTAAAGCCTCCAACAACAAAGTTGAGTACGAAGCACTGATCGCTAGCTTGCGCAAAGCCTAAGTGCTGGGGAAAAAGTGCCTTCACGTATTCGACGACTCCAAACTGGTCTTCAAGTAAGTAAGCGGGGACTTTAATGCCAAAGATGATAGGATGGTAACCTACCTCGATCTCGTAAGAGGACTTATGTTTGGATTTGAGAAAGTAGATATTCAATAGTTCCCTCAAGGACATAACAGTCACGCTGACGCTTTGGCAGCCCTAAATTCAGCAATTGACTCTGAACCAAGGAGAACTATTCAGATAGAGTCCCTCACGCAGCCAAGTATCGATCAGGTAGTCATAATCGACCAAGTTACTCCTCGTCGATTAGGCCCCCAGCTGGATGGATCCCATTATCAATTATCTACGGAGTTACATACTGCCAGACGACAAGAGGTCGACCCATCAGGTTAGGGTTAAGGCTACTCATTTTTACCCCACCCCGGAGGGAAGTTTTACAAGAAATCATTTATAGGCCCCTACCTTCAGTGAATTCACCCACAAGAAGACGAACAAGTACTTAGTGAGCTCCATGAGGGCATTTGTGGGATTCACGCAGGTGGGAGATCATTGGCCTTTCGAGTAATCAAGGAAGGATACTGGTAGCTTCATATGTAGAGGGACGCCGGTGCCTACATTCGCAAATGTGAAAAGTGTCGAAAGCACTCTTCTATGTTTCACCAGCTCGCTAGAGACATGAAATCCTAGACCAGCTCAGGTCCATTCGCTCAATAGGGATTAGATATAGTAGGACCACTATATACCGCATCTGGGAGTCATAAGTATCTGTTGATTGGCACAGATTACTTCACCAAATGGGTAGAGGCAGAACCACTGGCAAACATTTGAGAATCTGACACGATAAGGTTCATCTGGAGGAACATTATAACACATTTTTGGGTACCAAGGACTATCATCACTAATGGTATGTAATTTGAAAGTGGCTCATTTCAAGACTTTTGCGATGAACATGGTATCAAACACCACTTTAGTTATGTGGCATATCCCCAAATCAATGGAAAAGCATAGGATTTTAACAAAACCATGCTTGATAGAATGAGACAATGACTGGAAAGAGGCAAGGGTGCCTGGGTAGATTATCTCCCTCATGTGTAGTGGGCTTACCACACCACTCCCAGAAGACCAACAATGAAACACCATTTGCACTCACCTATGGAATGGAAGTTGTCATCCCCCTAAAAGGAGGTCTCCCTACTATAAGAACTACCTTGGTCAATCAAGGCCTCAAGACGATCCATTACGCATTGAACTTGACCTAGCAGACGAGTGAAGAGAGTTGGCCTTGATCAAGTTGGACTCCTACCAACAGTAATTGGCCAAGAAATACAACAAGAATTCGAGAAAGTTTCTGATAAGGGACTATGTACTGAAGAAAGTCCTCGACAGTGTCGAAAAACCATCAAACGCTAAACTGGTACCAAGCTAGGAAGGACCATTCAGAGTAATCAGAGACGACCTTTAAGGAGCATATCACTTGAAAACGCTGGAGGGCAGTGATATACCAAAAGCATGGAACGTAACCAATCTCAAGAAGTTTTACTTTTAGATATTCTTTATTTTTTGTTAGCACATTTAGTTTAAGCAAATTTTTATTTTCAAGCTTATATTGCTCATCAAAAAATATTCAATTAATAAAGACGGTTGTCCATACCATTTTCATACCATGCATTGACTGCTTGGCTTTTCTTGATTACATCTCATTAATATGCACCTTTTCCAAATAATTACTCTTTTGTTCACAACTAAACTTCTAGGATTACGGCAAGTTGTTCAACTTGTTTGCAATCAAGAAACCTTACGTGTCAAGAAGGGTTTGTAGTAGTTATAACAAATCAGTATAAGCATTTCAAATTACTATTACGCCCAGGTCCTTATTACAAACAAATGGGGCCTCATGAGTTGCCCCGGTAACAATAACAGCCCTACAGGGGATCTTTAAGAAATAAAGATAACTTGGACTGGTCGCTAACTTTGTTGATCGAAAAGAAAACCTGCTCGGGCGAATGGCCCAATTACCAGGTGCATTCTCACCATCATCCTACTTAAGCTTAAGGGAGTGTGACGACATGACCTAAAAGGCAAAGTAGATGGAATGACATTGTTAAGGCATATTGGGCTGAGGGAATGTTCAAAACACAAGACAACATGATTCAATACCATTTATTCATCTAAGAAGCTCAAAATGATGAAACTTAAACAACAAAAGACCCAATGTGGTCGATCAATACTATTTTCTCAATAATTACGAAAATCAACAACACATGTTTAGTCAACATGATCTCAAAACATTGAAGGTTAGAAAATAACACTTTTCCATATAACTAAAAAGGGAAGTTACATTTACATCAAAACCAAAGGACAAAAGAGATCTATGACGGCCTAGGATGGAGAGCAAGGTAATCTACAACGCACTCTCTGACCATCATCTAGGTGAGGGACCAACTCTTCTTCAGCATCTTTTAGGTAATGCTCCAAAAGCTAGACGAGAATAGTATCTATTAGGATCCACCGGTCATCTCTCGAAAAGGGATTATGGCGATAGGTCGAGCTAGACCTGTCAACGGGTCGGTTTGGGTCGTATACGAGTTACGGATTACGGGTCAAAACACCCTAACCCATACACGACCCGTTAAGCCTAACGGGTCTAATAACAATACCCAAACACGACCCGTTAATATTAACGGGTACACGACCCAAACCGTTAACACCCGTTAATATTAACGAATCATTTTGGGTCGAAATGGGTAACGGGTTGGGTGACCCTATAATACCCGTTAGTCTTCAATACTTTAAAAATAATGGGTTTTAATTGTAATTTTTATTGGGTATAGATTGGGTGACCCTATAGCACCCGTTAGTCTTTAAAGATTTAGAAATAATGGGTTTTAATGGTTATTGTTATTGGGTACGGATTGGGTGACCCTATAGTACCCGTTAGTGTTAACGGGTGTTAACGGGTAGAAACGGGTTAAAACGGGTACATGTAAATTTCCAAACCCGAACCATTAGTGTTAACGGGTCTACCGTGTCAACCCGTTAATGACCCAAACCCAATAAGGGTAAACCCATTAACTTATAATTTCGTGTCGGGTCGTGTCGTGTTAACGGATTATCGTGTATTTTGACAGGTCTAGGTCGAGCAATCGATCTGATACTTATACCACAGGTTAGACTCCTTAGGCATTTTTAATTCCCTAAGGGAGCTCAGCCACCCCTGGGCAAAATCAAAGTCCTTTGACCCCTTCAGTCTTGTTGGAGCATCGATCCAACTTTGGTAACCATAAGCCCAGGCCTGTCAAGGACCCCTTTGGAACAAATGACTTAACCTTGTCACATCCCTTTGAAGTCCAGCAGTGTAATACCCCGTATTTCTGCATAGTTAAGAAGGAAAATACATTTTATTTAAATTACGTGAGTAGAGTAATTTAATGTGAAAATACGTTTATAAGTAGAGTAATTTAATGTGTTACGTTTTAAATTAAATTATGTGAGTAGAGTAATTTAATGTGATGTAATAATAATAATGATTATTAAGTAATTAATTAATCATTATGGCTATTAGACATAAATTGAAAGTCAGACACTGATTAATATGACGATTAAAAATTTACTAAATGTGAATAGTAAATATTTAATGTCGATATGTACGGCCTAGCGATTTATATGGGCGTACCTGAGTTATCTCGATCGAGTGTCGCACGTAGAAAAAATTGAAGGTGGGATAAGAAATATATTTCAAGAGACTCAAAAGATAATTTAGAGTCCACAGATGATTCTGTAAGGGTTGAATTAGTCAAAATAGTGTACCCGGGGGTACTGGTTGAGTGTCGGGTCATTTTTGGGCTAAACCGGGACGATACGAGGGCATTTTGGTCTCTTTACATTTAAGGGTGAGGAGACCTACGAATTTTAGAACCCTAAGTAAGATTATAAGTGTTGGAGGCTAGGGTCATAGAGGAGGAAAATACACCATAGCCATTAGAGAGAAGAGAGAAACAATTTCCTAAGGAAAAAGAAGGAAGTAGGGAAAATTCAAAGGAGATTTCACTACCAACTTGTTGGGAAGAAGGATTAAAGGATAAGAATCATCAATCATCAACAACAACCACGAAATCAGACCCTACAAAACATAAGGCAAGTGGTTATTTGCAAAATAAATTGAGTTATAATACCCATATATAAGTTTTAGGAAGAACATGATTTTTATGATATTTTTGGGAGCAAACACTTGAATATGATCCATGATTGATAGGTATTTCATGTAGAACGTTTTTGATCTCCAAATAATCTGATATCATACAAGACTTGATGATTAAATCAAACTAAAAATCTAGACTTATGATGAAAATATGGAAAGATAGTATTTTTAGGGTTCTTGAATAATAAGAAGATTTTTAGTTAATTTGGAAGAAATTTGTAATGATTTTGTTGTTTTAAATCGTTAGTAATCATCCCAGAATATGTAGGAATGATTAGAAATTGTTAGTTGCAAGTATGGTGAATTTGTAATACCCCGTATTTTTATAGCTTTTAAATTATGGGATTTATTAAATTAAATTTGAGATAAATTAATTTAATTTTAATCCGGAATGTCGTTTTGAAATATTTACTAACGTGACAAGAGTTAGTAATTATTGGAAATTTGTTATCTGTTGAATATTACTGGATGAGTACAGTAATATATGAGATTTATTGTTATAATATTGTCACGTGTGAATAAAATGACAATTATGGAAATTTAAGTCGGGACGCGCATGTGTCGTGTCGGGACTAAATGTTGATTAATAAAAGTGAATATTTTATAAGTTGTTCGTATGATCGTTTTGAGTGCGCCAACGTGTCCGAAAGGGTCGAGATAGTCAGGAAAGTGTACCCGGGGGTTTAGTTTGAGTCTCGGGGCTAATTTAGGCTTAATTAGTACCCCGGGAGGGCATTTTAGTCATTTTGTATTTTTGGGTAATTAAACCCACGAAAATTATAAGGGTTATATAAGATATCTAGGTTGTCTTCTAGGTTTAGAACGACCAAAGACAAATGACGGCCATTGGAGAGGAAGAGGAGAAGCTCTCCAAGGAGTTTTAGGCCAAGAACACCTCCGATTTCACCGCCTCCACCACCAACGCGTAGATCGCGAGACGGGGAACGCAACCACACCAATTTCGGCAGCGAACCAGACATAGAAAATCCCAGGCAAGTGTTTATCTTGCTTATTTTCATTGGTGCATCACTCAAATTAGTGTAGGAATGATTGGGGTGAGATTTATGGAATTAAAACCCAATTTGAGATAGGAAATTGCATGTAGTGATGACTTATATGATATTCTGGAAACCCTTTGTCATGTAGAGGATTAAACCACGAAATTATGATTTTTTATGAGAAGGAAATTCTGGAAAAGATTTGTTAGAACCATGTTTAAGAGAAATCTAGGGTTCTTGATAATTATAATAATTTTGGGCTGATTAATCCATATTTAGTGATAGAAATCTACATGCTTTACGTTGGAAATATATGGTATGATGATATAATGTTAGTAGCATAAATTTTGGGACGATTGGGATTGAAAAATATGGATTTGGTGAAGGTTAGAAGAAGAAAACCGTAACTGCAAAACTGCAGGAATCGCAATACCTGTTTGATCGATCGATCGAGCCCAGAGCTTCGATCGATCGAAGGTTCGATCGATCGAGCCCCAGACCTCGATCGATCAAACCCTCCTGGCAGACTTAAGTTTCTCCTTTTAAAATTGTTAAATTGATTCGAAATGAAGAAAACTCCTTAGACATCCTTGTTAAGATAATTTGGGAGATAATGATGACCAGTAAGATTCATTAATGAATAAGAGACCTTTAATGTAAGGCGAAATCTATATTTTGGGATATCTTACATGAGGGACAATGTAAGTATATGTTAAAGGGGAGAGACACGTAAGAGAGAGTTACGTTGGAACATAAATGGATACCTACTGAATTGGACATTTGGGAGAATAAAGTCCATGAGGGTTACGTAGTAAGTTGGAAAAACCCTTCGAATTAAAGTGAGAAACGAACCATTATACGAGATAACTAATAATGGGAAAATAAGGATAAATGTTGTGAATATGGGTTATGAGATAAACCTAAATTGATATAATAAAAGTAGTATATTTATATGATTGTGTATGCATATATTATATACTTGTGAAAATCATGCCCGCGCTACTTGCTATCCCGGAGGTTACCGCGCTGGGACGATCTTATCCTGTGTTGCCTTATGGGGAATATTGACTCGTACCCTAGAAGATAGGAATCCTAGGTACGGATTATCGGATCGATAGTCGGACGGTCCTAAGAGACGTGAGGGTATGTACTGACCTCTTGGACTTGGATACTATGCTTCGCCTCAATATTGTTTGTGTATGTATTTGTACAGTTCGAGAGTGATTCCGAACTTGTATTCCCTTTAGTGTGATTGATACGGGTATTGGATAGCAGAGTATGCCCGCACCATAGTTTTTATGTGGGGGTGCCGTTATGATATATATATTATACGAGTAGTTAATATATATATGAAATTCTGAAATATGGAACTGCCTACTGTGAGTTGATATGTAGGACATGGTTGATGACTCAAATTATAAATACTTGTGTTGAGAAAGTATAATATGACACTGAAAAACTTTAGTGATTAATTAAGTTAAAAGGTGTGACACCCCGACTAATTAAATACCGGGTAGCTACTCCTTTATTAAATTAATACAAAATGCCAAGTTGGTTCAGTTAATAGCATCACTGTCAAAAACATTTTAATGATTACTAACCACCTAGTATTTAAAAAGTAAGATGTCAAATTTTAAATTAAATCTGATTAACATCGAATAAATGAATTATGAAAGAATAACATAACCATTCACAATAAAGTCCCAATAGTGTAATCAACAAGTAATAAAGAGTCTCGAGGAAATACCAATAGTGTAATCAACCAGT
This sequence comes from Sambucus nigra, assembly GCA_949130495.1. Lineage (NCBI taxonomy): Eukaryota > Viridiplantae > Streptophyta > Magnoliopsida > Dipsacales > Adoxaceae > Sambucus > Sambucus nigra. The sequence goes on from OX422220.1 coordinate 253,137,631, forward strand.
AATAAAGAGTCTAGAGGAAATACTCCTCACAACAATCCCAATAAGGAATATAAATAAAACAAGTCTGCATCCTGAATTAAATTACAAACCAAAGTCTGAACAACTGAAATATAAAATGTCTCTAAAGAAATGGGCGACATGCCCTATAATGATGAAACTGAATATGGAGTCAAGACTAGAAAAGAGGCGTCTACTAGCAAAGCCCTGTAACTTCCACAATAGCTACATCTCGTCACCTGATTAGAGATCCTATGCATGGTGTCCTTGTGGCTGGGCACCTAAAAAGGTTTTTATAAAAATAGATTTGAAAGCAAACGGGTCAGAGCCCGAAAGTGGAGAGTATTTTAAAAACAGCAAGTGCTTTAATAACATTTAAAACAATGAATGCAAAATACATGTTAGGACGTGCTCTCACATGAAATACTCACCTCTCATCTAACTGTGCACTCCTAACGTTCCTGTACCCATTCATGTGTTATTTATCTCTAACTAGACCGACATAAGTTCTAACCTTTACACTAGATTCACAATATGAATTCCCAATATTATCACTTAAACAGATAGCTTTAATTAAACTCGGATTCTCAATTATTAACATTACAATTCACGGCATGTTATCCCTTTTTAACTTCTCAAGGAGTTACTATAAATTATTCTCGCAATTTAAACATAACAAATTCCTTTTCATTGAACCGTATATTATTCACATCATAAATATACAATACAAGCACCCCGAGGCTAAGCTGTGGTGCACACATACTCTGCTATCCATCCCGGTACATCACGTACATAAGGATTACAAATTCCGAATCTCTCAGGAATTGTTAGAATAGACACCACACACAAAAATGGAGGCGAACATAATTCAACATATCCATGGTCACGTACATACCTACGCTCCATAGTCAGCTGGCTTAATAACTCACAATTAAGTCATTCCCTTGAACTATGTCCTCTAGGTACCACTCTAAATCCGGGCACACAAGGATTAGATGGCCCTAAGCGAATGTAAACCTCCCGTGATAGCAAGTATGGTAGGTATGTCATACACATAAAAATCATATACATATACTAAGCATGCACACATCTTAGATATCTCAATATTAATAAAGGTATTTTCTACATCCTTATACCATTATTCCAATTTTATACATTTTAAGTCTTCCGATAATATATAATGTAGACTGTCGACACATCTCACGTCATAGATTCTTGTACTTAAAACCTATCTCAAAGGGGTTATTAAGTTTCCTATTATTCCCACATATAACATCATTATTCCCCAAACCTCATTTCATCAATTTATTCAAATTTACTCTTTTAACCCTAATATTATCTCCCTCATCGAGTTTCATTAGCTTTTAGAATAATTCCTCAAATTGAATTCTAATTAAGGTCCAAATTTTATAACCATACCAACTGGTCTTCCTTAAGTCTAAGGATATTCATAAAGTCTCCAATAATAATTTTCTAAGGGTTAACATCATTAAAATTTAACTAGGAAAATTTTACTCATTCTGGGAAGGTCGATCGATCGACCTTGAACCTCGATCGATCGATGGTGGTCGATCGATCGACTGATGAATGTCGATCGATCGATCGCACCAGGTAGGCTACGGACTGCTTCGTTTTGCAGTCCTCAAATCGTCCCAAAACTCCATTATAAAGCATGAAACTCTAATATAACGTTATAATATCATCATACAACCATCCTACAACATTGTTAACGTTCTAAAACCAATAATTCATCAACCAAGGGCTTTGTTTGGATCAAAACTTCATCAAGAACCCTAGTTTTCTATTTCTTTCAAGAACATTAATAAATCTCTTCTTAAATCCGTTTTTAGATCATCAAGGGTCATATTTTGAATTCATAATTCGTCCAGAATATGTCTCCATGCAATTCCTAACATAGTTCATAGTTTTAAATCTTCAAATTCATGGGTCTATATCAATCTTCTAAGATAAATTCGATAATTTCCCTAAACATGGAAAAGCATAACATTGAATCAATTGTAATTAAATCACTTGCCTTATGTTCCAGATTTGTTGTTGGTTGAAGATGGTAGAATTCCTCTCTCTCTCTGCATAATTCTCCTCTATCTCTCTCTCTCTACAAGCTCTTCTCACAAGATGACAATGGAGGTTTAGAGGTTGCCTTAGGAACTTCTTAAAATTTCTTCCAATAACTCCCGTAGCCCATTAAGTCATTTAGTGTTGTTAGTGGGTTTAGTGGATAAAGAATAAGTCAGATTTTACTTCTAATTTTCGTGGGTTTTAATTCCCAAAATTCCGAAATTACCAAACTACCCTTTTGGGATGCCAGTATATTCTAAAAATGCCCCGGGACCCAAACTGAACCCCCGGCTAGTGTTTTCTGACTATCTCGACCCTTTCGGACACGTTGGCGCACTCAAAATGACTATTTGGTCAAAAGAAAAATAATTTATTTTTAAATCTCATAAATTCATTCTCGACGTGACTGACACGCGCGTTTCAAAATTGCCGTATTTCAGCCTCGCGACAATTTCAATATTTTCAATATTCATATATTGCCATATATACACATTATAATCAAATACCAACTCACATCTCGTTAGTATTTTATCCGGATTAATTCTCAATTAATTCGCATTTAATTTAATTAATCCCATAAATAAATATCGATAAAAATGCGGGGTATTACATACTTCCCCCCTAATAACAGAATTTTGTCACGAAATTCGGAACTAGAAAGTACCTGGTAAAAATAACTCTGGATAACGTTCGCGCATCTCATCCTCGCGCTCCCATGTGGACTCCTAGACATTATGATGCTGCCACTGAACACGTATTAACGGAACTATCTTTGACCGCGGTTTCCGCTCACTTCGGTCCAAAATAGCAATCGGCCCCTCCTCGTAGGAGCTATCGGGCTGGAGGTCGATGTCCTCTATAGCAATGTGAGAATGAGCCAAATCATCTCTAAGATATTTCCTTAGCGAGGAAATATGAAACACATCACGAATCCTGTGTAAATGCTCCGGTAACCCAAGTCTATACGCAACAGACCCAATCCGCTCGATGATAGGAAATGGTTCCACATATCTCGGTGCCAACTTCCCCTTCTTCCCAAATCGCATAATCCCCTTCATAGGAGATACTCTGAGTAAAACCTGGTCCCCCACTTGGAACTCCCTGAAGAACCTCTTCACATCAGCATAGCTCTTCTGCCGATTCTGAGCTACCCGAATGCGACTCCGTATCAATTCTATCCTTGCCGAAGTATCCTGAATCACTTCCGACCCAAGTAGTTTATTGTCCCCCACCTCCAACCAACATGCTGGGGAACAATAAGGTCTACCATACAACGCCTCAAATGGAGCCATGCTAATGGTGAACTGGTAGGAGTTGTTGTAAGCAAACTCCACCAGTGGAAGATACTGCTCCCATCCACCCCCAAAATCAATGATGCACATACGCAACATGTCCTCCAATATCTGATTTGTACGCTCGGTTTTCCCATCGGTCTGCGAATGATAATCCGTACTCAACCGTAATTCCGTGCCCATGGCCTCCTGAAAACTCTCCCAAAACCGTGAAACAAATATCTTGTCTCTGTCAGACACGATATTTAGGGGCACACCGTGAAGTCTCACTATTTCTGCAATAAAGAGCTGGGCATACTGTCCCGTAGTGTAGTTGGTCCTTATGGGTAGAAAATGAGGGACTTTGGTCAACCTGTCCACAATTACCCAAATGGAGTCGTGACCCCTCTGTGACTTAGGTAACCCCGTGATAAAGTCCATGGATATGCTCTCCCACATCCACATCGGGACATCTAATGGCTGTAGAAGTCCTAGCGGTCTCTGATGATCCACTTTTACCAGCTGACAAGTTGCGCATTTAGAAACAAACACGGCAATATCTCTCTTTATCCCGCTCCACCAATACTGTCGTCTCATGTCTTGGTACATTTTGTCCCCACCGGGATGTACCGCTAACCGTGAGCCGTGCGACTCTGCCATCACTTCGTGTCGTAATTCCTCCCCTTTCGGAACTACCAGTCTACCATTAAAGCGTAATCCCCCATCTGAGCTAACGGTATAGGACTCGGCTCCCTCTGCTAGTAATCGAACTATCTGCTCCTGACAGAACGAGTCATTTGCCTGTGCCTTCACCACTCTCGTGACAATCTGCGGTGTAACAGTCATCATAGACATGAACGATCGGGCCACTGCATCCTGGTGTCCCAACTCTTTCCACTTTACCTTCCACACTTCTGCCACCTCATCTACTGGCCTACGGCTCAACGCGTCTGCTACCACGTTAGCCTTCCCCAGGTAATATTGGATATCAAACTGATAGTCCTTCACAAACTCAAGCCACCTCCTTTGCCACATATTCAACTCCTTCTGCGTGAATAGGTACTGTAGGGACTTGTGGTCCATGAACAATCTAAACTTCTCCCCCAAAAGGTAATGTCTCCAAATCCGAAGGGCAAATACCACTACCGCTAACTCCAAGTCATGGGTAGGGTAATTCTTCTCGTGAGGCTTAAGCTTACGGGAAGCAAAAGCTATGGCCTGACTCTCCTGCTGCAGTACACCTCTAAGTCCTTGTAAGGACGCATCGGTGTAAACAATATACTCAACTCCCGGTCTCGACAATGATAACACAGGTGCTGAGGTTAACTTGTCCTTCAACTCATCGAATGCCAACTGACAGGCATCACTCCAAATGAACGCCACACCTTTACGAGTCAGATGTGTCAAAGGAACCGCTATCTTTGAGAAACCCCGAATAAACCTCCTGTAGTATCCTGCTAAGCCCAAGAAACTACGGATCTCAGTCGGCGTCGTAGGCTGTCCCCACTCCCTCACTGCGGATACCTTCCCCGGATCAACAAATATCCCCCGGTCGGAAATAATATGCTCCAAAAACTGAACCTTCTCAGCCAAAACCCACACTTCTCGTACTTTGCATACAGCTCGTTCTGACGTAGCGTCTGCAAAACCTGCCTCAAATGCTCGGTGTGCTCCTCCTCTGTCTGGGAATAAACCAGAATGTCATCAATGAAGACAATGACGAACTGGTCCAGGAACTCTCTGAACACCCTATTCATTAAGTCCATAAACACGGCTGGAGCAATTTAAACCAAAAGGCATAACCTGAAACTCATAGGAACCATATCTCGATAAGAAAGCAGTCTTCAAGACGTCCTCCTCCCTGATACGCAACTGATGGTATCCCGATCGCAAATCAATCTTTGAGAAGAAAGAAGCTCCTCTCAACTGGTCGAATAAGTCATCGATTGGGGGAAACGGATACTTATTCCGTATCGTGACCTTATCCAACTCCTGGTATCACCACTTCCTTAGAGGTCTCCTCCTCTATGTAGTATTAATGAGTGGACGATCCTCCCTCAGGGCGAGGCATCGCCACCAAAAACATCTCCTGCCCGGGAATGGCAAAGATAATACTCCTACTAAAACAGTCAATCATGTTCGGTACGCAAGTAGCCAATCCATACCAATAATGGCATCATACTCGGTCATCTATAACACTAACATATCCGCGGGTAATACCAAACTACCAATCTCTACCCCCACTCCCCGGAATATAAAGAAAAATGAACCATTCCCCAATGGTGAGTCTACCTACGTTACAGTGCTCAATGCTGCGGTTAATAACCCTAAGGTCTTCGCATAATATGTAGCTATAAAACAATTGAGTTGTCCCACTAACAAACAAAATTCGACCCAAAAGTCTCATGGATAGAAAACATACCCCAAATCGCGGGTGGTGCCTGTGGGGCGGCTGCTTGGTTGATATTATAGATATGTCTGTACTGTAACTGCCCCTGTTGCACTGGAGCTACAGGAAAAGTTGGTAGGGTTAGTACTTGAGCTGGTGTTGGGAGGGCGACGGGAAACATAGGCCTCTGCGGCTCCTGTCGGGCACCCTGCTGCTGCTGCTGCGGGGCCCTGCACCTATCAGGACAATCCTGGTGTTTATGGCCACGCGTACCACACACGAAACATCGGCCTCTGAAGTTACTCCCCCTCTGACCCTGCTGCTGACGGTGTCGGCCTTGCTGACTTGGGACCTTATTCCCCTTTCTAACCTGCTTCATTTTACCACATTGTTGACTAGAACTGGCTCGGTCTTGGGTAGTTTATTATCGCAATTTCGGGGTCTTCGCACATTTTTCAGCTTTATTCACATGCATTTGGCTAACCTCTCTAGGTCTTTTGCCTCCTTTAAGTTGTATGTTGCGTTCTTGGTATTGTAAAACTGCAGTGGTAACTGCTTGTGCCACGATACCTGCTAACTCGACGGTTGATATTCTCTCTGGGGATACCTGAGGTGTGAGTCGATCTTGCCCTTTGACTCCCTTAACCGTTTTAGCTAGTTCTTCTTGACGGTCCATCTGAAAATTTAAGTAAATTTGGATGAGTTCATCATTCAAATAAACAAATCACGGAAGTACGAATTCCCAATGTATAGAGATGAACACAACATTCCTAGTATTAGGGCTCTATATCAAAGAAAGCTCAGCGGAAACATAATAAGCCGTACAGATCCTAAAGGACACTAGAACCTGATGCTCTGATACCACCTGTGATACCCCGACTAATTAAATACCGGGTAGATACTCCTTTATTAAATTAATACAAAATGCCAAGTTGGTTCAGTTAATAGCATCACTGTCGAAAACATTTTAATGATTGCTAACCACCTAGTATTTAAAAAGTAAGATGTCAAATTTTAAATTAAATCTGATTAACATGCAATAAATGAATTATGAAAGAATAACATAACCATTCACAATAAAGTCCCAATAGTGTAATCAACAAGTAATAAAGAGTCTAGAGGAAATACCAATAGTGTAATCAACCAGTAATAAAGAGTCTAGAGGAAATACTCCTCACAACAATCCCAATAAGGAATATAAATAAAACAAGTCTGCATCCTGAATTAAATTATAAACCAAAGTTTGAACAACTGAAATATAAAATGTCTCTAAAGAAATGGGCGACATGCCCTACAATGATGAAACTGAATATGGAGTCAAGACTAGAAAAGAGGCTTCTACTAGCAAAACCCTGTAACTTCCACAATAGCTACAGCACGTCACCTGATTAGAGATCCTATGTATGGTGTCCTTGTGGCTGGGAACCTAAAAAGGTTTTTATAAAAATAGATTTTAAAGCTAACGGGTCAGAGCCCGAAAGTGGAGAGTATTTTAAAAACAGCAAGTGCTTTAATAACATTTAAAACAATGAATGCAAAATACATGTTAGGACGTGCTCTCACATGAAATACTCACCTCTCGTCTAACTGTGCACTCCTAACGTTCCTGTACCCATTCATGTGTTATTTATCTCTAACTAGATCGACATAAGTTCTAACCTTTACACTCGATTCACAATATGAATTCCCAATATTATCACTTAAACAGATAGCTTTAATTAAACTCGGATTCTCAATTGTTAACATTACAATTCACGGCATGTTATCCCTTTTTAACTTCTCAAGGAGTTACTATAAATTATTCTCGCAATTTAAACATAACAAATTCCTTTTCATTGAACCGTATATTATTCACATCATAAATATATAATACAAGCACCCCGAGGCTAAGCTGTGGTGCACACATACTCTGCTATCCATCCCGGTACATCACGTACATAAGGATTACAAATTCCGAATCTCTCAGGAATTGTTAGAATAGACACCACACACAAAAATGGAGGCGAACATAATTCAACATATCCATGGTCACGTACATACCTACGCTCCATAGTCAGCTGGCTTAATAACTCACAATTAAGTCATTCCCTTGAACTATGTACTCTAGGTACCACTCTAAATCTGGGCACACAAGGATTAGATGACCCTAAGCGAACGTAAACCTCCCGTGATAGCAAGTATTGTAGGTATGTCATACACATAAAAATCATATACATATACTAAGCATGCACACATCTTAGATATCTCAATATTAATAAAGGTATTTTCTACATCCTTATACCATTATTCCAATTTTATACATTTTAAGTCTTCCGATAATATATAATGTAGACTGTCGACACATCTCACGTCATAGATTCTTGTACTTAAAACCTATCTCAAAGGGGTTATTAAGTTTCCTATTATTCCCACATATAACATCATTATTCCCCAAACCTCATTTCATCAATTTATTCAAATTTACTCTTTTAACCCTAATATTATCTCCCTCATCGAGTTTCATTAGCTTTTAGAATAATTCCTCAAATTGAATTCTAATTAAGGTCCAAATTTTATAACCATACCTACTGGTCTTCCTTAAGTCTAAGGATATTCATAAAGTCTCCAATAATAATTTTCTAAGGGTTAACATCATTAAAATTTAACTAGGAAAATTTTACTCATTCTGGGAAGGTCGATCGATCGACCTTGAACCTCGATCAATCGATGGTGGTCGATCGATCGACTGATGAATGTCGATCGATCGATCGCACCAGGTAGGCTACGGACTGCTTCGTTTTGCAGTCCTCAAATAGTCCCAAAACTCCATTATAAAGCATGAAACTCTAATATAACGTTATAATATCATCATACAACCATCCTACAACATTGTTAACGTTCTAAAACCAATAATTCATCAACCAAGGGCTTTGTTTGGATCAAAACTTCATCAAGAACCCTAGTTTTCTATTTCTTTCAAGAACATTAATAAATCTCTTCTTAAATCCGTTTTTAGATCATCAAGGGTCATATTTTGAATTCATAATTCGTCCAGAATATGTCTACATGCAATTCCTAACATAGTTCATAGTTTTAAATCTTCAAATTCATGGGTCTATATCAATCTTCTAAGATAAATTTGATAATTTCCCTAAACATGGAAAAGCATAACATTGAATCAATTGTAATTAAATCACTTGCCTTATGTTCCAGATTTGTTGTTGGTTGAAGATGGTTGAATTCATCTCTCTCTCTGCAAAATTCTCCTCTCTCTCTCTCTCTCTACAAGCTCTTCTCACAAGATGACAATGGAGGTTTAGAGGTTGCCTTAGGAACTTCTTAAAATTTCTTCCAATAACTCCCGTAGCCCATTAAGTCATTTAGTGTTGTTAGTGGGTTTAGTGGATAAAGAATAAGTCAGATTTTACTTCTAATTTTCGTGGGTTTTAATTCCCAAAATTCCGAAATTACCAAACTACCCTTTTGGGTTGCAGGTATGGCCTAAAAATGCCCCGGGACCTAAACTAAACCCCCGGCTAGTGTTTTCTGACTATCTCGACCCTTCCGGACACGTTGGTATTTGGTCAAAAGAAAAATAATTTATTTTTAAATCTCATAAATTCATTCTCGACGCGACAGACACGCGCGTTCCAAAATTGTCGTATTTCAGCCTTCGATAATTTCAATATTTTCAATATTCATATATGGCCATATATACAAATTATAATCAAATACCAACTCACATATCGTTAGTATTTTATCCGGATTAATTCTCAATTAATTCACATTTAATTTAATTAATCCCATAAATAAATATCGATAAAAATGCGGGGTGTTACAAAAGGGAGAACTTTGGTTATAAATTGAAATCTTACGTTTTAAATACTTGTGTTGTTCAGTTGTAAATACTGCGAATAACCTAAGATAAGTTAAATCATTGGGGAAATATAGTGTGGTATATGACGAGATAGACCATTGGGAAGGTTAGTGCGATAGGTGTGCACATTAGAAGAGAGGTGAGAATTTCTCAAGAGAGTGTCGCACTAATATGTTATTGCATTGGCCTGTAATCAATTTAAATACTTGCTAAACTATTTTTAAAACGGTTCTACATTCGGGCTCTGACCCGTTTGCTGTTACTTCTTCTCTCTTGTGTCTATATATATATATATATATATATATATATATATATATGTATTACAGGTGCCCAACCACAGGGGTGTCTTACTTAGGATTCTTTGGATGGAACGCGCTGTAGCTTTTGTGGGAGTTGCAGGCCATTGCTTAGACGACCTTATTGTTGATTCTACTTCTAGTTCAGCTTTATCCAGCAGGGGCATGTGTCGCCCTTTTTCATTATTTAGTTGGTATTGTCAGAGATTGTAATTCTTATATATTTCAGTATCTTTATTTCGGGATTGTTACTGTGAGGATGTTTTCCTTAGTATTTTAATGTTGGGATTTATTATTGTTGGGTAAACTCTTAAATGTTCATTTTATTCTCCTACATATTTTGAGACTCTTTAAATGTAAATGGTTAAAGGATTTATAACCGGATTTAATAAAATGAGAATAAGGTTTTAAATGGTTTTGACACTTAGCTTAATTATTTAGGGTGTTTAAATTGGAAAAGTATTTTAATGACAGTGATGCTAAGAATGAACGAACTGTTCACCTTGATTTTAATTTAATAAAGGAGTGATCTCCCGGTATTTAATTAGGCGGGGTGTCACAGGTGGTATCAGAGCATCAGGTTCTAGTGTCCTTAGGATCTGTACGTCTTATTATGCTTTCAGCGTTGCTTTGTTTGTTATAGAGCCTTATGTTTAGGATTATCGATTCCTTTGACGAGATTTTGTCCTCCTGTTATAATGTGTATGCATTAGTGAATTCTAATTTCGTTCGGATATGTGCGTGTGTCGAGCCATGACGGATGTCAGAAGAGGACCGTTAAGCGTACATCAGGAGGCAGGGCTCAGTTGAGATTATAAAATATATCCGAAGATGATGACAGTAGTCGAGGTCACCTTCATTATGGCGCGAGAAGCCAAGACTAGAAAGGCGACTAAGGCGCAGCAGTGATTTCCAAATGCTGTTATAATCAAATGAGGTACGAGGGTAAACTTACCCAACGTATTACAAAAACGTGTAGAGACTGTCAGTGGGAAATTCTAGAAATGCGGAAATTATGTGTATTTACCAAAGGAGGTAATGTACCCAAAGGCTTAGATATAGGACGGAGTGTGGCAAAACTGAAAGTGAAAATTTAGAGAAAATTTTCTTGGCTTTCGGGACGAAGTTATAATGGTTGGAGTCAACCACCAATTTTAGAAGTGGAATGCTATGCCTATAGGAGAACCTTAGGTACAGTGTTGACCGTATGTTCCTTCCTCAACTGTTCATGATTAGAAGCAAACGTGGTTCTGAACTCATCACGGGAGGGCATGACAGGGGTCCATTTGTGAATATAAATCTTAACCGCTAGCAAATTTTGCATCGAAAGATGTAGATACGAGTGGAGGAAACGACTCCAAGTGGGAGACCAACTAGTAATAATAGTTGATAAAACTCTAGGAGGTAATTCTGATGGACGATTGATTCAGAGGTTGACAATGTTGTATTTTGTCAATTAAGATGATAATGCTCCTTGTGTGGAAAGCTTAAAGGGATCTAAGAAGTTAGTCGAGAATGAGACTGAATACGAGAGTGGTAGAGTAGCACCACAAATGGACGTGGATACACATCGGGGGACCCATTTAAATGATTCGGATAATGGAATTCTTACCAAGTGATGATAAATACAGTAAGTACTATTATAGATAGTAACATAATCTTTATGGCCTAAAAAGTTAAAGGAACAATCGGGATGGCTAACGGGAATCGAGTTTACTAAAGTCCGAGAGAAGGATAATCCTAACCTGGTTAGTAAGACAGGTGGTAAGTGGATTATGTACTAAGGTATTTTGTGCGGAGTGAGATCGCTCGCGATAATATGTTCCAAAGTGAGTATAAGGACAAGAATACGGTGCCTAGTAAAAGGCAACGATTAAAGTAATTTTGTTTGGTTTGAGTAGACGTGTTACGTCCGGAAACCATTTGCGCAGTCAAGACGATTGCCAGGATGGAAGCATAAGTTGTACCCTCAGAGGATGAGGCGTGTTTATGTGACACGAGCGAGTCACTATATTTTGTTTCTTGCTAGATTAGCATGTGAAAGAGCTTAATGCATATAGTTATAAATGTTACCATTATGTGAATATTCTTCCCTAGTGTAGCGGGATTTCTCTTTAGTGCTATCCGCGGAGGATGAATGAGTATATTAACAGTGTTTTATACTTTATTGAGGTTACTCGTTGTAGTGATGCGATACATGAGTATGATATTATCTTTGTTAAAACATTATAGAAATGGTTAGTACGATAGTGGGCATTTATTGCAAGACTATCAGAGTGGTTGCATTAGTGCAACATGTTTTATGTTTATTTTGGCGAGGCTTTACCTGTGAGAAGGTTGGACTCGCACTTATATTATCTATCCTAGAGACTTCGGAGGAGATAGTGGGCTCGAGATATTCTATGCCAAAGTATGTATAGACTTTGTCAGTATAATTCCGTATGTATCGGGATTTACCGTTGAGCGAAAAGATTTGACTCAGTATTATGTTTAGCACTCCGGACTTAGTGATAAGAAGAGTGCATTGTTATATTTATCCTTTATAGAAGTGGGAGTTAATATTTATACCCCTATTATTAGGGAAAGGAATTTTGAGAATTCCGATTGTATGTATTCGAGGTTTATGGAATGCTATTACCACCAACCTATACTGAACAATAGTGCAATTAGTGAAACGTTCTTTGTTAAGCATAATTACGGGAGAAATTGTAACTTTTCTGTCAAGAGATGGAATAAAGGGGTAAATACTATGGAAGGAGGACCTAACGGATCTCGATAATCGACAATACTAGGCAGTAGTGTATCGGGAGGGTTCCTTATTTGGATTTCGCTTTGCGAGACATCCCACGCATGAAACTTAGTATAAGGTTAGAAATAGGGAGACGTGTGGTCACTGTTCCATGAGTTCGGTACCCTGGTCAAAATGGGATCAAGTAATTATGTATGTAAGTTGGAAGTTGAATTTTGTCTTAAAACTATTAGAAGCCGGATCTTGTGGTAAGAAAGCATTGAAAGTTACCCCACGAGTTGAGGGGTGGAACGATGATAAGGAAGATTTAAAATTTTGATTTTTAGGGTGATTAGAGTATTGTAATCACGCTGCAAGCACCAGGGAAAACAAAAAAATTGTTTATTAGTATGGAGCGTATGTGATGCTTACGCTAGTATGCCCAGTTTATAGGGTGTGTAGACATACTGGTTAACTGATGTTAAAACTCGTCCGAGATGAAGGGGAATGGCAATGGACGTGTGGAAAATGTGTTGGTGGGGCTAACAAAACGAAGTGGAAGTGATATAGTGGATTAAACATCACATAAGGGGCGATAATCCATACATAGGTGTGTAATTAGAATAGCATACCCAAATTTGAATTGGAAGACTGTGGGAAGCCATTTAAGAAGAGTATTCCTTGAATGGAGCAGAATTAAATGATTATGAAGAACACTCGGAACGGAGTTGTTAGTAGGCAAGTATGAGAGAGACTTGCACATACAAAGGGTGATGATGTTGGTATGGTATAGGAGATTCAGAAGTGCGCTTCGTGGAGAGAAGAGCAGGGGTCGGAACTTTCGGCATACTCCAAGGAAGGAAAGGGGAGTATTACGTGTCACTTAATGTGAGACATTTCAAGGAAGAATCAATGTTTAGCGGGATATAGTGAGTAGTCTCTACATGCACCGCCCATAGGTAAGGTTTGGTTGAAAGAGGAGAATCAACCAAAGAATTTTGTGTTTATCGACAATTCCTGAAATTGGAAGAGGTCGGTAAAGTTGGTACAGTCCTTGGATGGGTTACCATCGTCAAAACAAGATCAAGGGTTCATCCCGAACATGTGAATTAAGCCACTGAGAAGGAAGTGATTGATATTCCTTTGGAATCGTTTACAATGTTAACTAGTATGCCCCAGACTTCCTTTGAAAGGAAGTGTCGCGCCAGTGCATGGTCCGACGCAGTATAAATTTCTGAATCAGGATGAGATTGGTAAATCCCACCTTTGATATGGGATTTCAGGAACCAGCGGGGATAACATTTCGTTTCGAGTAGGATGTATCACCCGTAGCCAAGGAATGGGCGCACGGTGATTAAAGATTAGTGGAGCCACGTGAAGGAAATTTTGGAATCGTAATACGATGATTTCAAGAATGCTCTATAGAAGCACTCGTACCTGTTTGTCGCGTACGAGGTACTTATTAAGGTTTTGTTATGGAAGAACCTCGACTATTCTCCTCCCGTATGTTCAGAGGAGAGTAGATAATCAGAGTTTTTGGATCGGTCGAGAGAACATCCGATAAATGTGGTAGTTACCATGACTGTTTTAGGCGAGCAAGAGTGATCAAATGTTCATAATATTTTCTCAGAATGGGAGTTTTGTATATGAATAAATCCGATAATTTGTCATGTAGTGAGGTGCGGCCTCCTAATGATAGTGAGATAATGAAATGTATAACGTATAGGCGTGACCTATACGAATGTTATCGGTTGGGAGCACAATGTGAAGTGTCTCCAATGAGAATGTAAAACAATGTTACTATGAAGAAAGGGCTATAGTGATTGAGCGCCGTAATGTGTAGTTAGTTGTGTACGAAAAAGGATATCCAGAATTGTGCTACCTGGTAGGCCTTATTTTCCGAATTTCGGGACGAAATTCCGTTATTGGGGGGAAGTATGTAATACCCCGTATTTTTAGAGCTTTTAAATTATGGGATTTATTAAATTAAATTTGAGATAAATTAATTTTAATTCGGAATGTTGTTTTAAATATTTACTAGCGTGACGAAAGTTAGTAATTATTAGAAATTTGTTATCTGTTGAATATTACTGGATGAGTATAGTAATATATGAGATTTATTGTTATAATATTGTCACGTGTGAATAAAATGACAATTATGAAAATTTAAGTCGGGATGCACCTGTGTCGTGTCGGGACTAAATGTTGATTAATAAAAGTGAATATTTTATAAGTTGTTTGTATGGTCATTTTGAGTGCGCCAATGTGTCCCGAAGGGTCGAGATAGTCAGGAAAGTGTACCGGGGGGTTTAGTTTGAGTCTCGGGGCTAATTTAGGCTTAATTAGTACCCCGTGAGGGCATTTTAGTCATTTTGTATTTTTTGGTAATTAAACCCACAAAAATTATAAGGGTTATATAAGATATCTAGGCTGTCTTCTAGGGTTAGAACAACCAAAGACAAATGACGGCCATTGGAGAGGAAGAGGAGAAGCTCTCCAAGGAGTTCTAGGCCAAGAACACCTCCGATTGCACCGCCTCCACCACCAACGCGTAGATCGCGAGATGGGGAACGCAACCACACCAATTTCGGCACCGAACCAGACGTCGAAAATCCCAGGCAAGTGTTTATCTTGCTTATTTTCGTTGGTGCATCACTCAAATTAGTGTAGGAATGATTAGGGTGAGATTTATGGAATTAAAACCCAATTTGAGATAGGAAATTGCATGTAGTGATGACTTATATGATATTCTGGAAATCCTTTGTCATATAGAGGATTAAACCACGAAATTATGATGTTTTATGAGAAGGAAATTGTGGAAAAGATTTGTTAGAACCATGTTTAAGAGAAATCTAGGGTTCTTGATAATTATAATAATTTTGGGCTGATTAATCCATGTTTAGTGATAGAAATCTACATGCTTTACGTTGGAAATATCTGGTATGATGATATAATGTTAGTAGCATAAATTTTGGGACGATTGGGATTGAAAAATATGGATTTGGTGAAGGTTAGAAGAAGAAAACCGTAACTGCAAAACTGCAGGAATCGCAATACCTGTTTGATCGATCGATCGAGCCCAGAGCTTCGATCGATTGAATGTTCGATCGATCGAGCCCCAGACCTCGATCGATCGACCCCTCCTGGCAGACTTAAGTTTCCCCTTTTAAAATTGTTAAATTGATTCGAAATGAAGAAAACTCCTTAGACATCCTTGTTAAGATAATTTGGGAGATAATGATGACCAGTAAGATTCATTAATGAATAAGAGACCTTTAATGTAAGGCGAAATCTATATTTTGGGATATCTTACATGAGGGACAATGTAAGTATATGTTAAAGGGGAGAGACACGTAAGAGAGAGTTACGTTGGAACATAAATGGATACCTACTGAATTGGACATTTGGGAGAATAAAGTCCATGAGGGTTACGTAGTAAGTTGGAAAAACCCTTCGAATTAAAGTGAGAAATGAACCATTATACGAGATAACTAATAATGGGAAAATAAGGATAAATGTTGTGAATATGGGTTATGAGATAAACCTAAATTGATATAATAAAAGTAGTATATTTATATGATTGTGTATGCATATATTATATACTTGTGAAAATCATGCCCGCGCTACTTGCTATCCCGGAGGTTACCGCGCTGGGACGATCTTATCCTGTGTTGCCTTATGGGGGGATATTGACTCGTACCCTAGAAGATAGTAATCCTAGGTACGGACTATCGGATCGATAGTCGGACGGTCCTAAGAGACGTGAGGGTATGTACTGACCTCTTGGACTTGGATACTATGCTTCACCTCAATATTGTTTGTGTATGTATTTGTACAGTTCGAGAGTGATTCCGAACTTGTATTCCCTTTAGTGTGATTGATACGGGGATTGGATAGCAGAGTATGCCCCCACCATAGTTTTTATGTGGGATGCCGTTATGATATATATATTATACGAGTAGTTAATATATATATGAAATTCTGAAATATGGAACTGCCTACTGTGAGTTGATATGTAGGACATGGTTGATGACTCAAATTATAAATACTTGTATTGAGAAAGTATAATATGACACTGAAAAACTTTAGTGATTAATTAAGTTAAAAGGGAGAACTTTGGTTATAAATTGAAATCTTACGTTTTAAATACTTGTGTTGTTCAGTTGTAAATCCTGCGAATAGCCTAAGATAAGTTAAATCATTGGGGAAAGATAGTGTGGTATATGACGAGATAGACCATTGGGAAGGTTAGTACGATAGGTGTGCACATTAGAAGAGAGGTGAGAATTTCTCAAGAGTGTCGCACTAATATGTTGTTGCATTGGCCTGTAATCAATTTAAATACTTGCTAAACTATTTTTAAAACGGTTCTACATTCGGGCTCTGACCCGTTTGCTGTTGCTTCTTCTCTCTTGTGTCTATATATATATATGTATTACAGGTGCCCAGCCACAGGGGTGTCTTACTTAGGATTCTTTGGATGGAACGTGCTGTAGCTTTTGTGGGATTTGCAGGCCATTGCTTAGACGACCTCATTGTTGATTCTACTTCTAGTTCAGCTTTATCCAATAGGGGCATGTGTCGCCCTTTTTCATTATTTAGTTGGTATTGCCAGAGATTGTAATTCTTTTATATTTCAGTATCTTTATTTCGGGATTGTTACTGTCAGGATGTTTTCCTTAGTATTTTAATGTTGGGATTTAATATTGTTGGGTAAACTCTTAAATGTTCATTTTATTCTCCTACATATCGTGAGACTCTTTAAATGTAAATGGTTAAAGGTTTTATAACCGGATTTAATAAAATGAGAATAAGGTTGTAAATGGTTTTGACACTTAGCTTAATTATTTAGGGTGTTTAAATTGGAAAAGTATTTTAACGACAGTGATGCTAAGAATGAACCAACTGTTCACCTTGATTTTAATTTAATAAAGGAGTGATCACCCGGTATTTAATTGGGAGGGGTGTCACAGAATTATAATGGGAGATGGATAAACAAAAATGGTGTAACCCGCATGAAGAAGACAATCTGGGTCTGTCACTGCTCGATCGACCCTTGAATGTCGATCGATCGAGCAGTCGATCGATAGACCATATCCCATCGATCGATCGACCCTGGCTGTAGTTTAGAGAATTTTGTGGATAAATTTCTTTTCAATTACCGTCACTTAATGGGAACCTTAGTGATGACATTTTACCTATGAAGGGACTTAATAGATGCCACTAGGTGTACCGTGAGATTTCTTCATAAATGATTGAGTGTGAAATTTGGAGAAATGGACCGACGGGAAGGTAACCGATTGAGTCGTGTGTCGGGAATGTGAGAATTTAGTTACGGAAAGAGTGAGAGTCAATTCCGAAAAAATACCAGTAGGTTAGAGATAGCTTAACTACTGAATCAAGGGAGGGGTAACTAGGCCCCTTAGAGTTGCGTGAATACTCAAATAAATGCGATAGGGAAATAAATCGTAAATTAATGAGTACGGTGAATATAAGTAAAATATATTACGTACGGGCATGATTTGATAGGTCGGGTGTGTACCTACTAAATTATATGAATTTTTGGGTTAAGAGAATTATACCTAAATTAATTATGTTAGGGTCGATGAGATATTCCGAACTAACATAAAGTTATTATATGTTTGGGGTCGATGTAAAAATGCCGAACCAAACCTTAAAAACTGGTGTCGCGATGAAAGAGTCCCGAACCAGAATATGTGTGTGTGTGTATATATATATATATATATATATATATAGTTGGGGTCGATGGATCATTCCGAACCAACTCTCACTTGGGGTCGATGAATCATTCTGAACCAAGAGTCCTTTATGTGTATCAAAAGGATATGTTAGTGATAACTAATATTTAATATATGTTGCGTGATAAAATGTATTCCTTATGTATAGTCTACTAATTTAGGATAGTAGATAATGAGATGGATTGAAAATATCTTAGTAATAATTAAGTAGCGTGATGTAATTATTATAAGGATAACAAGAAGTAAGTAAGTTATCTACGTTTATAGCATACGAAATATGGATTATTAAAATACTGCGAGTATGTTATGGGGACGTAGTGAGGGGGTACATGCAGTGGGGTATTCTGATCTAGTTAACTGGGGTAGTATAACTAGGTGAACTAAGTACCCTCGTTAGACATGCACTATACAAGAGAGTTGAGGAAGCTCAAGGGAGTGTGCGAAATCCTAATATGTGTAATCAGTAACTCAATTGTGATAACTGCTTGCAAAATATTTTTAAATGTTTTGAGTACTAACTCTTGCTATGTAAAAATTTTTAAAAACCTTTTAGGTGCCCAGCCAGAGGAACACCCGGCATGATTTCATTCTAAGGATTTGGGAGCTGCAGCACATGTGGATGTTGCAGGGATTGTTTAGACGTATTCTCTTTTTCAGTTCTAGTGCAGGATCTCAGTTTTAGTACTCTTAGTTGGGACATGTTGTCCAATCTTTACTTTTACAGTTATTCTGATTTTGAATTTTGAGTTGGTTTTCTTGGCCGTGGTTTTCGGGAAGACTTTATCTGTATTCAATTATTTATGCGAATTGTTTTAGTATTACTGGAATTGTATCGTTTTGTATGGGTTGTTTATTCTGTTTAAGGAAGATAAAATTTGGCACTAGCTTAATTTCACTTAGGTGGTTAGTAATTTAAAAAGTTTTCGACAGTGATGCTAGGAATGAACCATTTAAGAAACCTGTTTAAATTAAATTAAGGCTTGATCACCCAAGGTTTAATTAGGCGGGGTGTTACAGATGGTATCAGAGCATCAGGTTCTAGTATCCATAGGATCTGTACGGCTTACTGTGTTTCTGCGTAACGTTTGATTGTATTAGAGCCCTACTATTAGGACTGTTGATTCACTTTCCGCTTTTGGATTATCGTACATCTGCTCTTAAAATTTTTGTATAAACTGTGTACTTATACAATTTGATCTTATTTCAGATGCCACCGAGGAGGCAGCGAGCGGAGAGGGCTAAAGCCATAGATGAGGTGAGGGAGGCTCATCAGGAGCCACAAGTGCCGCTGCCATCACCCCTACCCTAGTTAGTTTCCACCACTTAGGTTGCAGTGACAGTGGCACAGGCAATCGAGACAGCGATGAGGTCCATGGCAGCCCATTTTCCTCAGCCCCAAGTACCACCTCCCGTGGCACCGATAGTTCAGGCCCCAGCAGGGCCATTTACTTGGCAGCGAGTCAGAGAGACATTTCATAAAGGGCATCCACTCGAGTTCCAGGGTAGTACTGATGTAGTGGAGGTGTGCAACTAGAAGAAAAATATCCAGCGCCACTTGCGCATGCTAGAGTGCACCGAGGTACATAAATAAATGCTAGACACTTTCCATATATCGGGAGCGGCCTTACAGTGGTAGGAGTCAGTTACCACCACCGAGGAAAGGGACACAATGGCAATTTCTGAGTTTTGGGTGCGGTTTGACCGCAAGTATTTTCCTCCAGCAGTAGAGTCAGAGATGAGGAAGAAATTCAGCGAGGTGGTTCAGGGTGATCGCTCAATTAATGATTATGAGGAGGAGTTTACCCGCTTGTCTAACTTTGTGCCAAATGATGTGAGCGATGAGGAGCGGAAGAAGTCAAAATTTATGGATGTCTTGACCTGGAGAATCAGACAGCATTTGATCGGCAATTCGACGTTGGTAACTTATACAGATGTCGTCAATGCCGCTCTACTACACTGCCAGGATCACCGCTTTCATGCGAAGGGAAGCAAGAGAGGTGAGCCTTGCCAACCGGGCAAAGTGGATGGAAGTAGTGGCAGCAGCACACTACAACAGCAAACAGTGGGCCAGCTAGGGCAGGATTCCCGACAGGGGAACTTTGCTAAGATGTTTAAGCATGGGAGGCATCGCTTTGACAGACAGGGCCAGCAGGGTCCCCAGTAGCCAGTTCCTCAGGGCCGACAGGGACAAGGGAACCAAAGGTGAGGTCAGCAAGGCCAAGGTCGATAGGGCTAACGTCAGGGCCAACAGGGCCAAGATCAGAGGCAGTTTCAGGGTCAGTGTTTCACTTGTGGCCAGTAGGGTCACAAGAGTAGAAATTTTCCACAGCAAGACAGGGAACAACAACAGGGTGACCAACAGGGGTAGCAGGCTCCGTTAACCCCAGCAGCAGCACAGGCCCCGCAGCCAGGCCAGATGCACTACGGGCGTGTGTTCAATGTCCGTGATATTCCATTACAGCCAGCACCGCCGGCAGTCGCGGGTATGTTTCCTATTCATGGACTTGAGGGTAGTATTTTTTTTATACGGGGGCGACGCATTCATTTATTGCCACTAGATTTTCATGAGCAGCCGGCCTCTTAGCGACAGCTGACACTCATCTTATGTGCGTGGAGTCACCGATGGGTAGTGGGTCCCTTATACATTCAATTTGTAAGGGTGTGGACATTATGGTCGGGAGATTGAGTCTAGCGGCGGACCTCCTAGTACCGGATATGGAGGGTTATGAAGTTATCCCAGGCATGGATTGGTTGGCGCATTATAGGGCAATGGTAGATTGCTACGATAGGACTATCGTGTTTTCCATCCCGGGACATGAGATGTTCCTTGTGGCAATGCCCCTCCCCGAGGGAGGATCGCCCACTCATTTATATTATATTGAGAAGGAGACCTCATATGGGGTTGTCGTTTCTCTGGACTCAATCCCAGTTGTGAGGGATTTCGAGGATGTCTTTCAGGAGATACCAGGGTTACCACCCAACAGGGACATAGAGTTCGTTATTAACCTAGCACCGGGGACGAGATCGATTTCTATCGCATGGCTTCTTTGGAGACGCGAGAGCTGAGAGAACAGATTCTGCGGCTTTTAGGATAGGGCTTTATTCGACGGAGTACATCGCCATGGGGTGCGCCGGTGTTATTTGTAAAGAAAAGGGATGGTTCACTTCATTTTTGTGTAGATTACAGGGAGCTGAATAAAGTGATGATACGTAATAAGTATCCATTACCAAGGATTTACGACTTATTTGATCAATTGAGAGATGCTGCGTACTTCTCAAAGATCGATTTGAGGTTGGGTTACCACCAATTACGCATTCGTGAAGAGGATGTACCTAAGACCGCTTTCCTGTCGTGGTACCAGTCATACGAGTTCAGGGTAATGCCGTTGGGCTCACTAATGCTCCTGCAGTATTCATGGATCTCATTAACAGGGTATTCAAGGAATTTTTAGATCAATTTATGATTGTATTCATAGACGACATTCTAATCTACTCTCGTACGGAGGAGGAACACACCGAACATTTACGAATGGTTCTACAGACATTACGGCACCATCAATTGTACGCCAAATTTGAGAAGTGTGGATTTTGGCTTCGGGAGGTTCAGTTCCTAGGACACGTTGTATCCGACAGAGGCATTGCTGTTGACCCGAGTAAGGTATCGGCAGTGAGGGAGTGGGGACAACCCATGACACCAACTGAAATTCATAGCTTTTTGGGGTTGGCCGGTTATTATCGTCGCTTCATCAAGGGGTTCTCAAAAATTGTCGGTCCTTTGACGAACCTGACTCGGAAGGGAGTGCCCTTTGTATGGAATGACTGTTGTCAGTTAGAGTTTGATGAGCTAAAGGATAAGTTGACATCAGCACCCATTCTTTCCTTTCCTAAGAGCAGAATGGAGTACCGAGTCTATACTGACGCATCCTTATAGGGGCTTGGGGGTATGTTACAGTAGGAAGAGAAAGCTATAGCTTATGCATCCCGAAAGCTTAAGACACATGAGAAGAATTACCCCACCCATGACCTCGAGTTGGCAGCGGTCGTTTTTGCATTGAGGATATGGAGACACTATCTTCTGGGTGAGCAGTTCACTCTGTTCATGGATCATAAGTCACTTCAGTATCTTTTCACTCAGAAGGATCTAAACATGAGGCAAAGGAGGTGGGTTGAATTCGTGAAGGACTGCCAGCTTGATATACAATATCATCCTGGTAAGGCTAACGTTGTGGCGGATGCGTTAAGAAGAAGACCTACCGGAGAGCTAGCAGAAATCTGGAAGGCGAAGTGGAGTGAACTTCGACACGAGGATGAGATAGATAGAGCATACATGACAGTTTTAGCTATCACTCCCAAGAGCGTTATGCAGGTAGTGAGGGCACAGGCCGAGGACCCGTTTTGTCAGGACAAAGTGCGACAGTTACCGGCCGAGGGGGCGGAGTCCTACTCTATCATCTTAGAGGGCGGACTACGATTTAATGGTAGACTGATAGTACCCGAGGAGGATGATTTGAGGCGTGCCGTAATGACGAAGTCGCACGGGTCAAAATTTTCGATACATCCAGGTGGGGACAAAATGTACCAGGACATGCGGTGAATATATTGGTGGTCAGGTATGAAACGAGACATTTAAGAGTTTGTCTCAAGGTGTGTTACATGCCAGCTTGTAAAAGTTGACCATCAGAGACCTTCGGGGATGCTACAACCACTGGAGATTCCCGTGTGGAAGTGGGAGAGTATCTCGATGGATTTTATTACTGGGTTACCAATGTCGGAGAAGGGTCACGATTCTATATGGGTGATAGTGGATCGGCTGACTAAGGTTGCTCATTTATTGTCGGTTCGTACGGACTATGATACGATGCGGTGTGCGCAGCTATTCATTTCAGAGATCGTTAAGCTGTAAGGAGTTCCTATTAATGTTGTGTCTGACAGAGATAAAATATTTGTGTCACATTTCTGGCAAAGTTTTCAGGAGGCCATGGGCACCGACTTGCGGTTGAGTACGGCGTATCACCCGCAGACAAACGGTTAGACTGAAAGGGTAAACCAGATGTTAGAGGATATGTTGAGGACGTGCGTCCTAGATTTTGGGGTAGGATGGGAGCAATACCTTCCTTTGGTAGAATTTTCATATAAGAACTCTTAACAATTCACTATCGGTATGGCCCCATTCGAGGCACTTTATGGGAGGCCTTATCGTTCACCCGCCTGTTGGTTAGATGTGGGGGATAACAAGCTATTGTGACCAGAGATGATACATGAGACTTCTTCCAAAATAGAGTTGATTCGAGGACGTATTCGAATAGCTCAGGATAGGCAGAAGAGTTATGCTGTCGCCGGTAGGAGACACGTGGAACTAGATGTGGACGACCAGGTGTTAATTCGGGTATCTTCTGTGAAGGGGATTATGAGGTTCGACAAGAAGAGGAAATTAGCACCGAGATATGTGGGTCCTTTTCCTATCATTAAGAGGGTGGGATCGGTAGCTTACAGATTGGGACTCCCTGAGCATCTTCAGCGAATACACGATGTATTCCATGTGGCGTCGCTGAAGAAGTACAAGAGGAGTGAGAGAGCCTTCTGGCACATTCCACTGAAGGATATCGACTTGCAGCCAGATGTATCGTATGAGGAAAGACCCATGGTTATTCTGGATTATAGTGAGCGCAAACTACGATCCAAGGTGGTACCCTTAGTGTGAGTACAGTGGGGACATCACAATATGGATGAGTCTACTTGGGAGCGGGAGTAGGATATGCGATAACAGTATCCAGAATTATTCACCGCAGGTATTTTCTAAATTTCGAGGACGAAATTCCTTTGTAAGGGGGGAAGTATGTAATACCTCGTTTTTCTGCATAGTTAAGAAAGAAAATACATTTATTTAAATTACGTGAGTAGAGTAATTTAATGTGAAAATACGTTTATAAGTAGAGTAATTTAATGTGTTACGTTTTAAGTTAAATTACGTGAGTAGAGTAATTTAATGTGATGTAATAATAATAATGATTATTAAGTAATTAATTAATTAATCATTATGGCTATTAGACATAAATTGAAAGTTAGACACTGATTAATATGACGATTAAAAATTTACTAATTGTGAATAGTAAATATTGAATGTTGATATGTACGGCTTAGCGATTTATATAGACGTACCTGAGTTATCTCGATCGGGTGTCGCGCGTAGAAAAAATTGAAGGTGAGATAATAAACATATTTTAAGAGACTCAAAAGATAATTTAGAGTTCACAGATGATTCCGAATGGGTCGAATTAGTCAAAATAGTGTACCCAGGGGTACTAGTTGAGTGTCGGGTCATTTTTGGGCTAAACCGGGACCATACGAGGGCATTTTGGTCTCTTTACATTTAAGGGTGAGGAGACCTACGAATTTTAGAACCCTAAGTCAGATTTTAAGAGTTGGAGGCTAGGGTTAGAGAGGAGGAAAATACACCATAGCCATTAGAGAGAAGAGAGAAACAATTTCCTAAGGCAAAAGAAGGAAGTAGGGAAAATTCAAAGGAGATTTCACTACTAACTTGTTGGGAAGAAGGATTGAAGGATAAGAATCATCAATCATCAACAACAACCACGAAATCAGACCCTACAAAACATAAGGCAAGTGGTTATTTGCAAAATAAATTGAGTTATAATACCCATATATAAGTTTTAGGAAGAACATGATTTTTATGATATTTTTGGGAGCAAACACTTGAATATGATCCATGATTGATAGGGATTTCATGTAGAACATTTTTTATCTCCAAATAATCTGATATCATAGAATACTTGATGATTAAATCGAACTAAAAATCTGGACTTATGATGAAACTATGGAAAGATAGTATTTTTAGGGTTCTTGAATAATAAGAAGATTTTTAGTTAATTTGGAAGAAATTTGTAACGATTTTGTTATTTTAAATCGTTAGTAATCATCCCAGAATATGTAGGAATGATTAGAAATTGTTAGTTTCAAGTATGGTGAATTATCATGGGAGATGGATAAACAAAAATGGTGTAACCCGCATGAAGAAGACGACCTGGGTCTCTCACTGCTCGATCGATCGACCCTTGAATGTCGATCGATCGAGCAGTCGATCGATCGACCATATCCCATCGATCGATCGACCCTGGCTTAATTTAGAGAATTTTGTGGATAAATTTCTTTTCAATTACCGTCACTTAATGGGAACCTTAGTGATGATATTTTACTTATGAAGGGACTTAATAGATACCAGTAGGTGTACCGTGAGATTTCTTCATAAATGATTGAGTGTGAAATTTAGAGAAATGGACCAACGGGAAGGTAACCGATTTAGTCGTGTGTCGGGAATGTGAGAATTTAGTTACGGAAAGGGTGAGAGTCAATTCCGAAAAAAATACCAGTAGGTTAGATATAGATTAACTACTGAATCAAGGGAGGGGTAACTAGGACCCTCAGAGTTGCGTGAATACTCGAATACATGCGATAGGGAAATAAATCGTAAATTAATGAGTACGGTGAATATAAGTAAAATATATTACGTACGGGCATGATTTGATAGGTCGGGTGTGTACCTACTAAATTATATGAATTTTTGGGTTAAGAGAATTATACCTAAATTAATTATGTTAGGGTCAATGAGATATTCCGAACTAACATAAAGTTATTATATGTTTGGGGTCGATGTAAAGATGCCGAACCAAACCTTAAACTGGTGTCGCGATGAAAGAGTCCCGAACCAGAATATATGTATATATATATAGTTGGGGTCGATGGATCATTCCGAACCAACTCTCACTTGGGGTCGATGAATCATTCCGAACCAAGAGTCCTTTATGTGTGTCAAAAGGATATGTTAGTGATAACTAATATTTAATACATGTTGCGTGATAAAATGTATTCCATATGTATAATCTACTGATTTGGGATAGTAGATAATGAGATGGATTTAAAATATCTTAGTAATAATTAAGTAGCGTGATGTAATTATTATAAGATAAGGATAACAAGAAGTAAGTAAGTTATCTACGTTTATAGCATACGAAATATGGATTATTAAAATACTGCGAGTATGTTATGGGGACTTAGCGAGGGGGTATATGCAGTTGGGTATTCTGATCTAGTTAACTGGGGTAGTATAATTAGGTGAACTAAGTACCCTCATTAGACATGCACTATAGAAGAGAGTTGAGGAAGCTCAAGGGAGTGTGCGAAATCTTAATATGTTTAATCAATAACTCAATTTTGATAACTGCTTGCAAAATATTTTTAAATATTTTGAGTACTAACTCTTGCTATGTAAAAATTTTCAAAAACCTTTTAGGTGCCCATCCACAGGGATACCCAACATGATTTCATTCCAGGGATTTGGGAGCTGCAGCACGTGTGGATGTTGCGGGGATTGTTTAGACGTTTTCTCTTTTTCAATTCTAGTGCAGGATCTCAGTTTTAGTACTCTTAGTTGGGACATGTTGTCCAATCTTTACTTTTACAGTTATTCTGATTTTGAATTTTGAGTTGGTTTTCTTGGCCATGGTTTTCGGCAAGACTTTATCTGTATTCAGTTATTTATGCGAATTATTTTAGTATTGCTGGAATTGTATCGTTTTGTATGGGTTGTTTATTCTGCTTAAGGAAGATAAAATTTGGCACTAGCTTAATTTCACTTAGGTGGTTAGTAATTTAAAAAGTTTTCGGCAGTGATGCTGAGAATAAACCATTTAAGAAACATGTTTAAATTAAATTAAGGCTTGATCACTCAAGGTTTAATTAGGCGGGGTGTCACAAGCAGCAATCACATAAGCTCGCTGGACATTTACCTTTAGCTCAGTAATTTCCCTCTATAGAGCTTGATTTTTAGCACGAGTTGTACCAGTTGATGATGAGAAAGATCCTCGTAGCACTATAGGGGGGCCTGATGGAGTGTTCTCCTTTAGACGAGCAATTTCCTTCCTCAGTTCGTCATTATCTCTCTTGAGTAACTCCCCCTTGACTGACTTCACTAACATCCAAAAGTTTGGCCTGCAAGTCATTTACCTCCTCTTGAATTAAGGCCCTAATCTCCTCCATCTCTTCGAGCCTATCTTTGATCTTGGTGACCAGCTCAACCTGGTTTTTGTATTACTCATTTATTGCCCTCAAAGATTTATAAATCTTTATGAAGGCTCTATAAGCTTTCAAGCTGATGTTTGGCCCAAGGACTTGTCACAGGCAGGAGGTTACAAGGATATACTTATCTATATTTATGGTCTACAATCACCCAAATGAATGAAAGTAAATAAATATAGATATGATATCAATGGATACAAAATAAACCATTTTTTCATTCCACAAAAAGGTGGTCGAGGCCAATACAACTGTTTCAAAAGGAGAGGTGTAAATTTCCAAAGAAAAAACTTGTACAAGGAAAAAAAAGAAGTTCCTAATCTACAAGCCCTGCTCTATCACCTACTCTTCTTCTACCACGGCCTTCCCCTTATCAGCAGTTTTAGAGCTTTGGCCAACGTCGATTCCACCCTCGGTAGGAACAATCTTCGTGCCACCAATAGGCTGACCATCACATTCTTCCTATTCCTCATATGGATCAGGGCCAAGGGAAATAAGGCCAAAAAGTCCAAACTCAGTAGGGGGTCCAGTAGCCTTTAGGTCATGGTCCTAACCCTTCTTAAAGGTAATCTTACAAACATAGGCGAGATGCCCCTCTGCACCATCATAGGCCTTGCTAAAGTCTTCATGGTAGTTAGCGTCGTTCTCTTGAGAAAGATCATCCTCTAACTTGGTGACCATTCCCGATAAGCTCTGATTTTCCTCAATGAGCTTCTCTTTCTCAGTGACCACCCTCTTATGGGACGCATCAAGCTCAATAAAAGCCTTGGACATCTTCCCCTTCTCTTACTCTCATGCTTGGCGAGCTTGAGCAAAGGCCTTTTTCTCAACCTTCAGAGCATCTTTCAGCTCCTACTCCTTCCTGGACTTATCAACATGGTCATCTAGAAAAGTGGTAAAATTAAATAATAACTGCACGAAGAGAAACAAAAGCACAGAGTTAGCATAAAGAAAGAGAAAACAAAGAAAAGCGAAATAGTTCGAGCATAACGAGTTACCAGGGCCATCCCCTGAGTAATTTTTAGGGCAAGTTGGGATAACCCCAACCTCGAGGAACGCTCGCAGTCAACGGTGATTACTTCCCTCCTCAGTAAATCAGGGGCAAAGTAGGGGGCATCACCCACGCTATACCCTTCAGCAGTTGTAACAGGATCCAACCTTCTTTTGGCCTCCTTCCTCTTTTCTTCTCTCTTTTTCCATTATCCTCTCTCTCTCTCTCTCTCTCTCTCTCTCTCTCTCTCTCTCTATCTTTCTCTTATTTTCTTCTGCTTCCTTCCTATTCCCCTTCTCCTTTTATTTCCCCTTGTCTAGTAGGCTAGAGCCACTAGTTCTCGGGCAATCGATATCGAACACTTTCAAAGACTTAAGGTAATCAAATTGAACGGCTTGATCATCATCATCATCATCATCAGGAAGTCTCATATTCCTCCTCTTAATTAAAGGGGCCATATCTTCTTCCTCATCCTCTTCCTCTTCTTCCTCCTCTTCTTATTTTTCCCCTTCATCCTCTTCAGGACTTTGTCCCTCTTCCTCGTAGTCTTCTTCCTCTTCTATCACAATAGGCTAAAAAAGGATCGACCTCAGGAGCTTTTAAAGTTGGAACTTTATTAACCGAATAATTAATAAAGTTAGTGTTTGTGTTCTTGTACTCCAACATGAAGGCCGTCGACCTCGGATGCTCACCATCTGCTACCTTTCCTTAATGATCCAAGATTTTATAAGCTCATAAGCATCAACCTCACTTATATCAGGCTCCTAGATTTTGGCACAAGCTGGAAAAATAAGGGAAGAAGAACTTTAGCTAAGGGGATAGGGAAAAAAAAGAGCAAGAAATTAACCGGAAAAAATGAAAAAAGAATAAGCGACTTAGTTAGGCCTCTCCATTGTAATAAAGTATAGGGCCTCATTGACTTTCGCCCTCAGCAGTAGGAGAACGTTGCCAATTCCTAGCAATGAAACCATGTTTCCAATAATCCTTATGGGAATCCGGAAGATTTACCACTAGAACCCACTCATCCTTTCTAGTTTTTAAGTCCAAAAGACCTTCCTTAGTTCACGGCCACATGTAGCAGTAGCACATCTCGGCAAGGCCTAATTTTGTTCCATAAAGAGTATTTATTCTATGGACCCCATTAACCATTTTATAAACATTGGGGGCACACTGAGTGGGAACGACGTCAAAATATCTAAAGAACCTAAGAAATAGCTTGTTAGGGGGAAATGTTACCCCCCCCCCCCCAAAAAAAAAAGTTATGAGGAGGGTGTGAATCCAGTTCCCCCCCTTCAACAACATGGACATTCTGAGGAAGAATGGCACAGTCGATGATCACCCAGTCAAGGATATTGTATTGACGCCTAAATTCATCTACTGATTTGTTATCTAGCATATCCATAATTTATGAACAAGGAAGAAAAACCCTAACTGGAGCTATGCAATAAGTTCCAAAGAAAAGATTTGAAAAAGGAAGATAGACTTATAAAGAATCAGTGAAGCTCCGGAGAAGAAGAAGAAGAACTCTGATTTTTAAAGAAAAGAACAAGAGGGGAAGCTTAGAGATGAAGTATGCACAAGGAGGACCAGAATAAGTGAACTGATGATTAAGTTTGCACATAAACTGGTTTAAAAAATCTCAAATGGTAAGTCGCACTTCCCAGGAAGATCTTAACGCTTCGATTTCCCCTGAAGACAAGCATACCCTTTTAGATTTCACAAAATTACAAGTGTGCCCCGCCGGTTTTGGACACTATATTAGGCCTTGGACTTGCTTAAAATCCATTGGCCCAAAGATTTTAGGGGCAATTGCGGGAGCCCATTTAATAGCGAAAGTAGCCGACCAACCTAGATGGATTAACACATTGCCGAGCCCAAGTCATGAATTTGATTATACTCTAAGTTTTTTAACTACATTAGATCACTTACGAATTTAGTCAAACCAAGTACCAGCAATCTCTAAGGAGATGTTTAGATATTCTTTGGATTATCCACGTGTTATTTTAAGTTCCTTGTACAACTCAAACTCTATAATGATACACCTATAAATTGTACACCCTGACCCGGGGCGAAGGTATTGTAACCTGAGAACTTGAGAGACACTTAATGTAAACAGTAACCTCTCCATGGACGTAGACAAATTGTCGAACCACGTATATCATTGTTGTGGGTGATCTTTGCTTTCTGCCTTTATGATTGTTTTCATGGATTTATTTATTGTGATATTTTCTGCACTCATAACAACCTATCCTTATTGTCCTAGCTACTGTTGCTGCGCACATGAGGTGTAACAAGAAAAATGACAAACAACGGGAATATGTGGGTCAGAGCCTATAGAGTAAACATTTTTTACAAGTAAGTAATTATTTAAAATCGTTTAAAACTGTAGTGTATTACTTTCAAGATTAACTGGCCACACGCACTTGAGATATCTCAGCTCTCAGCTGTAGTACGCACCTAACGCGTTCATTTTAATTATCCTAATTAAACTAACCAATCTAACTAGGATACTCAATTTCTATGTAAACCCAACCCTACTGATACTCTCTATTAGCCAAGTCTAACTACCTTCACTAGGTATTCACTTATAGACAGTATTTTAGCAACACACTTGCTTTAATTGAAACAATCACGAGATAAACATACATATCGACACTCATGCTATAAATTTATATACATGTTATATGATACACACACACACACACACACACACACACACACACACACACATATTGCTCACAATATACATATAATCGTATCCCCATAGCTTAGACTCCCAGGATACATTCGTATCCCCAGATCTTGAACTCCATGAACACATTCGTATCCCCAGAGCTTGGACTCCCCGAATACATTCCTCTTGTTCTATCCGGATACATAAATCATGCCTCACACCGATTTACCGGGTTGGAAATCTCGCCACCGATCCCAAAAAAAACACATACAATGGAGGTGGTCATAGCCATACGCCTTAGAGTCGCGACCATACCACATCTCACCTAACCATACTCAAACCAAAACATATCCTGACACACGAATGATGGCCATGCAACATTACTATAACCTGGGGAATCAATTTAACACATGTTGGTTAATGTCAGGGTGGACTGCCCACTATGCGCAACCTCCTCCGATAGCACTACGAGTAGGTATGTTTAATAAATAAGTTGCATTCACCCATTCATATATATATATTGTGACACCCTACCTAATTAAATACCGGGTGATCAGTCCTATATCCAATTAAAACAGGTTTCTCATCTGGTTCACTTTTAGCATTAGTGTCAAAAACTTTTCAAAACATTACTAACCACCTAGTATTCAAAAAAGCGATGTCAAAATTTAATCTTTTTATTTAATAATCAACAACATCAAGACATTATTATATAAAAAAAACATCC
Source organism: Sambucus nigra (assembly GCA_949130495.1). NCBI lineage: Eukaryota > Viridiplantae > Streptophyta > Magnoliopsida > Dipsacales > Adoxaceae > Sambucus > Sambucus nigra. Next base: position 253,169,488 of record OX422220.1, read on the forward strand.
CATGCAGTAGTAATATAAATCCATCCATAATATAAAAGACTGAACTGAAATAATACCGAATAAACCATTGGTTACAAAATTCAATATAAAGTCTAACCTGAATAAAAGTCTGAATACAAAGTCTGACGCTCATAAATGAAATAACTACGGGCAACATACCCGAATAAAATACTTCCCTGCACCCTACACTAGGAGTGAAGTAACTGAATCATCTAAGTCCAAATCCTGCAAGCATCCATAAATGTTGCAGCTACGCATCCCTAGAATAGATCATCATGTTTGGCATCCCTATGGCTGGACACCTAAAAGGTTTTGTAAGTACGGGTCAGAGTCCAAGTAAAAATTATTTAAAAACATTTAGTAAGTACTTAAATAACAATTTAAATTAACAGTTATTAGATACACATGTTAGGTTGCGAACACTCCCTTGAGTTCCTCATCCCTCATCTATAATGCACACCTAACGTTTGCTACTCAGCCCCACCTACTCAATTCTAGCCAATCTAACTAGGCAACCAGTATCTAATAAACCCAAATCAATCTAGCTCCTCTGTACCGCCCATACAGTACGCTATCGAACACCCTTAATAATTAACATCTCTCATATGTTATTATTAAACCCCAGTTACCCTTTCTACGTAGATTATTGTTCAAGCTTTACCATTTAAGTTTCTCTACTTAAACTTTATTTTAGATATTCACTAACTATCTTCCTACTATGCACACATTAGTAGCTTCATCATTATATAGATATACAATATCTAAGCTCCCTACTAATTACTCTTTAGTAGATTAATCGTTCTTTCGATACATACTATCTCGTCTCTCTACTAGTACACATAAGTAGATTATTCGTGTTGTATATATTTTACACACCATATATACTATAAGTAAACACTCTGCTATTATATCCCTATATCACACATTAAGGGCTATTGGTTCGTAATATTACTCCGACCCCAATAGTTGTTCCATATACATTGGTTCGGAATGTTATTTCGACCCCAATATTCGGATTAATTTTAGTTTAGATACGCACAACTAACTAGTTTAAAATCATATGTCTGCTACCCATAACTCATAGCGTCCACCCGTATTTCCACGCAATACATTTATAATATATATATCCATTTCTCTTTAAGATGGGCAAGGCTTTTCAAATTTTAGGATTAAGTGTTCACATACTTAAGTCAAATCATATTTCACTATCTTTCTCGTCTACTAATTTCACACAGTAGATAACATCACACACACACACACACATATATATATATATATATATATATATATATATATATATATATATATATATATATATATATATATATATATATATATATATAACACGGCACCTCCCAGACTCAGATGCGGTGCATACTGTAAAACATACCAAAGGTATATATATTTATCAACCATTATATATATACTAGTACGACACCCCTAGGCCCAACTGCGGTGCATGCATACTCTGCTATCGTGTCCGAGTACATCTCTCATTGTACAAGGGACTATTGGTTCGGATTCTCTCACAAACCATATATATCAAATCACACATATTGGAGGCGAACTTAGTTCTAAGTTAATGGGCTACGCACATACCTATGCACCCATATGAATGTCAACACTATCATGCACACTGATAGCCCGTACCTAGGTTCTATGTTTTAGTGGTGCCAATCAAAATCCCCTTGAAGGCTCCTCAAGATATGATCATCCACAACGCGAAACCTCCACTCGATAGCAAGAAGCGTATGTATGTTATACAAACAATAAATCAAATTATTGATATTTTCTCAACGTATATATTAATAATATCAATAGGGCATACGCACATCACATATCACAAGTCTCATACGTAGTATATTTATACCCCGAATATGACACGTATTAATGTATCATTACTTTAATAATATTATAGGTATTTACACCACCTATATATATATATATATATATAACAACAATCGGGCATACACACATCCCATATCACAAGCCTCATACGTAGTATATTTATATCCCGAATATTCTACGTGTTCCATAATTTATAACTTCATTTATTACCGTACGTTCCCGAGTATTTCTCACCACTCGAAGGGTATCCTTTATTCCACATATAATATCAGAAGGTAAACTCTCTACCCCCTACTGGTCTAAGTCCTTATTCCTCTCGAATTCTCTTAACTCGAATTATCCTTCAATTTAGATTTTTCCTTTCTATTAATCCAAATTAATTTAGCCCTTAAACTTCCCTCGCAGGCCACTCCTAAAACCCAAACTAGGACTACTGGTGTTGAAATATAATTCCCTTATATTAGAAATTAGATCCCATAAATAAATTTTGAACGATTTCCAAAGGTCTTAAATAAAAAGGAAATTATTGGCCAAAACTGGGCAACCGAATCGATTAGAAAATTTTCTGGCAGATTAAATACCCTGTAGTAAAATATCGATTACTCCCTCTACAGAACTCCAATTGGCATGATTCAAAGCTCATTTGAAATCTAAGACATAGAGATTTCCAGGAATGTATGGATATCCCTCTAATTATAAGCACATTTGAAAAGGCATACGTTTAAAGTTATGTAAAAAATTATGGCAGATTACTATGATGGAAGATCAAACACCCTAAAGTAAAACATCGATTACTCCCTCTACAGAACTCCGATTGACCTGATTCAAAACTCATTAGAAAGATAAGACATAGAAATTTCCAGGAATGTATGGATCTCACTCTAATTCTAAGTACAATTAAAATGGAATACGTTTAAAGTTACATTAAGAATTCTGGCAGATTGGCATCCTGTGTTCATTAATTAAACCTTAAGCCATTCAAGATTTATGTTCTTCAACCAAGAACGCAACAAGATTCAATATTAATCATCAATTATATTCAAATATCTCACATAGGGATAATTTATGATGAAAATTTTACACAAATAACTTCAAAGATTCAATCCAAGAATCAAATTCTCCTTTAATAAACATAAAATCCTGGTTTTCTCATGTTCATCATCTTTATTAATTAGGAACTTAGATTTATCTCTTATTAACCAACCAAAACCCAATGATTTCATATTATCATCACTAAGCAACATCTCTACATACATTCCTACTTTAGTTTATGAATCTCCCAAATTCATGTAAAACTTCCAAAAGCCTAAAATCAAACCCCAATCTACATGGGTATTATAACATGCTTAATATAATTTCCATTTAAATACTTGCCTCTCAATAGCAGGTCTGAAATTAAATTATAAGATGGTGTGGTGGTTCTCCCCTCGCTCGGATCTCGATTCCGTTGCGTTTGGGGCAAAAAATTATGTAGGAACCTTTGAATTTCTTCTCCTCTTGCCTCTCTTCTATTATGACTGTGCTAACCCTAGTTCCTTTCTCAAATATCAGATATAAGACTTAGCATTTTTGGAGTTCTCTAAACCATAAACTCTCGAATGATCGAAAAGCCCTTAAATAGTGTCGGGTTGGCCTAAAATCATCTTGGGACCCAAACTATACACCTGAGTACACCTTTTTAACTATTTCGACCCTTTTGGAACCAACCGTGATCTCAAAATCACCATCCGGGTCACTTTATAAAATCCTCTTATTTTACCTCCAAATACGCCACATATGAAATTAAGCTTAGACTGAATTAATTAAATCTGAATCATCGAATTAAATAATTTCTCCCAATTAAATAAATTCTTAGGTCATCAATTTAATTAATTTCCATTTTCTCCAAAAATATGGGGTGTTACATACTTCCCCCCTTACAAAAGAATTTTGTCCTCAAAATTTGGATAAGGCATGTACTCCAAGGTCTCTACATGTCATGAATCCCATACGCTCAAGTTTATCACAATTATTTCTACCCTTCCCAATTATGGGTGATATAAACATTTCCACCAACCAAGGTGCCCATACAACCTATAAATGTGCATAACTTCACCAATGCTACCTGGCTCCACTAGCCTCTCATTATCGTATAGTTACTATCCCTTAGATATGATTTATAAACAAATAATACCCAAGGTCCTAAACCCATGACTTAGTGGCTAATCATCTCCCTACTCCCAACATTATGCTAAGCTTCATGCGTGGGATGTCTCGCAAAGTAAAATCCAAACAAAGAACCCCCCGATACACTAATTCCTAGTATTATCAGTCATTGAGATTTGTTAAGCCCTCAGTCCATATTATGTACCCTCAAATACCCGTCTTTTGACATAAAATATACTCGTCCACTCTCATGATACATAAGACAACATATATCAAGACGCTTTTACTATCACTAGTTTTTTTAGCGCTAAAAAAGTCACGAGTTATATCTCCCTGCTCGATAATAAGCCTGTCTACCCTGAATCACATCAGCAACTATCCCTGCGCTACGGGATTAATTATAACTAGATAACATACACGCAAAAGTCTACTACACAATATATATAATATATATACGCATATATATGGGTTCAACCCTCTTTTAGGTGATACCTCACAAAATAAATCATACCCTGGGACAGCGAACACGAGATCTCACTATCACAATCTACGATCGCTCAACCCATTTCTAACCAGTCAAATCTCATAAAGTAGTCTACCCTATTTTCATAACTCTCGAAAGCAATAAACTAATACATAATATAAATGTCCTCTTAGAGCATTCTCTTAGCCCAATTCCTCTACCGAAAATCTTGCTCCTCAGACGCTTGTTGTGCCCCACTGGCACCATTCCCATATACTTTTCCAGTATGAGTAGTCTCACTTTCTCACTGTGGACAAGTTCAATATAAGTGGTCCCACTCTCTATGCATAGGACACCTTACTGTATCTTCCCTTCATCTCTGGCCCCACTAGCCACATCGAGATGTCCTTCTCTTGGGCTTGGTAGTCTTGTTCCCGATTGCTACCTATGTTGTCCCTTTGGCTTGACCGACCCTATGGAACTCATTACTGACCTCAATGACCCTGATTGAATTCACCGTCACTTGGTAGGATTTTAATTGGTCTGAATCATTTAAATGGGTTCCCGACTGGGTATGACCTCTTGTGGCGCTTCACTATCACCGTTTAATCCAGTCTTGCTCTTCGACTAGATTCTCCAACCCCCTTGGCTCCTCTCTCATGGAATATGACCCTGACGACGTCGATGCTAATCATTCTAGCCGGATCTCCCATCCAGGCTTGTATATTCTACTCACAAGTCCACTATCAACTTAAAGAACCTTTATTTTCTTTGTATTCCCCTTCGCTAAGTACGAAGTTCCCTCAACAAGTCAACTCCTTTCTCACAATCGGTCTATAACTTGCTCACTTGTGATAAGTTTCAAAACTCAATTCGCATCTATGTTTGAACAACATATGGAATATCTATCAATCAAATTTCAATCAAATTTCTCGTTTAATCCGATATACTCCTTATATGTGGTGACTGACTCTCGTCACTTTATGCTGCCCCTAAGAGCTCAAAAATTTTTGCTCGAAATTTTAATCTCGAGTGTTGCTACACTCCACCCTATACAATTGCCTTTGGATTTTATCCTTCCATTAGCCAATTACTGTCCCTTTTTTTAATCCTTATGGATGACTCTCCCAAAAAGTCCCTCCATTTTCCCCCACCTCTTACCGACAACACTGCGTGAGTCTAAAATTTTCACCAACATTATCTACAAAAGTTCTTGGGAATAGAGATTTCCCTATTGTCACCATCCAGAATAACAGTCATGGCGACTTCCATCGCAATCACCATTCCCATAATACTATAGGTCGTTTACTGAGCCTCTCCTCCTGTAGTCCTTCTAACAGCCCTCACTGTTCGTCCTATAATGTTCGGTGTATAGAGCCCAACCGAACTCGTATATGAATCACATCAACTATATATAATGGTAGGAGAATGTAAGTCACGTACGTTAAGAAATACAACAATCCTATCATAAGGCTCTATATCAAAGAACACTACGCTGAAACGTGAAAAGCCGCACAGATCCTAAAGACACTAGAACCAGATGCTCTGATACCATATGTGACACCCTACCTAATTAAATACCAGGTGATCAGTCCTATATCCAATTAAAATAGGTTTCTCATCTGGTTCATTCTTAGCATCACTGTCAAAAACTTTTTAAAACATTACTAACCACCTATGTCAAAATTTTAATCTTTTTATTTAACAATCAACAACATCAGGACATTATTATATATATAAAAACATCACATGCAATAGTAATATAAATCCATCCACAAAATAAAAGACTGAAATGAAATAATACCGAATAAACCATCAGTTACAAAATCCAATATAAAGTCTAACCCGAATAAAAGTCTCAATACAAGGTCTGACTGTCATAAATGAAATAACTATGGGCAACATGCCTGAATAAAATACTTCCCTGCACTATACACTAGGCTTGAAGTAACTGAATAATCTAAGTCAAAATCCTGCAAGCATCCATAAGTGTTGCAGCTACGCATCCCTAGAATAGATCATCATGTTTGGCATCCCTGTAGCTGGACACCTAAAAGGTTTTGGAAAAAGGTTTTGCAAGTACGGGTCAGAGCCCAAGTAAAAATCATTTAAAAACATTTGGCAAGTACTTAAATAACAGTTTAAATAAACAGTTATTAGATACACATGTTAGGTTGCGAACACTCCCTTGAGTTCCTCATCCTTCATCTATAATGAGCACCTAACGTTTGATACTCAACCCCACCTACTCAATTCTAACCAATCTAACTAGGCAGCTAGTAACTAATAAACTCAAATCAGTCTAGCTCCTTCGTACTTCCCATATAGTACGCTATCGAACACCCTTAAAATTAACATCTCTCTTATGTTATTATTAAACCCCAATTACCCTTTATACGTAGGTTATTATTCAAGCTTTACCGTTTAAGTTTCTCTACTTAAACTTTATTTTAGATATTCACTCCAACTATATATATATATAACAACAATAGGGCATACACACATCCCATATCACAAGTCTCATACGTAGTATATTTATATCCCGAATATTCTACGTATTACATAATTTATAACTTCATTTATTATCGTACGTTCCCGAGTATTTCTCACCACTCGAAGGGTATCCTTTATTACACATATAATATCATAAGGTAAACTCTCTACCCCTACTAGTTTAAGACCTCGCTCCCCTCGAATTCTCTTAACTCGAATTATCCTTCAATTTAGATTTTTCCTCTCTATTAATCCAAATTAATTTAGCCCTTAAACTTTTCTCGTAGGCCACGCCTAAAACCCAAACTAGTCCTACTGGCATTGCAATATAATTCCCTTATATTAGAAATTAGATCCCATAAATAAATTCCGAACGATTTCCAAAGGTCCTAAACAAAAAGGAAATTATTTACCAAAACTGGGTAACCGAATCAATTAGAAAATTTTCTGTCAGATTAAACACTCTGTAGTAAAATATCGATTACTCCCTCTACAGAACTCCGATTGACCTGATTCAAAACTCATTTGAAATCTAAGACATAGAGCTTTCCAGGAATGTATGGATATCACTATAATTCTAAGTACATTTGAAACGGCATACATTTAAAGTTACGTAAAAAATTCTAGTAGATTACTATGGTGGCAGATCAAACACCCTATAGTAAAACATCGATTACTCCTTCTATAGAAATCCTATTGGCCTGATTCAAAACTCATTAGAAATATAAGACATAGAAATTTTCAGGAATGTAAGGCTCTCACTCTAATTCTAAGCACAATTAAAATGGCATACGTTTAAAGTTACATTAAGAATTCTGGCAGATTGACATCTTGTATTCATCAATTAAACCCCAAGCCATTCAAGATTCATGTTCTTCAACCAAGAATGCAACAAGATTCAATATTAATCATCAATTATATTCAAATATCATTTTATCTTCACATAGGGATAATTTCTGATGAAAAGTTTACACAAATAACTTCAAAGATTCAATCCAAGAATCAAATTCTCCTTTAATAAACATAAAATCCTTGTTTTCTCATGTTCATCGTCTTTATTAATCAAGAACTTAGATTTCTCTCTTATTAACCAACCAAAACCCAATGATTTCATATTATCATCACTAAGTAACATCTCTACATACATTCCTACTTTAGTTTATGAATTAAACCCTCCCAAATTCATATAAAACTTCCAAAAGCATGAAATCAAACCCTAATCTACATAGGTATTATAACATGCTTAATATAAATTTCCATTTAAATACTTGCATCTCAATAGATGGTCTAAAATTAATTGATAAGATGGTGTTGTGGTTCTCCCCTCGTTTCGATCTCGATTCCGTTGCGTTCGGGGCGAAAAATTGTGTCTGAACCTTTGGATTTATTCTCTTCTTCCTCTCCTTTTGCCTCTCTTCTATTATGATTGTGCTAACCCTAGTTCCTTTCTCAAATATAAGATATAAGACTTAGCATTTTCGGATTTCTCTAAACCACAAACTCCCGATTGACCGAAAAGCCCTTAAACAGTGTCGGTTTGGCCTAAAATCGTCTCGGGACCCAAACTAAACACCTGAGTACACTCTTTCGACTATTTCGACACTTCTAAAACCAACCGTGACCTCAAAATCACCATTCTAGTCACTTTATAAATCCTCTTATTTTACCTCCAAATAGGTCACGTGTGAAATAAAGCTTAGACTGAATTAATTAAATTTGAATCATCGAATTAAATAATTTCTCCCAATTAAATAAATTCTTAGGTCATTAATTTAATTAATTTCCATTTTCTCCAAAAATACGAGGTGTTACATATATATATATATATATATATATATATACATCCCTCTGATATGTATAGATAATAAGCACCTACCTCGTACACATATCCCGCCTCGCACGATTCACCCAAATCCAGAAGTTCTATCCAACTTCCCACTTACTTATTTAATTAGTCCCTTACTCGGGCGCCCTGGTTAATTAAATAATTATCAACTAATAAATAGTGGCACAAAAATATTTTTAATATAATATCCACTCACTTTGATAACTTCCCAAACACTTTCTTGAGTTCATAAAAATCCTTGGGAGATTCCCACGATCCAATTTGACCCTAACCCATGGATCGACAAACCATACCTCGGTTTCATCAACTATGAATTCATATTAACCAATAGAATACATCCATAAGGTTTTGTAATTATTCGAAACACAACCGTGCCTGAAATAAAGTCCATCCCAAAATCACCAACTAAAGATTCTGGTCTCGCATACCCATCCATAGGAAAATAAAAAATAATTCAAAAAAAAATACGAATCTGGTTGTCTTGCATTCGTAACGAAAAGATCTAGCTTCATAACCCGAACCCACGAGTTATTTGGAAAAAATTCAACCTCATTCAAATGAGAAGCCTTACCTTGTTCGAACGAGGTTCTAACGAGATTTCATAAAACGGGCCTGAAGCCCCCTTTCTTACGCGAGATTCATCCCCAACCTCCCAACTTCATTTCTATGATTTTCTATACCTAAATTACCATAATTTAGTATATAGATTATCCATATAACCCAATCCTATATATATATATATATATATATGTGTGTGTGTGTGTGTGTGTACAAATCTAACACGGAAATCATCACAGATTCAAGATTTAGAACTCATATATCAAATTAGTTATCAAGATCTTATCTCCCAACTATGTTCATTCTCTTTTTTCTTTAAAACCCAAATTTTATCAATATAATCCAACCTCTAATCGCTCATTCATTAAAGATCATGTAATTTTTATTAATAGACTTCCTTATAAATTACCAATCCTAGTTTTTCAAAAAAACAGAAGCCCAATTTCTTACATAATTCACGAGAGAAATTAACTACAATGTAAAATGTGATATAAAGAAATTATTTACTTCCAACGTTCTTCAATTCGAATTGAATATTTTCTCCAAGATCCCTTCTCCTTGCCTATTGTCTCTTCTTAGGGTTCTTTTCTTTCAACCTCTTGTTTGGAAAGTGAAAGGTAGGCTGTCATCCACCTTCCCAAATCCTAATAAGCCTTTCCAAAAGTTAAATCCCATTTTTCTCTTTAATTAATAATATAAGATGACCTTATTTCCCTTATACGGGGCTTTTTATGTATAAAAAGCCCCTGGAACACAAATTTAACACTTGGGTACCCTATTCTGGATTATTTCAATACTTCCCGGATCATCCGTGCACTAAAAAAGGTCATTTAAGCCACCCAACTCCAATTATGTTAATCTTATATTAATTATATCCGAAATGTTTGTACCCTATGCGTCTTCCATAAATTATATTGATCCATCGATGTAACATCTTATCGACCTGTCACCAATTTAACCGTCAGTAACATTCATACACGACATATGATAAATCGTATAACTATTTACTTCTCACACATAAGTAAATAATAAATATAATATAAATAAATTCTTTATCTCTCAAAGTAATATTTACTAATTTCCAATTTAATCTTCTCCCAATTAAATTAAAATAATTAATTACTACTAAAATTACGAGGTATTACATTTCCCCCCCCTAAAAACGAAATTTCGTCCTAGAAAACATACCTTCCACGAAGAGCTCCAGATAATTTTTTTGTATATCATCGTCATGCTCCCACATCTACTCAGTAGTGTTATGGTGCTCCCACTGTACACACACTAACAGTACTACCTTTGACCTAAGCTTTCTCTCACCACAACCAATAATGACAATAGTTTTCTCCTCGTAAGAAATATTCAGTTGTAAGTCAATATCCTCCAATGTTATATGTCAACATAATATGTCATCCCTGAGATATATCCTCAGTGATGCCACACGAAACACATCATGAATCTTCTGTAAATTCTCTAATAAGGCAAGACTACATGCCACCGAACCTACTCTCTAGTTGAGGAGAAAAGCCCCCATTAACCTAGGCGTTAACTTCCCTTTCTTCCCAAACTGCATCACTCCCTTCCTGGGAGATACCTGCAGCAACACCTGATCACGCACGACATTCTCCAAAAAATCTTCAGTTTATATCGACATAACTCTTCCTATGTCCTGAGCTACCCAAATACAACACTTGATCAACTCAAAATTCATCGATGTATCCAATATCATGTCCTGTCCGAGAATCTTGTTGTTCCCTACCATTAACTAATATGAGGGTGAATGACAATGTCTCCCATATAAAGCCCTGAATGGTGCCATACTAATAGTGAACTGGTACGAGTTATTATACATTAACTCTACCAAAGGAAAGTATTGCTCCCAACTTCACTTAAAATTTCGGATACACATCCTCAATATATCCTCTAACATCCGATTCACTATTTTTATGTGCCCATTGGTCTGGGGTGATAAGCCATGCTCAAACGCAGCTCTATCCCTATCGACTCCTGAGAACTCTACCAGAAGTGGGACACAAAGATCTTATCTCGATCTAAAATCTGTTAAACAACACCTCGTGTAGGCTCACTCTCTTTCTACAGTGAAAAGTAGGCCATTATCGCCTTATTGTGTAATCCACCTAAATTGGTAAGAACTGCTCCACCTTGGCCAATCGATCCCTATAACCCGAAGGGAATCTTGACCCCTCCATGATGTTAGTAACTCCAAAATAAAATCTATTAGTATACTCCCCCACTCCCTCACTCTAATATCCAATGGTTACAAAACCCCGATAGTTTTCCTAGGATCAATATTCTCCATCTGATGAATAGTGCACCTGGAGACTAACTTTGTTATGTCATGCTCCACACTGACTCATACATACGGGTTCCATCATCATCTAGTACATCTTATCTCCCTCCGGGATACACTAAAACCTGTGACCCATGCATCTTCTCCATAACCACGTGCTTCATAGGTCCTCCTTGTCTAGGATAGTCAACCTCCTACTAATGCACAAGCCACCCTCAAAACTAACTGAGTACGAATTTGCCCTACCTTCTAATAAAAATTGGACCCCCTATTTGTTAGGATAATCCCTTGCTTGTGTCTTCACAATCCCTTAATCGATCTCGGGTGTGATGATCCTCCCTGCTATAAATAACCAAACTATATTCTCCCCTAATGAAGTTTAGTCCACCTCACCATTCCAAATCTGCTGCTAATTTCCCTATAGGCATACGACTCAACACATTTACCTCTATGTTACCCTTTTCTCGAATGATGCTGAATATCTAACTGACCAAGGCACCCATACACCCTATACCACGTGCATACATACACAAATATAAAAAATGCAACCCACACACATTAAAATTAACTACATATACCTTGCATGATCATATAACAAAGGCATACTCGTTTATCCTACTAATCACGACTCAATTCTTTTTAAGATTGGCCCACTTATCAACTAGTGGTACAACCAACCCCTAGTGCTCTCTATATAGCACCATTTGGCTTCACTTGCCTTAGATAATATAATAGCTCTATGTTTAAAGTGTTATCTACATACATGTAATGACTAACATACTAAATCAATGTCATAGAGCTCAAACGTCTTCCAACTCTCGAACATTTACTAAGCTTCATGCGGGGGACATCTCATAAGTGAAATATAAATAAGGAACCCTCATGATACATTACTACTTAGTTCTATCATTTATTGAGATCCATATAACCAAGACACATTATTGGGATACTCAGAAACCCTGCCCCAAAATTTATTAAATATGATCTTTAAACCCTCGCATTTTTAAAGGAGTCGTATAATATGGCGCTGGTAATATCCCCAAGTCCCCAGCGCTAAGTTGATCACAACTCGATCTCTTAACTAGGCTATAACCCCAGTATCCCCTAAATCACATCAATAAAGTCTTTAAATACGGGGATCGAATATAACGAGGCAGTTATACTCTTCAAAATCTACTACTTGATATGATATAATTACATTCTCGACCATCCCCAGTTAGAGGCATCGCCATAAGAAAATTATCCTGCCTTAGAATAGCAACCACGAGAGTCCTATCGTCACGGTCCACCACCATTTTATCCATCGCTAATCAGTCCATACACATGATAACATCATACTAGTATATCTCTAAAATGAGCAAATCCACTAAAATTTAACCTCATAATGTCCACACATGTTCTTCTACAGATGGGATAAATGGGAGCCCTATTACCCAATAATAAATATATTATCATAATCAAATTTAATGATCTTTCCACTAAACCCGTCTCACACATGAATCTTATGGTAACTAATGAGTGTGATGCTCATATATCACACGATACCCTCCCCAAGCGCTCATATAAAGAAAATATACCCTCAACTGTAAACGGCGCTGCAGGTTAAAACTAGTTTCATGGTCATAATACATACGCCCAAACTTCCCCCTGAAAGTTACAGTAATTATTTCTTCGGTTGAGCATCCTGTGGACCCCTAGCCCTCATCGGTCATGTATGTCGCATGTGTCCCTACTTCCCACACACTAAACATTTCCTTGTGAAGGATGTCCTTATCTCTGGCCCTGATATCCACGACCCTATTAGACTTCAATCAGTTTCCCCTGGCCCTGTTGGCTCTGAAGGGTATGCTACTTACCCTGATGGCCCTGTTTAAAGTTGTAATTACCCGGCCTGAATATTTTACAGAGCCCCTATTAGGAACCCCGCTTATACTGCCTCTATTACTATTATGGTACCTCATTGACTTTATTGCCCCCAATCTTTCCCTACTGGCTTGATTCTCTTGTTATCTCCACTCCCCTCTAATGGCAGTGACTATTTTGGCAGTACAAAAATGCGATAATCGTGGAAACATTAACCCCATGTGTTACAATGGATGTGACCTCCACAACGATTACGATCCTTTGAGCGACCTGGGCTCCCCTTTTACGACCCTCCTCGCTACACGAGATGGTCCTCGTCTCCTACTATTTGTCATCTAGAACCAAATTAAAATTTTATAAGGTTCAATTCAACCATATACAATAGTAGAAGAACATAAAAGCATAAATTATGAATCAAAAGTCCTAAGAATAGGGCTCTATATCAAGGAAACACAACGCTAATAACGTAGCAAGTCCACATAGATTCTAAAGACACTAGAACCTGATGCTTTGATATCAACTGTGATAATTCACCTAATTTGATATTGGGTGGCCAATCCTTTACTAAAATTTAATCGGTATCTCAGTGGGGTTTATTCTCTGCATCACTATTGCCATAATAATATTACATAAAGAATACGAATAGTCCATACAACCATAATAACATACTAAACATCATGCATAATAAATAATAAGGGTGAATCAAATAAACCATTGATCATCAAATAACATCCACAGTGTAAACTGAAATAATAGTTGAATGCAAGTCTGATAAAATAATATAAGTTTGCAGTTCTAGAAGTCTAACATCTACGAGCTACATGCCCAATAATAAATAAGGAAAAACTTATCTTATCTAGAACAGAAATGGATGAAATTCCTACATTAGGATCCATAACTACCATTAGTAAGAACAACATATCCTTATTATCTTAGCTACTGTTGTTGCACATCTGAGGCGTAATAAGAAAAACAACAAAAGATAGGAATATGCGGGCTAGAGCTCGTAGAGTAAAATATTTTTTGCAAGTAAATAATTATTTTAAATAGATTAAAACCATAGCATATTACTTTCAAGATTAACCGGCCACACTCACTTGAGATACCTCACCTCTCAACTACAGTGTGCACCTAACACATTCATTTTAATTATCCTAATTAAACTGCCCGATCTAACTAGGAGGCACAACTGTTATGTAAGCCTTACCATGCTAATAGTCTCGATTAGCTAAGTCTAACTACCTTCACTAGTTATTAATTTATAAACACTATTTTAGCGGCACACTGACTATAATTCATTTAATAAGGAGATAAACATACATAGATGCACCCATGCTATAAATAGATATACACGCTATCTCATATATATATATATATATATATATATATATATATATATATGTAGGTATGTATGTATGTATGTATGTATGTATGTATGTATGTATGTATGTATGTTTGTTTGTATAACCGTATCCCTAGAGCTTGGACTCCCATGAGACATTTGCATCCCTATAGCTTGAACTCCCTGGAGACATTAGTATCCCCAGAGCTTGAACTCCCTGGATATATTCGTATCCACAGATCTTGGATTCCATGAATAGACTCCTCGAGTACTATTTGGCTCCAGGCATCACGCCTCATACCGATCCATCGGGTAAAAAATCTCATTACCGATCCCAAACGAAAACACATACAATCGAGCCAGTCAAAGCCATACGCCTTGGGAGCCACGACCATACTAGATCGCACCAAATCGGACTCAAATTGACACCTATCCTCACACATGGATAGTGTCCATGCAATAGTATTATGACCTGGGGAATCAATCCAACACCTGCTGGTCAATGCTAAGGTGAACTGCACGTTACGCACAACCTCTTCCAATAGCATTAGTGAGCAGGTAAGTTTAATAAACAAGTAGAATACACACACACATACATAACACACACACACATACACACACACACACACACACACACACACACATATATATATATATATATATATATATATATATATATATATATATATATATATATATATATATAAAATACACACGTCCCTCTTGTATGTATATATAATAAACACCGAACTCGTACACATATCCCACCGTGCACGATTCACCCAAATCCCAAGGTTCTACCCAACTTCCTGATTACTCATTTAACTAGTCCCTTACTCGGGCACTCTAGTTGATTAAATAATTCTCAACTAATAAATAGAGAAATAAAAGTATTTCTGCTTAAATATCCATTCATTTGGATATATTCCCACACACTTGCTTGAGTTCATAGAATTCCTCAAAACAATCCCACAATCCAATTTAACTCTAACCCACGGGTCGACAAACCATACCTCAATTTCATCAACTATGAATTCATGTTAACTAAGAGGAGACATACATAAGGTTTTACAATCATTCTAAACATAGTCGTTCCTAAAATGAAGTCCATCCCCAAATCACCAATTAAAGATTTCGGTCTTGCACATCCTTTCATAGAAAATTCATAATAAATTAAAAAATAATAAAAAAATAAGAAATTGATGGCCACGCGTTCGTAATGAAAAGATCTAGTTTGATGAGACAAATCCACGGGTCGTTTGGAGGAATACCAAACTTATTTGAATGAAAAACCCTACCTCGTTCGAACGGGATTCTAGAAAACAGACTTGAAGCCCTCTTTCTTAGGCGAGATTCATTCCTAACCTCCCAACTTCATTTTTTGTGTTTTTTATACCAAAATTCTCATAATTGCAGTACATAAATCATCCATATAACCCAATCCCATCGATATATATGTAAATTTAACATGGAAATCATCACATATTCAAGATTAGAACTCATATATTAAATTAGTCATCAAGATCTTATCTCCCATCTAAGTTCATTCTCTTATTCCATTAAAACCAATATAATCCAACCCCAAATCGTTCATTCATTCAAGATCATGTAATCTTTGTTAATAGACTTCTTTATTAATCATAAATTCCAGAATTTCATAACAAAAAGCCCAAATTCTAGCATAATTCGGGAAAATAATTTACCACAAATTGAAATGTGACATAATGCAAGTATTTACTTTTCTTAATGGATTAGAAATCCGACATTATTCAATATAGATTGAATCTTCTCTCCAAAATTCTTCCTCCTTGCCTATTTTATCTTCTTCAGGGTTCTTTCTCTTAACCTCTTGTTTGGAAAGTGAAAGATGGGTTGTCATCAACCTTCGCAAATCCTAATAAACCTTTTCAAAAGTTCAATCCCATTTTTATCTTTAATTAATATTATATAATGACCTTTTTTCCCTTATACGATCCCTTTTATGTCTAAAAAGCCTCTCGAATACAAACTTAACATCCGAGCACCTATTCTGGACTCTTTCGATCTTTTTTGGATCACCGTTGCACTCGAAAAGGCCATCTGAGTCACCCATCTCCAATTATTCTAATATTATATTAATCGAGTTCGACATGTGTGTACCCTACATGTCTCTCATAGATTATATTGATCCATCGATGCAACATCCTATCGACCCATCACCAATTTGTCTATCGCTAACACTTATACGCGATATATGATAAATTGTATAATAATTTACTTATCACACACAAGTAAATAATAAATATAATGTATATCAATTCTTTATCTCGCTAATTAATGTTTACTAATTTTCAATTTAATCTTATCCCAATTAAATTAAAATAATTAATTAATACTGAAATTAAGGGATATTAAATGTGGCCCAGTATTAATCCCCAGCTGACTAAAACATGGACTTTGTGGGATTCTTCATGGATGTGTATGAGGAGCTGAAGAAAAGAGTGATGGCCCATTACCCTTACATCACTGAGGTGGTTAGCACATGGTGGGGTGATGACGATGAATCTACCGCCTTAGCAGCCGAGCAGATGATTGTCATAGATGATCCTATTGGTGAGAACATGATTGTGACTTTTGATTTAAATCCTCCTCCTGATAGCGATAATGAGAAGAATTATGCAGACTAATTCCTCTATGAAGCTTTTACTATTTGATTGTTTTACTTTTAATGTAACACATTAATTTATTTATTTATTTTGTATTAGATCCTTTCTCTAATGGCATGATTATTAGTGGCATAATCATTTCTGTTTTCCTCCTTACATACTGATCATACCATAGTTTCATTATATGTTCTGATAAAGGTATCTTATTTTTGCACTATAACCATTTGGCTCTCTACTCTTAATAATTATGAATGTGGACTAACCTGATTTATCCGAACCTGGGTTCTACTAGTGTTTTAGTTAACCTGTTAACAAAATTTTATATTAACACTAGTTACCTTAATCAGTTCCAAATATTTAAAGGTGGTTATCCTTGCATCAGATTATGGTCGGATCTTAGTCTCCCATAAAGCATAAAATCCTTTTACTTTGGTATGGGTATTTCTTATTTGTGATCTGTTATAGGACGAGATCGTACACGAAGTTTAGTTTCTTCTTCATGACTTGTTTGTTCAATAAAGTTATACAGGAAGTTCGACGACTCGCTCTTAACTTGTGTATTCAATGAATCTATACTAGAGGTTGATATTGTTATCTCTTGTTTACAATATCTTATACCGAAATTGTATAAGAGTTTTAGTGTCAAGTGTTGGTATTCAGATATCCCATGCCCACAAAAATAAAAATGTTAAGAATGATGGAAGAGCTAAAAAATTTATTCATAGAAGATAGGAAATACCTGATAATGAAAAAAGGATGACTATTGTCATTACATTACTGATAATATTTTCTCAAATGTTTAGTGTTCCATGGATTCTTAAATTTCTTACCGTTTAGAGTCTCAATGCGGTAGGTTACTGATCTAACAACACTGGAGATGCGACAAGGATCGTGTCAGTTGGGTTCTAATTTATTACCCTTGTGAATAACCTTTTTCAACACATAATCACATTCCTTGTGAAGAGTGCTACAGCAGAATAAATGTGACTTCTCAAATAAATCAATTTTAATTGTGTGCCAACCAAACTAGTTGTAATGAAACCCAAGTTTTAATTCAGTCCTAACAGATGCATCTAAGTGATATGAAATCATAAATCAATAAGCATGCAAAACCAAATAGCAGAATAGTCAAAATATGAGGGAAAATTGCCCACAGGGGCAAAACCTTTTATTCCACTATAATTGTAAATCACAACTTAGACGGTTATAATGAAATAGATTTTTGACCCAAGAATACCCTCAGGTGTCGGTCGTGTCATCAGCAATGGAATAATCGCAGCTACTCCACAAGAACACGCAGTTCTATCTTTAAAAAAGATCTACACGCAGCGAACCTCAATGACCACAGTCTTCATCAATGAATCCACACGCAACGAATCCACATGGACACGTAGTCCAAATATCGGTGTAGGTAATCCTCCCTATAAGAGTAAACTTCAACAAGATTGTATCTTGGGTTCCAAAACAATTCACTAAGGATTGGGATGTTTTGTGAATTGAAAAATAAGGTTTTAAACCCTAAAATTAAAGAAGACGAAGTGTTCTGCCGTTAGCAGATTACCGATATCGAAAATCATCAGGTCTCCTTCTTAGAAACGAAATGATTTAACGCACTTTATATAAAAAATTTGAGTCGGCGCGTCGTTCGAACAAGATCCCATTTCGTTCGAACGAGATCTAATGTCATTCGAATGACCTATCAAATGAGATTCCAGGCCATGATTGTAGATAATTTTGATACGAACGCGTGGACGTCAGTTTTGTATTTTCTGATTTTTTTTCGAATTAGTTATGATTTTTCTACGGAAAGGTGTCCAAGAACAAAATCTTTAGATATAATGAATTCAAAAAAATTTAACAAAAAAATTTAAACATCCCAAATACTTTTAAGTGAACTGTAAAGGGACTTAAATACGTTCTCACCAAAATTCATCTTGCAGAGGTTTGAATGTTGAAGAAGCTTGATATTCGAATCCGTCTCGATGCTTGAATGAACTTGAATAATTCTTCGACGGTTGTAGCGGTATACGACATACTCAATTGTGAACGGACAATGTAAAATAATGTCCTTACAAATCTCCCCCATGTCTATGCCGGTACAAAATAAAATCAATTCGAATTATCAAATTAAAATGCCTATACAAATCTAATACCCTTCCATGAACCCAAAAGTGAAAAGGTATCAACTGTACAAGACTTGAAACTTTTCTTCAAAAATCTCCAACTTTAAATCATCAAACCTTTAAGCTTTTCTCATTAGGGTGTGCAACATAATGATCATCAATCTTCGTACCTACACACATCAGATAAAGAAAATACCATCGTAACACATTGAGTTTGAAATGATATAAGAACAAATAAATTAATATAATCAAATCTCCCCCTTAATGCAAACTCCCCCATAAAATCATAATTCGTTCTCCCCCTTTTTATTTTTCTGAAATAGACAAGAAAAAGAATAAACAAAGCTAAACATGGAGTGTCACGATACATAGCATAAATATGGATCAAACTACGTGCATGTAGGGAATATACTCGAGGGGTCCACAAATGATGTTAAAAAAATCACAAACCATGAATTTTTACTAAGATAACCAAATTTGGGATATGGAATGAATGTGTGTGAAAAAATTTAATAGGTAATAAAACTCATTCAAGAATATGTGCACGATGCATACGTATACTCCTATGAATGAACATCAAAATCATCCTTAGGTGTAAAGTTGTTGAATTTATATGATATCGACTAAATCAAATCAACAAATCAAAGCCTAAGTGATTTTCACATCAATAACGTCCAAAAAAATTTAGTGCCGTTTCGAGAATTTTTCAAAGGATGTGCAAACCCATAGATTACTTTTCAACCAAAACTCCCTCATACAAAATAATACAGGTTTTTATATGTAATGAGGTACTAAATTCTCAACATAGAGAAAACCTATTGGCCCATTATTGGCGTAATATTCTTTTTATTGCAATTTAATTTTTTCATGCTCTTTTCAAACCTTATTGGACCCCGGATAATTTTTAATTCCTCACTTTTTAGGTCCTAAAAAAATTTCTCACGGGCAATGGTTTTTACATGCACTACTTTTATTACTCTCATATTATTGCACTTGGTTTCATTTTAAGGACAATATTGAGATGAAAACACTCGACCAACATGTGATAGATCAGTACAATAATCAAACAAATCTGTGCACGTGTGCAGTAAAGGAAATAATGAGCCAAACATGTAGAAAGTATCATCTAATAACATCTCAATGACCCCAAACATTGTAAAGCACATGGATAACATGATATATTGTCTCAAAACACTATGAAATTGTCACTTGGGTAAATGGAATGAAATTGTGACTCGATCATCCTAAGTGTCCATTCATAAACGGTGTAAACAAAATACACAACTCTTTTTGGATTTTTCAATTTTTTCAAAAAGAATGATTTTTTTTTGGTATTTTTCCCCAAAAAATATTAAAACAAAAATAAATAAATAAATACAAACATGGTACACACTAGCAATAGGCATAATATCGACTTGAGAAACATCCTATGCTAGAAAACAGTAATCACACAAAAGAATTAATAATCTAAGCAGATGTGATTGAACGAATAATGATGTATAAGCAATTAAGCATGAATACTAAAAATAACTGCATATAAACTATTCCAAAAGCATCCAGCATTACCAAAAACCTAAGCAGATGAACACAGGGTACTGTAAATAGAAAAGTGAAGAAAACCAAACACGTCGTTCAAATGTAGTATAATGTCACTCGAATGAAGTGGTATGTCGTTATAACGACATCATCTCGCGACATAAGATGTCGCTCGAACGATCAGCTATCTCGTTCGAACAAGAATTTTTTTTCCTAGAAAGCCCACATAATCAAACAGTTTTGCCCAGTGAAAAAATTTCCATAAAATAGTACCAGGAAGGGCCTGACAGATCCAATATAGTGTCAAAATAGTAGCGAAATAGCAAACTCAATAAATGAGTCAATGTACGCTATAACAAAGTAAGTCATAACACTAGCAAAAGTATATCAAGACGCACAACTAGTGTATGACAAATATTAACACAATCAACCAAAAGATCTCACATGGAGTGAATTAGGGGTGTTCGCGGTCCATTTCGGGCCGATTTTTAAGATTTTTAAAGACCGAACCGATTAAATCGGTCCTTAAAATAAATGGATCAAGACCGGACCAATTGTATTGGTCACTCGGCCCTAGTCGGTTCGGTCTAACTTATCGGTCCTAATCGTACTAAATTAAACATTTCAAAAATTAAAATTACCTTTAAAAATATCCAAACTTGTTCAGATTTTAGGTCCTAAAAAACTCTCCAAATTTCTCCATATTCTGGTATAAAAGCATGTATATACAACTAGTTAATGAAAACATGTAGGGATCCCATCAAATTAGAAATCAGTGCAAAAACCAATCAGTGCAAAAAACAATGTTAAAAGAACACAATATACAAAACACAATTTATTCTTAAGAACCATAGAATAAAATAAATAAATAGTCACCATAAGATTAAATATATAAAACACAATTTATTCTTAAGAATCATAACAATAAAATAAATAAATAGTCACCATAAGATTAGATATACAAAACACAATTTATTCTTAAGAACACAATATACATAACACAAAAAATGAGAGGAGAAACGATTTTGAATACCTGAGTGAAACAACAACAATGGGGTTGAGACGAGAAGTTCTTTATCGTGGTTGCACAACAGCGGCGGCGCAACAGCAATAGCTACAGGGGCGGTGCAACAGCAACGACACAATAGCTACAACGATGGGCTCGTGATCGTGACGTGAGAGTCACTCACTGAGAGAGTCTCTCACTGAGAGAGCCTCTCACTGAGATAGAGAAGTTCTCTCAGAAAACTTGAGAAGCTGAGAGGTTGGAGGGGAGCGTAAAAAATGACACAAAGAAAAAATACAGATGTGTGTGTTGTTGTGTTGCTGTGTCGTGATGTGAGGAGTGGAGAGTGCCTGTTTTAACTTAATTTAGATCTAGGGTTTCTTTTCTTTGTTTTTTGACGAGCATACCCCAACTTTAGGGCACAAGTTAGTTTAGTTGTGTGCGTGTGTTAATAAATATATATGTATATGTATAGATATAATTAAATGCATATATATTAATAGTAATCGATCCGGTTCGGTCCAGACCGAATATTTAATAAGGGGGACCGAGGACCGGATCGGTTAGACCAGTCTGCCAAAAAAAAAACCTTGGACTGGACCGATTAAAAAAATGGAAAAATTAGGAAGGTCCGATTCGGTCCCCCGGTCCATTCGGTTTTTTGAACACCCCTAGGGTGAATCATGTGAAAGAAGATGAGAGTTGTGAACAACAAGACCGCAAGCCTCTAAATTCGATTTCCTAACCCAAATCGATGTGTAACGAGGTGTGGAGGTTTGAGGAATCAAAATGACTTTCTTATTAAGCCTCCTAGGTCCATTCAAACGTTTGTAATAGAAACGCCTATGATGACCTTGCTTACCACAATGTGTGTAATTGTAAATCGGGCGGTAAATGTTACCTAACGGTGGTCCTGTCCTCAAATTCCTAGGTGGCACTCTCCTCAAATTCCTTGGTGCTTCTCTCACGATGTTCCTAGGTGTCTCTCGTTTGACAACCCTCGATGGCTCTCTCTTAATAACCCTATGTGCCTCTCTCCTAACAACCCTAGGAGGCTCTCTCGCACGTGTGGGGTTGGCTTTGGGAATGGGTGCTAAACTCTCTTCGAAACCTATACCACCCCTACTTAATTTGGATAGTCCCTAATATTTTATCTAACTTTTCGGATCGAGACTCCAAATCAAATTTCACCTTGCTTGATTCTTTCAAACTCTTCTCAAGCTCACCTATCCTTGACTTTAAAAAAAAGTTGTCCAATAAATAAGATTTCTTTTTTTATATGAGAAAATATAGATGAGATGAGACTGAATATCTAAATGTATATGAATTTTAGAACAGAAGATTTACCATGATACACCTTCAGATTTATTATGGCATGCGCTCAAACGGCATTAAATTGTGCACGATACACCTACGAGTATGGGTGGTTATGATTCATTACACAAATATCCCCGGACTCTATTTAATTTTTAATTTATTACATCAAATAAAATAAAATAAAGGGGGCATAATGAGAATTTTACTTGGATATTTACTGAGTTTTACTAACGTTTGCAATATTATATAATTGGGTCAGAAAGATATTATTTTGCAGAGGCTTTTGAATGAGAAGATATTGAGCGACGCAAATATCAAGTCATTGTTTAAAGATGTGATAGTATGAGATACACCCCATGAAATGTAATAATTAGGTTGCTTTCATTTTTTTCGGGTGGGAATTGTAAATGATATATGTAATTTATTTTATTTTATTTTATATTGAGATAAAATAAAATAAAGCGGGCAAATGGATATTATGATGTAACGTAGCTTATAGTTTAAAGCTTCTTCGACATCCTCTACAACAAGGTTAGATTAATGAACCTTCAGAGCATAGTAAACGTCTAAGCAGGCCATTACAAAAGCTTCTTCCGTTTCTTTTGCAAAGAGTTCAGACGGATCAATTGGTTGTCACTCAGAAATTGACAAACTCATATCCATCTTCAGATATGACATCATATTACAGGAACTATGGGAGTATTGTGGTAAGTCTTCTTCAGCGGGGTATTGTATTCCAAAAAATCTTAACAAGTGTGTTTTCATTGTTAAGTCACCTCTAACGGTGGAGTTTATGAAAAATCTTAACAAGTGTGTTTTCATTGTTAAGTCACCTCTAACGGTGGAGTTTACGAAAAATCTTAACAAGTGTGTTTTCATTGTTAAGTCACCTCTAACAGTGGAGTTTACGAAAAATCTTAATAAGTGTGTTTTCATTGGTAAGTCACCTATAATGGTGGAGTTTGCGAAAAATCTTAAACAAGTGTGTTCTCATTGTTAAGTTACCTCTAACGGTGGAAGAAAGATCTTAGAAAGTGTGTTTTCATTGTTAAGTCACCTCTAACGGTAGAGTTTACAAAAATCTTAACAAGTGTGTTTTCATTATTAAGTCATCTTTAATGGTTATGTTTACGAAAAATCTTAATAAGTGTGTTTTCATTGTTAAGTCACCTCTAACGGCGGAGTTTACAAAAATCTTAACAAGTATGTTTTCATTAGTAAGTCACCTCTAATAGTGGAGTTTATGGGATATATTAATAAATGTATTTCATTGTTAAGTCACCTATAACGGTGGAGTTTGACGAAAAATCTTAACAAGTGTGTTTTCATTGTTAAGTCACCTCTAACGGTGGAGTTTACAAAAAATCTTAGCAAGTGTGTTTTCATTGTTAAGTCACCTCTAATGGTGGAGTTTACGAAAAATCTTAACAAGTGTGTTTTCATTGTTAAGTCACCTCTAATGGTGGAGTTTACGAAAAATCTTAACAAGTGTGTTTTCATTGTTAAGTCACCTATAACAGTGGAGTTTATAAAAAATCATAATAAGTGTGTTTTCATTGGTAAGTCACCTCTAGTGGTGGAGTTTGCAAAAAATCTTAAACAAGTGTGTTTTTATTGTTAAGTCACCTCTAACGTGGAAGAAAAATCTTAATAAGTGTGTTTTCATTGTTAAATCACCTCTAACGGTGGAGTTTATGCAAAAATCTTAACAAGTGTGTTTTCATTATTAAGTCACTTCGTAGGTGTGAGTTTACGAAAAAACTTAACAAATGGTTTTCATTGTTAAAGAGTCATATTTTACTTTAAAAAAAATCTTGGTTGAGAATGAGGAAACCATAATAGTACTTCCACCAAACTTGGTTGAGAATGATGAAACTGAACAATAAAGTAGTTGTTATGGGATCATAATATACTTCCAAATAGTTTTGTTGAGAATAATGAAAGAGAATGATGAAGTAGTTATTATGTGTCCATAATAATACTTTTTACCAAATCAGAGTTATAAAGAACCACAATAAAATCGTGGATGCATGTTCATTTAAATAAGAATGGGGCCAACACTCATAGTATGCCATTCGTATGAAAAGAATGATCACGAGGTCCTTCGGAATAAACCATGAGATCAAAGCCTAAAATATGAGATTTAAGATATGAGATATGAGCTTGATGTATATTATGTAAATGGAGATATGAAATATGAGATTGCAATGTATCATAAAATGTGAGATATGAGATAAAAGTATATAATCAAAATGAAATGAGATATGAGATTATTACCCACGATTCACAGGTTGATTTAAAATATCAAAACCGATTAAAGGTGTTTCGTACATATAGTCGATATATTTCAGACATGCATCAATATATCAACTATATGTATGAGGGGGCAAATGTAGGAGGGGCTTAATGATAAGCCTATAATTTAATTATTAAATGAGATTAAATATGATTAATATTGATAAAAGTACATGTGTTTATGCGACTGGAGTATCATTATAGGCGTCGGACATATCACGCATATTTGTATATTATTTACGCATTAACTAGACAATATTCTAGTGTTGAGAGTTTGACATATGTTATGGGACACATGTCACTTAAAATAGGACATGTGTCACCACGGGTTATTTGACATGTGGTAACCCACTTGTGTTGGTTTTCGCTATAAATAAGCCTCACCCCCATACATTTTAGAGGGATCGTCTTGGGAGAAAAAGAGTGATTTCTTTTCTTAAGAGTTTTTAGAGAGAGTTTTAGAAAAGAGTTTTGAGATGAGTTCTTTGAGAAGATTTTCATAACCTTTAATCTCTCGAGTTCCACCATAATGAGTTTTTCGACGAATAGTATGAACCTATGAACTACTCTGACTTTGATTCCGACTGTGATGGATACGTAGGCGCAACAGAAGTTGCTCAAGTCAAACACATACAAAAATCGGGTGTTTTCCAATATTAAACTCCCCTATTACACTAGTTATTAAGCTACCTTTTGGAGAAGTCTGCTCAGTATGTTGAACTTTTGCGCTAGTTATCTGCTCGATTCAATTTACTATTGAACTCTCTTTCGTAGATGTTTGCTCGGTAGTTTTTTCTTTATAAGTGAACTCTACTATGAAGTCATCTACGGTCACCATCTTAGGTTCATACTATATATTATACTCTCCGAGATCCATAGCCCAAGAAATTAACTGTCTCGACTTTTTAGGTTTATGAATGGCTTGGAATAGGGTCCGATATGTTTAGAACATGATATTGTGTACTTGGAAGTGTGGATTCATTCTTCAGGAAGCTTCAGTTAGGGTCAGATCTAATTTTTTCAATCACGAGTAGCGAATATCGGTTCCTCGGTATGCTTTGTTATTTCTATAAACTGGTTTATGCACACCATTTTCTAGTTGGATCAATGCAGATCTAACTACTGACTCAGATACGGATAGGTACAAGTAGAGCTTTTTCCACAAGACAAGTCTTGAGAGCAAGGGTAGAGACCCAAGGTATTACTTTAACTCTAAGAAGACATTTTTGTATTATTTATTCCTTTTAAAATTTTTGCTTTATACTTTGAGAAAAGGTAAGCACTTGTCTGTAGGCCATGAAACAAATCTGTTGAGAGTTGACACCCTACTGATCAGCTTTAACACATCCTTCTTGTTCATGAGATATTGCCTATTGATTAGTTCTTGAATTATTTCTAGGTTAACCTCAATACCCCTTTGATTTATTGAAGCCGAGGAACATTCCTTCCTCTATGCCGAACATACACTTAGTGGGGTTGAGCTTCGTATTATGTTTCTTTGGATGATCAAACGCTTGCCCCAAGTCTTTGACATAATCGGTAGCTCTTTTTCCCTTCGTGAGCATGTCATACACATATACCTCAATGTTTTTGTCGATGTGATCTTCGAAAACCTTATTCACTTACCTTTGGTACGTTGATCCAGCATTTTGAGTCCAAAAGTCATAAAATTATAACAATATCTACCTGGACTACTGATGAATGAGGTTTTCTCCTTATTTATAGGTTCATCTTAATTTAGTTATAGCCAAAACACGAATCCATAAAACTGAGTAATTCATGCCCAATAGTTGCATCAGCCAATTTGTCAATCCTTGACATTGGATAATGGTCTTTTGGGCAAGCCTTGTTTAAGTTCGTAAAATCGACATATATTTGCCATTTATTATTCTTTTTTCTAATCATAACTACATTGGCCAGCCACCCACGGTACCAAATATCTTTTATGAAGATTTTTTGTACAACTTTTCAACTTCTTCTAGTATACACATGTTCTTCTTGGGGCTGAAGACACGTCACTTTTATTTTATTAGCTTTGCGTATTTGACAATGTTGAGTTTATAACACATGAACTTCAGGTCAATTTTTGTCATATCCTCGTGGGTCCAAGCAAACAAATTCCTCCACTGTTTGAGGAAATCCACCAATTTTTTTTTCTAACGATAGGGTCTAAGGATGTGCCAATTTGCAATGTCTTTTCTGAGTGTTTGTCATCCAGGAATATGACCACAACCTGCCCCTTGACCAAATCCGCTTTCTCATAAGGGTCTATGGTTTCTATTTGATAGGTGGCGATGAGTTTCTTCAGTTCCTATTAGTCAATCGATGTGTAATAGGATTCCTGGGCTTCCACTTGGTTTTCTTTCATGATGCTGAGTGCATAGGGAACTTCGGGCATTAGTGTATAATGGAGGGAGTAAATTTAAACTTTTTAAAACCAACCCTATCAAGTACAGTGCTTTATGCTGAGCGGACATTGTTATCAATGATGAAGAAGCGAATCTTCTCAGTTCTTTAGGTCGATCAATTACCAATTATGACTTCCAAGATGGCAGTCCCAATGGGATATACCCTTTTACCCATAGAAGCCAATAAGGGGTGTGTAATAGGGCTCAAGTTTGCTATCTTGCATCCCTAATCCCTTAAAGCAGTCGTAGAACAACATGTCAGTCAAGTTTCTATTGTCGATTAATAATCTAGCTACTCTTCCCTCGTGTACTAGCATTTTGACGATCAGAGGATTGTTATTGGAGTAGAGTACTCCTGATAGGTCATCTTTGGATAACTCAATTATCGTTCTATCTTTATTTACTTTCCCTGGGTGGTTATCAACTTCGCTGGTCAAATCGATATGTCGAATGTAGGATCATGCTTTGGCTTCATTGAGATGGCCTTCATCTCAATTATTTCATCACCACCACCAACGTAACGACCTTCAATAAAATAATAACCAAAAGAGATCATTTTCACATTGCACAGAGGATATTTTGGTCTTCTCGACATATCTGAATCGTCTATGGCATTATCTTCTCTCTCCTTTTACTTGTCGTCTCCTCTTCGACATGAGGATCCCAATCGTCTTCGACTATCTCACCATTCTAAAGGGTTTGTTCTTCCCTCTCTGTCAACAAACTTAGATAATTTTCCTCTCCACATTAGGCTTTTTATCTCATTCTTTAGGGATATATATTATCTGTATTATGCCCGTGGTTTTTGTGGAATTCGCATACTTGGATTTATCCCTCCGATTTGGGGGAGATTTCGAGTTCCTGGACCATTTCAGATCCTTTATTTCCCGACCTCCTCAAAATATGATGGACGTTAATAGTGAGAGGGATATATTCATCATACCTCATAAGTTTGTCCACCATCTTGTCCTTTCGCTCTTTCTTCTCGGAGCCCTTGTTATTCTCAACTTTATGGTTATGAGATTTTTTGGTAGCCATGGCTTCCTTTGTATTCATAATACTGCATGCTTTAACTAATAATTCAGTCATGGTCCTTGGAGGGTCTTTGGATAGAGTGTAGTATAGTTTCTTAAGGAGAAAACCACTCATTAGCGTAGTAATTTCCATCTTCTCTCCGTAATCAATGACCAATAATTTTTCATTATTAAACTGATTGATATACTCACATATGGTTTCTCCTAACCCTTGGAGAACACTTAGTAGATGATCTAACCTCTTGACAGGTTTGGCTCCAAATTAGTAGTCACGGGACCCCAACCATTTGGGAGCGATTGGGGTGTCCGGCCCCTCACGGCACATTTATCATGCTCGAGTGAATCTGTTTTTAAATTTGTATCCTATTCCTAAATTAGGAGTCAAGAGACTACACGGTAGGTTGCTACGTGTTATGTTAGATGCTCACGATATGTTTGTGCTACTCGTGGTGCCGTTGGGGGGTGGTTGGGGGTGTCAGCCCCCTCATGACCCATTTTCAAGCCCAAGTGTGCCGGTTTTCAAATTCGTGTCCTATTCCCAAATCGGGAGTCTTGCGAGTACAATGATTAGTTACTACATGTTACATTGGATGCGCATGAGGTGTTCCGGCCACTTACGGTGCCATTTGAGGGCCATTGGGGGTGTCCACCTCCTAATAGCACGTTTTCAAGCCCAAGTGTGACTGCTTTCAAATTCGTGTCCTATTCTCAAATTGAGATTCCCGTGACTACACGTCCAGTTGATACGTATTACGTTGGATGCCCACGAGGTGTTTGTGCCACTCATAGTGTCTTTTAGGGGTGGCTGGGGGTGTCAACCCCCTCACTGCACGTTTTCAAGCCTAAGTGTGTTTATTTTCAAATTCGTGCCATATTCTCAAATCGGGAGTCCCGTGACTACGCGATCGGTTGCTACATGCTGCGTTGGATTTGTACGAGGTGTTTATGCCACTCATGATGCCGTTTGGGGGTGGAAATC
The DNA here is from genome assembly GCA_949130495.1 of Sambucus nigra. Classification (NCBI taxonomy): domain Eukaryota; kingdom Viridiplantae; phylum Streptophyta; class Magnoliopsida; order Dipsacales; family Adoxaceae; genus Sambucus; species Sambucus nigra. The sequence continues at coordinate 253,199,697 of OX422220.1, forward strand.
CCCAATGATCTTGCTGGGTACCCATGCATTATAAGGAATTTTCTTTTTCTTTTTCTTTTTTACAATTTTAAAGGAGTTTTTTTAAGGATGTAATTTCATTAATTTATAAAATGAGCTTTAAACTTATTTTCAAAAATACAAAAACAATAATGCCTTTGTTGGTGATGCCAAAGTTACAATGGTGCCATTTGGATGGGTTGATGGCGTCTGGCCCCTCGTGGCACGTTTTCAAGCCTAAGTGTTCCTGCTTTTAAATTCAGGTCATATTCTCTAATTGGGAGTCCCACGACTGCGCGACCTGTTGTTACGTGTTACATTTTCAAGCCTAAGTGCTATGACAACTAATAATTATCCAATATATTATTCAAAACCCAAACCAATAATTATACCGTACTCCTTCTGACATACTATCCAACAACAAACCAAGAACCAATAATTATCCAACAACCAAACCTAACCATACCAAACCAATAATTATACCCTACTCCTTATATGATCTAAAGATTTAAAATATTATGCATATAAATTATATAACCACTTTAGTTAAAGTAATGAATACCCGGTTCCTGCGATTTAAGAAGGACATTAAATAGAGAATTTTGAATGTGTCATTATATGACATTGATAATGGATCCCCCAACGTATTCTTATACATATACATTTTTTTATTGGTTTCTTTGATGAAATATTCATAAAATGAAGCTAATCTACCTTCATTTTATGAAGACTACATCGATGAAATTGATTAACAAATGTATATGTACAAGAAAATGTGAAAATTGAACTGGGTCAATTTGATCCAATCACAAACTTAGGAGACTCTATTCTCAAACCGAGCATCTTGTGAAAGGTGTTCAAGCCCCTCAACATTTGATTGAACATAACATATTATTGAAAGTTAGCTTACATGATTCCAAACCAATATTTGGAGGCTGTAAAATGAAAATTCTTCCTTAAATAAGATTAGGGAGTCTCCATCACTAAGATGTACAATAGTGAAGACTTAATGGTTAATTTTGTAAATGAATAGGGTAAAGTTGGTATGTTCAAGCATTAAGTGTCCAGAAGATACTTCTGTAAATGAATAGGATAAAATTAGTATATGTCACTGTAGTCTTATTACACACCACACATGCATTAAATAAGCAAAGTTTTAAAATGTCACAACTAAACATACACAGATCATATTAAACTAAACATTCATATATCAAACTATACATTCATACATCGAAGTAAAGCGCTGATATAGCGTCAATATTATAATAGGATACAAATAAGATTGACAAGGATAAAATAATGTTTTGATACTCAATCTTCTTTTAAATCAACTAAAAAATTCTTCAAATTAGGGTTTCATCAAGATCTGACTGGAACTCTTTTGGAGTCTTTAATGCATTTACTTGAGTAGTTATACCCTTTGGTGCATGCACAACAATAGACCAATTGCCATCGCTTCTTCACTTTGAGTAGAATACCTTATTTACGTTTAAAAAGGCACAAATAAAAGGCTCATAGACTATGCGATCTTTACTCTTCATTTTTGATAAATCTACCATAATAAGTTTGGAGTCAGGATTAACTTTGAAAACATTTGTAGTATCCTTCACCTTCACCTAATCATAATAGAATACAGTTTTTGTGAAATCTAAGTAATCAAGTGTTAGGATTTATTGGATTTAGGTTAGCACCGCATCCTTTGGATTTTTAACGCTTTTTCTCGAGATGCAGGCGGTGAAGGCAGAAATTGAAATTCCACTGTTTTGCTTCAAAATATTTTCCTCAAATGGATATGAAACGAAATTAAAACCATTGGTGCAAAATTTCTTAAACTCCTTCGCACGAAACTACAACCTTTTGCTATGCGTGCATGCCAGGAAGAGACATCATCCCTTTTTAGAAGCTGTATTTATTAATGAATTTGTATTAATGCATATTTTTACCACACATGAATAAATAACCGCACACATAAGCGGTGAAAGTTACCTCTTTTTATACCCATGCCCTAAAATTAGTTGTCATGCAACTTTTCCTTTGATTTTATGCAATTTCGTTCACGTATTTCCTATTAGTAACTTGTATATTTTAGATCATAAAATATAAAATATATTGATCAAAGAAGAAGAATACAGTAGATACTCACTCTCTTTAGTCTTCGACATCATCTTGCGATTTGAACACATGACGAGCTGCTTGCTCTTATTAGAGATTTATAAGTTTCAGCCTTTTAGGTTTCCCAAATGATAATTCATCCTCAAACTCGTCATGTTCTCCAATCACTCGTTCTCCACGATTATTGAACCTCCTCACATTTTATTCTGGCATATGTTCCCAAGCGTATAACGATGATTCTACAGTTATGTATTCTTCCAACCTCCTCACATTTTATTCTTTGAAGGTTTTCATCAAGGGCTCAGAAGAATACATCCAATGATACCTAATTGGACCACATAATAAAACTTCATTGCATAAATGTACAAGCAGGTGGATATTGATATTCAATAACAACGAAGGAAAGTATTTCTCTTATACACAAACTGCCTCGGCTAAAGTTGACTTCGTAACTTTAATGTGTCTTCTGTTTACCACTTTTGCACAAAGTAGGGTAAAACTAAAATTGATTTGCATAATTGCATGACGGAGATCCTTGTGTTCAGATAAGCAAGCCGAAATAATAGATGAATTAATTGGATGATTATGTGCCAGTCGTGAGACTTGCACTATTTCAAGTCATTTTTGTTGGTAGTTTACTGCCCTACGTAAATTACTAGAATAACCAGTTAGTGTCTTCAAGTTGAACAACATGTTTAAGAGAATCTTTTTCTTACTAGTAGTTAAGCTGAAAGCAGTCAGGGGTATAAATTATTCATGTTGTAGGATGTTTTTTAACCACAGATTCTTTTTTATTTTCATATCCTCTAGATCGCGGTGGGCCTGCTCTCTATATTTGGAATGAGTTCAACCCAGACATGTTCCTATCAGATGTTCTGTAACATTATTATTTGGTTGCATTACATCAATTACATGCCTTACATGATGATCTTTCCAATACGGTAAGTCAAAAAATATTTATCGTCTCGACCATGGCTTCACTTTACTAAGGTCGTCCGGATCCCCTTAGCCTTATGCCTTAGGTTTATAAATTGAGGATGTTTGTCTGCATACCTATTCCTCACAGTTTTATCAGTCACCTTCTCCTCAATTTTCTCACCAAAAAGAAGAGTAGGTGGCGTCCTGCGCTCATGATCGACAAGCAAAAAGTTAGACTTCTCGTGCCTTAAAGAGTAACTGGTCAACAGAAATCTACGATGACCCATGTAACTTATCTTACTACTATGATGTAGACAATTGGCTTTAGTTTCCTCCCCACATATGAAACATCCATAATAACCATGAACATTACAACCGAATAAGGTTCCATTACCAGGAAGGTCGTGGATCGCCCACATCACCATTACTTTAAGTGTGACCTCCTCAGCCTTATGAGAGTCAAATGTCGTCACGCCTTTATCCCATAACATTTTTAAAGTTATTTGATTAATGGGGCTAATAATATATTAATATCATTACTAGGATCCTTCGGTCTGGGTATCGATGAATATAATAAATGAGAACTCCTTTCTCATGCACAGTGTCGAAGGGAGACTTAAAGGCACAATGAGAACTGGATAATAACTCTGACTAGTACTTAAATTACCGAAAAGGTTAAACCCATCGGTTGAGATTGCAAGATGAACATTATGTGGTTCCTTTGCAAATTCATGGTGTCGCACATTTGAAATTTTCAATATGAGTTAATCAATTGGATGACGCATCAGATTCCCACCCACCTCGCATCGAGCATGCCATTATGGCCTCCACGACTCACGATACAGTGAAAAAACATTTTAACCTTGGCCCAAGTGGAAAATACTTCAAAACCTTTTATGGGAATCATGAGCACTTGCGATATTTTGCATCTTTATCCTTTCCATTCTCACAAACCACATATCTAGGCTCACTGCATACAGGACATTCATCCTTATCTTCGTGCTCGTTATAGTATAATATGCAATCATACTTTCATGCATGAACAACATTACCGGCCTCCCCCTCATTATATCAAAATGGCCTTCTTTCCAAGCATCAAGACTGTTCGGGATCTCCGCCAGAACCACCATAACAGAATTATGGCAGTAAGACATCTATGTCTCTATCGCAGTCACTTGGGGATTAGCTTTTAAGTCCCTCGTCCCCAGTGAAAGTCTTGCAGTAAAGCCCAAAGCAATAGATTTGGCAAAAGCCAACATCCCAAATCCCCCCAGGATAACTGGATATATAACCGCATGGAGAGAAATAGTCCCTCTAGTAACTAATAATCGAGCCACCGAAGGAGAAATATGGAGAAACTTAGCTAGGAATGCTCCAAGAGAACGAGAAAAATCGGGCATGGCCGTTGCGACACTAGGGTTAACCCCTAATATTGCTGAGAATTTCAATTAGGTAAGACAGACTTCATCTAGGCCAAAATAGAAGACAAGATCCTCAGGGTACCAGAATCGTACCTCCTCTGCTAGAAAATTCTAGTTTATGGCTCGATTATGCCAGAGAAAAACCCAGCGTAAGCTGAAGGAATCATAATCAATATTGTAAATGGCTTACAAACCTTCAAGGTAAGAGGAGAATTCTTCATATATTGGAAGAGCCATTTGGAAAATAGGAAATGAGACACAAGAAAAGAAATGTGGTGTTAGTGAAGAAAATACACCATATACCCCTCCTTTTATACCCAAAATCCTTGGCAAAAAACAAAATCTCTAGAATTCCATTTAGTTCCCTACCCTACCAAGTACCACAGAAGTACATGAAAGTGAAATCCAAGCTTAAGGGTGATTTGACCTGATACCCCTTATGCCGATAAGAAGTTCAAGGGGTATGCCGATTGATACCCCCTTATTTTGGAAAATTCCATCTTTCCTCTTTTACCAAAATCATTTCCAAAAAAAATCCTTATTTTGAAAAACTTCCCCCAGGTCATTCCTTTTAAAATTACTCCCATTTTTAAAAATAAAATCTTACACAATAAATATTTTTCTAGAGTTAATTACTTTTACTTCCATTTTCTAAAAAGAAATAATTTTTTTTGCCATTCATTATCATTTTCATTTTCATCTCTATTTTTACATAAAATAAAAAATCTCATAAAATTGAAAGTGCATATAGGATAAGTCACTAAATCAAGAGAAAAATAAAAAGAAATTGCATTCCATACGTGTCTCTTTATTACATATTTTGCAGGTACACGAAGAAAGAAAAATAATCTACAATGGGACTTTGCTCGAACCCACAACTTAACATCCACTGCGGACACGCTATCCTCGACGACGAGCGGTGGATCCTCCACTCCCAGAATCAGAACCCTCATTATAAGTTGTAGGTGACACAAAGCACGAAGGATTAGACTTCTTGATATAATTAAACATGAAGGCCATCTAGCCCATAATAATTGGCATCCACCTTTTCCTCTTTCCAAGGAAGCCCAGTAGTCGATGCCACTTCTGATTGGAACCCCCAAGCCTGCCTATCAGCGGTCCCTTTCAAATTTTGTACAAAAAAGGGCAGAAAATGTCAGAAAAATCTAGAAATTGCCCAGAAAATTCCCCAAAATCCCTGAAAAATATGGAAAATTATTTTCCTCCAGAAAATCATTTTTGGAGCATTAAACCTCTTACAAACTCTCAAGATCCCTAGATGGATTAAACTTTCACTCTTATTCTTAGAATACTCCACAACAAAACCAATAATGCACCGGTATCCAAGTCTACTATAATTCCACAGCTGGAACCTCAAAACTAAACATCCCCCAGTGGAGTCTCAAGACAACACAATCTCTAGCGGAACCATAAGTGCACCTTCACCCCCATGATAATTTCCCCAGGAGAGATATTCCCCACACCATAAATCAAGGTCCCCAGAATTGACCTCAACCCCTAGAATTGGTCTTTTCAACTTAAGGTCCTAAAAACTTACCCTAACCCACATAATTGGTCGCCCCAACTCAAGGTCCTCAGAATTAACCTCGACGCTCAAAATTGGTCTTATAACTGTAGGTCCTCAGTTGTTATAACTTAAGGTCCTAAGAATTGACCTCAGACCTTAGAATTTGTCTCCCTAACTCAAGGTCCTCAGAATTAACCTTGGCTCGCAGAATTGGTCGCCCCAACTTTAGGTCCTCAGAATTGACCTCAACCCACAAAATTGGTTGCCCCAACTCAAGGTCCTCAGAATTTACCTCGACCCCCAGAATTGTTGACCCAACTTAAGGTCATCAAAATTGACCTCAACCTGCATAATTGGTTGCCACAACTTTAGGTTCTCAGAATTGACCTCAGCCCTTAGAATTGGCCGTCACAACTTTAGGTTCTCATAATTAACCTCGGCTCGCAGAATTTGTCGTTACAACTTTAGGTCCTTATAATTGACCTCGGCCCTCAGAATTGATCGTTACAACTTGAGGTTCTCAGAATTAACATTGACCCTCAGAATTGATCGCCCTAACTTAAGGTCTTCAGAATGAACCTGTACCTCAGAATTGGTCGCCCAACTCAAGATCCTTATAATTGACCTCGACTCGCAGCATTGGTCTCCCCAACTTAAGGTCCTTAGAATTGACCTCGACCCGTAGAATTGGTCACCCTAACTTTAGGTCCTCAAAATTGACCTCGGCCCGCAGAATTGGTCATCATAACTTTAGGTCCTCAGAATTGACCTTGGCCCTCAGAATTAGTCATCATAACTCTAGGTCTTGAGAATTAACTACGACTTACAAAAACTTTCGCCCCAACTGTAGGTCCTCAGAAATGACCACGGGCCTCAAAATTGGTCGTTATAAATTAAGGTCCTCAGAATTGACTTTGACCCTCCAAATTGGTCGTCACAACTCAAAGACCTCAGAATTGATTATCACGACTCAAGGTTCTCAGAATTGACCGTGACCTACATAATTAGTCGCCCCAACTTTTGGTCTTCGACCCTCAAAATTTATCGTCATAACTTTAGGTCATCAAAATTGAGATCGACCCTCAGAATCGGCATCCCCAGCACAACCTTAAGTCCCAAGAATTTACCTCGACCCACTGAATCGGTCATCTTCGTCTCTGTAACACCCCACAATTTTAATGATTTTTATATTGGGATAAAATGGAAAATTAATCCGGATTAAAATAAATATTAATTAGTGAGACAAGGGTTAATATTTATTTATATTGAGTATTACTTAGTGAATGAGTAATAAATTAATAAGAACATATTATGATTTTCGTGAGTGAGAAATTCGACACTTACGGTAATTTAGTCGAGACGCGCGTGTCAGTCGTGTCGGGACTTAATTTTATGAGATAAAATAAAATTTAATTATGGGTCCATCCAAATGGTCATCTCGAGTGCGCCAGTGTGTCCAGAAGGGTCGAAATAGTCAAAAAAATATACTCGGGGGTTTGTATTGGGTTTCAGGCATTTTTAGGCCAAACCGGCACCTCGGAGGGATATTTTGGTCTTTTGTATGTTTTAGGTAAAGGGACCTATGAATTTTAGATCTTTATATCATTAGTTATGTTAAGGGGGTTAGGGTTAAAATATAGAGGCCATTAGAGGAGGAAGAGAAGGAGTTTCAAGGCTTTCCCATACCTTTTTTACATCACCACCACCACCCGAATTCAGATCTAGAGGAGAGGAAGGCAATCCCAACACCTTTTTGCAGAAAATCAGACTTATAATTCCAGGAAAGTGTTTATCTTAATAAATTGAGTGCATATATTATCCAGGTTAGAGTCGGATTGTACAATACCCATGAATAAGTGAATTTAGCTTAAATTTGTGGAAATAATTTATGATCTTAGGTAGGATTTTCTTGTAGATTGAATTCTTGTGTGAATAAAAAATGAAATCTGATCACATGTGATGATAATAATAGAGAAATTTGGGTTTTGTGGATGTTCTTGAATAAAAAGAATAACCCAAATTCTTCGAGTTAAATTGAAGATATAATGAGATTTAAATGACCCTCTGAGATGTTTTGACGTTATGATTAGGTTAGAAAGCATTTGTACATGTTGTTATAGGGTCTAGTAGGCTTGTTTGGGAGTTTGGGAATTTATCATGAAGGTTTTGATGATTGAAAATGGTGAAAAACATAATAGTAGAACGAAGGATACAACTGACACTTTTCGAATTGATTCGACCATTGGACGAATTGATTCGGCTTCCCAAATTTTGTTAATTGTCCCTATTTTAGCCTTGAACTTCAAATCGATGAACGTGGAAACTTTTGAGATACCTGTTAAATATTGTGAGAGATATTTTGGTTACCAGTAGCCTGATGCTAGGATTGGGACATAGCCATAAGTGAAATGAATTAAGGCTAAGATTAATTAGTGTGATTTGTAATGAAATGAATTCGGGGAATGAGAATGAGTCACGGTGAAGGTGACCGAACCTATGACTTAGACCAGTACGGTATCGGTGAATTACCTAGTGAAATACTTTAAAGACTAATTAACACACTTCGAGTAGTGGGGGATACTCAGGAATATACGATGAAAAGTATAATCAAAATTTAATAATACATTGGATATTCGGGAGTTATATATACTACGTACGTCACTTATATTATAGGTTGTGTATACACACACACACACACACACACACACACACACACACACACACACACACAGGTTGTGTGAATACCTATTGTGTGAATTCTCATACCTAAGCTCCTTTTTATCAAGGGAGGTTCCGTGTCGTGGATAGTCTTATCCCGATGAGCCCATTGGGGGGGTTCTAACTTATACCTCAGAACATAGAACTTAGGGATTGAGCACTACTTTTGTGTATGAGAGTGTCACTAGTCTTATGGGTATGTTGGGTGTGTGCGTAGCCAAAAGGCTTAGAACCATGTTCGCTTCCAAATTGTGTGAATTATGAATGGGTTCGACAATGATTCCGAACCAGATGTCCTTTACTTAGTACATGATGTACCAGAACTTGATTGCGGAGTATGCCCCCATCGTAGGTTTTCACCTAGGGATGCCGTATTCATATATATTATAAGAGTGATGTAAATATATATACCTGTGATTTACTATACCACGTGTGCATTAGTAGATAATATAAATAGTAATATTTAAAGTAATTTAAGTATGTGGGAACTTAATTTTTAATTGGTGATTTTTGCTGACTAAGTGGGTTAGAAATTGATAACGTATTTTATGGGTAATACGGGTGGGCACAACGAATTATTAGGCAGTGAGAGATTTAATTCAAACTAGTTAGGCGAGGTAATGTAACTAGGTTGGTTTAAAAGGATACGTTAGGTGTGCACATTAGTTGAGAGGTGAGGATCTCAAGTGAGGGCACGTAAAGTTAACATGTATACAATATCTTCTTTTTGATGCATTTTAAATGCTTGCAAAATATTTTCAAACTGTTTTACTTGGGCTATGAACCATTTCAAATCCATTTTTCTCAAATCTTTTTAGGTGCCCAGCCATAGGGATGTTAAGCTTGGGAGTTTCTTCATATTTGACATGTTGAAGCTGTTGTGGACATTGTAGGACCTTGGTAGTAGACGCCTCTACCTTTATCAGTTCCTCTCTGTCATTCAGTTTTATCAATCATGCATGTCTCCCATCTCTAGCTAGTGGTTATTTCAGAGACGTTATACTTCCATTTTATTTTCAGCATTGGGTTTGGTTTTATATTATAGATGATTGTATTTGGATTTCTGTCTGGAGGGTTTATTCCAGGTACATTTATTTATCTCGTTATTTTATAATTTATTATTATGGTTATTGGAATGGTGAATGTGGTTTATTAGTTTAAGATTATTTCATGTTAATAAAAAGATTTAAAATTTTGATACCGGGCCATTAAGGTAATAGTAAAATAATTGGATTTTGACAGTGATGCTAAGAATGAAACCATTAATGATTCCTGTATAATTTAATAATGGACTGATCTCCTAGGACTAGAATAGACAGGGTGTCACAGATGGTATTAAAGCATTAAGTTTTAGTGTCCTTAGGATCTGTACGGACTTGTCACATTTCCAACATATCGTTATTTGATATAGAGCCCTATTATTAGGACTGTTGTATTCATGATTACGCATTTACATCTTCAAATATTTTGAGATATATTGAACTTTGGACTTATAACTATTCTCTTTCGTCTTAGATGCCTCCCATACGTGCACTACGATCCACCCCAGATGCATAGCTCGAGCTGTAGCCAGCTCAGGCACAGGGACTATGAATGCTGCTGAGGTTGCACCATTATTGCATAGGCGGTTAATGCAACTTTGATTACTTTTGCTCAGCAGGCACCATAGGTGCCACCCCAACCTCAGGTTGTGGCTCCAGACCAGACACACTCGTTTACTTCTGCCAGGGAGCGAGTCAGAGAAGCCTATCAGAAGGCTCATCCTCTCGAGTTTCAAGGGATCTTTAATGTCGTTGCTGCTTGCTAATGGAAGAAGGATATCCAACGGTATTTATGAATGTATTGAGTGTACAGAGACAGATACTAACTACTTTTAATCTAGTAGGGGCAGCCTTACAGTGGTGGGACCACACATAAGAGAGATAGGAACCGATTCAGGAGTTTTGGGAGCGATTTAATCGTAAGTACTTATCATTCACCATTCAGACATAAATGAGGTGGAAATTCTTAGACATTTCTTATGAAGGGAGGACAGTAGAAGAATATGAGGAGAAATTTACTAGGTTGGCAAATTTTGTACTAGAGGAGGTGAGCACAGAGGAGAAGAGAATACATATCTTTGTTGATGGTCTTATTTGGAAAATCCGACAACATTTGTTGGGTAATCCTACTATGAAGACGTATACGTATGTGTTGAATGCTGATTTACTACACTATCAGGACCACCGCTTCCACGTGAAAGGAAGAAAGTGCTCAAAAGAGTCTAGCCAACAGGGCAAGACATAGGGTAGCAGTGCTAGTGAGGCACAATCGACTTAGACTCAGATGAGACAGGGTGATTAGGGTTCCCATTATGGGGATGCTGTTAAGCATTTTCATTCAGGAGATTTCAGGCAGGGGCAAAGTGGATTCAGGCATGGCCATCAGGGTCAGCAGGGCCAATCCGGCCAATAGGGACAAGGGAGAGGTGGTAGTGTCCATCAGGGCCAGAGGGGTGGAAATTTTATGGGCATATGTTTCATATGTGGCAAGAATGGCCACAAGCGTCAGGATTGCCCTGATAAGGGCAGAGTTCTGCAGAAGCAAGGCGCTCGCTAGGAGCCCCAGAGGCCTATTTTTCCCATCGCCCTCCGAGCATCATCACTAGCACCAACATTGTCTGTTGTACCAGTCATTCTAAAAGCCCCACCTCAGCAGGGGCAGTTACTATACGAGCGTATATACAACGTCCACCAGGACGCAATTCAATAAGTTTCACCCGCAGTTGAGGGTACGTTTCTTATACGTAGGACTTCGGGGCACATTTTATTTGACATTGGGTCTTCACACTCATTTATAACCATTATTTGCATGTGCTGTAAGATTGTTAGACACCACCGATACTACAGTCACGTGTGTAAACTCACCACTAGGTAGCAAGCTACTAATCTTCTTTATTTATCAGGGTGTGAGTATAGACATATGGAGACTAGTTTTGCCCACCGATATGCTTGTGTTAGATACATCATAGTATGATGCCATTATTGGTTTGGATTGGCTAGCAACGTATAGAGCCATGATTGATTGTTACAGTAGGAGCATCATGTTTGTGATTTCGGGCCAGGAGGTGTTCTTTATGGCGATGCGCCATCCCAAAGGGGGATCGTCAACTCACTTGTATTATATAGAGGAGGAGACCTCTCAGGGGTAGTTATTTACCTAGATTTGATCCCAGTTATGTGCAAGTTCACCGACGTATTTCAGGATATAGCGAGATTACCTCCTAGCTAGGAGATGGATTTTAGCATCGGGCACTCGACCGATAGCTCGTGCGCCTTATCATATGGATCCTATAGAGATGAGGAAGCTGTAAGACCAGATCAAACAACTTTTGGGGTAGGGTATTATTCATAGTAATACCTCGCCTTAGGGTGCCCCAGTGCTGTTTGTAAAGAAGAAAGATGGATCTTTACGCCTATGTGTGGATTTATCGGCACTTGAATAAAGTCACGATATGGAATAAGTATATGTTGCCCCGAATCAACGACTTATTTTACTAGTTAGGAGGAGATGCCTACTTCTCTAAGATAGATTTGTGATCAGTCTATCACCAATTGCGCATCCGAGAGTAAGATGTATCTAAGACTTCCTTTTTTATGACATATGGGTCTTACGAGTTTCGGGTTATGACATTTGGGCTAACCAATGCACCAGCTGTGTTCATGGACTTGAAGAATAGGGTGTTCAGAGAGTTCTCGAATCAGTTTGTCATTGTCTTTATTGAGACATCCTGGTTTATTCTCAGATTGAAGAGGAACATGCCAAGCATCTGCGTCTGGTTTTATACACATTGCGCGAGCACCAGTTGTATGCTAAGTTTAAGAAATACAAATTTTGGTTGCATGAGGTACAATTTTTGGGTCATATTGTATCTGCCAGGGGGATATCAGTGGAATTGAGTAAGGTCTCAGCAGTGAGGGAGTGGGGACAACCCATGACACCGATGGAGGTGCGTAGTTTCTTGGGATTAGTTTGGTAATACTGAAGATTTTTTGGGGGGTTTTCGAAGATTGCTGGTCCGTTGACCAACTTGACTCACAAGGGGGTACCGTTTATCCGAGATGACGCTTGTCAGTTAGAATTCGACGAGCTGAAGGACAAGTTGACTTCAACACTCGTACTCGTACTCGCACTGCCCAGGACAGGAGTGGAGTATTTTGTTTTTACTGACGCAAACCTACAGGGACTTGGGGGCGTGCTATAGTAGGAGGACCAGGCTAAAGATTAAGCTTCCTGCAAGCTTAAGCCTCACGAGAGGAATTACCCTACCCACGACTTGGACTTAGCGGAAATCATGTTTGACATTACTTTTTGGGGGAGAGGTTTCACCTATTCACATATCATAAGTCACTACGGTACTTATTCACGTAGCGAGAGTTGAATATGCATCAGTGTAGGTGGCTGGAATTTGTAAAAGATTATCAGTTTGGAATCCATTATCACCCGAAGAAGGCTAACGTGGTGGCAGATACATTGAGACGCATGCTAGTGGGGGATGTGGCTGAAGTTTGGAAGGCAAAATGGAAGGAGTTGGGACATCAGGATTCAGTTGCCATATCATTTATGTCGGTTATGGCCGTTACCCCCTAGATTTTCACGAGAGTGGTATAGGCCCAGGCAGTGGATTCATTTTGTCAGGATTGGATCAGACATTTTTTAACCAGGGGAGCAAAGTCGTACTCATTGAGTTCAAAGGGAGGCTTACTCTTCAACGGGAGATTGATTGTCCCGGAGGGGGAGGACTTACAACACGTGGTGATGGCAGAGTCACACAGGTCACAGTTTGGTGTACATCCTAGAGGGTATAAGATGTACCAAGATATGAGACGACAGTATTGGTGGAGTGGGAAGAAGAGAGACATTATAGAGTTTGTCTCAAGGTGTACCACTTGTCAGCTGGTGAAGGTGGATCATTAGAAGACTACAAGGGTTCTACAGTCATTAGATATTTTGATGTGGAAATGGGAGAGTATTTTCATGGATTTCATTACTGGGTTGCCTATATCATAGAGGGGTAACGATTCCATTTGGGTGATAGTGGATTGGTTGACTAAGGTGGTGCATTTTTTGCCAGTCCAAACGAATTATACTACGGGACAGTATGCCCAGATTTTTATCATTGAGATAGTGAGATTGCATGGCGGTGCCACTTGATATTGTGTCCGACAGGGACTAGATTTTTGTGTCTCATTTTTAGGAGAGTTTTCAAGAGGCCATGGGTACAGAGTTACGATTGAGTACGGCCTATCACTCGCAGATGAACGAGTAGACAGGGAGGATGAATCATATGTTCGAACATATGCTACGGATGTGTATCCTTGATTTTAGGGGAGGTTGGGAGCAATATATTCCACTAGTGGAGTTTGTGTATAATAACTCCTATCAGTTTACGATTGACATGGAAACATTTGAGGCATTGTACGGTAGAGCTTATCGCTTGCCTGCTTGTTGGTTGGAGGTGGGGGACAACAAGCTACTCGGATCAGAGTTGATTCAGGATACTTCAGCCAAAATTGAGTTGATTCGGAGTCGTATACGGATAGCCCAGGATAGATAAAAGAGTTATGCTGATGCCAAACGGTTCTTCTTAGAGTTTAATGTGGGGGACCAGGTGTAATTACATGTATCTCCTATGAAGGGAATAATGAGGTTCGGGAAAAAAGGGAAGTTGGCATGAAGGTATGTGGGGCCATTCCCTATCATCGAGCGGATTGATCCAGTTACATATAGACTCGAGTTACCAAAGCATTTGCATTGGATTCATGATGTATTCCACATTTCTTATTTGAGGCGATATCTACGGGATGAGTTAGCTATCACTCACATTGCATTGGAGGATATTGATTCGCAGCCCAATATTTCATACGAGGAGAGGCTAGTTAATATCCTGGACCATAGTGCGAGGAGATTGAGGTAAAAGGTAGTTCCACTTGTACTTGTTCAGTGGGACCACCATAATGCCGACGAGTCTACTTAGGAGAGCGAGGATGAGATGCGCGATAAATATCCAGAGTTATTTATACTAGGTATTCTCTTTTTCTGAATTTGGAGACGAAATTTCCTTATTATGGGAGAAGTATGTAACACCCCACAATTTTAATGATTTTTATATTGGGATTAATTAAATTAAAATGGGAAATTAATCAGGCTTAAAATAAATATTAATTAGTGAGACAAGGGTTAATATTTATTTATATTAAGTATTACTTAGTGAATGAGTAATAAATTAATAAGCATGTATTATGATTGTCTTGAATGAGAAATACGACAGTTACGATAATTTAATCGGGACGGGAGTGTTAGTCGTGTCGGAACTTAATTTTATGAGATAAAATATAATTTAATTACGGATCATCCAAATGATCATTTCGAGTGCGCTAGTGTGTCCGAAAGGGTCAAAATAGTAAAAAAAAGTGTACTCGGAGGTTTGGATTGGGTCCCGAGACATTTTTAGGCCAAACTGGCACCCCAGAGGAGTATTTTGGTCTTTTGTATTTTGGGGGAAAAGGGACCTACGAATTTTAGAGGTTTATGTCATCAGTTATGTTGAGGGGTTAGGGTTATAATTTATAAAATATAGATAATCCATTAGAGGAGGAAGAAAAGGAGTTCCATGGATTTCCCACACCCTTTTTACATCACCACCACCACCACCACCGAAATTTAGATTGGAAGGAGGAAGGCAATCCCAACAACTTTTTGCAGAAAATCAAACCTACAATTCTAGGAAAGTGTTTATCTTTCTAAATTGAGTGCATATATTATAATGTTAGTGTAGGATTGAACAATACCGATGAATAAGTGAGTTTGGCTTAAATTTGGTGAAATAATTTATGATCTTGGGTAGGAATTGCATGTAGATTGAATTCTTGTGTGAATAGAAAATGAAATCAGATCATATGTTATGATAATATAAGAGAAATCTGGGTTTCGTGGATGTTCTTGAATAAAAAGAATAACCTAGGGTTCTTGGAGTTAAATTAAAGATTTAATGAGATTTAAATGACCCTCTGAGATGTTTTGATGATATGATTACGTTAGAAATCATTTGTACATGTTGTTATAGGGTCTAGTAGGCTTGGTTGGGAGTTTGTGAATTTATCATGAAGGTTTTGATGATTAAAAATGGTGAAAAACGTAACAGTAGAACAAAGGAGACAACTGACACTTTTCGAATCGATTCGGCCTAAGGGAAAATCGATTCGGATTTCCAGATTCTGGTAATTGTCCCTATTTTAGCCTTGAACTTGAATCGATGAACGGGGATACTTTGGGAGACCTTTAAAATATTGCGAGAGATATTTTTATTACCAATAGGCTAATGGAAGGATTGGGACTTAGTCATAAGTGATATGAATTAAGGCCTAGATTAATTAGTGTGATTTGTAATATAATGAATTCGGAGAATGAGAATGAGTCACGGTTAAGGTGACCGAACCCATGACTTAGAATAATAGGGTATGGGTGAATTACCTACTGAAATACTTGAAAGAATAATTGACACACTTCGAATAGTGGGGGATACTCGGGAATATACGATGATAAGTATAATCGAAATTTAATAATACGTATGGTATTCGGGAGTTATATATACTGCATAAGGGACATATATTATAGGTTGTGTGTACACCTATACTGATGCTATATATATATGTTATGTGATTACCTATTGTTTGAATTCTCATGTGCGAACATACCTAGGCTACTTGCTATCACGAGAGGTTCCACGTCATGGATAGTTTTATCCTGATGAGCCCATTGGGGGTGGGGGATTTTGACTTATACCTCAGAACATAGAACTTAGGGATTGAGCACTACTTGTGTGTATGAGAGTGTGACTGATCATTTAAGTACGTTAAGTGCATGCATAGCCCAAAGGCTTAGAACTATGTTCGCCTCCAAATTGTGTGAATTGTGAATGTATGGTTCGAGAGTGATTCCGAACCAGATATCCTTTACTTAGTACGTGAGGTACTAGGAATTTATAGCAAAGTATGCCCGCATCGAAGGTACCCATCTAGGGATTCTATATTCATATATATTATAAGAGTGATGTAAATATATACGTGTGATTTATTATACCACGTTTTCATTAGTAGATAAGATAGATAATGATATTTAAAGTAATTTAAGTATGTGGGAACTTATATTTAATTGGTGATTTTTTCTGACTAAGAGGGTTAGAACTTGATAACGTATTGTATGAAAATACAGGTGGCCACAACAAATTATTAGCCAGGGAGTGATTTAATTCAAACTGGTTAGGTAGGGTAGCGTAACTAAGTTGGTTTAGAAGTATACCTTAGGCGTTCACATTAGTTGAGAGGTGATGATCTCAAGTGAGGGCAACTAAAGTTAACATGTATACAATATCTGCTCTTTAATACATTTTAAATACTTGCAAAATATTTTCAAACTATTTTACTTGGGCTCTGACTTGTTTCAAATTTATTTTTGTAAAAAACTTTTAGGTGCCCAACCACAGGGATGCTAGACTTAGGAGCTCCTTTATATTTGACGTGCTTCTACTGCTGAGGACGTTGCAGGACCTTGGTAGTAGATGCCCCCACCTTTATTAGTTCCTCTTTATAATTCAATTTTATCAGTCGGGTTGGTCGCCCATCTCTAGCTAGTGGTTATTTCAGAGATGTTGTACTTCCATTTTATTTCTAGTGTTGGAATTGGTTTTATATTATGAATGATTGTATTTGGATTTCAGTCTGGAGTGTTTATTACAGGCACAATTATTTATCTCATTATTTTATCATTTATTATTATGGTTAATGGAATGGTGAATGTGGTTTATTAGTTTAATTTTATTGCATGTTAATAAAAAGATTTAAAATTTTGACACAGGGCCATTAGGGTATTAGTAAAATAATTGGATTTCGAAAGTGATGCTAAGAATGAAACCATTAATGATTCCTATTTAATTTAATAATGGGCTGATCACCTAGGATTAGAATAGGCGGGATGTCACACACTCCTTAGGTTCTCAGAATTGACCTCGACCCACAGAATTGTTCGTCAAAACTTTAGGATCTGAATCCCCTTTCAAATGATCCACCCTGTGCTCGAATCATCCTTATCGTACGAATGAATGGCCCATTTTACTCCAAAGGGTCACCAAGCACTTTTGCCCCCCATCAGACCTCAGTCAACTCTTCGATCAGAATGAATCTTAATGCAATCTCAAAAGGCACTAAATACCCTTTCCAACGATCCATCCCGTGCATGAATCGGCTTTACAATTCGGACAAATGATCCATTTTCCTCTAAAAATTTCTTGCCTAGTGACCAATGGGTGCTTCCAGGCCCCGTTTGACCTCAGTAAACTCCCAGAAACGGGAGCAGCTCAATGGATTCTTAAAGGTCTCTGAATACCCTTTACAACGGTCCACCACGTGCATAATTTTGACTTGTGGTTTGCATTTTATGATCATTTTTCCAAAAAACTTGTTCGAGATTGTCGAATGGCACCCTTAGGACCCTACCTCGCAAGTACCGTTTGACCTCATACAAACTCATTTGTTATTATCGTTACGTCATTACAGCCGTTAGGGCTTACAGTCATCA
The DNA here is from genome assembly GCA_949130495.1 of Sambucus nigra. Taxonomy (NCBI): domain Eukaryota; kingdom Viridiplantae; phylum Streptophyta; class Magnoliopsida; order Dipsacales; family Adoxaceae; genus Sambucus; species Sambucus nigra. The sequence goes on from OX422220.1 coordinate 253,218,006, forward strand.
ATAATGAAAATACAATATGACAAATACAACAAGATAAAATATGAGCCACCGCGCCAAGCTGCCTCGCTAAGTTGTCACGCTTGAGCTTCCTCGGTTGCTTAATCTCAAACACTGTTGCCAATTGGGGATTTATCCCTAATATCAAGATTACCTTCAAGCCTCCTCTACAATATATATAATAAAAACAATATAACAAATGTGTATAAGGGAGGACTCAAATATTAGGATTTATCCAAGACGCCTACGTAGTCGAAGGGGTATCAAAGTCCACATAGCTTGAAGAAAACATAGGGGGTTTGACCCATAAAACGAGATGGGGGATTTCCTGTATATGTGTGTGTAGAGATAAACGTGCTTTAAGTATGAGAATGCACCTGGTATTCCCATTTAAAGGCCAATAGCGTTTCTACGTGGGAGGATATGCACGTATTATTTGTCCGAAAGTTCTTCTTGGCAGAGGATGAGTTCACCCTGACCCAACTCGGTAGGGAGAGGCAAAGACCGGGAGAAGAGGTGGTGGCATGTATTCGAAGGTTCAGGGAAAGGTCCCTCGATGTAAGGGAAGAAGCCAAGGAAACCAAGTTGTTGCAAATTTGTGCTGAGGGACTACTTCCTGAGTATATATGCCACCTTATCAACGAGACGCGCGAGGAAACTTTTTCAGCATTCCTAAAATCCGCGAGAAACATCTCTTTGGTGGTACGAATCAACCCGACGGTGGCTCCCATGATGTTCAGGCAGCCGATGCAACCCGCGGGGGGAAGGTCCCAGCCCCCATGGGTAGGATACGTCGAGAGGGAGGATGGGGACAAGGCGCCGAAGAAGGACAACAAGAGAAAGTTTGGAAGAGACAGAGAAGACCCGCCACCGTTGCCTTGTACGATAGAAGAGGCTGTGAGCTGTTATAACGCAATGGTCCAAGGCGGAACGGTTTATGAACCAAAGGGTGTGCCGACAGAAGAACTCGATGTTGCGACAAGGGCTGATCCCAAATACTGCCAGGTTCATCAAAAGATCCAGCATCCAACAGAGAGTTGCTTCACGCTGCGAAGAATCATCGACAAGTACATGAAGATGGGGACATTGCAAATCCCCCACAGAACATTAACAACAACCCACTTACAGCACACGATCCCAATTTGGTGATGGCCTATAATGAGGAGGCAGAAAGAGAAGGAGGAGGGTTGATGATGAAGTAAAAGGAGCTCGAAGAAGCTCTGGAATATTGTACCACGCGAATGGCTAATGTAGTTTTAGCCTATGATGAAATAAGCGCTAAGGACGTAGAAGACGTGTATAGCATTGAAGATGGGGAAACAGACCCAGTCATAGAATGTAGTGCAGTTTCAAAATCCCCAAAATTCACTTGGTTCTTCGATCAAGTGGGGATCCCGAAGGAGAGCAGGATGGAGATAACTCACGCGATTTTGGACATTATAAAAAGGAACGCAGTCCCCTCGCTAAGGTGGAGGGGACCCATGGCTAGGCTGGTGAAGAAATTTATGTCAGAAGTAACCTTCAGCGATGCGGATAGAGCTGTGAGGTTCCCTTATAACAGACCTCTATATGTAACCGCTAGCGTCAATGGGGTTAGCTTTGTTAGGACTCTTATGGATGGGGGTGCTTCCATCAATATTATGCTAATCAACTCCTTCCACGCGGCTAGTATTCCGAAAGAAAGGTTGGTCCCCGTGCCTTTGGTAATTTCGGGATATGACAATCAATATTTCAAATCAGTCGGGTATGTGAATGTTGGGATTGCGATGGGAAATCTGAGTTCCCACATCAAGTTCCATGTAATAGAAAGTGCAACTTCCTATCACTTACTAATAGGGAGAGTATGGATGCACAACCAAGGTTTAGTTCCTTCGACTTATCATCAATGCGCCAAGGCAAATATCAAGGGAACGGAGGTGACCATTAGGGCTACGAAGAGGCCTTTCGCTATAGAAGAAGCACACTTAGTGGATGCGGCATTCTATACGGAACTGGAGGAGGATGTACGGGTCTTAATGAAGAGAATAAAGGGGGCATGGGTTCCTTCGATTAGAGAGAGAATGGGGCCTTTGAATGAACAGGATAAAAAGGGTGGAAGTAGCGAAGGGGTGAGGACCGAAGAAGCCCATCAGGTGATCCCTCGGCTCCAAAAGATATCGAGGCAACTCAAAGACAGGATGGGGCCTAGAACAGACCCGATGGAGCACGAGGTCCAACGGAAAAGCGTGTTGAGTCACTTTTCGGGAAAAAGAATCGCTGAGGCTTCCAGAGAGAAGAAGAGGAAGGCCGTGGCAATAGCTACCAGCAGGCAATACAAGAAAATTATCACTGAAGAGGGAAAAATGGTGTACCTCTTATAACGGTGTGAACGGGCGACAGAAGAGACTAAGGATGAGGTTGACCCGGTGTATGAGTGTTTTTTGGTGGATTGACGGGGGCAGTGTATGGTGATAGACAACTCCAACATACATGAATTCATTGAAGATGTCGCCGAAGAACCAGACTACATGGGAGATCAACTAAGGCCCCAGGCACAAGAGTTAGACCAGCTGAACTTAGCAAGAGAAGGGGAAAATCCAAGGCCTATCTTTATCTCAAAAGATCTCGGTGAGGGGAAATGAGAAGACTTGATCAAGATGATTCGAGAATTTATAGATGTTTTCGCATGGAAGTACACTGAAATGGAAGGGCTGGATGAAGAGGTGAGTTGCCATAAACTGAACGTGATGCCTTCAGCCATTCTGATGAAGCAGGCAACGAGGACTTACAAGCCTGAACTAGACTTAAAGATTAAAGAACTCTTGTTAGAAGCAGGATTTATCAAGACAATACAACATCCCCTCTAGCTATCTAGCATTATGCCAGTGGGGAAGAAAGATAGGAACCAAATAAGGATCTGCGTAGACTTCAGAGACTTGACTAGGGCTTGCCCCAAGGAAGAGTTTCCCTTACCCTCCATCGACAGTTTGATAGATGCCATGGCCGGTCATGAGATGTATAGCTTCATGGATGGGTATGTGGGATACAATCAGATTAAGATGGATCCCACCGACGCATAGAAAATGGCGTTCAGAACCCCGTTGGGTAACTTCATGTACAAAGTGATGCCGTTTGGACTCAAGAACGCTGGAGTTACGTACCAGAGGACAATGATGGCCATTTTTCATGACTTCTTCCATAAATTTGTGGAGTTCTACGTGGACGACCTGGTCATCAAATCAAAGAAGGAGGGGTCCCATCTGAATGATTTAAGAAAGGTGTTTTCTCGGTGCAGGAGGTATAAACTGAGGATGAACCCGCTAAAGTCTGTCTTCGGAGTAACAAGCGGGAAGTTTCTAGGCTTCGTGGTTGATCAACAAGGGGTACAGATGGACTAAGATAAACAACGAGCAATATTAGAGATGCCATGTCCAAGAACGACAAAAGAGATGAAGAGTTTTCTTGGCAAAGTCTCCTACCTTAGGAGATTTATGCCTGGATTGGCCGAAATAACACACCCACTGATGCAGCTGTTGCGAAAGAACATGAAATTCTGGTGGGAGGAGGTTCACCAGGAGTCTCTTGTCAGGCTGAAGAAACTGCTCGTTTCACCACAAATTATGGTTCCTCCCCAGGCAGGAGTACCGTTGCAGCTATACCTCACGTCTACCACGAGGTCCGTTGGAGCTCTGTTAGCACAAGAAGGGGATGGGCAAGAACGATCAGTTTACTACCTCAGCAGAATTATACATGGGCTAGAGATTAAATATAGTAGCTTAGAAAGGCATTGTTTAGCTTTAGTCTTTGTAGCAAAAAAACTTAGGCATTATATGCTGTCTTTCACAATTCATATTGTAACTAGATGTGACCCAATTAAGTATTTGCTTGCAAGAACTATATTGATTGGCAGGGCAGCTAGATGGTTCCATATCCTCTCTAAATATGACTTGAAGTGTGTGGTCCCTCGAATAATTAAAAGCTAGGCGTACGTTGATCTGTTGGCCATCTTCCCTTCAGGAACCTTCGAGCTCCCCAAGGAAGAAATTCCAGGAGATGATTTGCAGGCTAATTTCCTGGATACAACTGATGAGTAATGGACGATGTAGTTCGATGGATCTTTGACGAAAAAGAAATGGGTAGAAGGGGTTATTCTTTTAAAAGGGATGGAGGAGATCTGCCTTTCCTACAAGCTAAATTTCCCTTGTTCCAATAACGAAGCAAAATACGAGGCGTTGGTACTGGGGCTACTAGAGGCTCTTCGAAGAGGAATTCGTTCACTCTGCATTAAGGGTGGCTCAAACTTAGTGATTCAGCAAGTAAACGGAGGATATGCGTTGAAGCACATGAGCCTGACGCCATATAAAATAATCATTCAAAGGCTTCCCAACCAGTTCCATCGGACCAAGATCAGAAGACATCCTAGAACGATGAACCGCCATCCAGACGCCTATGCCACTATCTCCCAGAAAATGGTCATAAAGACCGATGAGGCTATCGTTTTGATCCAATGAAGAATAACTTCTTCGGTGGTACAGCCAATACTATCGATGGAGGGGGACGCGGGCTGGAGGGGAGAGATTAGGATGCAACTGGAGTCTGGCGAAGAAGCTATGGGATTAAGAGAGTTGGCACAATACTTTATGAACCAGGGGAATCTCTACTATAGAAATGCTGGGGGGTGGTTATCAAGATGCGTCAGTCCAGAGGAAGCAGAAAAAAGATTGAGGAAAACGCATGAGGAGCACTGCAAAATGACTGAGATATCCTTATATAGGAGAATTCAAAGAGAGGGGTATTTCTGGGCTAGAATGAAGCAAGATGCGGCAGAGCTGCAATGGAAGTGCGATAAGTGTCAGTTATTCTTCGAAGCAGCTGAGTGCCATTTCATTGAAGCTCAAACGGACTGGAGGCAGCCCTACATCGACTTCATTCAGGATGGAGTTATCCCAACAGAGAAAATAGATGTGATGGGCCTGAGGCGAAGGGCTCCAAGGTTCTATGTTCAGGAGGGGAAGCTTTATCGAAGGGGGTACTTCAACAGGCCATTGCGTTGCATCACGAAGGAAGAAGCAGCGAAGGTCCTCAAACAAGCACACGATCCAGCCCACATAGGGGGGGGGGGGGCAAGTTGTATGATCAGTTGATGACGTTGGGGTATTATTAGCCAACACTGGAGAAAGACTCTGCTGAGTTCGTTCGAAAATGCAAAGCTTGCCAACTTCATGGAAATATGATCCATGCCCCATCGGTAGACTTACACTCTCTATCAACACCCTATCCATTTCATACTTGGGCGTTTGACCTAGTGGGGGTAATACACCCTTCTTCGAGAGGCAAGATATGGATACTGGTAGCAACAGAGTGTTTTACAAAATGGCCCGAAGCGATAACACTCAGAGAGCAACGACTGGGGTGGTGAACAACTTCATCAGAGAATACATCATTTACCATTTTGGGATCCCAAAAGTTATTCTTTCAGATAATGGGGCTCCCTTCATCAATTCTGAAGTAATAATTCTCACAGACAAGTACTCCATTGTTCATCACACCTCAACGGTGGCATACCCAAAGGGAAACGGTCAAGCCGAAGCGACTAACAAAACCTTGGTTAATATTTTGGCCAAGATGATGGAGGACTTTCTAGGGGCGTGGGATGACAAGATATCAGCCGTTCTCCCTTATTTATGGGGCTGAGGCAATCCTTCCAGTGGAGCTGGAAGTTCCTTCCGCTCGATATGCCTTATAAAGTAGCATGCTCCCTCAAAATAGACATGTATAGTTGGAAGCGTTGGATGAACATAGAAATAACTCGATGCAGCACTTTCAAATGTATACGAAATAACTCTCCAGGGCATACGATAACTTGGTAAGACCAAGGAAGTTCGTGGAGGGAGACCTCGTATTGAAAGCAACAGTGAAGCACATCAGGGGGCTTCCTCTACCAAAGTTTGCAGCCTATTGGGAAGGACCTTTTGTTGTGAAGGAAGCCCATGATTCAGGTTATTGTTTACTTTCGAAGTTAGAGGAAGACAAGCCATTTAAGATTAATAATAAATGGCTGAAGGTTTCTCATGTGTAAACAATTAAGTTTGAACCAATGTTATAACTAGGATGTTGTTATGAATATACAAGTTTTGGTTACAATTTGAACATAATGAAAGAATTGTAGAAATATAAAACTCTATAGCATACAAGAACAGTCACAACATATGGATGAACTAAAAAGTACATATTCTTCATTCATAAACAATAGAGCATTACAAAAAATTTTGGGAGCTATCGCCCAAGAATTACATAGATAAGAGCAGATGGAGGATCTGTATACAAGAGGCAATTAGTCTAAAAGAAAAAATAAATCCGAGGAAGAGAAAAAATCTCCAGGAAGATCCGAAGAAGCTGCTGTGAAAGACCGTTGGGAGTTAATAGAAACCTCTAGCCTCGTTTTCACTTGTGTACGTTCGATGAGGAGTCTCTCGCGTTTTAGTTTTACCAGACACAAGGATTCTTTGACATCCTTTACCTCTTGATCCACTTCTTCCAAAAGGGGTGCCAATGCGACCAACCTAGCTTCCTCAGCTTGCTGGTCCTCCTAGTGCTTTCGTAACACTTCCCTCTGGCCGATCAGTTGTTGGTTCTTCATAGTCTTCAAATATGTTATGAGCCAGTCAAAACGCAAACCATCATGCCCCAGCTCCCTCAGAAAACCCAGAAATTTGTTAAGAAGGGATCTGGTAAAGCTTGCAGTAGGGGTACTGGCAATTTCAGCAACAACGATCGCCATGCCTTGAAGTTTGTGACTCATCATGTGAATATTGGAATGCAGGCAATCCGATGTGAAGGTCTTAGGGTGACGATTCACCAGTTGTTCGATCACCAAGCGGTGGTTGACAGGCATTTGAGGAAACTGCCGAAGCACCATTAGGTAGAAAGCGTGAGGAGCCAGGTCAGGAAGAGGGAGTTCGCACCCAAATTCGCTCTCTGCTGTAGCACCAGTCGTGGAACCTTGATCATCATGACCAGAGTTTTCTGAAATAGCAGGTTCCCGATGAGGTGAGCCCATAGGCGAAAGAACTGGGGGAGAATCTTCCCGAGCAACCTGAGAAGGGATGGAATCCATAATAAGTTTATGAAAAAAAATTTAACAAGAGTTTTCGTTGTTAAGTCACCGTTATAAGGTGGATTTTATGAAAAAAACTTAACAAGCGTTTTCGTTGTTAAGTCACCGTTATAAGGTGGAGTTTATGAAAAAATCTTAACAAGCATTTTCGTTGTTAAGTCACCGTTATAAGGTGGAGTTTATGGGAAAATCTTAACAAGCATTTTCGTTGTTAAGTCACCGTTATAAGGTGGAGTTTATGAAAAAATCTTAACAAGCGTTTTCGTTGTTAAGTCACCATTATAAGGTGGAGTTTATGGGAAAATCTTAACAATCTTTTTCGTTGTTAAGTCACCGTTATAAGGTGGAGTTTATGAAAAAATCTTAACAAGCATTTTCATTGTTAAGTCACCGTTATAAGGTGGAGTTTATGGAAAAATCTTAACAACCGTTTTCGTTGTTAAGTCACCGTTATAAGGTGGAGTTTATGAAAAATCTTAACAAGCATTTTCGTTGATTAAGTTACCTTTATAAGGTGCAAAATCACGAGAAATAAACAAAAAAAATAAACATATCTCACTCACTACAGGGGCAAGAACGGGAGTCGTTGTGGCAGCTGCAAGGTCAGGAACCGTTGGGGATGGGAACATTGCCTCATAAGTCATAACGGGGTCCCTGGTTACAGAAGCCTCAACGCTCGGCAAGACGCCCTCACCAACATAAGGCACTAAGTCAAGAATGCGGGGTTTATCGGGAGAAGATGAGGGGCTCCCAAATAAAGACCCAACACGGAGGGGCGCAAAAGCACCAACCCTGGCCTTGATTGCATGAGGATCACTAAGATGAGTGGGTGGTATAAGATCAGGAGAAAACTGTGACATGAGGGCAAGTGTTAGAAAAGAGGAATAAGCAAAGAAAATATGAAGAAGTATTGCTACGTGCTACCTACCTCGGTTATGGTACTAAAGAGGGGAATGGCGGTCAGAGGTCTTATCAACATCATTGGAAGAAGAACGTTTGCTAACAACGAGGATATTTCAACCTGGGGCACCCAAAACATCTCAGGGTTCAGCAAGTCAAATAAGAAAAGGGTGGGTCCGAAAAGACGCTATAACAAATAAATTCTAGAGGAAATCATACCTCGGACTCACTTTCCTCAACAAGAACAATGGGCAGAGGAACCTCAGGTGAAATATGTAAATCAGAGGGGACTGAGAGTGTAATCTCGGGTTGTGTCACCTCTGGGGGTGAAGAATCACTCGTAGGCTCAGCGGCATCACCTCCCACAATAACTTCCCTAGCACGTTGGGAGCCTGAACGATGAGAATAAGTGAGCCCCGTCATGGGGGAATGGGGAGGAGTCATATTGGTACGAGATACACCGAAGCGCCCCCCCACAAAAGGGCTCACGGGAGGACTGGGGGTTTGACCCTTCCTCTTCAATCCCCTGCACCACAGTTGTCAAAAAAAAATAATAAGCAAATGTAGCCTGCCCTAAGCAAAAAAAGAAGAAGAGAGAGAATGAATAAATCAAGCATGCATACCTCGGATTCAGAGGGGGAACGAGGAGACATGACCACAGGTGAAGAAGGAGGAGTAACAACAACAGAAGGGGCAGGAGTTCGATGCACCTCAGGAGTTCGCTTCTTCTAGGACTTGGTACCTAGAGTCTTCTTCCTCGACCCCGCTGCACCAGACCGACCTTTCGAGGAACCCTTGAGCTCTTTCTCCTTCTAGCCGTTGGCTCTGTAGGATCAACCACCACTGTGGGAAAAGCAACGAAAGGAGGAACAACGACAGCGTGTCATTGATACTCAGCATTTATTCGATCTATTTCTGCTTGGGCTTCCCTCCTTAAGCGCTCAGCCGTTTTATCAGACATGGGAGGTGGAACGGAGGCTATGGGAAAGGCTACCACGGGAGTCTGGGGCTTCTGGGACTTAGATTTTGACTTTGATGTCCCACTTTTGGCCGTTTTTTCCTTCTTGGTAGGTGGTTGAGAAGGCCCCTCGTCGATAGTAGCTTCAGTTGAAGGGGCAACCTTCTTCGGAGCTGTAGGAGTTTTGGGTTTAGGCGTTGCAACTGGGACCATGGGACAAAGTGGGGGAAGCTCGGTGGGAGGTGCTTTGGGGGTTGAACTTAGAGGGAATTCCATACCAAGTATAGAGTTTCCTTTTAGCCCCAACTCAAGGGCAAAAAATAAAGAAATGGGAGGATATACGGAATCTCCCTCAACAAACTCAGCAATTGCAGCTAGTTGTTTCGGCCAGTACTTTGTAGCAAACATAGGGGTCACATCCCCATGCCTAGTAATACTAGGAATGGTGACCCGCCCAGCCATGGTTGAACATATCCCCCACGCAGCGGTTGAAGAAAATAGAGAACACGCCTCGCTAAAGGAGACCTTAGGGTTTGACGATTGAAACACTGGACGTGGAGCCCCCTGGTCAAACCCAAACTGGCGGATGCATCAGTTGGGATTATAGTACTCACTAGTAAATCCCCACTCAGTGTAAGAAGGCAGATATCCTGGGGAGAACAGAAGGACCACGGCGAGCGAGGAATCCTCACTATCGGGGGTAGGGGCCTGTACCACTTTGGCTTCATGATGGAAAAATTCACAAGTGTGAAAGAAGACTTCCTCCTGATAAGGCCTCATGACAAAGTTCTCAAAACGGTCAATCACAGATCTTAGCTCCTTTCGGCTTTGTCTCCTGTGATAAATAAAAGACCGTGGAGGCAGAATTATTTCCCCCGAAGGAGGACTGTTGGTTTTGGCCGCTACGGCAGGAAAGCAAAAGTAAAGGAAGCTGGTTAGGAGGACGCTGCTGGCAAAATTAACCAATTTATAACGGCCGAGAGAGCGTTTCATGTCGAATAAAGTTCTATCCAACCGGGTGTAGATGGATCCCAAGGCAATTTCACCCAGTGGAAGTTTTATGCCTCGGGCCAAATGAAGGGACATGTTAATAAAGTCCCTTTGGGGCTGGTCATTGGGTTTTACCGCCAAAGGAAACGAGAGAGAATCACAAGAATATAGGCAGGAAGTTCCAACAGTGTACCTTGACCAGGGGCATCTGTCGAGGAACTGCCTTCACCAGAACCCTTGAAGAAATAATTGATCAAGGGAGAGAAAGTAGCTTTGTTGGATGAACCGATGCAGCTTCGGCATATATGATCCAACTCTAAACGATTGGCAGTATCTTGAGCATCAAGAGCCTCATCGGTATAGGGCTCATGACCTGTTGCATCGAGGCTCAAGAGCTCGCACACGTCTTCCAGAGTTATGGTGAACTCGCCCCACACATCGATGAACGTATGGGTAGTAACGTTCCATCGAGAGACTAGGATAGGAAGAGAAATATTGTTCTTCGAAAGAGTGAACTCACTAAACCATTTAGCCCGTTGCAACCCAAGCTTGGTGAGAATATTAGCATAAGAACTTTGCATATGGGAGTTCCAGGCAGCAAAGTGGGCAGGAGAGCCCCCTGGCGCTTCAAAATCAACATGGGACCATGGGAAGTCCCCTCGCTCCAAGCGAAATCGCAGAGTCCCCTATGGAGTAAGAAAGCCCCACTTAGAAGAATCCTCGTCTTCATCACCCAACAGTAAGGCATCAAACTTGGAAGAAAAATGCACAGCCTTACAGGCAATAACAAAGTCATCACCCTTCCCAAAAATAGGAGAGCGACGATAAAACCTCAGCTGTTCGTGGCGGACAGCATCCAGGGCGGAGGCGGCAGTGGTGGTGGCAGACGGAGCACCAGTAGCAGAGATAGCAGGGTTACTTGAGGTTGCCATGGAAAACGATGATGGAGATAGCAAAAAAGCTTTAAGTAAGAGCGGTTTGAAGAACGAGAGTAGAAGACCACGACCACAGGTAGCGGTTTAGAGGATGAGAAGGGAAGAAGGCGAACAGGAGCTTAGCAACAATGGAGTTCTTGCAGGGTTTTCTCTCTCTAAAAAGATGGAAGCCTGAAGAAGAAAGTAACAGAGTAAGAAAAAAAAATAAAGAGAGGGTTTTGCATATAGCCATTTGAAAATTTCAGAGTTGTCGTTTCAGTCTCCCACCATCACACGTGCAAAGCCGCTTGCAATCATTTCCAATAAACACGTGGCACCTTGGGATGTGCTTTGATAATTGAGAAGACTGCGCCACGTCATTTATGAAGTGACACCTGGGGAACACAAACTATTGCCTTCCTGTGCAAGATTGAGTTTTGGCGCCAAAGAAATTTTTTTGTTAGACATATCCAATGGACTCCCAACGAAGAAGATGTCCCCACGGTTCCAAATAGCTACGATGTTCTTTCATCATAAGTCTAGACGATTGTTTAGTTATACCTAGGGTACACCAGGCAGAATTTTGCTTTTTTCCGAAGACTCTAATGCTCGGGTTCTGAATAAAGGAGAGGAGGCCTGCATCTTTTCACACAAAGAAAGGTCCATCGATTTGGGGACATTTCGTGCAGACATTTCTTGATTCCAACAAATCTCTTCACGAGGGGGAAAATGTAGAGGAGGCTTGAAGGTAATCTTGAGATTAGGGACAAATCCCCAATTGGCAACAGTGTTTGAGATTAAGCAACCGAGGTAGCTCAAGCATGACAACTTAGCGAAGAATCTTGGCGCGGCGGCTCATATTTTAGCTTATTGCATTTGTCATATTGTATTTTCATTATTGACGACTGTAAGCCCTAACGGCTGTAATGACGTAATGATAATAACAAATGAGTTTGTATGAGGTCAAACGGTACTTGCGAGAGACCAGGCTTGGCAGGGCCCGGGAGAGATTTCATGCTCTATCGAATGACCTCACCGTGGGAACTTTAGAGGGACCTGGTTTGGAGGATTGAGAAGTGAGGCACCGTTGGGGCTTGTCCTGACCATCTTAGATACACCTGGTAAAACACCGAAGGACCCTAACCATGGAACCTTGAGCGGAGCAGCTTGGAGTTCCATCGGGCGTTGAGTTGTGAGCCAAACAACCCTCTACTTAATGTCGCATCCACTCTAGGTGATGTCACTAGCCAGCTAAACAATGTCAGACCTGCACTTGAGTAAACCACCATGGTATTTGGGGCTGTCAGGCAGTTGGTGAGCCACCTCTGCGACAACAGTCCCCTGACACATAGTGGTTAGACAAAAGGTATGTCTTGGCATTTAATGTTTATGACGTGGAGACAACTAGTGCATTAGGTATTTAATGTTGTGACATAAAGTATGAGGGATGTCTTTCACAGGCATTGATGATTGAGTTGCCTCGGGGGTGGTGTGGGGGGCTATTTAAGGACCCCAGCCACCTTTGAGGAGAGGACGATCTTTTGAGAGTTCAGAAGTTATTACTAGAGGGTTTACCCACCCACCATTGTTACTTATTACGAAACTTTTAATACTTGATAGAGATTCTTGAAAGTGTTAGGTGTGTTTCTACCTGCCTACCAAAGTGTATCTAGGGTGCTTAATTCTCTCTCCCTCTAGCTAAGTTACTTCTAAAAGTTCGTTACTATTTCCTGAGTTATACACGATAGCTTTGCGAGTTTAAACTGAGTTTATCTTCATTGGGTTTGTGCTCGTGTGTCCTATCATTAATCCAAAGCTTTGGCCAGGATTAGCTTATCATTATTTTACTCAAATAGGGGTTACGCCTCCATCTTATCTAAAGTACCCTCTTACATTTTGCGACTCTGCCGGGGAGGCATTCTTCTAAGCAAGGAGTATGGCGCAAGATAATGCTACTCGAAGACTCAACTTTGATGATATTCTTGCGTGCTTGCGTCTTTTCCGATGAATGCATTTGGTCCTTATAACTACTTGTGATTCATCAAACACTTACATTATATTTTGAGTTATTATTTTTTGGGAATACTCCTAAGGATGAATTCACACCGTCCTTGTCCATGACGCGAGTTGAACGATTCATTCTCCATTTAAGTTCATAAGAACACACTTCGCAGAGTCTAAAAGGATAAGATTAACACATGACCATGAGAGATGAAAAGAGCGGGAGGGTGCCTAAAACCTTCCTATTTTATAACATAGTCCCCGAACCTTTGAACTTTTTGGTTTCGCCAGCATCAGTATTGTCCTTGATGCCGTACTCTCGAGGCGATAATATTTCTTCTGCCTGTTTTGTGAAAAATAGTCTGACGACTCTATATTTACATATTACCACAAATTGACGATGACCAAGATCTCCGAGAAAGGGCACAATCCCACGGACATGCCAGAGAGGGGGGGAACTACCCCAACACCCCTCGGGATGGCCACGAAATCCAAACCCTTTAAGCTCTTCTTTATAGTAGGATAATTGTCTGGTAACGTGTTCTCTTTTAAGGGAATTTCTTTAACCCATTTAAGAATTTCGATTACGCTGTTTTCAGACAAACTAAATTGACTCTTCAAGTTATGCAAACCAATCATTGCATATGATACCGAGTGATCTTTATCGTAATCTTTATACAACGGTCTAACTGCATCGACTTTCAACTGTATGTATTCCCGATCTCCTGGTAGTTTAATATTAAATTATTCATTTAATTGGTCATAATGCGCATTATCCATATCCATAGGTTGGTGGTTTTTGATGGTTGTGGACTTTGTAAACATCATCAATTAAGTCGGTCAATGGACGATGTGTTAGTGGATTATGTACCACTTTCACTAGTTGGGGTTTCGTTATGCTATCGAGTACTGACAATTCTTCCAGAACATAAGGTATATTTTTTTCACCATGGTATGTACATATTTATAGTCTTGAAAAGTTCTCCACATTATTAAATGAAACTCAACATCCTCCAATGACTTATATTTACCATTCATACAACGACTGCACAAACACGAAAGCTTGTCACTTTTAAGATTTTTATAAGCGTATTTAACAAACTCTTGAACGCCCTTTTACATGATTATTTTTCATTCGTTAGTCTATCCCATCCACTCTTTGTATTGTGAGAAATCCATTTAATAATATTCAAATTTCAGTCCTTGTATGAATAGTTAAAATAAATATCATGTTGCATACAAGAAATTAATATAATTACTAAAATGTTACAACTTAAACTCAAATAAATATTATTACAATTGAAACAAAAAAATATTATTACAACTGGAAAAAAAATACTTACAATTGAAATTTAAAAATAAAGATTATTACAACTGAAACAAAGAAAATATTATTAGAACGTGGCCAACAGATAAACTTGCCATCTGGTTAAAGACTCGACATAAATCCTTAATTTTATCCCTTCCCCGCTGTCAATGTACACAATTACATCTTCGCAGCCATCGTATATTTCATCAACTATTATTTTAGCCTCACCCTTTTACAAAGCTCAGTCGTGTCTCGAAGTTCAACAACTAAGGAGATAAGTGTGTGTACGTCAACAATCCTCTTATTATCTATGTCCTTGAAATAGTATTATTTGCCATAGTCATCGTGAGTTGTTGATGATAATCTAAAACCCATGACAGGCATAGGCATAGGAAGGGGGAATGTTGAAGGAGGCAACATTTGGGAGGAAAATGTTGAAGGATGCGACATTTGGGAGGAGAATGCTGAAGGAGGCATCATTTAGGAAGGGAAACTTATAAAGGGAGGATATGGACAACCTTGAGGAGGAGGGTAAGGGGAAACCATGAGGAGGCATTGGGGGCCTATAACCTTCGTATAAGGAGTCATAAGTTTCCCATTGATTTGTTAAGAGTCCCAGGTTATTTTTAATCTCTTGGACATCTTTAATAGTCCTAGGTTGCTATTCCTCTTAGGTTGACATATGATCCCTGACCGAAGAAAGATCGTCCACGAGAGGTGCGGTGTGTTTTAATTTTATTTTTGGTATATGTGAACCAACACCTCTTGTCCTCCCTCTTTTATCCTTTCCAAAGGTCTGGGCGAGGGCATTATTTTCAAAGTCCTTAAAAGGTTTCGAACTTGACTAACTGCTGATGACCTCTATTGATTCCACAGTCTTATCTAAGTGTAGCGACACTTTATTATCTTTGTTCCATCGAGAAAGAACATATAAGTTGGCCCGATTCAGTTGTTTACCAGCATCTGGACCATCCTTTGTCATAATCTCCCATTCATTCCTCAAATCCTCATAAGATTTGGAGCCGAGCTTGTGGACATCAATTTTTTTGCCCTGCTTTGTTTATTTTTCGTCCTTTGAACCAACCTTTTCTCCTTTACCTCATTCTCTAAAAAACCATTCCATTATTCCACCAGAATTTCAACACTGGGAGGTACCTTATCCTTCAGAGCAAAAATATCAGAGCTCACTGCTTCCTTCGAGAAATAGTTGTTCTCAAGGTTTATCATGTATATCCTTAATTGTTCAGTAACCCGAAAAATAACCTTATTCTTGGAACGGTCGGGAAATGAATAAATCTTGCAAAGTTAATCATATATGTCATCTTTGATTGCTTGATCAACAAGTTTCCAGTTGCTTTGTCCCCCGACTCCCCCACGTTTATTTTTCCTAGTGATAAACACTAGGCTTTAAATCTCAGTAGGTCATTACTATCACCCGTGGAGTTATTCCCAAGAAGGGAGAACCCAATGGGCTTCTTTTCATTTAAATGGAGGTGTTAGGAGAGATGTATGGGGGTGTTGGAGCAACAGGGGCGCTGGATGGGTGCGTTGGAGAAATTAGAGTAGGACTTAATGTTGTGGAATGAACCAGTAGTGGAGTTGTGAATTGCTTAGCCATTGGTGATGAGAATTCTTACTATTATGCACGGTATGAGGAACATCGTTGGGGTGTAATCTCGCCACTTGGTACATTTTGGTTGTTTCATCTTGCCATTATTTACAAAAATAAAAAGCAATAAGCGACTACATAATTATAATAATATGAAATTATAACTATTTAATCAAGTTTATGACTATATATCTATTTTTTCATTTTTAGAGTAAGACTCTAGAATATTTTCAATGTGTCTGATCTCCATCCACTAGGTATTAGTTTTTAAAAACATATGAATTTTTGCACGTGGACAACTTAGAGGAAGCGTATTTATGATTGATGTGTAGATATTTGTGACATGAACTCAGAATCCCATCTTTTTCAACTTGTTGGCAAAATTTAATTTTAATTTTATATGGCGCGAGACATCACAGTCTATGTTAATGCTCTATGTACATATTTGTATCCATAACGGGTGGATTTTTTTCTGCCTTCTTCAAAAACATAAGCAAGGTCAGGGCTACGTCGGGATTGTGTGTATGGAATATATTCTCTATAGTG
Source organism: Sambucus nigra (assembly GCA_949130495.1). Classification (NCBI taxonomy): domain Eukaryota; kingdom Viridiplantae; phylum Streptophyta; class Magnoliopsida; order Dipsacales; family Adoxaceae; genus Sambucus; species Sambucus nigra. The sequence goes on from OX422220.1 coordinate 253,234,326, forward strand.
TCATCCCAGCTTTCTGGGAGGAAAAATAGAATAGGATCGAACAAGTACTCTAGTTGGAGATCAACTCCATGAATTGCAAGGTAGTTAAAATGTTCGATTTTTTTTATTTCCATACCTATAAATAGGAGTAACCTCGATATGACATGCACTAATAAAATAGTTATATGTACAGTCCAATTGCAACCTCTCGTACTCTTGTTGCCAGTGATTATCATCATGCCTCATTTTTCCTGAGAAAAATATACGAGGGTATATTAGTGTCATTAAGGCTTTGATTCATCACTACCCTTATCTTAACCCCGTGCATGCTGGTTCTCACCGATGTGAAATCTAAACAATAATTCGTCGTAAGTGTTAAGACATATTTTGTTATGATTTATTATGAGAGAGTTTAAAAATATATGTGTATTATCAATGCAAGAAATCCAACATACTATCCAATAACCAAATCAACAACCAATAATTATCACGTACTCTATCTATAATCTACGTGATGAAACACATACCTATAATCATAATATCTCACTAAAGTACGGTTATACATTAAAGTATTTGTATCTCTGAACAACAATTTAATGCAATTGATAATGTAAAATTTGCTACTTTCGAGAGTTTTCTAATTTTATCTTAACACTTTATAATAACTGAAAAAGAGAAATCATTTGACTATATCTTTTATTAAAATTAGGGGTATCAATCTTAAACATGACATGATAACATGATACAATATGTCTTGTTTGTGTCAATTTTTTGAGTTAAAATCATTATACATGTTATTCGTATTTTCTCGTATTTTAAATGATGTTTATTCATTACTTTGCCACATACGAGGTTATGATATCATTACTTTGCAACATACATGTTTGGGCCAAGTACATGTCTATCTCTGGTTCACCAGATGACGAATATGATATCATTACTTTGTTATATACGGATGAGGTTTTACTGATAGTTGATGAGAATTAAGAACGTCATGCAGCTACTTTTGGAAATAACATTGAGTTCAAAAGATAGATATACGTGGTATGATTTTTAGTCCCATATTTTACAATGTGGTTGAATTAGATCTTCATTCGGATCATTACTTCGGCTCTATTTGGTTTTGGGGTGAAAGTGTTTTCAACTATTAAGAATTCCATTATGTTCAAAACCTCATAATTATAGTGTGTTCACTTATTTACAAATTTATACAAACTGAAAATTTTACAATAAATAGGAGAATAGATTTTAGATAGGTGAACACCATTTTACTTTTAGTTAGGCATAAGATATTTCACTGTGAACCAAAGAGGGCTTTAGGAGTTTTATTATAGACTATGGTTCTTTTCTCTGTTAAATTCATCTCCGTCATTAAATTTCTGTTGATGCTAAGATTATGGATGGACTAATTACAACCATTCATCATATAAAGTTCATTTGATTAGTATGACCATGATGACCAAACTCGACGTTTTCTAGATAAATGTTCCTTTTCTTTCGGAATGTTCTTATTTTACACCTTATGTTTTTACCCATATTTTATATTTCGGACACTATTTCAATGCTTCAAAATTTTAAGTTTGTAAGTTTTCACCCTACATTTTACACCATGATTGAAGTTTGCATTCCATATTTTATACCCTTCAAGTTTGAAAAAAACTAAATAAAAAAATCAATTTAATATATACACAAATACACCTAATACACACATGCATACACAGTTCCCACACACAGAGTACACACACACATAGAGTACACACATACACATACACAAAAACATGAATACACAAATAAACACACATATACACAAATAAACAAATATAAAAATACACACATATAAACACACAAATATAAAATGTTAGGGTTTGAGAGTTTCCTTTTATGATTTGAGAGAGAGATTAAGCCAAAAAATTGCTATTGAGCCAAAAATGAGAGAGATAACATATAGGGTTTGAGAGACGAAATTTTTGGGTGAAATGAAAAAATAGTGTCTAAAATTGGTATAATGATTAGGGTTTGAGAGATTGAGAGAAAACAGCTAGGGTTTGAGAAATTAACCACGTCGTTTCCCATAAACGGAGCCAATCTATTAGTGTCTAAAATTGGTATAGTGATTAGGATGGGGCTTAGCTTATTATCAGCCACATATAATGTAAAAATGATATGAACCATAGAGAGAGATGAGAGACAAAGGGAGATACACAAGTGTTTACGTGGTTTAGCTTAATATGGTGTCTATGTCCACGGGTATAATGCCAATAGGTATCAGGATTTGAATACAAGCTCTTAGGAACTCTCGAGGGTTAAGTATAGGCTATTTTTTAGTTTTCCCCCAGTTGAGGGGTGTAAGGAGCTATTTATAGTAATAGGGAATAGAAGAAGTGGAATACCTTTATACGTTAGGCATTTATATATTTACATTATGGATAATAATTTTGTTTTTATTCATGTGCATGGGTGCCTATAGGGATTACCACATGTGTTTGTTCACCTTACCAATGGTTCACATTTTTTAAGGGGGATAATAAAGCTGACGACGTAAATTTGTTAGATTGGTCCCACTGAGTATAATGGCATATATCACATTGTTATTGGTTCATATATCATTGTTATTTTAGGACACAACAAATAATAATGGTAATGCTTAATTGCAATTGATGATTTCAAATGGTTACTCGAGTGTATTCTGAGACATGATACTTTATTTGTTATGTGCCCGTGATGGTAGTCTGATTAGATAGGATGAAGCATAATTTTATGTGTTGCACCCTGAGTGGGAGATGTGACCATGCTAGAAAATGGTGGGTCTTGATTTAAAGGTGGTGTATTTACACTTCACTCGTTCTGGGTGGGCTTATGCTAGAGAATAGTGGTGCCTGATAAAGGTGGTGCCTCAATAATGTGATTGGATTATGTGTTATGTATTGCAATGTTTTAAGAGGCTGGGGAGAAGCGAAAGATTGCCGATAAGGTGGGATTAATTAAGAGATAACTTAATTGTAGAAAATAAATGTTTAATTAAAATGGATTGTGAGATTTTTCTTTATACGCGTGGATATTATTGTAGTCTAGACAACGCATGGATATACCATTTATATATAACAACTTTTGAGTTGCATAACTTGTGTAACTTGTTGGCCTCTGACCATTTATTATCGTGGAAACATTTCAGGTGCTAGGGAACAACTACGAGAGTAGTTTCATTCTAGCTAGCACATATTCATTTTCCTGTATGTATAAGATTCACCACCAGGAGCTTGTGTATAGGTTCCTTTAATAATTGGATATTTTACTATACAGTTAGTTTGTGTGTATAGTAATACTCTTAGTTTTGTGGCTTATATTTGAGGAGACATTATTATCATGTATTTTTCATTCATTATTATGGTTTTGGTTGAGATTTAGAGTTTGTTACTGAGGTTTTTAGGTTTATATTAGTATTTTGGACGATGAGACATTTTTCAGTTTGTATTTGAGGTTTATCACATCACATCCATACATATGGTTATATCGATTTTTTATTGATTCTTTACATGCTGATAATGATATTTAAATTGTATTAGCAATTTATAAATTTTAGAAGTGGGGCGTGATTGACCCAAATATATAATACACAGATCGTTACATGTGATCCATGAGGTCTTCACCCTCCTCCACCTTCAAACAGTAAAGCGCTCACTTGATATTGGACTATATTGTGTCACTCTTCACTAGATAGATTTTTGATAGCTTTACCCCAATTTTGATAACATGTCCTCATCATTGACATTGATGATAACATTATCACTAAACACAAAGTTAAATTGTACTTAAGTACCTTGAATTTATATCCTCCCAATCATCTTCTATCATCTTCTTTGGCTTTTCGCTCCTCCTTTTTAATGTTATTGGTAGTCCTTATTAAATAAAGATATTTTACTCTACATTGCCATAGAGTGAAACTACAACTTTTATAAAACAATATCCACCTTCTAATGTGACAAAATTTCCCAACATTCTTGATTGCAAACAACAAACCTAAGACTTCCAAACACTTAAGCTTTGACACACCAAAATCTCACTTAAGACTATAATCTTTGATATCAATTTATTGTGATCTAGTGGCACCACACCCAACAAAAATAAGGAAATATATATGCAAGATTGACAAAAATATAAACATTCCATGATAACAAACATGAACAAGTGAGATTTAATGTGGCTCAACAAACTTGCCTTGCATATATAAAATAGTTATACACACTCTCAGCCTAAACCCCAGATACGCCCAAAAATCACATTAGATCAAGTTTATAAACCTCAAACATCTCTCGCTTTCTTGCCTCTCTTTTGATGATTAACTCTCCCAATGTGTATCAAACCCTAATGAGAAAACCCTATTCATACTTAACGCGATACATGTGAAAATCTCCAAATTGGTCCCACTTAAATCTATTATTAGCACTTTCTTTACTTGTTCGTTGAAACGAAGCACCCCTTCGCTGCAATAAACAATTCTTCACTCATGGGCTGGTGAATTTAATCGAGCTTAATCACGATTTTAAGATCGTTTAAAAAATTGCAATCGTTGGGCTCGAATCGAGCTCATCTTTTAAGGTATAAACGAGCTCGATTAGACCCGTTAAATTTGTGTTTTAATTCATTTGAAGGTAAGGTCGTTATGTCAAAAAGTATAAAATAAAAGAACGAATACGACAACACGTTAAAATAAGGGTCATATATCAAATAGTCCATGGAACATTTTTTAATACACGTTTATTTTGTTCAACAAAGTCCCACACCACATAAAAACACTAAAAAAAGGAGTTTCAGTGAGGGTCGCCGGAGCTCCGACATTAGGGGTGGGGGTGTGGGAGGTGGGGCAGGAATGCCGCTAGCCCGAACATTTAAAAATAAAAGAGTATTGATTAAATGGGTATTTGAGAATTTTTTTGGAATAAAATAAAGAAGTTTTGAACTAAATGTGTATTAAAAAAATTTGAGATGGGTCACTGGTAATCATCTTTGAAAGGAAAATGATAGGCCAATACATAGTTTGGACACAGTGACGCGTCGCACCGGTATTGGCTATCGCCTTACGGATGTGGGTTTGCGCCAGCGACACTAGCCAATACCGGTGTGACACGTCATTGTGTCGCAAAATTGTGTTGGTGTAGAATGACCCTCTTTGAAATAATGGCCAGTTTAACCGGGAATTCAGATATGAAGACAACTTGCTTTGTATTTTGGTCATTCGGGGCTAGGGGTGGCAATCTGTGTATTTGGGTCGTGTTTAGAGTCGACGCGACACGACGCGACACGACAAGGGTTTTTCGAACACAGACACGAAACGACACGAATTTGTGTTTTTTAAGTTGACACGAACACGATCCAAATAAAAATGATACAACACCACACGACATGAATAACACGATTTCTTAAAATTTCACGCTAAATTAAACATAAATAGACACGAAAACCCGAATAAAAACACGATTAACACGACAAAACACGATAACACGGCTCATAATTTTGATACGAACACGACATGACTTCGAGTAAAAAAAACCCTACACGAACACGTCACAAACACAACATATCGTGTCGATTTTGAGTCAATTTCGCGTCATTCCGTGTTGTGTTTTCGTGTCGTTTCTAAAATTTTCACCCCTATTTGGGGCCATCTAGAGTGGAGCGTTAAAAGAGTCAAGTGCGAGAACAACGCAAGCCCCTCTGATTTGAAAATGCGTGGTGATATCCCAACCCCAAAATAATAATCCATAACACCACTTACTTCAAAACATCACCAAAATCAATTATACATCTCACTAACACTAAAAAACTCAACACCACAATTTCAAACTCCATTACATAAACCCAAAATTAAAAAATATTTCATTTTCCCATCCCTCTCTCTCTCTCTCTACTATTTTCTCTCTACTATTAACCCTCCAAAACCAATCCATAACTCCATAACTTCACAACCAACCATATCCTCACTCTATAACCCACAAAATACACAGGTATGTATTTTAAATCTATATACTTGTGTATTAATAGATGTTTAAATTATAAACTTGGTGTTTATGCATGTCTAATCTATATATCTGTGTTTTTTTATACATGTCTAATCCATAACTCCAATACCAAACCCTAGTTTTCGTCGAAAATGAACCCTAAGTTAATGTACAAAACCAAACCCTAGTTTTTATACCAGATTCCTCATGATCACCCGTAATCGTAGGTGATAGGTTTTCACGGCCAAGTTCAGTCGTGACACTCATATTCATGGTTACAATATACCAACAAGGTTTCCATATCAACGACCTATGTTAGCCGTGATTTTTAACAACTCACGATTTGAATTGGCCGTGATTTTCAACAACTCATGGACTAACTACACCGTTGAGTGCAACAACTCACGGCTTGGGGTGGCCGTGTTTTCCTTCCTAGTTTAATTTGTTAAGTTCAGATGATTATTCTCATTTTAAATTCGTATTCCCATATTTGATTGCATATTCATTAAATGGGGAGCTAGTAGACCACATGCGGCTGCATCTGTGACTATATCGTTGATTAGGTGCTAGGTAACGAGGTTTGCTAGGTATACTCACTCAATATCTAAACGTTCATCTGTAATCCCATTTATTTAAATTTAATATTTTTTACACTAGCGTGTCAATTATTAGTTATCTAAAATTCCCTTTGTAATACTAATCTGTCAAATATTAATAAATTTATTTATTAATTTTGCAATGTCCTCTGGATGATCTTGCACACTTAGTTGCATTTAGGGCCCAATACAATTTTGAGTGAGATGCTTCTGAAAATGAATCTTGCAGTGGGGGAAGGCCACAACATATAGGCATGGAGATGTACTATATAGCGCAATAGAACATTCATCTTTATTACGTAATAGAGATGAATGTTCTATTGCGCTATATAGAACAACTCCATTCCTCTATGCTGTGGCCTTACCCCCACTGCAAGATTCATTTTCAAAAGCATCTCACTCAAAATCGTATCGGGCCCTAAATGCATCTAAGTGAGCAAGATCATCTTTTGGACAAGAAAAAATAATAAATAAATTTATCAATATATGGCAGGTAAGTACTATAAGGGGAATTATAGATTTCTAATAATTGACACAATAAGGTAAGAAAAATTAATTTAAAGAAATGGGATCACAGACGTAACAATAGATATGAGCGAGTACACCTAGAAAATCAAGTCACCTACCACGGAAGGACAAGGACGATCCGAACCCTAACATAAGATGTGCCCTTACAACTTCACGGGAAAAATTATGCCCAACTTTATTACCTTGTTAAAAAATGTGATTATTTATTTATTTTTTATTACATAATAGTGTGGTAAATATTGTGGTTGTTAATAAATGTGATTGTTAGTACAATGTGGTTGATTATTTGTAAAAAATGTGATTGTTTATATATTTTATTTCACTTTTATTTTGTTCGTTTACTTATTTAGTACATGTTAGTTTTTTGGGTCTTTGTGCTTATAAAAAGACTCCTAGGTGCTTAACTTTCATTATTATAATTTTATTACATTGGAAATTAATGGAAATTTGCATATATCGTCGTTTCATTCATGTGTGTGTGTGTGTGTAATTAACGTGTGTAAATTCAATGACATTTCAAATCAGATTGTAATTAAAACGTATTCTTTTATGCAAAGGTATATGCATTTGGGTGTGACTTTTTATTGTTGGAGAGGAAACAAAATAAACATGCACAACAGTTTAAATGTCATGGAAGCTCAAAACAAAATTTGCAATGAAATGAACAATAAACAAATTTCATAACCCCATACAAACAAGTGGTATGATTCAAAGTGATTTTAGTTTTGGACACAATCTATTAGAATATAGTAAAATGTAGTACTTATGGACTATATTGGTTACATGGGAAGAATGTTTTTTGTAAGATTAAACTAAAAACTAAATAATGAACTAACAAATACAACTTACATATATATAGTAAAGGACTAGACAAAAGAATTTAAATAAAAATATCTCATTATATTAGAATTATCGGATGAAAACCACGATGACCTCAAACCGTGGTTAGAAGATTACGACCAACTCACACCATGTTAATACCACAACGGCCAACCCAAACTGTGACATGCATTTTCACGGCCAGGGTAAGCCGTGATATACCTTAACTCCAAAACACCACAGAATTACACCTTATTTCTCACTAACACCACAAAACCCAACACAATAATTTGAAATCCCATTATATAAATCAAAATTAAAAATCTCCTCATTTTTTCCCTCCTTCGTCTCTCTCTTTGCTAGTCTCTCTCTAGTATCTTTTGCATATCTACATACTCAAACTAAACACTTCCAAACATAACCTGGTATGCAATCCAAAACTCTCTCATTGTGCATTTATGGTCATGCCTAATCTATACCTGCTTTCAAACCCATTTAAACCCCCTATTAGTAATGAAAAAGTAAATAAAGCCATATTTTCGTTAAAAAAATGTAATCTAAATGTAAAAAAATGTAATCTAAATGTAAACCTACATAAAACCCGAATTGTGCATTTATATTAAATGCATGTGCCCAAATTTATTAAATTCTCTATCTATTTTAACAAGTATTGTAGATCATAAATTGGGAGAGAGGGTAGATAACCCATGACTGCGTCGGAAAGAAAATAAAAACAAGATAGAATTTTAAGTAAAGATGTAGTGGGTGAGGATGTGATTGATGATGAGGTGGCTAGTGAGGATGTGATTGGTGAGGGGGTTGTTGGTGAGGGAAATGTTGGTGAGGGGATTGTGGGTGAGGGGGATGTTGGTGAGAGTGTTGTTATTCTTGAGGTGAGTGTTGGTGAGGGGGTTGTGGGTGAGGGGAATGTTGGTGAGAGTGCTAATGTTCGTGAGGTGAATGTTGGTGAGGGGGGTGTTGGTGAAGGTTCTGGTGGGGATGGTATCTCTAGCACATCAAGTGGTTCATCTACATCGTTATCATCTGATGATGATGACCTACTCAGAGGGGCAACTTCTTCGGCCCTGGTTGAAAAGAAAAAAGTAAGGACGAAACCAACAAGATCCGATGCACATCCGTTAGAGGGGTCCTCTCCTAACAACCCCGAGTTGTTAAAGCATCTTTCTAACCATATGTCATACGGTATTTGGAACCACGATGAATAAAGAGGTATGATGAAGTGTGTATACCATTATAAGGAATTCGTTGAGTGTAATATTGATGAAGAGGATGAGCGGGTGGTGAATGTGGTAAAGGCCTCGGGATTATGGACTTTGATAAAAAACTCTTATCGGTTTATTGATCATGTCCTTGTATGTGAATTCATCGAATGGTGGCAACACGAAACTAATACGTTTCATATGCCATTCGGTGAAATGACCATTACATTAAATGATGTTTATCATTTGTTAGGGATAGCGCTTGAGGGACATATTGTGTATAGGGTGATCCCGAAGACGACTGAAGAACGAGATACATCAATTAGGAAGTTTGCTAAGTTGATCGGGTCAACAATGAAAAAGGTTGAGGAGGAGTGGAAGTCTTTTCATGCGGTCCGTTTTAACTAGTTGATGAAATTATGGAAGGATAGGGTGAAGGCAATGGGTGAGAATGCAAAGGATAAACACATCGATCGATATGCCCCGGCCTATATTATATTCATGACAAGGTGCCTTCTTTTTCTAGATAAGTCGGGGACTCGAGTCCCGATATATTACATTCAATCTTTGAAGAACGTGGGGAAGTCAAGGAAAATAACTGGGGAAGTGCTCTCTTATCCCACCTATACCGCTAATTGGGGATCGCATCCAGGGCAGACATACGGTAAGTTGCTGGATATCTCCCTCTTCTAGTGGTAATGTGTATATACATACTTTATCCTAATATATTTTGATTTATCATATTCCTTTCTAACTTAGATTCATTGAAATAATTTAATGGATACGTAGGCATGGATATATGATCACTTTGATCTAAAGCGTAGTGTTCGTAAGTCTGATTATACCACCGTTGCTCTCCGAATTTGTAGATGGAAGACACTAATGGTTTCGGGTGACTCGAAAGAGAAATTGCTTGGTATGAGGGAGACGTTGGATGATTTAAAAGTTCATAATATGAGTATCACTACTAATTTTTACTTACTTGATATGTTTATAATGAAGTTTACTGTTTACTTACATGATGATTCAAAATGTAGGTTGAATGGGATCCATACAAAGAAATTATTGAGGCCTTTACATTCTAGGAGATATCATGGTACACCGGTATTCTCATATGCTATGACGTTGCCGATCCATACTATCTTGAGAGAGTATTTCATCAAGTCGGCAGGGTCTAAACTATTTCCCGCCTTCCCATGCATCCGATTAAAGAAGAGAGGGGTAGGACACAACCTAGGTACAAGGTGGTGTATAGCAATGAGAAATGGTACTAAGAGAATTGGGTTGACCATGTCCTCAATGCTGCTAGACGATCTACACCCATACGCAAGTACCCTTGGGAGTGTGTTGAAGGCTACTTGGCATGGTACAATGATAGATCCCATACTTTGGTTTGCGATCCTAGTCATCGAAAGGGAAAACAAAGAGTTAATGCTACGAAAAAACTGGTATGATACCTCACATCAACATTTAAGGTTTGGTAACATGTATTCGTAGTATTAATTACATTCGTTGTGGCAATATGGAGAGGAGTTAGATGTCGACGTAACCATTCATCTCTTGGAAGAGGCTCTTAAATATCCAAGCGATGATCCCTCGGCCAAAGATTATCAAGCGCTCCTTGATCTTCTTGGGCAACATGTGATGCCCTCTTAGAGGCTAAAGGTGATCGTGGTGGAAAAGGAAAGAGAAAGGAGAAAGATGAACATGACGCGAAGCGATGAACGAAACGTTGTTCGACCCTCACAAGCAATGTGCGCCTACCACTACAAGAAAAAGCTAAGGAAAAAGGAGACAACCAAGGAAGAAATATTAATGTTGTTTGTTTGTATTTTTAATGGATAAACAATTTGTGGTTAGTTGTTTGGTTGGTTGTAGTAAACAATTATTGGTTTGTTGTAGTTAACAATTTGGGGTTGGTTGTTTGTTATACTAAACACTTGTCATAACTTTGTTAAATTTGGGGTTGTTTGTTTGTTGTACTAAACACTTATCATAACTTAGTAAATAATTTTTATTTTATTACTAAATATTTATACTACATTTGTTTAATTAGAAAATGGTTACCTTGGTTGCCATTGATTTCACTGCATGGTTGCCACGATCAATGATGACCATAATAAGTTATCCACGGCCACACATAACCGTGGTGTTTCATTCACGGCTAAAAAAAACCATGATACGTATTCTACGGCCAATGACGATCATGATAAGTATTCTACGGCCACTGATGATCGTGAATATAATGACACGGCCATAGAAAGTAAACCCTTGGAAAATTGTCCAACCCTACTGGATGATTTTAACGACCATAGAATACCGTGGTTATCTCCACACGGTCACACATAACCGTAGTTCTTCATTCATGGCTAACTCAAATCGTATAAATGCCTTCAAAAATTATACAAATACACTGTATGATTTCCACGACCACACATGACCGTAATAAGTATTCTACGACCGCTAATGACTGTTAATATAATGACATGACCATAAACAACCGTGGTAAACCATTAGAAAATTATCCAACCCTACTAGATGATTTTAACGACCATAAAAGACTGTGGTTATCTCCACACGGTCACACATAACCATGGTTCTTCACTCACGGCTAAATCAAACCATATAAATGCCTTTGAAAATTATATAAATACATTGTATGATTTCCACGACCATGCATCTTCGTGATAAGTATTCTACGGCCACTGATGATCGTGAGTATAATGACACGACCATAGACAACTGTGGTAAACCCTTAGAAAATTATCCAACCCTACTGGATGATTTTAACGGCCATAGAAGATCGTGGTTATCTACACACGATCACACATAACCATGGTTCTTCATTCTCGGCTAACTCAAACAGTACAAATGCCTTTGAAAATTATACAAATGTGCTGTATGATTTCCACGACCACACATGACCGTGATAAGTATTCGACGGCCACTGGTGACCGTTAATATAATGACACGACCATAGACAACCGTGGTAAACCCATAGAAAATTATCCAACCCTACTGGATGATTTTAATGCCATTGAAGACCGTGGTTATCTCCACATAGAAAACTATCCTTAAAGGTGTTATATCCAAAATAATTAAAGGTGTATCCAACATCGATATCCAATATTCATATCTAATGTTAATATCCAATAGTCAAAGCAAACATTCATATCCAATATGTAAATAAAATAGATATTTGGGGTTTCAACATTTCGTATCCAACACGATTGTTTGTAATAATCATTCACAAAATACAGTACCCAACAAATCCTTGTGCTTTACATATAATGTTAGAATTGCTTTACATGTAATGTTACAAAAAATTATAATTTCCCACCCCATCGCTCATGATTTAGTCAAATTAACTTTGTCATCCGATTCAATCGGCTCATCCCTTGTCGCTATGTTTTTTGAACACAATCCTTGGATTATATTCAGACGTTGTTTGAAATAGATCGTCCCAGTATAGTGCATCGACCGATGCCTTTGACTTCCAATTTGATGCAACGAGGGATATGGGAGCAAATAGGGCGCACTTTATGGTCACCTAATGACAATTAGATATGTTCAGTAAGAAATAATATTATCATCCTCCTGAATGGGTTTTAGACCCTCATCAAACGGCACAAAAGTTAGGCATTGGAGCTTCGATATCAAGACTACCATTACTTTCATCGCATTCACAGCTAGATAGCCAAAATTAGGCATTATGAACCAATGACTCATCGTGATGGAATGCTTGAACATGTTCAATCTACTTTTATACTCATCGATGGTATATGATTTCATGATAGAAGCATATAATTCCTTGTCCCAACGTATCTCAGTTAATATTTGACTACGTATAGCATGAGAGTGACTAAGAGATTCCCCAATACCCATCCCGCGGGCCAAGGCAGAGAAGCCACAATTACCATCCGACCTAACTTCATATATGTCCTCCATAAATTATTGAAAGAGTTATGGTACGTGCTTCATATATAGCTTCTTGTAAGTGGACCACAATTCCGATTTCTTAGCTGTATAAGGTGTCCTCACATCTAACTTATTGCCACGAAGTTCACTCATATTTGGAGGATCCTTTTCCCACGCACATGGGATTCTCTTGGTAGATGTATTTTTCTTTAAGGCTGTGGGTCTCCCCTTGGCCTTAACTGAAGTGGGCTCCATTAACGATGTGCAAGATGGTTGAGCAATCTCCATTAGTTTTGGTTGCATAATTTATTGTTCGACTTCCCTCGCTTCATTCCACCTTTTCTTTAGCAAAATCATCTCGGGTGTATAATTAAGATCACGATACATTGGGACATTGGGGACTATAGCAAGCTTCTTCTAATGATCGTTTAACACCCATGTTAGAATGGCGTCACCCGTATTCTCCCATTCGGCCAATTCACAAGTGCACGGAAAGCCATAGATTATACGAATTTTTTGCCCGCATACAATATTCGTTAATTGAGTATTACCCTCAAATCTGGATAAAACCATCCTCATACAATCTATCTCCCGTAAAATCAAATCAAGAGCAAGGTGGGAGACCCGTCCACGTATCTCTCATAGCAATGGTTCGTTATTCATGTTCTTTGTTGGTTGTAATGACTTTTCAAATTCTAATATAATTTGAGTCTCTTGAAATTCAAGTAGTGCATCCATCCCCTTCCACACCATGGCAAATGTACCCTTAGAGCTAAGCAAATACTTTTTCAACTGTGCATGGGTGCCCTCGGCCCTATTTGTGGTGCGGTTCCCCCGATGTTGAATCATATTCGCCCATGGATGAGCATACATGAAATGGCATGACAACCACGCATTCTCAGGGTATGCAATCATACGAGGACATTGATGCTTCCGAGTTGAAGAAAACATGACCATGCTCTATCATATTCCGCTTGTGTTTTTGACTCGACCACCTCGATCCCGGACATAAAGGAATTTTTATCCGGGTCTTTTAATGCAGCTTTCAAACAAGCCGCTTCAATATTCTTCTGCACATGGAATAAACATAATCTAAGTTTCCTACTCGGAAAGACTTGACTTATGACATTCATGCATGACAATTGTCTATCAGATATGATGACCCCGGGCAATGCTTCTGGGTCATAGAGAGATCTAAAGTGTTTTGACGCACATTTAAAATTATCCTCCTTCTCATTCTTCAAAAATGCAAATGTAATACAAAATGATTACCCTGTAGAGGTGACCCCAATCATCTCGAACAATGGCATGTTCTATCTATTTTTTTATAAGTGCAATCAATCACCATAATAGAAGGGAGCACTTGGCAAGTAACACGGAGGTCGAATGTGCAAAAAATATGTCTTCGACATTGTCATTTTGCTCATGACGCTGGTGCCAATGCACGTAATGTTTTTTGAAAAGCAAATGCATGAGTTATTGCATTGCGTTCCTCCCAGCATACTCCCCTATTCGCATCTTGTGTTTCACGTTGTACACGGTTCTCACCGAGGAGCAATTGTAAGTATTCATTTGTTTCAATGTGTGCAACACCTCATTCGGACGAATATTATTAGAAACTAACTATTTTTTCACATTCCATTCCTCCTCATTTAACCGTCCGACATATGGGTGTCCAACTAACGAATTGGAGATCTCGTGATTATGTAGACCACACAAAACTTTTACACCCCACTTACCATCTTCCATCGGGACACCCTTAAGTCTAAATGGACAATCACACTTGCGGGTGCCTACATTACGCTTTCTCTTCTTTTTTGTTTCCTCCTCATTTTCTTGTTTGTGCAATGAGCTTCTTTCACATCTAAGAATTATACGTGGCTTTCTTCTAGGCTTCTCCTTCTCGAATTTGAGTATAATTGTTGATGTAAAAAATTAGATCACTCTAATAATTCAATCACAGATAAATAAATGAGACAAAGAATTTTAAAGTGGTTCATCCTTATAAGAATGGCCTACGTCCACTGTTTTGGTATTGCTGTTTGTATGGGAATTCTCGATTACATGTTATCTCAAGAAATTCCGGTCCGGGGTCCTTTTACAATGAGGATTGTACAATGTATTTATAGCCCTGAGGCTGTAATGTGAAAGGGTAATACATTAAATGATATGCATATGAAAGGGTAATACATTTAATGCCCTCTTTGCGTGCGCGTCCAAATGATAAGCAATTAATGAATCAGTTGAACTATGGGTTATCCAGCTATTAATGCTTTGTTCGAGATGCAGCTCAGACCGCCTAAGCTTCTTGGTATTCAAGAGTTCCTCGAAGAGGTTTATTCCTCGGAGCATATGAGTTCCTCGGAGCATATGAGTTCCTCGGGTAAGCAGTGTTCCTCGGGGAACTATGAGTTCCTCGGGTAAGCAATTTTGTTCCTCGGAGCGTGGGAGTTCCTCGAAAGTGTTTATAGTTGCCATGTAGATAGCCACATGTCTTCATATGTTTGGTCCATGTCAGCAGATTAAATTTGGTATCAACAGAAGCCCCCAATGTTTCATAGTTCGAAATTTGAGGAGTATGGAACATTTTTTCTTGGAATATGGTAGCTTTAAATAGTCTTCCTGATTTTTAGGAGCATTTCCCTTGTATTTATTTTTTCCTTCCAAATTCGTAGAATCATGCTTTTTTGGACTTTTTTGCGTGCTTCGATTCCCGCGTTACTTTTCGTCTTTTCGGCCGCTGTTGCCCGCTTTGGTTCCCGCGCCACTTTTCATCTTTTTAGCCGCCGGTAACGTAATCATCCTTTTTGTAATCATTACTTCGCCAATTCCCAAGGTAAGGTATTTAAACTTCACAGACACTCCCATCGTCTTCTACCTTTTCAAATTTTCATCTTCGAGTTTTTCATTGTCTTCTACTCTCTTGTGTATTCATCTCTTCCATCGTCTGTCGTCACCAACTCTACTCTTTTCCTGTAAGATCTTCTTCCTTCATCTTTATTTCTTTATTCACCATGGTTTATCCTATTGAGTCTCTTGAGAAATTTCGTTCTGAATTCTCCATTCCTCCTTGGGTTGTCTTGGAAGAGCTTTCAGAGCCTTCTAATTATTTCAATTTGGCTGAGGGACATTGGTTCCCCAGTCTCTTTTTTGCTGAGTGTGGATTTTTTTTCCACCAAATCCTCTGTGTCTGGAATTCTGTCAGTACTTTGATGTTGTTCCTGCACGAATAGCCCCCAACACATGGAGAATAGTTAATGGGGTGAATAAATTAAATCAAGTGCATGGAACTCGTATAGGAATTCCAGAAATCATGTACTGCTATAGATGGGCAGTTAATGATAATATTTATTATTCAAAAACTAGGTTTATAAATAGAGCCTTCGTAGTCAATCTCCCTGATGCCAATAGGGATTATTTTGAACATGGGGTTGTCGTAAAAAATTGGCAACACCCTCCATTAACCGGAGATGAGGTTTACCAGGGTCCCAGTTGCCCTCCTTATGGCAATGGGATAGGTTATTTTTACTTTATTTTATTTATTTTGAAATCATGTTTGTTTTATGTTTGATAAAATGTGCCACTGATAACAATGTCTGTTTATTTACAGTTGATAGTAAGAGAAAGTGCCCAAGAGAAGCAGATGTCAATATAAGGCATTTGGGACTTATCTGGAGTCTGCATCAACGTGTTGCCGACGAGTATATCAGGTCGGCCTCATATCTGCTCCAATACAAGAGCTACACAACTTCCTTCACTGCTCGTCCAGTAATCAGTGAAGCATAGCCAGTACCAGCCTCTGCAAGTTCATCGCCTGAATCCCACATTCCTTTGAGCGAAAGGATGAAGAAGAGAAGACCTTCCACCTTGTTTGAGAAGACTGCCTCCGGTTCTAGTGAGGCAAAGAGGAGTAGGATTGATGTCCTAAGGGAGGGGACAAAGAAAACTGCTGCAGCTCCTCCATCTGCTCCTGCAAAAATTGTCGAGAAGCCCGCAGTGGCTCCGAGCAGGTCTGCTGCTCCTGGAGAGGTGATTGTGATATCACCGACCAAGGATTCTTCCTTGGCTGTACCTGTTCCCCCGAGGAGGCTGAAGAAGAGCTCCTCGGTCAATTTGGTTGATACCATTATTCAGCCCCTAGCTGTTGGGACTGAAGTTCCCACTTTTATTCCCACGTGCTCTGACATGAGCTCGGTAAAGTCCTTAACCATTCCCGAGGTCCAAGGTACTGAAGATAACCTTACTCATGACATGGTTACATCTTTGGCTGCTCGTCACCTTGCTTTAGTATGTCTCTTTACTTTAAACTTTTCATAGTTTCCTTTGTCATTTCTTATTTCTAACTTGCTTTATTTTTCTGTTCACAGTTGACGAGCTGCTTTAATATAATCCTGAAAAAGGATGAAGCCATTAAAGCCTCATGCTCCTCGTCCAGTGTGGAGGGAGCTATGGAAGAGGCTATTAAATCTTTGGAAGACTCCCTCCAGAAGTATTCCACTGATAAGGCTATCTGGGAGAAAAAACTTTCCTCCTCCGAGTAAGAAAAAACTCGAGTTATTGATGCCTCCAAGGAGTTGGAGAAGAAAAAGAATGCCTTGGAGAAGGCAAATAAAGAGCTTGAGGAAAAGATCAAAGCCGCTGGAGAACTGGAAAATAAACTGAAAATTGCTGAGGAGAGGCTGGACCAGCTCCAGGAAGTAACTCGGCAGAAGGAGGAAGCTGAACAAAAACTGAAAGCTGCTGATGATTTGCTGTTCGAGAAGCTTGCCTTGGAGAAGGTCAAAAGGAAAGTTGTTGTGAAGAAGTCCTTCAGCTCTGGCTGGGACAAGGGGTGGGATAAGGGGTGTGCTGCCATGGTCTCTCAAGTGGATTATGGCAGTCTAAAGTATTTTAAGGATGGATGGGTTGCTGCCCTTCAGGAAATGAAGGTCGACGAGTCATCCGAGCTCTTCCAGAGACACATCCCTGGTCCCCCTCCTACTCCAGAAGAATTAGAAGAGGACGAAGCTACCTCTGAGGAGTCTTCACTGGTAATGGGAGAACATGCCCTAACCAACCAGCTTGCTGCCGAGTAAGTCGTTTCTTCCTCTGAGCAACAGCTGGTGCTCTCCGAACAGCCCACAGTTCCCTCCGAGCAACTTGCTTCCTCTTCCCAACTTCCCGAGAAGGTTTTGGGAGATAAGGAAAAGGTGTACTGTTGTTCGGGCTTATTTTTATATTTTTCTTTCTTTGTCAAATGTAATCCAGCACTTGTAATTCTGAATTTTATGATCTAATAAAACTTGAATTTTCTTGCATACTGTTGTTCATCTTTCATTCATACTCTGCTTATTCTTCTTATTGATGATTGCTTTTCTTTCTCTGCTAGTTTCTGGCCAGGATGGATCTGCTATCTTCCCATGATACAAAGTTGCTGCAACAGTGCAATGAGTACTTTAAGGCTGGTCACACAGACTTGAATGCTGCACAAGTTGTCGACATCCTTGGCCAGGATGCTTCAGAACAGGCAGTGGAAGCATATCAGTACCTGAAGTGTCTGTTTGATCGAGCGGTAGCCAATAATGTGGCTTACTATGAAATGATCGAGGATCTCCAGTGCACCCTCGAAGACCTTCAGAATCAATACAAGGAATCAATTGCCTTGTTGCATGAGAGTTACAAGAAGAAGTATAAGCTGATCGTTGCTGACAAGGGCTACGAGAAGCTTTTTGCTGGTTATGATGTAAGGGAGAGAACCCTGAGGGGCGAGGTCGAGGAATGCAGACAGATTGTCGAGCTGCTGGAAAAGGAAAACAACAACTTGTAGAAAGAGCTATCACAGTTGAAGTCTGCAGCCTCTTCTTCAACAGCCCTAATCCCAGTGACTGACGAGGGATTTTCATTCCTAGAAGTGGAGAATGCCAAGTTGAGGGAAGAATTGGATACCTTGAGGAGGTCGGACCCGTCCACGTCTCCTCTGGCACGAGGAAGAGCTCCTCGGGGATGGGAAAGAGCAACTCGAGTTCTTGTCGAGGAACAGAGGACAGCATCTGCCTTAGAGAACCAGGCCTTCCAACTAATGGCGAAGAACCAAGCTTTGTCTGACATGTCAAAGAAGATTAGGGACTTGGAAAAACAGCTCTCTGCGCAAAAGTCCGTCTTGGAGAATAAGGAGATTTTCATCAAGAGTCTCCACGAGCAGCTAGAGAGGTTAACATATCAATTCCACAAACAGCCCAGGGAGTTCTGGATGAGTGGATACGACGAAGCACTATTCCACCTGGACGATCGTATCCAGAATGCCAACAATGAGGGCTACAAACAAGGATGGCTGAATGCCTTAGGTGTGCTGAAGCTCGAACAAGGACACTATTTATGGGACTACCATGATCCCGGGTTGCTTGACCTACCTGTGCCACCATACAACCTGGAGATGGAGTGGATCCCTGCTCGGGCCATTCCAAGAAGCTTAATTTCAAAATACCTCGGTGATTATAATTTACATTCTCAAATTGAGGTATCTCGTCCCGAGCATCTTCTAGATCGACCTTCTGTGATGAACGTCAGGATGCTGAAGGATTTGAACTTCATCAATTATCCTCAATCTTTAAATGATCCGCTTGCTGGCGAGGAACCTGTATCGAAAGCTGAGGGGAAAAGACCAATAGAATAGGAATTTTTAATGTAACAGTTAGTATACATATCAATGTAATTTTCATTTTATTATCAATGTAACTTGTAATTTATTTCGAATTTAATGAAAGACTTTCATTATTGCTTGCAAATCTTAATTGCTATTGTCTTGTAAATATCAGACACTTTACATTTATGCATATCTGTTAAAAAGATAATAATAGTGTTGTTCATCGACCAACTTAGTAAAAAAGTTACAAGTATCAGTAATGTTGCTCGACCACTTAAATGAGTATAAAAACGTTTAAAATTTTCCCAACCAACCAAGGTTGTTAAATTGTGCTCATCGACCAATTAGAGTTTATCCCCGACTAACCATACTTGGTAAATTTTTGTCTTTTTCATAACATGTGTCTGACCAACCAAGGTCAATGAATTCTCCTCGTCGACCAATTGTAGTTAGTGGGTTTTTATCCCCGACCAACCATACTTGGTACAGTTTGGAATATTTTCTCCTCGTCCCAACCAAGGTTGTTAAATTGTGCTCATCGACCAATTAGAGTTTATCCCCGACTAACCATACTTGGTAAATTTTTGTCTTTTTCATAACATGTGTCTGACCAACCAAGGTCAATGAATTCTCCCCGTCGACCAACTGTAGTTAGTGGGTTTTTATCCCCGACCAACCATACTTGGTACAGTTTGGAATATTTTCTCCTCGTCGACCAACTAAGTTGGTACAGTTTGGAATATTTTCTCCTCGTCGACCAACTAAGTTGGTACAGTTTGGAATATTTTCTCCTCGTCGACCAACTACGCTGGTAAAGTTTGAAATATTTTCTCCTCGTCGACCAACTAAGTTGGTACAGTTTGGAATATTTTCTTGAGTAGTCTGCCGAGCTATGCCGAGTAGTGCGTAGCACTAGTATTCCCCGAAAAATTTTCAATAAACAGAAAGACTTGCAGAATATTTTTAATTTATTCATACTGATGGAACTGCGTTACATATACATCACTGATAATACTTGCGCAGATGCTCTGCGTTCCATGCATTCTTAAACTCCTCGCCTTCTAAAGTGGCTATTCAATAAGTTCCTGGTCAAACAACTTCTGTAACTCGGTATGGTCCATGCCAGTTTGTCTTCAGTTTGTTATGCTTTTGAATTACTTTCTTCAGCACATAGTCTCCTTCTTTTAGGTCGCACTTCTTCACCCTCTTATTGTAGAACAAAGCTGTTCGCTGCTGGTAAGCAGCATTTCTAATGGCTTCTTCTTCTCTGACTTCCTCGAGCATGTCTAAATCCAGTCTTCTCATTAAGTCGCTGACAGGGGAATTGAAATTCGGTACCCTGTGTGTTGGGAGTCCCAACTCGACAGGTATGACAGCTTCACTTCCAAACGCCAGCATGTATGGTGATTCTCCAGTTGCTACTCGGGGAGTAGTTCGGTAAGCCCAGAGTACTGATTGTAGCTCGTTGATCCAGTTTGCTTTTGCATCATCTAATCGTTTCTTCAAACTATTCAGCAGCGTTCTGTTTGTCACTTCAGTTTGTCCATTGCTTTGAGGATGACCTAGTGCTGAATGAACCTTCAAAATGTTTGACTGATGACAATAGGCGGCAAACTCCTCTTTATCAAATTGTGTCCCATGGTCTGTGATGAAGGGATGAGGGAGACCATATCGGCAAATGATGTTCTTTCAAACAAATTGATACACCTTCTCGTACGTCATGTCAGTGAGTGGCTCAGCTTCTACCCACTTAGTAAAATAATCCACCGCCACGACAAGGTACTTGAACCTTCCTCGGGTCGTTGGCAGTGGTCCAACCAGGTCAATTCCCCACATGTCAAATGGCCAAGGGGAAGTTATGGGTGTCAACAATGCTTATGGAGTTCTTCGGATGGAGGAAAAGCGTTGGCATTTGTCACACTTCTTGGCATAGGCAATACAATCAGCCCTCATCATCGGCCAGTAGTATCCCTGCGTCATAACCCTTTGTAAAAGAGTCCGACCTGCTATATGTGCTCCACAAGACCCTTCATGGATATCTTCAATCAAATCTTTCACCTCGGTGGGATGTACACATCTCTGCAAACCTGCCATAATTCCTCGTCTATATAAAACACCATTAATTAGTACATACCGAGCAGCTTTAAACTTCAATTTCTTGGCTGCGAGCTTGTCAATTGGCAATTCTCCCTCCTCGATATATGCCCTGATGGGATCCATCCAAGATGATCCTAAATCAAGGGTAATAAAGTTTATCGTCAGATCTTCATCTATGCTCCGACCAGCTCCTTTGCCTTTGTATGATACTTAATCATTAATTCTCCTCTAACTGCATATACTCCCAACATGTGATTTACTATCAATTGAGAATCACTGAAAATAATAACCTGCTGCGCCTCCATAATTTTTTCTAAGCTAAGTCCTGCGATCATCGCCTCATACTCATACTCATTGTTGGAAGCTTTGAATTGGAAACGCAAGGCGTATTCCATGTCGATCTCGTCCGGAGTGCTCAAAATAATCCCCGGGCCACATCCTGCTGTGCAAGATGAGCCATCTACATATAGCCTCCATATAGGTAACTCGTCTTCAAATTTCTAATCAGTTAGAGTTCCTCGATGAAATATTTGCTGCTTCCTTTCATCCTCCCCATATTTTTCTTATTCCTCGTCGATCATCTTTTCTTGCTATTTTACCAACCGAGGTTGGTCTGAGCTCGAATTTAATGATCCTGTAACATCCACTTGCCATTTTTCCAATCGGAGTTGGTCTGAGCCAGTGTTTGATGATCCTGTAACATCCACAGGTTGATCAGCGAGAAACTTTTTCTCCTCGTCCGGAGTCCTCCCAACTATCTCTGCATCACATCCTGTAACATCCACACGCCCTTTTACCAATCAAAATTGGTCTGGGCTTGTGTTTGTTGATCCTGTAACATCCACAGGTTGATCAGCGAGCAACTTTTGCTCCTCCGGGGTATCAGGATAGGTGAACTCCGCTATGAAATCTGCTATAGCCTGCCCTTGTAGTGATGATCTGGGTTCATAAATTATATCATATTCACCGAGTTTTATTGCCCAGTACATCAATCTCCCTGATTTTTCTGGCTTACGAAGGGCTTGCCTCAATGGCATATCAGTATATACTACTATAGTATGAGCCTGAAAGTATGGCCTCATTCTCCTACTCGCTTCAATCAGCGCCAGTGCTAATTTCTCCAGACTTGGATATCTGATTTCTGCTCCTCGGAAGGCCTTACTTGTGTAGTAAATTGGTTTTTGTACTCCATTCTCTACTCTGATCAAAGCCGAGCTAACTGCATTCTCGGACACTACAAGGTACAAGTACAATTTTTCTCCCATCACTGGCCTAGACAACAATGGGGGTGCTCCCAAGTATCTCTTCAAGTCTTGAAAAGCCTTCTCGTATTCATCATTCCACTCAAAAGTCTTTCTGAGTGTCTTGAAGAATGGGAGACATCTATCAGTTGCTCGGGACACAAATCTGTTGAGTGCCGCTACTCGTCCTGTGAGACTCTGTACTTCCTTCTTCGTCGTTGGAGATCGCAACCCTAATAGAGCTTTGATCTTTTCAGGATTTTCTTCAATGCCTCGTTGATTGACAATGTACCCGAGAAACATGCCTTCTCGTACTCCAAAGATGCACTTCGTCGGGTTCAGCTTCATTTGATATTTATCTAATTGATCAAAAGTCTGGCTTAAGTCAACTAGATGATCGGCAGCTTTCTTGCTTTTTGTCAGCATATCGTCAACATAGACTTCCATGTTGTCACTGATTTGTTCAGCAAAGACCTTGTTCATCAGCCTCTGATATGTCGCACCTGCATTTTTTAAACCAAAAGGCAACCAGAGTAAGCATCCATGAAGCTCAGCAACTCGTGTCCCGAGGTGGCATCCACCAGTTGATCAATTCGGGGCAATGGAAAGTGATCCTTTGGGCACGCTTCCTTGAGGTCGGTGAAGTCCACACACATCCTCCACTTGTTATTCTTCTTCTTTACCATCACCACATTAGCTAACCAATCTGGATATTTAACATCTTCAATGAAACAAGCTTTCTGGAGCTTCTCGACTTCAAGATGTATAACTTGATTCTTCTCGGGACTGAATACTCTTCTTCTCTGCTTCACAGGCTTGATCTCCTTATTCACATTGAGCTCGTGACATAAGAAGGTTGGGTCTATCCCGGGCATATCTTCATGACTCCACGTAAAAGTTTGTCTTCTGCTTCTAAGGAAAGTTATTAATTCTTGTTTTAATGAGGCCTCCAACGATGAACCTATTTGAGTAGTTCGCTCAGGGTGCTCGTCGTCCAGAATGATGTTTTCAGTAGCTTCCACCACTTGGCCCTTCACGAGTTGCGACTCATCTCGAGGATCCAATGTTTCAATTTCTGCACCTTCATCCACTTGATAGGTAGTAGTCTTTTTCTTTGATTCTTCCAGTTCTTCTTGCTCGGCGGATGAATAATAGCATTCCCGAGCTACTTTCTGATCACCTTTCACAACTCCTACTCCAAAGTTTGTTGAAAATTTTAGGCATTGATGCACTGTAGACGGCACAGCCTCGAACTTCTTCAATCCTACTCTTCCCATGATGATATTGTACGATGATTGGACATTCTTATCCATCACAAAGAAACGTATTCTTTCTATCCGATAAGCAGGCCACGTACCAATGAATATATCCAACTTGATCGTCCCAAGTGGAAATACTTTCTCGCCAGCAAAACCGATGAGTGGTCTGTGGTAAGGATCCTGTTGGGATAGCTTTAGGTTCAAACTATCGAAACACGATGTCTGCCGAGCTACCATTGTCGACCAGAACTCTTGAAATCATAACCTCTTTCATCCTCATTTTGATCACCAGCGGGTCATCATGAGGATATAGAACACCTAGAAGGTCGTTCTTTGAGAAACCAATGACCAACTTCTCCTTGTTCACCTTTCTCGGGCGATCTTCCTCAGCTAAATATATTCGCTGAATGTACGAGCAAGCTTGAGCCTCACCGAGGTAAGATTTTCTTTCTGCAGTAAGGTCTCCTCCTCCTGCATCTCCCCCTGTAATAACATTACAATCAAATGACCCAAAGCGTATCAAAAATACCTCTCGTTCTGGCTGCCTTGGTTTCTTGGGAAGATCAGGGTCATCCTCTGGATCAACTTCATGGTTTCTCTTCTTGTTCTCCCCTGCTAGACGAGGGGATCCAAATATCTCTCTATCTCGATCGTTGTTTCTTCTTTCGCCTCCCCGATCAACATACTTCGCTAGCTTTCCTCGTCGGATGAGTGTTTCAATCTCATTCTGAAGAGCTATGCAATTTTTAGTCATATGGCCATGATCCTTGTGGAACTCGTAATATTTTTCCCTATTCCTCATGTCAGGGTCTGCCTTCATTTTCTTTGGCCAGTTTAACTCTTCGGTGTTCTTAATTTCTTCCAGGACGTGGTTGATATTTACCTTCAAAGGTGTGTAATTATCAAATTTCCTCAAGACCTCCCATGACGACCTATTTTTGGATTGTTTGTCACCACCATTGTTCTTATGTTCTTTCTTCTTAGCTTTATCACCTTCCACCTTAGTTTCTTTGGTGTCTATATTCTTCTTTGCAGACATAGCCTCCTCGATATTCATAATCTTGGACGCCTTTCCCATCAAGTCCGACATGGTTCGAGGTGGATCTTTGGCCAATGTATAGTACAACTTGTTTGGCAGCAGTCCACTCATCAAAGCAGTAATCGCTGTCTTCTCCTCATAATCAATGACTTCGAGTTTCTCGTTATTAAAACGAGTTATATAATCTCTGATACTCTCCCCAGTTTTTTGTCTAACACTTAGCAAATGTGCTACTCGCTTAACTGGCTTTGCTCCAAAGTAGAAATTCCCAATGAATAACTCGGCCAGTTGAAGAAAAGTTGAAATCTTACCCCGAGGAAGATTATTATACCATATCTGAGCAGATCCGGTAAGAGTTCCCGAGAATGCCCAGCATCTCATCTCGTCTGGGACAGCATAGATGTCAGCAGCAGCTTGATGTTATTCTATATGAAGGACAGGGTCAGTCTTCCCATCATACTTGAGAGTCACAATAGGTGCTTTAAACTTTGATGGTGTTGGAAAATCAACAATGTCCTGGACGAAAGGTGTTCCTCGAACAAAGGTTCGTTGTAGAGGATTCTTAGCCTTAGCCATCTCCCCTAATCTATCCTCCAGCCTTTGAATAGATCCTTTCCATGCATCGTTTACTTCCTCGGGCCTATTGGTTCGAGCAACTGATCGCGTTGAAGTGGCTTCCTGGGATTTATCTCGACGAACAGCTGGTCGGTCATAAGATCCATCTTGACGAGCAGATGGTCGCGACTGGGAAGATCCTTCCCTTAAATCTGATGCTCGTCGAAAGCTCCTCGATGCTGCATTAAGAGGACTTTTGTTCCTCCTAGGGCCTAAACGGTCGAAAGGAGAAGCCCTACTTAATCTTTCCAATGCGCTGGCCCTTTCTGGGGAGAGGGTGACACGTTGTTCAGTATCTGAGGCTCGCACTGACGAAGTTCGTCCAGGTTGATAAGAAAAATCTTCATATTTATCATTGCGATATGAATTAGTACGCCTAGTACGCGAAGAAGGCGCACGGGTATTTCTTTGGACGCTTCGTGGTCCGGAATGGGCTGATGCATCGCCATGGAGGGTTTTGATGAGTTGTCGCATTGTTTCTTGCATGAAGGTCTGGCCTTGAGCCAGATTTGCCATTATTCCAGTCAGATCTGGAACAATTGGTGGAGCAGACGGATTTGAAGGGGTTCCAGCGTTTCGATTGCTGGATTCAGGAATATCCGCCATTGGTAATGGAGTATTTTTGATGAGAAAACGATTTTACCAGTCGCTTCCCACAGACGGAGCCAATCTGTTGATGTAAAAAATTAGATCACTCTAATAATTCAATCACAGATAAAAAAATGAGACAAAGAATTTTAAAGTGGTTCAGCCTTATAAGAATGGCCCACGTCCACTGTTTTGGTATTGCTGTTTGTATGGGAATTCTCGATTACAAGTTATCTCAAGAAATTCTGGTCTGGGGTCCTTTTACAATGATGATTGTACAATGTATTTATATCCCTGAGGCTGTAATGTGAAAGGGTAATACATTAAATGATATGCATATGAAAGGGTAATACATTTAATGCCGTCTTTGCGTGCGCGTCCAAATGATAAGCATTTAATGAATCAGTTGAACTGTGGGTTATCCAGCTATTAATGCTTTGTTCGAGATGCAACTCGGACCGCCTGAGTTGCTCGGACCGCCTAAGCTTCTTGGTATTCAAGAGTTCCTCGGAGAGGTTTGTTCCTCCGAGCGTATGAGTTCCTCGGAGCATATGAGTTCCTCGGGTAAGTAGTGTTCCTCGGGGAATTATGAGTTCCTCGGGGAACTATGAGTTCCTCGGGTAAGCAGTTTTGTTCCTCGGAGCGTGGGAGTTCCTCGAAAGTGTTTGTAGTTGCCATGTAGATAGCCACGTGTCTTCATATGATTGGTCCATGTCAGCAGATCAAATTTGGTATCAACAATAATCATGATAGCTTTCATTTTTAAACCAATCATCTGACACCATTCTACCATTTTATTTCTACTCTCGAATACCTGTGAAGATTGAAACTAAATAATTAGGACTAAGAAATATATGACTAAATACTGCAACTTAAAAATGACTAAGACAAAACCAACCTCTTCGGTAGAAAATTCGGAGATATGATCCTGACGAATGGCACTATGCGAAGATCCTGTATCCATACATATATCCTAAATTGAAGAAAATATTTAATATTAATAACACATTATGCAATATTCATCGGATATTTTAGGATTTTCGAAAAAAATTACCATGGGTATAGTCAAGTCTGGAAATTCATCCTGCAAGCAAGGACCGATTGTGTTATGCACTTCTATAAAAGATTATTCAACAGTAGATTGCTCACGCGTATCACTCGGAAATTCATCCCCCCATGTTGTACCCAATGATGATCCGTCATTCCAAGTCGCACTAGCACTTGGTACGACAAGGTTATCAATCTCCCCCCAATCAATTGAGTTTATTATTGAGTCATCTAACTGTAATTTTAGATAATAATAAATTGAGCTTAATATTAAGTCCACCCAAAGGTAAACTGTGAATAAGGAGATCCCGACCAAGATTAGCCGTGACATGCATGTATCAACGACCAACGTAAACTGTAGATTTTATATAACGACCATGGTTAACAGTGAAATCCCACAATTCACGGATATGATATACCGTAAACTTGGATATAACAGCCAACCATGGTCGTGATTTTCTATCTCCTCCGGTTACGGGAGACCGTGGGAAGCCATATCAACTTTTTTTCCAAACTTTTTTTAGTGCTTATTTTCTTAGATTTATTAGTGTGTAATGTTGAATACAATGTATGTAAGTATTTAATACCTCAAATGAATTCAATGCAGGAGTGAAATGTAAACTTTGAGCATCCTTTGTATCTTTGTTTTTTAGATCATCCATAATCATAGATGTTGTTGTTTAACTGTAAAAAATGCAGAAAACAACCACACAAACTATTCCAAACACAATGTAGATGATAGAAACAAGATTGAATTGAGGAAAAGAAGGTTGAGTTTTGAGGTTTTCAGCCGTGCAAATGAGTTTCACAATTTGGGTTTAAATTTTTTTTGGATGTTGAATAGTTAGAGGTTAAAATTAGTATTATTATGTTAAAGGATATTTTAGATTTTTTAATAAAATTATAAATATTAAATTTGTGATATTTAATGATAAATTTTTTATTTTGTAATATTAAAAAAGTTATTTTGAGATGAAAATATCATCACCTTTCTAAAATTGAAACTGACTCTGAGCAGACCCCATGAATGTCATGAACACGACTGCCTTTGATATTTGTCATTTTTTTTATCACAGTAATAACAATATCTCTTAACCTGACGTTCTGCTTTGTGTTTACATAGGCGAGAGAGAGAGAGTTGGAGTGCCAGTTCCTTATCTTACACAGGACTCTTCAGAGTTCTTAGGATAAGTCATAAATGGAGTTTGTGATGCTTTTGGTAGTTGCGCTTTTAATTGTACTAAGCTCCAGGGTTAAAGGTTTGCCACCATGTGAGTTTCCGGCAATATACAACTTTGGCGACTCAAATTCAGATACAGGGGGCATATCAGCAGCATTTTTACCCATTCCGCCACCCTATGGAGACAATTTCTTCCGGAAACCAGCCGGAAGGGATTCTGATGGCCGTCTTATCATCGACTTCATCGGTATCTAACTATTTTTCCTAAACATTTTTCTTTCTTCTCCTATTTCCAACAATTACATTCAACAACTCTTCGGCTGCGTGGCTTATTGAAAAATGCACTGCACAAACAAAATACACAAAAGAAAAGTTACACAAAGTCAATAATGTTCAATGCCGCATCACTGTAACTTTTCTACAACATCACTTGATAACAATACAATCCGTTTAAACATATAATTTGTTCTTAAAAACATGATGCATTTGCAAATTTGAACCTACACTATAACAGATCAAGACCACGTAGCTTTGTCCATTGATTTCGAATTTGATTGAAGCCTTGCTCCAACAAATCGCTCTTCGTTCAACTGCAATTACTTGAAATTTCAAACTTTAAAAATTTTCTCGCTCTAGTTCAATATATTGTGTGATTAATGCTATTTATTTAGTGGATAATAATCTAGAGGACCCGAATTTTCTAGTTAAACCATAATTCTACCATCCATCACAATTAGACTTGAATTACGAAACTAACTCACCCAATTATGAACTTTTCTAAAGGACTCCTAATCAAATCTGATTTTTAGTTGGACTACATTAAGTAAGACACTTATATTTAACCAATTAATTAATTTTGAATTTCGTAATTCCGAAATTAATTTCTCAATTAAATATATCTAACAATTTCCAACTTGGTTCTGATAAGAATTCACGTAATGATTTGATTAAAGGAACATAGGGCGAGAATAGTCATAACAATTATCCATCTTAATTAAATACTCCACTAATGTGAGTCATGGCGATTCCACACTATTTCAAGAGCATAGTTTCTTCTATGCACTCTGCCACCAATGTCATATTTAATTAGGTCTATAATGTGGGTTGTCATAATGGTCCCATAATGTCTTTATAAAAAGACTATGTCTCTCACAATAATTCACTCACATGCATGTATACAATAAAGACAACAATGTGGAATTTGAAACAGTTTTTTGATATCAAAATATCTAGTGTCAAGTGACTAAGCAAATAACAATCCTTAAATAAACTATTCAAGACCCATCTCTTAAGCATGTTGTACAAATATCTTCGGAGATAGTCCTTTCGTAAGAGGATCTTCTATGTTAACACTCGAACTAAGGCGTTCGATTAACACTCATTGTTTTGGTACTTCTTCTTTGACAGATAGGTATTTCATCTAAATATGCTTGGCTACTTTAGTATTCCTATCGTTCTTTGAAAAAAAGACTGCTGCGATATAATCACAATAAATTTTCAGCGGCTTAGATATCGAACCCGTAACTCTTAAGTCCTGAAATAAAGTTTTACAGCCATATCCATGATTTGTAGCTTCGAAGTAGCTACGAACTCAACCTCCATAGTGGATGAACCAAAAATACTCTGCTTAAAACTTTTCCATGAGACGACTCCTCCAATTAAAAGGAAAATATAACCCGAAGGGTTGTTTTTGCTATCAAGACATCCCCCGGAATCCGAGTCTAAATACCTATCCACCTCAAGGTGATCGATCTTCCTATAAGTGAGCATGTATTCCTTAGTCCCTTGCAAGTACCTTAGCACTTTCTTTGCACCTTTCCAATGATAGTCACTTGAATTACTTTGATATTGGCTAGACGGGAGACAACCCTTCCATCTGGTCGATGAATCAGCGGTGTGCGATATCGCCAACTTGGTCCAGATCTCCCAGGTGAGCGTCCTCTGGTTCTTGAATGTTGCTGAATGGATGGCAATCGTACAAGAGTGTGTTCCCTCCTTACGACGCGTATTTCAAACTGAACGCGACTCCTTGTATGATTGGGGTGAGACCGGTCTGCATTCATTATGAACTTCGGGCTTTTTGTGGCTTTATAGTGGTGAGAGCTTTGAATTTCCCAGACACGACGCCGTACAAGGTAGTAGAGTGGAGAAGGCGGTACTGTACGGGTGGAGGTTGCCACCGACAATTATTCATCTCATGTTCAGTCTCAAAGAAAAGGAAATAATGTCGTTGAATCAAACTATACGGCATAACCTTTAGAGCCAAATCATCAAAGGGAGGCACCATTGATTAACACGGTCAGCCACCATGGTGTTGGCGATTGGCCCTAGATCCAATCGCATATGTTGCGATAATGGCCACACCATGATCCCGAGGATCAGTGGGAGTGGACACAGTGAGCCTAGCATCCAAAGCTAACTACCGTAATTTCACTGGGGCATGGCCCTCTACTGGAACAACTTCAACCGTCATGAGGGACTGAGTAGGGTCTGGTTGATGGACAGGTTGTTGGTTCGGGACCATTGGTGGGGCACGTGCACGTACAATGATGTTAGAGTGAAGGAAAAAGTTGTCAGGTGGAGTAGAAGCATGGTGGGTCTCAGCTGAAGCGTGGCCATGGATTAGAGGCGAAAGGGGGCCGAGGTAAAGTGATGGGGAAATGATAAAAGTTGGAATGTTTTGTGGAGGCAATTGTTTTTAAGGATATGAGCCATATGTCGGGCCATACTAGTAAACGCAGTATGGGGAGGGTGACATATAGATCCTTGGCTAGTGTTTGCCAGGCTGAGTGAAGGTAATAATTAGAGTAGAGGGCACAGTGTTGTCGCAGCGTGCTTTTGAGATTGAGAAAGCCTTTGGTTGAGGCGGTGGGAGTTGGCGATTCGTGGATTGTGTGCGACGATTACACTGCAGGATCATGGGTGGCGCCTCCACGAGGCGTGTCTGGACGCGACGGCACTTATCAGCCGTGGAGGAAGGAGCTGGGCAAGTTGGTTGTCTTCCTTCGCGCCATTGTTGTTTCTTTACAATTCTCCTACGTAACAGCAACAACTGGGAGCGACGAGGCTCAGTTACTAATTGACGTAACACAAGTGATTAATACAAGGAATTCACCCAATCTCATAACTCTCTCATTAATGTTCAATGTCTTGGAAAATGAGCCTCACCTCATTTGTAGTGCTAGATTTGCTTACCTACTGAGGGAAAATGACAAATGGCAAAAGAGTAATAAATGGCATCCCCTTCTAGATTGTTCTGTAAAATATTACTAACCCACAAACTCCTGACACCATATACTACCTTCTGGGCTCAGCCAAAATCAACACAATCCTATGGTCAAACCCGACCCATACCCTTCTACTAGTCGTTCTTCAACCCAAAATCTGAGCGATTTTTGCTAGGTATTTACCCAACGTAATAGTCTGGCCACCTCAAGGATTTCTCCTCCTCTTTTTCTTCAGATTTTGAGTTATTGTTGATGTAAAAGTGACTTTCAGGCTGCATATGAGTTGCTGCCTGTCTGCAAAAGGGTTTCTTGAAATCTTAGGGGTTCTTTGATGGAGAAGAATGTAGTTATAGTGGTAATGTGTCAATCGTAGTTTAGAACATAATGGATTTGGCTTTGGGTTTGAGTTTGTACATTGGTAAGACTTTGTTTGGCTAAGTGCTCAACTATATCCTTTTGAAATTGAATATTATTATGTCATTTAGCATGAACAAAGAACGTGCCATATGGGCACAAATTAGTTTCAACATAAACTACGGCAGCCAAAACATAAATGTCTCTTTTATTGATTATTGGCCTGAGGTTCATAGGCCAGCCACTGATGTATTTATGTTTTTACATGGTGATATTATCTCATATGATCAACTTGTACTGTGGGATTTGATTAGGAGTCCAGTGGTGATTTAGTCACTGAAGTAATTTTCTGTCAATACATTAATCATGCACGTCATGCAATGTAAATTAGTATCTGTGAAACAGTGTACATCGTGTGTTCTATAATGATTGGTTGTCATCATCCATGATATTTTCTTACCTAACATGACAAATTGCACATAAGATTGCCATATTACAATCTGGCTTCAGTACTCCTTTATTTCCATCATTTTCATTATCATTCCTACTGCAGCTGAACACTTGGGATTACCATACTTGAGTGCATACCTGGATTCAATTGGCACAGATTTTCGTCATGGTGCCAATTTTGCCACAGGGGGTTCGACTATTCGGAGACAAAATGAAACCATATTTGAGAATGGTTTAAGCCCCTTCTCCCTTGATATCCAGATTGTGCACTACGATCAGTTCAAAGCACGAACCAGTGATCTTTACAACCAAGGTAAACTTAGAAAGTTAAAAATAAATGCTTGTATTTAATTTCAATCTTAGACACACATATATATATACAGAAAGGATCTCATGCATACCCAGTTTGCATACCCTCTGTGCGGACCATTTTTTTAATATAGTAAAAAAAATATTTTTGGGCTGTTTTTTTTTATATGATTTTTAAACATTTCAGTAGGACCATAAAAAGAAATTCAACTCAAAGTGAACTTTGTGGTCCTAATGAAATGTTTTTTTAAAAATAGCAAAAAAATTCATTTTGAGCTGAATTTTTTTTATGGTCCTAACGAAATGTTTGAAAACTATAAAAAAAAATTAGCCAAAAAATATTTTTTTTACTATTTCATAAAAAATGGTCCGCGTCAGCAGTATGCAAAGTGGGGTATGCATGAGAACCCCTCTCTCTCTCTCTCTATATATATATATATATATATATATGAACAGCTTTTGTATTATGATCTTTCAGCCAAGAGACCATCTGATAGAAGTAAGCTCCCGAGGCCAGTGGAATTCTCGAATGCTCTCTACACGTTTGATATCGGTCAAAATGACCTTACTGCTGGTTTTAGGAAGTTGAGTGAGGAACAACAACGAGCAGCGATACCAGACATTGTTAATCAGTTTGCCATAGCAGTTCAAGTAAGTTTTACCCTCTTTTGCAATTTTTGGAAGCCATCTCCAATAATGTCTGACACTGTTCATGAAAATATGCTCAGGTAACAGCTACCGAGCTAGAAATTACTTTAAAGGCAGCTACCAAATAGAAAGCACAATTTATTTTTTCTGATAATTAACGATAAAAGATATATCTGACATTTTCTAGAAATGTGCCAAAATAAAATATTCGTTTTACATATATTACATTTAATAATTATCAAAAGGGATTTGCACTCATATATACATTTGAAAAACCTTATACAATATTATAAATTAGAAAAAAAAATAAATAAAAAAAGCTACCGAGGAGACCAGCTTAGTACTATTTTTTTTGCCTAGGGTAGAATATATGAAAGTGTTGTATGATCGAACTTACTGAACTTCATGCATAATGTACAACGGACTATGTCCATTGATTTCTAAAGAGACTCTTATGCACGTTTTTTTAATTTTTTAAGCATACATTTGTGTTTTTTAACATATGTTTGCCATTGATTATTGAAACAGATTGAAAAACATTTGAAGAGTATACAAATGATTGATGTGGAAAAATAGAATGCTTATGCTCTAAATTGTTAAACGTGTCATTTGCCTGAAAACTGAAAATATTTTGACAGCATCTGTATCAACTAGGGGGGAGGGCATTTTGGATACATAACACAGGCCCAATTGGTTGCTTGCCAGTGTCCACTCTGTATATCCGCAATCCAAGTCCAGGTTTTCTGGACCAGTATGGCTGCATCACAGGCCAGAACAACATGGCTATGGAGTTCAATAGGCAACTCAAGGCCAGAGTGATCCAACTAAGAGCAGAGCTTCCTCATGCCGCCCTAACATATGTGGACGTCTATGCCGCCAAGTATGGACTTATCAGTACCACAAGGAGCCAAGGCAAGCCATTTTATTTTAAACATGAAATCGTTATTATGTGTAATATATAGGGGAGTTTAGTTAGGTACCTCAGACAACATGATTGTTTTTTTAATGGTAGAAAGTCCCTGCCTGCAAATATGACTCATTTTCTAATACAACCATTCATTGTCGATATATTATGTAATATGTTTGTTTCTCAAAGTTATATTTTGTATTATTACACGTGCTGTTAATGACCACAAACAACAGGAAAAAACCTAGGCGCAGCAACAAACAAGAATAACAGCAACAAAAAATAACTTTTTTTTAAACCAAAGAATCCAGGCCCAGTTTGGTTTGGGGTGAATGTTTTTGTTTTTATTTTTATTCGAGTGAAAAGTGAAATCTTTATACATTGGGAGAGTTAAAAAGGTTTTGAGTTCACTTAGGCGAGAAAGATTTTTATCTCGGATCAAATGCAGCCAAGTTTTTTATTTGGTACGTGATTATAAGCTTAAAGCCTAGACCTAACAAAAATTCCTAAGGGTCAAGGAGAAGCTTTTCAAACCGAAGCCATAAAGATGTACTACTCGTACTCATACAGCAGCTTCCGCCCAAATTTTTCTCAAGAATCGACACATCTGCAGTAAAGCACATAAAGTAAGTTCAATTCCAAGGTTTTTGAAACTGTTTACTTTTCGTTCTTTTACAATGTAAACCATAAGAATCTTGGTCTATATAGACTGTATGTCAATTATTACACATAAAAAGACTTATCAAAATGAAATGTAATTTACAACAAAGTAAACATGACCAGATGTCCTGCTAGATAAAAAAAAAATAGTGTTTGTTCTCAACTACAAAATCATTTCAACTGCTTTGTAAAACCATTCTCCTTTACAAGGTAAATGTCAGTGTATTAACATGAGCCAGCTAAATCTCTTACCATGAGTAATGGCATATCCTACTTGTGCAAAAGCCGTTAATAAGAACAGCTAGCAACCTAGAACCACACGCCTTGGAATTTTATGAAGTTGAATCATCTCCTCTGCAATTTTCCTACAAAATCTGCTGTTTGTTGCTATTTCTGGAAATCCTCTCTTGCCAAATAACTATATAAAGTGGTAGTCAAAGAAAGTCTCTTTAGTGCAGCTGCAGAAGATTCCCATTATATTTGTTAGCGACACAAATTCCTCACACCGACAAATGAATTTACATCACATCACAGTAAATATTTTTATTGCATCTCAAAACTGTGTCAATATATGATGTACCCCCAGAGAGTATATATATATATATATATATATATATATATATATATATATATATATAGTACTGCTCTTGTGCGGATCAGTCTGCATTTTAAGAGTACGGATCGGACATGTGTCATCTGGCGATGAGCTTAGAAATTATCGGCTAAATTATAGACACTCACTCTCTCTTTTCTGGGCTTACCGCCAGGTGACACATGTCCGGTCCTCACTCTTAAAATGCGGACTAGTCCGCACAAGAGAAATACTGTATATATAGATAGATAGATAGATATTAGTCTAGGAAACTGGCAAAATTCGTCCGTAGATTACATGTTTTGGACTCAAAATAGTAAAGATAAAAAGTCCGAGTAATCAAAATATTCAAGATAGGGGTCCGAGTATCTATGTCCAATTAATTATTTGTCAAAATCTTGTACTTACTGCTTTCAGATTCTAAACATATGCCATATGCCCTTAAGGCACACCTTATTAAGACTCTATTTTATTATCTATGACTAGGAGAATAAGGAATATTCTTTTGAAATATCTCCAGTTATTATAAGGGTACATAGGTCCTTGTATATCGTTAGGATAAATAACTATAAGCTTTAATGCTTAGATTATATACACTGGCATGTATTTGTAAGCCGCTAAAATGAATTTATGAATGAAGAATGAGATAAAGAGAAACCATAATTTTCAGGGAGTGGTTGTGTTACACTTCTACATGTTCCTCAATGTGTAAGAGCAGATGTCTATTTTTTGCTTAAGTGGATGTGTAATAAGACATTGTAAATCTATGTGAAATTTAAACATGACATAAAAGATTCTAGTCGAATGGAAATACCTATATCTTATGAAAGAAATACATTCATAGTCACAGTTGCATTCATTGGGGAAGTGATTTTGAATTTAATGTCTATGGATTATACTTAATATGTCCTCTTTCAGGTTGTAGATACTTATTTGTTGGCACATCACTTTCACATTAATTGTAGAGTATTGCATTGAAGAGTTTTATTTATTTATTTTTGCTCTATTTGTGTATGAACCCTCTTTGACTCTTTATATTCTTCAAATTCACATTTACATTGGAAATCCTCCAATTACCGGGAAATTTATCTGTCCACATCAGTCATCTTTTACATGTAGGCTGTATGTGGAATGAATAAATATTTTCAGGGCTAAAATTTAAAACCGCTCTGAACTTTCAAATTTCTAAAATAACATCATTAAATTTAGGGTCAATTATTAAATAGTCCCTACTATAAATATATATTTTTTAAAAAGGACACATATTTTTAGTTTAACCCATTTAGTCCCTCAAGCACTCAATATCCTCTTATTTTTAGAGGTCCGCGCCAGCGGCACTCCCTCTCCAAAATATGTGGCAAAGGACTTTTTGAGGCAAAATAAAAAAGTTTGGACTAAATGGGTATTAAAAAATGTCCGAGGGACTATTTGGTATATGTCCCTTAAATTTATAACAAATACAATACCCCCCCTTAGATTATAGACTTGGTTATGAATATTATTTTAGGATGTTGCTAAAGGCATTCATTTTCTCACTAATAACAGTTTTAAAACATAAGGCTAAATGATTATATCTATTGTGTGCTGGTAGCCAGGGACAAAATATTTGGGTAACTTTTGGAGCAAAACTTATTTTATCCTTTTAAAAGCTTTGAAGTGTCAAACGTGTTCCTAGCATGCTATCCTAGTTACTTATTATGACACTCTTTTCCACAGGATTCACGGAGCCACTTAAGATCTGCTGCGGGCAGCACGAGAACAACATCAATGTGTGGTGTGGGCAGAGAGCTATTGTTAATGGAAGTGAAGTATACGGTGCTTCTTGTGCAAGTCCTTCAACACATGTAAGCTGGGATGGGGTCCACTACTCTCAGGCTGCCAACCAGTGGATTTCTAATCTCATACTCAATGGTTCCTTGTCGGACCCACCAATTCCCATCACCCAAGCATGTCACAAAGCTGTACGCATGCAATCCTAGCTCTATCATATGTATGGTTTATATATTTGGTTAATTTGTACTCTTAAACTATAAGAAGAAATGATATTGTGTCAAAACTAACTGCTGAATTATTAGATGTCACCCAAACCGTGAGCGAGTTGGTTTCTCAGATAGTTTAGGGCCAATTATCAGGAATACTGCTAATCACGCAAAATTTACAGTACCATAATCACAAACTGATGTGTATATTGTTGTGATTGGTAGATAGTGAAATTCACTAATTATAATTGCTAACACCATTTTATGACTTCACTTTTTTTTTTGTTAGTTTTGTGCATCTAACGTTACTCAATTATTTAATATTGGATTGTGTGAAGCCTAATTTATTCTATTAATTTTTCCTTGGCCACGAATTGAACTTCGCGCTAAGTTCCAACGGGGGTTGCATGGGTGCTGAAGAGAGATGGTCTGGGGGTCGCCCCTAAAGCAAGTTTTTACAAGGTTATATTGAGAATTCATGCTACCTTGCCCAGAGAAAGATTTTTACAAGAATATATTGAGTGTTCACACGTGTTTAGGTGAGCTGATATTCCTAGTATATAAAGAGATATTAGGGGTGCCCGTTTTAATGAGAGAGAGAGATCACATTGTATTGATGTTTAAAATAGTGGAACTTTTCGTTTGCAATGTCTGTTGACGTAAATTCTCACAACGAGAGTGAACACATAAAAAATTTTGTATGTTTTTTTACTTCCCGATTTGATTAATTTTGTTGCTACTATTTTGTGTTGTATTCGTAATTAGAGTTTATTCCTTGCAATAATTCTAGGTTGACTCTCATTTCCGACTCAGTGGGTGTGACTAGCTAACGTGTCACACATGTATTGACTTGTGTTTGGACCCCAATGGTGTTGGGCGTGAGTACGAGCTAATGCGAATGCGACACGTCAACGAGTCACACTCATTGAGTCGGAAATGAGAGTCCGCGTAGGAATCTTATTCCTTAACATCTAATGGCCGCTTCCATAATGGGTGGTGATATTCCCACCCCTAAATAGTCTCCATAACACCACAAAACAAATAACCACTTTTCCTATCATCAAACACCACAAATTTAACACTTAAAATCTTACTAAAAAGTCTAAAATGCCCTTAAACATAATAATACTAATTTTAATCTCTAACTATTCAACACCCAAAAAATTTCCAACCCAAACCGTGAATGAAACCCAATATCACGGTCGAAACCCTCAAAATCTCAACCTTCCTTTTCTCAATCCAATATTGTTTCTATCATCTACATTGTATTTTGGGATAGTTTGTGTGTCTGTTTGCCGCATTTTTTACAGCTCCACACCAACAAGAATGATCATGGATGATTCGAAAACCCAAGATACAAAAGATGCTCAAAGTTTAGATTTCACTCCTACATTGGACTCATTTGAGGTACTAAATACTTACATACATTGTATTCAATCAGTACACACTAAAAAATCTAAGAAAAGAAGTACTAAAACAAGTTTAGAAAAAGGCTGATATGCCTTTCCACGGTTTCTCGTAACCGGAGAAGATGGAAATTCACGACCATGATTGGCCGTTATATCCAAGTTTACAGTTTTTCATAACCGTGAATTCTGGGATTTCACGATTAACCTTGGCCGTTAATACAAGCATTTCACGGCTAATCTTGGTCGGGATCGCCTTACTCACGATTTACCTTTGGGTTAACTTAATATTAAACTCAATTTATTATTATCTAACATTGCAGCTAGATGACTCAATAATAAACTCAATTGATTGGGGGGAGATTGATAACCTTGTCGTATTAAGTGCTAGTGCGACTTGGAATGACGGATCATCATCGGGTACACCGTGGGGGGATGAATTTCTAAGTGGTACGCGTGAGCAATCTACTGTTGAACAATCTTTTGTAGAAGTGCATAACACAACCGGTCCTTGCTTGCGGGATGAGTTTTCAGACTTGACTATACCCATGGTAATTTTTTTCGAAAGTCCTAAGATATCATGTGAATATTGCATAATGTATTATTAAGTATAAATATTTTCTTCAATTTTCTTCAATTTACGATGATACGGATCTTCTCATAGTGCCATTTGTGAGGATCATACCTTTGAATTTTCTACCGAAGAGGTTGATTTTTTTCTTAGTTATTTTTAAGTTGTAGTGTTTAGTCATATACACACAATGGCTAATTATTATTTTTTCAATCTTCACAAGTATTCTAGAGTAGAAGTAAAATGGTAGAATGGTGCTAGATGATTGGTTTAAAACTGAAAGCTATCATGATTATACTCAAATCTGAGAAGGAGAAACCGGGAAGAAAGCCACGTATAATTCTTGGATGTGAAAGAAGCTCATTGCACAAACGGAAAAAGGAGGAGGAAACATAAAAGAAGAGAAAGCGTAATGTTGGCACCCCCAAGTGTGATTGTCCATTTAGACTTAAGGGTGTCCCGATAGAAGATGGTAAGTGGGGTGTAAAAGTTTTGTGCGGTCTATATAATCACGAGATCTCCGATTCGTTAGTTGGACACCCATATGGCGAACGGTTAAATGAGGAGGAATAGAATGTGCAAAAGTAATTAGTTTATAATAATATTCGTCCGAAGGAGGTCGTGCACACATTGAAACAATTGAATCCTTACAATTGCTCCTCAGTGAGAACCGTGTACAACGTGAAACACAAGATGAAAATAGGGGAGCATGCTGGGAGGAACACAATGCAATAATTCATGCATTTGCTTTCCGATAAACATTATGTGCATTATCATCGACGCCATGAGCAAAATGACACCGTTGAAGACATATTTTTTTCACACCCGACCTCCGTGTTACTTGCCAAGTGCTTCCCTTCTGTTGTGGTGATTGATTTCACTTACAAAACAAATAGATACAACATGCCTTTGTTCGAGATGATTGGGATCACCTCTACAGGGCAATCATTTTGTATTGCATTTGCATTTTTGAAGAGTGAGAAGGAGGACAATTTTCAATGGGCGTTGAAACACTTGAGATCTCTCTATGAGCCAGAGCATTGCCCGGGGTCATAGTGTCCGATAGACAAATGCCATGCATGAATGCCGTGAAACAAGTCTTTCTGAGAGCGAAACTTCTGTTATGTTTATTCCATGTGCAAAAGAATATTGAAGCGGCTTGTTTGAAAGATGGATTAAAAGACTCGGATAAAAAGTCCTTTATGCTCGGATGGATTGGGGTGGTCAAGTCAGAAACGCATGCCAAATATGATAGAGCATGGTCATGTTTTCTTTCAACTTGGAAGCATCACTGTCCTCGTATGATTGCGTACCTTGAAAATACGTGGATGTCGTACCATTTCATGTATGCGCATCCATGGATGAATAAGATTCAATATTGGGGGAACCGCACCACAAATAGGAACGAGGACACCCATGCACAGTTGAAAAAGTATTTGCTTAGCTCTAAAGGGACATTTACCACAGTGTGGAAAGGGATGGATGCACTACTTGAATTTCAAGAGACTCAAATTAGATTGGAATTCGGAAAGTCGTTGCAATTAACAAAGCACACGCACAACGAACCATTGCTACGAGAGATACATGGATGAGCCTCCCACCTTGCTCTTGATTTGATTTTAGGGGAGATAGATTGTGTGAGGACGGTTTTATCTGGATTTGCGGGTAATACTCAATTAATGGATATTACATGCGGGCATAAAATCCATACAATCTATGGCCTTCCGTGCACTTGTGAATTGGCCGGATGGGAGAATACGGGTGACGCCATTCCATCATAGGCGTTAGACGGTCATTGGAAGAAGCTTGCTATAGTCCCCGATGTCCCAATGTGTCGTGATCTTGATTATACACCTGTAATGATTTTGCTAAATAAGAGGTGGAATGAAGCGGGGGTTACCGAGCGACAAATGATGCAAGAAAAACTTATGGAGATTGCTCAACTATCTTGCATAGCGTTGATGGAGCCACTTCAGTTAAGGCCGAGGGGACCCAAGTCCTTGAAGAAAAATACATCTACCAAGAGAATCCCATGTGCATGGGAAAAGGATCCTCCAAATATGAGTGAACTTCTTCACAAGAAGTTAGATGTGAGGTCACCTTATACAGCTAAGAAACCGGAGTTGTGGTCCACCTACAAGAAGCTATATATGAAAAATACAAGAAAAATGACAATTAAGGACACCGGTATTAGGGACAACTTTAAAGCTATCCTTTAAAAAAGTATATAAGGGACAACAAATTATAGCTGTCCTTTTAGATCTATTATAAAGGACATTTAGTTTTTTAAGCGTCCTTTATAATAGTTTTAGGGACATCAAATATTTACTATCCTCTATAAGTCCTCTAATAGGACAGCATATAGCTGTCCTTTAAAATTTTCGTTCCCTCTTTTTTTCCCTTCATTCCCGAAATTATTTTTTCATTTATTTTTTCATTCCCTCTACTATCAAATAACGGACTCACCCGCTTCTCTCTCCTCTCCTCACCCGATCAAAGCCAAACCCTATACCCAAACCCTCTATCGTGAAACCTTCGAACTCACCCACTTCTCTGTTCTCTCTCTCTCTCTCTCTCTCTCTCTCTCTCTCTCTCTCTCTCTCTCTCTCTCGTAAAACACGTGAAACCGTGAAACCTTCGGACGGTTTTGTGAAACCTTCGGAATCACCCGCTTCTCTATTCTCTCGCTCTCTCTATCGCTCTCTCTTTCTCTATCGCTCTCTCTCTCTCTCT
Source organism: Sambucus nigra (assembly GCA_949130495.1). Taxonomy (NCBI): domain Eukaryota; kingdom Viridiplantae; phylum Streptophyta; class Magnoliopsida; order Dipsacales; family Adoxaceae; genus Sambucus; species Sambucus nigra. Next base: position 253,276,906 of record OX422220.1, read on the forward strand.
CGTAAAACTCGTCGGGTTATCTCCTGAAGAATAAACTCTTGAAGAATAACTCTTTAAGAATAAAGGTATGCGGGCTTGCTCATATAGAATTGATTTTTATTTGATTTTGTGTTTGATTTTAGAACTGATTTTGTTTTTGATTATATCACTGATTTTATGTTTGATTATAGACTGATTTTGTGTGCAAAGATTTTGTGTTTGATTATAGACTGATTTTGTGTGCAAAGTCATTCATCTTCATAACTTATGAACTACATTACAAATCAGTTATGAATCATACATTGCAAATTATGTGTGCCAAGCCCTTTCGCTTTCAAGCTGTTTCGGAAATCGATGTTTATAAGTCTGAGCCTTGGGAGTTTGCAGGTTTCTTTTTTACGATGTAGTTTTAGATTTATATATATGTATGTCTGAAAATGTGATGATGAAGATAAGATTTTTTAGAATGAGAAAATATTAGCTTGTGGAATGATTTAGATTTAGAAGTAATCGCATGTATGCTTGTGTGTGTGTGTGTGGAATTGTAGTTGGAAGGGTATAAATGAAATAAAGATGGGATTTATCATTGAAACTTTAGAATAAAATGAGAAATAAACGTTTGTAGAGAAATCTAGAATTATAATTAATCGTCAAATGCGCGCGTGTGTGTTCTCATTAATGAATTGATTTCTTATGTTTATATGTGTGCGTGCACACTGCGTGTGTATTTGGAGGTGGAATTGAAGAAGTGCAGTAAAGATCAGATTTTGAGATTTTGATTGTTATGACTATAAGTATACTTGCACATATATGTATATACATGTAATTGTACACTTTGATTTTGACAAAAAAAAATCCATGTTTTCATTGTGTTTGTGTTCTATTGGTCTTTTTAGTTGTCAGTGTCTTTAGTTTACTCCACCTGTTTGTCATTGTTGGTGCTGTTAATGAGTATCTCATATTGTTCTTTCTCTATATACACACACACACACATGTTGTTTCTCCTGCTTCTGCAATTGTGTGAATTAAATCCCTCGTGGTTTATGGGATTATTCAGTGAAATTAGGGGTTCCACATGTAGTGAATCTCACCATGAAGTCACAATTTAGTAAAAAAAGAATGCTTACATAAATAGTGAGGAGAATTTGATCATAGTGAATTCAAAATGGTTTATATTGACATCACTGTTTTGATAATTTATATTGACATCAAAACACAAATATCTATTGTTAACACATCATAACATAAGTTAATGGAATTTTTTATAAGTACAAATATCATACACACAGATAATGTCTACACTTTGATTTCATGAATTAAGCATCTCGACATTCAAAACTCCTTATCTTGATACCCAACGTGTGTAAGCGTATCCCCGATGTGTTTGAACATGTCCAAAATAATAAAATGTTACTCTTTTTTAACAAGTCAACATGTGTTTGGGCATGTTTAGAACACGATGCCCTACGATGACACTTAAAGCACTACCTGCTAAGTGTACGTGTTTCTTAGTTGAAACCACTATCAAGGAGGCTCATCACTATAATATATAAAAGCCTTACACATTACTCAAACGATGTTTCCTTTAATATTATGTCACACTGACTCTCTATATCTTGTATATGTATATGCGTGCATACTTGTTATGTTTAAATTGTATATCTTGTATATGTATGCTAATATATTTTTGTTATTTATCGAATTACATCTTAGGAGTTGATATGGATAAAAGTTGGATCGAATCACGTGATTGGAATTCAAAAGAATACATAGATGGGGTTGAAAGGTTTATTAGCTTTGCATATAGGAATAAAAATATGCAATCGTCATGCATCAAATGCCCATATTGTAAATGTCTAAACCGAGTCTACCACAACCTACACACTGTGAAGGGTCACATAGAGATGCATGCTTTTGACAGGAGTTATAAGGATTGGATTTATCATGGGGAGTTGGTCGATGCATTGGACGACAATACATGTAATTTTGGCAATGATGTGTCACTTGATGATATATGATATGAATCGAGCTTGGGTGGGAATATGATTGCAATGGTTCAAGAGGGAAAGGGAGTTCCACAGACGCATGCAAATTCATGTAGTGATGGACATGGAGTAGAAGATGTGGTGCCTAATGGTGACATGCCAAAATATTTCAAACTCCTAAAAGATGCGGAAAGAAAGTTATATGAAAATTTTCCAGAGGGAATTGCTGAACTCTCATTTGTAGTTGAACTCTTACACTTAAAGCAACTTAATGGATGGACGAATAGTTCTTTCACAATGTTGCTAAAACTATCGGAGAAGACATTCCCTAATGCCAGAATTCCAAAATCCTTTTATCAGGATAACAAACTCACTTCTGATTTGGGATTCAAGTATGAAACGTGGGATGCGTGCCCTAACAATTGTATGTTATTTCGAGATGAAAATGCAACTTTAGAGAAGTGTGTTATTTATTGGGATTCAAGATATAAATCAGATGTTGGCAGTGATGTTGATCAAGCTCAACAGAGGAATCAAAGTACAAAAGAGATTTCAAAGATTGTTTTAGTCATCACATACTACTTCGCTAATGAAATGGCACACCGAGGATCGTATTGATGATGGTGTGCAAAGGCATCCGACTGATTCTCGTGCTTGGAAATCATTTGATGAGCGTAATCCATCTTTTGCGAGTGATAGTCGTAATGTTAGACTTGGGCTAGCAACTAATGGATTCAATACTTTTGGTAATATGAGCGTTGCTCACAGTACTTGGCCGGTTGTATTCATGACTTTGAATGTGAGCCCATGGTTGTGTATGAAGCAACAAAACCTAATTTTATCGATTCTTATTGATGGGCCAAAAGGGTCTAGTGATAAGATTGATGTATTTTTACAACCATTGATTGATGAGCTAAAAGAGTTGTGGAGTGACTACTTATGATGTATCGAGTAAATAATTTTTCCAGTTGCGTGCAGCGTTGTTGTGGACAATTAATGATTTTCCAGCATATGCCATGCTATCGGGATGGAGCACGAAAGGTGATTTTTCTTGTCCTTGTTGTAACAAAGATCATCAAGAGACTCCATTAAAGAATAGTAAAAAAGTATTATTATTGGGGTCATCGTCGATTCTTACCTCTGCGCCATAGGTTTCGAAAAATGAAAACAACTTTTAATGGCAATGTTGATTTCAGACCACCTCCGTTGAAATTATCAGGATCACAAGTTTTGCAACAGTTAAATGAGCTCGACATTGAAACTGAATACAAGAAGGAAGATGTTTTTAGAAAGAGGAAAAGAGAACAATTAGCAAAAGAGGTTGCAAAGAAAACAAAAGATGTGGTGCCGAAGATGAGATTAAATTGGAAAAAGAAAAGTATCTTTTTTGAATTTCCATATTGGGAGCATAATTTGATCCGCCACAATCTTGTGGTGCCGAAGACGAGATTAAATTGGAAAATGAAAAGTATCTTTTTTGAATTTCCATATTGGGAGCATAATTTGATCCGTTACAATCTTGATGTTATGCATATTGAAAAAATGTGTGTCATAATATCTTATTTACATTTCTGGGCATTAAAGATAAAACCAAAGACAATTTGAAGGCCCGAAAACACCTACAAGTGATGCGCATCAGACGACCGTTACATCCCCAAACACGCGGGAAAAATTTGGAGTACATAACTCCAGTGGAGTTTATAAAGAGCAACAAAGAGAAAATATTTTTCTAAAAGTGTTGTAGGATGTTAAATCACCAGATGGCTATTCATCGAATATTTCGAGATGTGTTCACTCTCAAGAGAGAAGTATATGGGGACTAAAGAGACATGGCAATTACATTCTAATGCAACAATTACTTCCAATAGCACTACGGAGGGTACTGCCGAAACATGTTGTCAAAGCATTAATTGAACTAAGCAACTATTTTTTAGTGTTGTGCTCAAGTACAAATACTTTAGCTGATGTAGAAAAATTGGAAGATCGTACGGATCTTACACTGCAATCTTGAGAAAATATTCCCCTCAGGATTCTTTGATGTGATGGAGCACTTTCCAATACATTTGGTTGACGAGTTAGTAATTGTCGGTGCAGTAATCTATCGGTGGATGTATCCAATTGAAAGGTATTTGCATACTCTAAAACTCTTTGTGCACAATCGTGCTCATCCTGAGGCCTCAATTGCTAAATCGGTTATTGTGGAAGAATGCACCACTTTTTGCTCGATATATATGGCTGAAGATGTGGAAACTAAGTCTAACCGGCCTTCCAGAAATGATGATGGAGGTAATGACCTTGGGCGTGGTGTGAGGCAAGGTCGAAAATTTCGGCTTAATTCAGTAACTCGTATATATGCGCATCGATATGTGCTTGCTAACAGTGATACAGTTGTGCCATTTATTGAGTAAGTTATATATTTGCCATAAGTAATTTTTATATAAAATTCATTATTGAATTCCCTTTCTAACTTGACACACGTATGATATTTTCAGAAAACACATTGTTGAACTTACAAAACAATATCCTCACGTTTCACAACAACATTTTGTGCAACGCCTTCACAATGAACATTTCCACACGTGGTTTAAGGATTATGTAAGTATGTTTATTCATTCTTAATATTCTAATTATATTTCCATATCGTAGTTTTCCTATTTATTGAAATATTAGGTGGATGGATTGTCAAAAGATATCGAATTATCTAGCGAAATATTGAGTTTGGCATTGGGTCCTCTAGAGGATGCGTTAAGCTTCAAGTCATATATTATTCGTGGGTTTAGATTTCGAACAAAGGAAGTTGATAGTCACCAGAAAACTACGAATAGTGGAGTTATTTTAAAAGCAGAACAAAAGAGTCATGCTAGTCGAAAAGACTCTAATACTTTGTCTGGTGATGTTACTTTCTATGGAAAACTGACTAACATTATTGAAATTCAATATTTTAATGGCCAAAAGTTTGTACTATTCAAATGCAATTGGATAGAAAATCGTTTGGGGAAACGAGTAGATGAGTTCAACTTTACATTAGTAAATTTCAACCACTTGTTGTACAAAGATAATCGATTGAGCGATGAGCCTTTTATCTTTGCATCCGAAGCAGAACAAGTGTGGTATGTGCAAAACCCTTTGGAACCAGATTGACATGTAGTTGTTCAAATGACGCCTAGAGATAGGTTTGATAGTTATTCAACCACAAAAGAAGAATTAGAAGTGCATCCATTCAAGCCGTTTAGTGTGCAGGAGTTGGAACAGGATCAAAACGTATCTTGTGTGAGACAAGATGTAGATGGATTCGTAATTGATACATCTATGTTTGATGTTGATGATTGTGAGGATGATATGAATGAAGAATGAGGGTTGATAAGTTATAAATTTATATGTAAGCATTATGCCATATGTTTCTCTTATTTTTATCATATGATTTGTTATGTTTTATCATATTTTTTATTAGTACGATAACTAATCATATATATTGTTTTGTTGTAACAGATTCAGTATGATTATATCCTCGTCTACTAGCGGAGCGACACATGTATCACCCCCATCTCAGATTCAGGTATATAAATTTTTTACTTCTCGAGGAGTTCAAATATTGCACTTTAAAATAAGACTAATTCTCATATATATTACCCCCCATCTTTTTAGTCTTGTCTCTTGATCGCTCTATGATCCTTTTTAATCAATTAAAATAGTTATATTGATAGGAATAATTAGTTAGATGCCTATATATTTTAGATATGTATTTCGTGTGTTATTTTAGGTCACAAAAGGACATTTTTGCAAACATATACCCTTTTTAGATCAAGAGCCTTATGAAGGCTTGATTTTATGCCTCGAAGATCTCTCCTTCTTCTTCTTCTTCTTCTTCTTCTTCAGGAATAACAATGAGAATCATGTTCATGTTATTTCAGTGGATAAGAACTTTTAGTATTCAATAGAGAGGAACTTTTAATATGAAAGAAGTTACCGAACTTACTATGAGGAAATAGGATTGAAGGATAGAAAGCTAGGCTGCTGAATTTTGCAGGTAAGATCACTTTGAGCAAGGTAGTATTAACAACAATGCCCATTCACATTATTTATGCGATAAGAGTTCCCAAAACAATTCTAGATTCTTTTGCTTCACTTTATGCAAATTTTCTTTCGACATCTGATGGAAAAAGCCAGCATCATTGGATCAACTATGATACCACATGTAAACATTTAGATGAGTGGTGTTTAGGTATCAGGTCTCTTACTCAAGCTATGGATGCTCTACACATAAAATTGGATTGGTCTTACATTAAAGTTGATTCATTTTGGGATAAATTCACAAGAACAATATATATCAATCATAATGCTGGTCTTCATTCCAAAAATCCCTACTATGGACCCAATGTATGGAAGGTTATAAATGGAAAGTTGAGAGGGTTTGGTCTAGTGGAAAATGGTCGATTGGTGAGGGGGAAATTTCATTTTGGTTTAATAAATGTTCTTAACCTTTACTTCTTACTTACATCATTAACCCTGAAATCAAGTTAAGAGGCTTGTTCCAAGAATGAATTCTCAGAAAGGGCATCAATGTATGCTCATTTGGTTGAATTCTACCACGAGTGAGTTCCCCTCTACTAGCTACTTCGATCATGATAAAGTCCATTATCATGGGTGGATTGTGCAAAAATTATATGAAACTAATGGATATTAGGGGATTTGTTAGAAAAATAATACACAGGAGTTTTAGTGGACAACAAGGTGCAATCTGTTGGGATTCATATAGTTTTCATATGTAGGTGCTATAATTAAGGGGAAGTGGAGGAAACTATAGATCACTTATTGTGTCATGGGTATCTATAAACATTGCATATTTAAGTGGAACTCTGATGTATCTATCATTTCTAAGACCAAAACTATTACCAATTTACATGAATTAATTTTGCTCGATGCAGTTCGGGAGGTTGTTAAAACTCCTAGTGTCTAAAAATGTGTCTTGATGATTCGTCCCTACACATGATGATACAAGTTCAATATAGATGGTTCATCTATCAAATGAAAGGTTGCTAAGGGTAGTGTGGTTAGAGGAGAAGAGATAAAGTTTGTACCAGAGAAGGTACTAATACCTGGACAGAGTCTTATACTCTTGACATGGGGCTTCAATTAGTGCTAGAGAGGTACTAATACCTCCCCCCTCCAAATATAGTTTAGGCGTTTTTACGACTAGAATCCCAATTTTCCAATCGATGCCCGGGAAACACCATACATACACAATAAATTTGGTTAAGTTGAGCGTTTTGTCTAGAGAAATGAGAGAAAATGTGGCTTTTAAAACAACAAAGCAGAGTTGAATTGCAATATTTGAAGGTGGCCAACGATTTGTCCACGAGTCAGGTACATTTTCAGATTTCAAACCAGTTTATAAGTATACTCTGTTTAAGTATACTATGTTATGAATATATTTCAAATCAGATTTCAAATCAGGTACATCTTACGAATATATGAGTAATCTTACAAATTGCCCGTGCATCTCACGAATTATGGATGAAATGTCATGATAGTTCTTAATAAATGCATAAGTCAAATACTCTCAAAGTACTATGGGATTTGTGATAAAGAAAATTCGGTGCCTTATAACAAGCTATGCATGTAATGATCAACTATATGAAGGCTCCTTTTGGTTTGGAGTACAATAGTTCACTGGTATATAAAAGTTACTTCTTAAAATCATTATGAATAATTTTGGATGGCGGCATAGCGGATTTTTTTGGTCAAAATATTCAACTGCTTTAACAAAAGTTGTTCTTAAATCCTTAGGTAGTTGGACCAACATTTTTTTCTGTTATTTTCAGCTCCATCTGTTAAAGCTCAGTCAAAAGGAGGGTTTAGGATTCTTAGAAGAAGCTCAACATTGATGTTTGCTCTATTGTACCAAATTCGTTTTGGGCGTGTACAATATTTTCTAACTTCGGTTTATACATTAGGGAAGATGCTTTGTGTACAAAGAAATTGTACCAAAACTTGCACCAAAAGCTCAACATTGATGTCATCTGTTGCATAATTCACCAAATGTTCTGATTTGAATAATGCTATCGAAATGCATACTGATCTGATTTGAATAATGCTACTGCATTTGCTGAGTTAAATGAGATGGTGCTGAATTCACCACTTGCATTTGCTGAATTAAATGAGATGGTTCTGAATTATGCAGGTTTGAATTATGCATTTGCATTTGAATTAATGCACGTCTGAATTATGCATTTTGCTGAATTATGCATACTGATCAGATTTAGTACTGAAGTATGCATTTACCTTGTTCACTTGCTAAATATTGCTTTGGTGCTAAATGATCTGGTGCTTTGGTGCTAAATGATCTGCTTTGGTGCTAACTGAACATAACTGATCTCCTGAAATTTGGTAACTGATAACATTCATGGTGCTTTAGTATTACACTGATAACTGAAATTTGGTAACTAATAAATTCATGGTACTAACTGAACATTAAATATGAAATTTGGTACTAATAACTGATCCGAAGGCTATGATACTGAGGTATATTCGAATACAAAACTCAAGTCTAAGCCCTTAGCCAAATATGAACATTTTGAACTAAAAATATTGTAATTCCAAAAGTTGGCCTTGATTTGTTGCTACTTCTTTACTTATGGAACTATCATTTACAAGAAGCATACTTTTTTTTTGAAGAGGAAGTATCGATGGCACACCCTCCTGTGGAATGACAAATGACTTGCAGAGCATCTCACATGATGGTATATATTAAAAGATATCTATACATCAGAATTTTGTAAATTTTTATATATGCTTGCTCATTATTTTTGAACATGTGATACTAATAGCACATCCTCTCATAAGAGGAAACTTAAAGGGAGTGCCAAACAATGGAATGAATGGGGTAATTGTGAGAAAAAGATACTTGGTTGGGACGAAGATTGCCAACCAATTGGACCATATACAATGAAGTTGGCGAGTCAACTCGGATATTATGCACGTCAAGGGGATTTTTTCCCTTTAACTTTGCCTTCTTAGACAAAAGCGAATCAAAGAAAGCTCGACTTTTTTTGGGAACAAGTGAAGGTAATATTAAATTAATCTCGTATTGGTAAAATCAAATATTTAAAATTATTAGTATTTCTAACTAATGTATTTTTTTTGTTCTTAGATTAACACAAATGTGCCAGATAATTACCAAACCATATGTTGTCGTAAGCTTGGAATTCAATGGAGATACTTTAAGTATGAGACCAAGAAGAAGTATTATACGGAATTGAACACGGATGCAGAGCGTTTAGCAACGACACCCCTCAAGTCAGCCCGAAGAAGTATTTCTAACTAATGTATTTTTTTTGTTCTTAGATTAACACAAATGTGCCAGACAATTATCGAACCATATGTTGTCGTAAGCTTGGAATTCAATGGAGATACTTTAAGTATGAGACCAAGAAGAAGTATTATACGGAATTGAACACGGATGCAGAGCGTTTAGCAACGAGACCCCCCTAAGTCAGCCCGAATCAATGGAAAGTCTTAGTGAAACAGTGGGGTCAAGAAACAACAAAGGTATTACATTGAATTGGTATAAGAAATTTTTCATGTTATTTTTTTTTAATTATTGATGTTATGTTGATGATTAAACAGGTTGGATTACATGTAAAAACAAAGAAGACTATGTCGAAATTTTCTAAAAAAATACATTGAATTGGTGAGGAGAGTATACAATACCAAGTAACTTGAAATGTCATTAACATTATTTATTTTCACTTGCAGCGAGTGGCAAATAGGAATATCATTAACCGTGCTTATCTTTGTTCCTACCCTAGAATTGGGAGAACTTCAATTGCCGTAATAAAGAAACAAGTTAGTATATGTTCTTACTTTAGTATAATTATATATATGTTCTACTAAACTATGATTATATTTATGTTCTTTTAGGATTTTGTTAACATGTTTTCTATTTATATATAAATTAGATGAAGTCAAAACAGGAGCCCATCGACAAATTGAGTCTTTAGAGATGGACACGTAAGAAAAAGGATCTCACATACGATGTCGATGATGGAGCGGCTGGTACAGAGGTATAAATATGTTGATAATTGCAATCCAAATGACTTAGTTACATTACGAATTTTATTTTGGTGGATATTTTCAAGTTTCATTTACGAAAAGAGGTTGATTGTGCTATATGTTTTTTCTCAATTTGTAGGAAATGATTAAAAGACAATTGGATGTGCTGCCATTTGATCAACAAAATCGGATTGAAGTGAGGGATGCTACATTTGAGGATGTGATAGGACCTGATGAACATGGACGAGCATTGTGTATGGGAGTATGCATTAAACCAACTTCTTCACTTTCAACCACATCATCTAATTAATATCATAGTGAGATTGCTCGACTAGAGAAGGAGTCTAATGAGCGAGATACTCGTTATCGGGAAGAGGTGGAGGCACGAGAGAATTGTCATCAAGAATAAATTGATATGGTGCGTGCCGATTTAGAAAATGAAATACAATAAAAAGGATCGCGAGGGCTAAGAGAGACTCTAGCAGAATCTAGGCTTGAAATCGCTCGTATGATACGAGAGGCGGGCATCCCACTACCACCAGCCGCCACAATTGATACTATCGATAACCACGCTTGACTATGTATTAATGTAACTAACTTAGAAGTGGAAATGACAATTTGAAAGTATGTGGTATTTATTTTCTGAAGTGTGATAAGACACTATTTGGTTTTGTTATTATATTTAAGGTTAAATTTTGGCAATGTCTTTGTGATTTTGTTTTTTAATTTAATGTTATTATATTAGAGATTGAATTTAGGCTGATTAATATATATATATATATATATATATATATATATATATATATATATATATATATATATATATATATATCTTTTAGGACAACTATAACTGTCTTTTAAAATATTCATTTGGTGCCACCTTTTATGTGCCAAAATATATCTGGGACAACTACTTCTGTCCCTAATACTTCGTTTTAAAGGACAACAACACCTGTCCTTATAAATATGTAATAATATATGGATTTAAAAGGACGGAACAAAAAGGACGGCAATTCCTGTCCTAAATACTCAAAAAGGACAACAATTCCTGTCCTTTTAGCCTTTTATGATGCCCATCTATTAGGAAAACTCTTGTTGTCCTTATGACTATCCCAAATGCTATTAGGGACAACAAATGAGCTTTTGGCACAACAAATTAACTATCCTTAATTGTTATTTTTCTAGTAGTGGAAGCACGTATCACACTTCTTCTAATCTTTTGTCGATGACATATATGAAGTTAGGTCGGATGGTAGTTGCGTTTCTCCACCTTGGCTTGGGGGATGGGTATTGGGGAATGTATTAGTCACTCTCATTCTATATGTAGTCAAATGTTAACTGAGCTACGTCGGGACAAGGAATTTTATGCCTCTATCATGAAATCATATACCATTGATGAGTATGAAAGTAGATTGAACATGTTCAAGCATTTCGTCACGATGAGTCATTGGTTCATAATGCCGAATTTTGGCTATCTAGCTGCAAATGCGATGAAAGTAATGGTGGTCTTGATATTGAAGCTCCAATGCCGAACTTTTGTGCCATTTGATGAGTGTCCAAAACCCATTCAGGAGGATAACAACATTGTTTACTTACTAAACATATCTAATTGTCATTGGGTGAATATGAAGTGCACTCGGTTTCCCCCATACCCCCAGTGCATCAAATTGGAAGACAAAGGCATCGGTCGATGCACTACGCTAGGAAGATCTAATCCAACAACGTCTGAATATATTACAAGAATTGTGTCCGAAAGACGTAGCGACAAGGGATAAATCAGTTTTGATTGAATCGGATGATGAAGTTGATTTTACTAAATCATGAGTGACGGGGTGGGAAATTGTAATTTTTTTATAACATTACATGTAAAACAATTCTAACATTATATGTGATGATACGAGAAATCGGCCATAGGGCGTTCTCATATCAGCAGATCAAATGCTATATGTGTGTGTGTGTGTGTGTTAAACAAGTAAAGCAAGCAAACAGAGAGAAGACAAGGTATAGAGTGGTTCAGCCTCAGAATTAGGCCTACGTCCACTGTGTTGCTCCATCCTCATTATATGCGTTGTTTTGTACAATATAACTGTGCCTAAAGAGGCGTACAAGTATGAGAATAAAGGAGAATACATGATGACTGAGGATTCCGGTCCACCGGGGAGGTAGCTGCGTTGTAGATATATGGCGTCCAGGTCGTATGTCGGGGTTGTGTAGAGGGAATCTGTATTGGAGAGCCTACCCCGGGCGTGTGGAATCCCCCCTCTTCCAGGTGTGGTCCTCTATTTATGAGGAAGTGAGTTGAGTCACGTGCCCTGAGCACGTGGCGTATACCAAGTCTGCAGTAGTTGTGGATGAGGGCGTGCGACCCACAGAGTAAGCAGCGCTGAGCTGTTGGAGGGGTACCGCGTACCCTAAGGTGGGGTGCCGCGGCCTCTGATGGAGAGGGCCGCACCCTACAGGAGTTCTGGCCGCGCCCTGAGTGAGGTACTGGCCGCGGCCTGTATGGCCTGAACATGCGACTGTAGAAGAATACTGCCACGGCAGGGTGCTATATTTGTACTATCAATAAGCCCCCAAGCCGTAGTGCCAAGGGAGATATATTGGGACTGCGGCTAAGTAGCCTAGGTGCCGCGGTGCTTCCAAAGCGACGATTCGTCTTCCGCTCTCCCTTATATAAATTGTTTCTGGCCGTGGACTTCATTAAGTTTCCAAAACTTTTGAGAGCAAATCGAGAGCGAAACTCTGCACATTCCTTCTTGCATATTCCGGCGACCTTCCGAGGCGGTGTGTGGCAGTTCAAGGTGGTCTGTAGCAGATCTTTGCGACTTTCTTCATTTACAGGTGATTTTTCAACCACCATTTACAGTTTTCTTTCCTTTTGATGCTTTTCCTGGTTCATTCGCTAGAAATCTAGGGTTTTATTTGTTCGTTTTGCTTTTCCCACACATGCTGCATATGAAATACATATAACTGTTCTTGATGTTCATAATCGAACACTCCGTATTCTGTGGGTTTGATCCGAAAAATGATGAGATTTAGGTAATCACTTGTTTAGGATAGAGGCCGCGGCATGGTAAGATTTCAATAATCGTCTGAACTTACAATTCTGCGTCATACCGTGCTAAATGGCCGCGGTCCCTCAAACTATCATTCGCGGCATCAAATCACCCCCTTGGTAGTCTAGGAATATCCTTAAAACTTCCATGAACCCAAGACATCCATGTTAAATAACTATAGCTGCTGCTAGAGCAGAGTGTACTGAAAATTTAGGAATGGCCGTGTCCAGGAATGCCCTAAAAGCAATTTTGTCTTATTACCGCGGCAACCTATGTTCCTCTGCTGATATGGAGTTTGCCGCGGCCTAGTTGGGGCAATATGATCTCAACATTTTTAATACTTAAAGATACCCTTCTGATACTTCTTAGTCTTACAAACCATACTGGCTGCGGCGCCTAACTGCGAACTCTGCTTTTCAGGTACTGCTGCAGCCATATGAGCTTTGACCCAGACGAGTTCCTGAGAGGCTTTTGGGCAAAGCATTTTGGGACCTCTCCCCCGACCTTACTTTCGTGCCTCCTCTAAGGTCAATAGGCCCTTGCAAACTAAAAGATTGCCCAAACTGCATCATACTCGACTCAGACTCCGCGGACTCCGCATCTGGGAAGGTTTTCCAATCTCCGCTGATGGAAGAGGAAGCCAACTCAAGTACTCATCCCAGGGGTGAAGGAGATATTGCCGCGGTTGCTAGAAATAAGCCTGGAGGTACATCAGGGAGGGCTGAGAGACCCTTGGCCGCGCTTGATATCCGCAGCTCAATGACCCAAAATTGGGTTGAGCAGGTGGCTGAGGCCTTCGAATTTCTAGAAAATTTGATGTGTTCATCCCCTGCCGCGAACCAAAGACCGTGCACGGTTCTATCTGATGACGGAATTTGCTTCCCCCTGCACGCGTTCATTTACGGGCTGCGGCTACCTATCCCAGTTCCTATCCGTCGTCTTTTTTAGGCGATGAACCTGGCCCCCGCACAGTTGGACCCTAATGGCTGGAGGGCCATTCTCGCTGCAGTTGTCCTTTGGGAGAAGTTGTTCAAAAAGGACATCACTCCCGCGGAGTTCTTTCACTTCTACCGCCCAAAGAAAAACTCAGTAAAGTTCGCGGGCTACTACTACTTTTCTAGCCGCGGCAGGGACGAGACCCTTTACACTGGGAGACCGACCAGTGTGAAAAACTGGAAGGGGAAATATTTCTACATCTCCGGTGAAGGCTGGGAGATGCACCCCGAGGAGAACGAAAGAGAGAGAGCATATAAAATGCCGCGGCAGTGGGGGTCACCCTCAAAATTAGGTATAAGATTATAGCCGCGTCCTTTTTATTTCACATGTAACTTCCACTAACTTGAATTGTCTTTTCTTTCTGCAGCCCTTGACAATTTGCATTTGAACAAGCGGCAGGAAAAAAGAGTTGCTGAGGCTGCGGAAGTTCCTGCTGAGCACAAGAAGTTTAGCATACTTGTAACGTCGGAAACTATATTTGAGGCAGGATTTTTCCCAAAAAAATCCATTCCTCAACAAATGGGCGCGGAAGGTAATTAACTGTGCCATTATTTTTATTCCGCGGTCGTTTCTTTCCTTGAACTCGTGTTATTCTTTTTCAGGTGAAGAGGTTGACAGGGACCTGCTAGCGGCGCAGCTGGCAGAGATGGATGAGGACGCAGTCGTCCTGAATAATACTGCGCGAAGCAGAAAGAGGAAGAGGTCCAAGGCCAAGGGATCTGCCGCGGCCCCTTCTGGAGATAAGGCTACTGATCCTGCCGCGGATCAGGTGGTTAATGATGAAAACCCTGCGCAGCATGGACATTTTAATGACGACATAGGGGAAAACTTGGTCGCGGCTGGCCTGATGTCAGATGAAGTCCCCCTTCAATCATCCTCTCCTCCACCGCCAACTGTAGTGGAGGTTAATGCGAACTTACCACCTCCTCAATTTCGCGAAGAGTCTGGGCCTGACGGTAGACTAAGGCCTCAATTAAGGCAGCCTGACCCCAATTCTTCCTGGGACACTACCGCAAAGGCTGCGCGGAGAATGAAGCGAGCCTTGGATGCCGTGGACCTTGATAGGCTGGTTGGAGAAGATCATGAAGATCTGGAGGACTGTGGCCTCCATAGCCTTCTGAGGGTACGTACCAGTTGTCATTTGACTTTGCATCCCATATTTTTCCATATTTTCTAACGTCTTTTCTTTCAGGCCGCGAATGTGATTGTGGTCCAGAAGAGGAAGTACGAGGCCTTGTATAGGTTGAAAGAGGTCGAGAAGAGTGCCCATACCGCGGACTTGCAAGCTGCACGGACTTCTTCTTTTGAGGCAGGGAAAAAGTCTGCTGCCGCGGCTCTTCAGGCAGCCCATATGGACCTGGAGAAGGCCAACAAGGCCAGAGAGGAAGCGGAAGAGAATTTTAATCAAGCTGCGGAATCTCTGAAATCCTCACAGGCCCAGACAGCCGAAGCCGCCCGTGTTGCAGAGATTTCAAATACCAAGCTCGCCCTAATCCAGCAGAAATATCAAGAGTTGGAAGCCAGGTTTGCTCAGAAGGATGAAGCTCATGCCTCGGCAATACAAAAGTTGGAGGTTGATCATGGCGACGCCCTCCAGCTAGCCATAGATCATGCCGTGGAGTCATTCAAAGGCTCCAAGGGCTTCTTCCTTATTAACAACAGGGCATACCTCCGCGGCTACCAGGAGCTGCAACAAAGATTTATCAGGAGGTTCCTTGAGGCCAAGGAGGAGGTCCTTGCCTGGAAGTTAAGTGATGCCGAGCATCAAGAGAGCATCGCTGAGCTTAAGGACGCTGCAGAAGAGAGAGAAAGGATTAGGGCAGAGGCAGAGGCATCGGCTGAGGACGGAGAGACAGAGATTTCCGCGGGCGGAGAAGAGGCTGATGATGATGATGATGACGCAACCTCTTAAATTCTTAATTTCTGTTGCATCATCAATATAGGGTTGCGTCCCTCCTTTTTGTAATCTTTAACTTCTGTTGTGGCTGCGGCCTCCATTCTGTAATCTATGGTTATTAAAACAAAGGTTGCGGCCATATTTTTATCACTACGATTGACTGCTTAATATTCCTTGCTTTTCTATATTGCATGTTTTACATTGCCTGCTATAATGAATGGTTGCACGTTACTGCCTCATTATTGAAAATGCGTCCGTGTCTCGATAGACATCGCATTTCAAGTTCGCGGAGAGAGGTCGATTTCGTCGTTTGATTTTCTGTCAATGTCTGCGCCCACACAAATTGTGTTGAATCATCAAGGCAGCTGCGTACAAGCCGCGGCCCTTCATTATGCCACTTCATGCAAATATCTTCACTTGATTGCCGTGGCCTTGATTTCAAGGCTGGGACTTGCTGATTGCATGGGTCCCCAGCTACCTTCATTGCACCCGGTTATCTGAACCGTTTATCTTTTGTCATCCCATAACCCACATGGAATATGTAGTGAGCTCTTTCCTTAGACTTGGTGATTTGATGTTGTGGCGTTCTCATGCTTCAAGATATTAGAGCCTTAGCACTTTCATGAATTAATGGCTCGTAGAGCTCTGCAACCGTATCGGTGGTCTGCGGCGCACTTCGGGTTCATCTGAACAAGGTACCTCTGTAGACATATGTTGGTGTTTCCAAGTCTTCTCGAGCTGGGTCGTGTCACCAAGCCCTAATATGCGAGACGCTATCAAGCCTCTCCAGGATGGGTTATGTTATTAAGCCACCCACAGCTACTATGCGAGACACTATCGAGCCTCTCCAGGCTGGGTTATGTTATTAAGCCACCCACAGCTAATATGCGAGACACTATCAAGCCTCTCCAAGCTGGGTTATGTTATTAAGCCACCCACAGCTAATATGCGAGACACTATCAAGCCTCTCCAGGCTGGGTTATGTTATTAAGCCACCCACAACTAATGATATATAAAATGCCATCCCTGGCTAGATATTGTAAGCCTCCCGACTCGATGACGCGTCCCAAAAGCTAAGAACGGGCATTATAAGCCCCCGTGGCTAATGTCGCACTCCGAGAGCAGAGAATTGGCATTGTAGGCCCTTGTGGCTAATAAAAGCTCCTTGAATCCTCAGATGCTTTTGCGAATATGGTCATCATATGATAAGATGTAGTTTCACATTGCGAGGGGAACTTCTGAGCTAATGAAGGTCGTAACCCATCCATAAGTGCATCCCGAAGTAGAATAATCCTTCGAGATAATTTTGTTATATTTCCTCTGGAATCTGTTTAAGACAAAAAGTCTTTTTGTGAGATAGCAGATTATGAAACCAAGAGAAATATCAGATATAGCTAAACTTGCTAGTTCATATATTTATATATGTATGCTGCAGCTAATGAATTTGTTAACAAAACATAAAGTCTTGAGTATTAAGGCTACAAATGAGCTTCATAAAACATAAACAAATATAGTTGAAGTTAGAAAGACTAAGGATGAGATGCGTCATGCAGCCTCTGCCAGGTCTGGCTGAATCCCTTATGCATTCTTCAGGAATCGCTGCAGCATCCCTTGCCCAATTAGCCTTTCAACTTCATCCTTCAGAGCATAGCATTGCTCTGTGTCATGGACATGGTCCTGATGGAATTTGCACCAGGTAGCTTTGTTCCTCTTGTGGGGTGGAGCTCTCAATTTTTCTGCCCACCTCAAAATCTTGTCCTCTTTGATGAACCCCAAGATCTCTTCAATCGGGAGGCTCAACTGAGTATAGACACCCGACTTTTTCTCTGATTTCTCTGCTCGCCTTTTTTAACCTCTGACGATTGATTCCGCGGTTTCATTTACTGCCATGGCAGGCAAGGCTGGCTTTGTTGTTTCCTCCACTTTCGCGCCTATGTTTTTAGATGCTGTGGCCTCCAGCATTAGCACCCTCTGAGTTAGAAAATTGACCTGGGTCTGAAGTGAGGCGTGGCTGTCATAGAGGTGATTAAGGTGATTGTATAGTTGCACAATCTCATCCTTGACTTCTGCACTCCGGCTGGATTCTCCTTCCATCTCTGCTTTTGTTAGTCTTTATAAAGTTTACAGAATCTGAGACAAAACTAACAGAAGTGAGTGATCACCGAAGTATCAGGAAGGGGGGTTGAATTGCTCCATGATTATGTTGCTGAGGCCGCGGCCAGTATGGCACATAAGTGCACTGCCGCAGCCTTTTAATGTTATTCACCAAGGTCGATCCAAAGGCCACTCAAATCCCTCCCACGATGATTTTGAACTGTTGTGGTAGGTCTGCACCAGTCGGGGTCACGGTATGAGATACTGTTGACCTTACAGGCCGCACCCCTGTCTGGGCAGGGGAGAGATCCCAAGACAGGAGCTGATATTTTCTCCACCAACACGTGAAGAAAACCTACTAGGGTCCATTGATGAGAGAATTTCCTTGCGGTGCGCAATATGGCACAACTTCAATGGTAACCCCTAGATCATAGGTAGATGACAACAAAAATGGGAGTGAATATAGCCCTTCCCTAATCATCCACCTTTTTGGGACTAAAGTCCACCACGCATTTTAGCATTATCTAGATGGAATGATATCACAGGGGTATGCAAAATAGATCCAAAGCCATTAAATGAAGATCCAAAGACAAATCCAAAAATATGAAATACCCGTTAAAGGGGGCGAATACGATGCGGAGTCCAATAACCAGTAACCGACCCGTGAGGAGATGATCCAAAGGACCCTCAGGGATCGAATAAGGTGTTTGAAGAACTCATATATGCAGAGAAACAAGATCAAAATATCTCGTTCCCACAGACGGCGCCAAACTGATGATACGAGAAATCGGCCATAGGGCGTTCTCATATCAGCAGATCAAAAGCTATATATATGTGTGTGTGTGTGTGTGTGTGTGTGTGTGTGTTAAATAATTAAAGCAAGCAAACAGAGAGAAGACAAGGTATAGAGTGGTTCAGCCTCAGAATCAGGCCTACGTCCACTGTGTTGCTCCATCCTCATTATATGCGTTGTTTTGTACAATATAACTGTGCCTAAAGAGGCGTACAAGTATGATAATAAAGGAGAATACATGATGACTGAGGATTCCGGCCACCGGGGAGGTAGCTGCGTTGTAGATATATGGCGCCCAGGTCGTATGTCGGGGTTGTGTAGAGGGAATCTGTATTGGAGAGCCTACCCCGGGCGTGTGGAATCCCCCCTCTTCCAGGTGTGGTCCTCTATTTATGAGGAAGTGAGTTGAGTCACGTGCCCTGAGCACGTGGCGTATACCAAGTCTGCAGTAGTTGTGGATGAGGGCGTGCGGCCCACAGAGTAAGCAGCGCTGAGCTGTTGGAGGGGTACCGCGTACCCTAAGGTGGGGTGCCGCGACCTCTGATGGAGAGGGCCGCACCCTACAGGAGTTCTGGCCGCGCCCTGAGTGAGGTACTGGCCGCGGACTATATGGCCTGAACATGCGACTGTAGAAGAATACTGCCACGACAGGGTGCTATATTTGTACTATCAATATGTAATTTTTCGTGAATGATTATTACAAATAATCGTGTTGGATATGAAATGTACAATGTATTTGTATAATGTCTCTTTTTATTTACATGTTGAATATTGGATATGAATGTTGGGTATGAATAGTGTATTTGTATAATGTCTCTTTGAAAATTTACATGTTGAATATTGGATATGAATGTACAATGTATTCTAACATTATATGTATAACGTATTTGTATAATTTTCAAAGGCATTTGTACGGCTATGTGTGGCCTTGAATTAACAACTACGGTTATGTGTGGTCGTGTGTATATATTCCACGCTTTTCTAGGTCCGTAGGACTCTTTTCACGATCATGCGTGTTCGTGTAAATCATACACTGTACTTGAAATTTTTCAAAGGCATTGGTATGGTTATCTTTTTCCGTGAACTGAACAATACGATTATTTGTGGCCGTGCGTATATCTTTCACGGTCTTCTATGGCCGTAGGATTCTTATCACGGTCATGTGTGGTCATGGAAATCATACAGTGTACTTGCGAAATTTTCAAAGGCATTTGTACGGTTATCTTTAGCCGTGAATTGAAAACTACGGTTATGTGTGGTCGTGTGTATATATTCCACGATCTTCTAGGGTCGTAGGACTCTTTTCATAGTCATGTGTGGTCGTGTAAATCATACAGTGTACTTGCAAAATTTTCAAAGGCATCGGTACTGTTATCTTTAGCCGTGAACTGAACATTGCGGTTATTTGTGGCCGTGCGTATATCTTCCACGGTCTTCTATGGACGTATGACTCTTTTCATGATTAATTGTGGTCGTGGAAATCATACAATGTATTGTATCATTTTCAAAGGCATTTGTCTGGTTATCTTTAGCCGTGAACTAAACACTAGGTTATGTCTAGCCATGTAAAGACAGTTCATGATCTACTATGGCCGTTAAAATCATCCAGTTAACTATAAAAAACAACCAACATTGTTAACTACAACAAACAACCAACATTATTAACTACAACAAACAACGAACATTATTAATGAAACGGTTATGAATGAAACAAATAAAGTTATGATAAGTGTTTAGTACAACAAATAACCAACCCCAAATTGTTAACTATAACAAACCAATAATTGTTTACTACAACCAACCAAACAACTAACCACAAATTGTTTATCCATTAAAAATATTCAAACAACCAACATTAATATTTCTTCCTTGGTTGTATCCTTTTTCCCGGGATTTTCCTTGTATTTGTAGGCTCACATTGTTTGAGAGGGTCGAACCGACATTTTGTTCGTCGCTCCGGGTCCTGTTCATCGATCTCCTTGCGCTTTCCTTTTCTACCATAATCGCCTTTAGAATCCAAAAGGGCATCACATGCTGCCCGAGCACATCAGAGAGCGCTTGATGATCTTCGGCAGAGGGTTCTTCTGTTAGATATTTAAGCGCCTCTTCCAAGAGATTAATGGCTAGGTCGACACTCGACTCTTGTCCATGTTGCCACAACGAATGTAATTAATACTAAGAATTTATGGTACAAAACCTTAAATGTTGATGTGAAGTATCATACCAGTTTTTCCGTAGCGTTCACTCTTGGGTTGCCCTTTCGATGAATAGGATTGCAGACCAAGGGATGCGATCTGTCATTGTACTACGCTAAGTAGCCTTCAGCACACTCCCAAGGGTAGTTGCGTATGGGTGTAGATCGTCTACTAGCATTGAGTACATGGTCAATCCAGTTCTCCTGGTACCATTTTTTATTATTATACGCCACATTATACCTATCTTGTGTCCTACCCCTCTCTTCTTTAATCGGGCGCATGGGAAGGTGTGGAATAGTTTAGAGCTTGCCGACTTGACAAAGCACTATCTCAGGATAGTATGGCCGAAAACTTCATAGCATATGAGAATAGCGGTGTACTACAATATCTCCTGGAATAGAAAGGCCTTAACATTTTCTTTGCATGGATCCCATACAACCTACACTTTGAATCATCATGTAAGTAAACAGTAAACTTCATTATAAACATATCGAGTAAGTAAAAATTAGTAGTGATACTCACATCATGAACTTTTAAATCATCCAACGTCTCCCTCATGGCAAGAAATTTCTCTTTCGAGTCACCCAAAACCAATTGCGCCTTCCACCTACAAATTCGGGGTTCGGCGGAGGTATAATCAGACTTACGAACACAACGCTTTAGATCTAAGTGATCGTGTATCCAAGCCTACGTATCCATGAAGATTAAGTTAGAAAAGGAATATCATAAATAAAAATATATTAAGATAAAGTATATATATACATATTACCATTAGAAGAGGGAGATGTCCAGCAACTTGCATTACGTCTGCCCTGGACGTGA
Source organism: Sambucus nigra (assembly GCA_949130495.1). Classification (NCBI taxonomy): domain Eukaryota; kingdom Viridiplantae; phylum Streptophyta; class Magnoliopsida; order Dipsacales; family Adoxaceae; genus Sambucus; species Sambucus nigra. The sequence continues at coordinate 253,298,775 of OX422220.1, forward strand.
TCCCCAATTGGCGGTATAGGTGGGATAAGAGATCTCCTCCCCAGTTCTTATCCTTGACTTCCCACACGTTCTTCAAATATTGAATGTAATATATCGGGACTCGCGTCCCCGACTTGTCTAGAAAAAGAAGGCACCTTATCATGAATAGAAGATAGGCCCGAGCACATCGATTGATATACCTGTGTGGAATTTGTATGTAGATGGATGTTCGTGCACTGCAGGTTATGGAGCAGGGATTATTTTGAACATCCCAGACGAGGTCGATGTGGAGTATGCTTTGCGCTTCCAATTTAAGGCTTCTAATAATGAGGATGAGTATGAAGCTATGATTGGAGGTCTTAGTTTAGCAAAAACTATGGGGGCAGAGCAGGTCGTCGTATTCAGTGATTCACAACTAATCGTGAATCAAATATTGGGGGTATATGCAGCCAAAGGAGAATTAATGATCAAATATCATGAAAAAGCAATGGAGATTTTATCAAGTCTGATGGCAGTGCAGATAATTAGAATACCAAGATTGGAGAATGCCAGAGCAGTTGCCTTAGCTCGGTTAGCCTCAGCAACGCGCACCGAGCTACGAAGAACAATCCTAATAGAAATCTTGGCTAGTCGGAGCATAGATGAAGATCTGATGATGAACTTTATTACCCTTGATTTCGGGCCATCTTGGATGGATCCCATCAGGGTATATATTAAAGAAGGGTATTTGCCAACTAATAAACTCGCAGCCAAGAAACTGAAGTTTAAAGCTGCTCGTTATGTGTTGACCAATGGTGTTCTATATAGACGAGGAATTATAGCTGGCTTGCAGAGATGTGTACATCCCACCGAGGTGAAAGACTTGATCGAAGAAGTCCATGAAGGATAATGACGCAGGGATACTATTGGCCGATAATGAGGGTTGATTGCATAACCTATGCCAAAAAATATGACAAATGTCAACGCTTCTCCACTATCCGAAGAACTCCCCAAGCATTGTTGACACCCATTACTTCCCCTTGGCCATTTGCCATGTGGGGAATTGACTTGGTCGGGCCACTTCCAACGACCAGAGGAAGGTTTAAATATCTCGTCATCGCAGTGGATTACTTTACTAAGTGGGTGGAAGCCGAGCCCCTTATCGATATGATATATGATAAAGTGTATCAATTTATATGGAAAAACATCATTTGTAGATATGGTCTTCCTCATGCATTCATCACAGACCATGGAACCCAATTCGACAACAAGGAGTTTGCTGCGTATTGTCATCAGTCGAACATATTGAAAACCCACTCTGCACCAGGCCACCCTCAAAGCAATGGACAAACTGAAGTGACAAACAGAACGCTGCTGAATGGATTGAAGAAAAGATTAAATGATGCAAAGGCAAATTGGATCAACGAGCTGCATTATGTACTATGGGCTTATCATACTACTCCACGAACAGCCATAGGAGAATCTCCATATATGCTGGCATTTGTAAGTGAAGCTGTTATACCTGTCGAGCTGGGTCTCCCCACACACAGAGTGCTGAATTTTAACTCTCCTATCAGTGACTTGATGAGAAGATTAGATTTGGATATGCTCGAGGAAGTTAGAGAAGAAGCAACAATCAGAAACGCTGCATACCAACAACGAACAGCTCTGTTCTACAACAAGAGAGTAAAGAAATGCGACCTGAAAGAAGGAGACTATATGCTAAAGAAAGTAATTCAAAAGCACAACAAATTGGAAGCTAACTGGCATGGGCCCTACAGAGTAACAGAGGTTGTTCGACCAGGGACGTATAGAATCGAAACCTTAGAAGGAGAGGAGTTTAAGAATGCATGGAACGCGGAGCATCTGCGCAAATATTATCAGTAATTTAATCTCTAGGTAATGCAGTTTTCTTTGATATGAATAAAGTTTTGGATATTTCGCCCAATTCTCTCCTGTTGTTGAAAGTTTTTCGGAGTACTAGTGCTACACACTACGCATCAAGCCCAGAAACACCAACTACGGTTGGTTGGGAAGAAAATCCACCAGCTAAGGCTGGCCGGGAATGAAAAATTTCCCAGAAACACCAACTACGGTTGGTTGGGAAGAAAATCCACCAGCTAAGGCTGGTCGGGAATGAAAAATTTCCCAGAAACACCAACTACGATTGGTTGGGAAGAAAATCCACCAGCTAAGGCTGGTCGGGAATAAAAATTTCCCAGAAACACCAACTACGGTTGGTTGGGAAGAAAATCCACCAGTTAAGGCTGGTCGGGAATGAAAAATTTCCCAGAAACACCAACTACGGTTGGTTGGGAAGAAAAACCACCAGCTAAGGTTGGTCGGGAATAAAAAATCCACCAACTATAGTTGGTCGGGAATAAAAAAAGCCCAGAATCACCATCTACGGTTGGTTGGGAAGAAAATCCACCAACTACGGTTGGTGGGGAATAAAAATCCATCAACTACGGTTGGTCGGGAACATTTGGTTAAACAAAGCAGAATCATGTCATGAAAGTCGTTTAATGGTTTAGAACTAAAAGTGATAAGTCATTACAATAAAAAAAACAGAAATTTTTGATACTTATGACTTTTAAATTACCACCAAAGTTGGTCGAGAAATAAAATATCACCAACTCTTCTTGGTCGTCAGATAATTATCATCAATTCAGATAGTCAACAATAAATTTTCACCAACTCTAGTTGGTCGACAATTTAAAATAGCACAAAATATCTTTATCTTTTCAACAGATATACATGCACATTCATTAGAAATGTCTTACAAAATATTTCCAAAGACAATGACAATTAAGATTGCAATGAAAACTAGAAGTTTTTCATTAAATCCAGAACAAAATATATTGAGAAACGAAATACATATTATATGAGAAATTATTACATCAAGAATCCTATTCTATTGGCTTCTTCCCTTCTGCTTTTGAAACAGGTGCTTCACCAGCAGGAGGATCATCTAAAGCATAGGGGGAATTTATAAAATTCAGATCTTTGAGCATCCTGACATTCATTACTGATGGCCGAGCAAGTAAGTGCTCGGGACGAGATATCTCGAAGTTAGAATGAAGACTGTAGTCACCGAGATACTTTGAAATTAGGCATCGAGGAATGGCCCGAGCAGGAATCCAGCCCATATCCAGTTTGAAAGGTGGCACTGGCAACTCGAGCAACCCAGGGTCATAGTAATCCCACAAATAGTGACCCTGTTCCAACTGCAGCACACCCAAGGCATTCAGCCATCCTTGCTTGTAACCCTCATTATTTGCATTTTGGATCCGATCATCTAGATGGTAGAGGGATTCATTATAACCAGCCATCCAGAACTCTTTGGGCTGCTTGTGGAATTGATAGGTTAACCTCTCTAGTTGCTCGTGGAGGTTCTTCGTTAAAAGTTCTTTACTCTCCAAGGCAGACTTTTGTGCAGAGAGCTGCTCGTCCAGATTCAGGAATCTTCTTGGACATCTCAGCTAATGCTTGATTCTTCGCCATTAACTGGACGACCTGATTCTCCAAAGCGGATTGAGTTCTTTGTTCTTCAACAGTAACCCGAACAGCCCTTGCTCGTCCCCAAGAAGCTCTTGCTCGTCCGCGAGCAGAGGTAGAAGGACCAGTTCTCTTCAAGGTTCCCAATTCGTCTCTCAGATTGGAATTTTCGACCTCCAAGAAAGAAAAACCTTCATCGTTGACAGGAACCAAGGCTCCCGAGGTAGAGGCTGTAGATTTCAGCTGAGATATCTCTTCTCGCAAATTATTATTTTCCTGCTCCAACAATTTGGCGATCTGCCTATGCTCTTCAACCTCGGTCTTCAAAGTCCTTTCCTTTATATCATAAGCAGCAACCAACTTATCATATCCCTTATCAGCACTTAGTTGCTGATACTTCTTCTCATATCCCTGATGCAGAAGGATAGTAGACTCCTTGTACTGTTGTTGAAGTTCCTCGAGGGTACCCTGGAGATCTTCAATCATCTCATAGTATGCCACATTATTATCAACTGCACGGTCGAGCAAGCATTTCAAATACTGGTAGGTTTCAACTGCTCGTTCTGAAGCATCTGGACCGAGGATATCGACGATTTGAGATTCATTCAAGTCAGCATGGCCAGCCTTGAAGTAGTCGTTACATTTTTCCATCAGTTCTGTATCATGGGCTGACAAGAGTTCCATTCTAGCCATAAACTAGTAAAGAAAAGAGATAGAAAGAATCAATAAAATGCAGACAGAGCAAGAAGAATAAAAGCAGAGCAAGAAAAAGGGAGTTAAGTTGCACAACCAAAAACTTCAAATTTTATTACATCATAAAAGAAGTACATAGCCCAGAGTTACATTTAACAAAAAAGCAAAGAGAAAAAGTCCGAACAACTCTACACCTTCTCCTTGTCTCCTAAAACTTTCTCGGGAGGCTGGGACGAAGAGGTAGGTTGCTCGAATGGCATAGAAGGTTGCTCGGAGGGTGTTAGAAATTGCTCGGTTGAAATGCTGGTTGGTTGAAGTTGCTCGCAGGAGGTCTGGACAATCGGGGGATGAGAAATCTGATCTTCGATCACCATAGAGGATTCCTCGGAAGCAGCTTCGTCTTCTTCTTCTTCTTCTTCCCTGGGAGAAGGAGGGGGGCCAGGAATGTGTAGCTGAAATAGGTCTGAATTCTCATCGACATTCATCTCTCTCAGAGCAGCCACCCAACCATCCCTGAAATATTAAAGGCTGCCATACTCCATTTATGAGATCATAGCAGCCAAACCCTTATTCCAACCCTTGTACCAGACAGTACTGAAGGACTTCTTAACAACAAGTTTCCTCTTCGCCTTCTTTGAGGAAACCCTCTCAGTCATGAGTTCCTCGGCAGCTTTTAATTTCCTTTCCGCCTCTTCCCTCGGGCGATTCGCTTCACGGAGTTTGCCTAACTCCTCTTCAGCATCTTTGAATTTGGTCTCAAGCTCTCCAGCATTTTGGAGCTTACCCTCGAGCTCTTTATTCTTACTTTCCAAGTCTTTTATCTTCTTCTCCAAACCCTTGGAGACTTCAACAAATTTATCTCTCTCTTGCTCGGTGGCTGTTAGTTGCTTCCCCCAAGCGACTTTGTCTTCGTCATACTTTCGACGAGAATCCTTTAAGGACTGTGACAGACCTACAAGATCCTCCTCCACACCTGACGAGGAGCTCGAAGCTTTAATAGCTTCATCCTTTTTCAGAATGGTGTTGAAACAAGTTACCAACTGGAAAAAAAGTAATTGTAAGTCAGTGCAAGGACATAACATTAAAAAATGAAAGTTTAAAATAGTAATAATTACAGAGGCAATATGTTGAGCTGCCAAGGTAGTAGCCCTCTCCCGAGAAAGATTTTCTTCAACACCTTGGATCTCGGGGATAATCCAAGACTTCATCGAGCTCATGGCAGAGCTCGGAGCAACAAAAGTGGGAACACCACTTCCAGTAGTTAGAGGCTGAGAGATGGATTCAGCCAAATTATCCGAGGAGTTTTTCTTCAACTTCCTCGTGGGAGAAGGAAAATTCTCGACCAAGGATGCCGTCTTGGTCGGTGATATAACTATAACCTCGCTTGGAGGGGAAACAACTGCACTCTTGCTTGGAGCCACAGGGGGCTTCTCGTCAACCTTCTTAGTAGCAGCTGGAGGAGGTGCATCAATTTGTCTTGTCCCTTCTTCTGGGACATCCTGCTTACTTTTCTTTGCCTCTCCAGCAGTAGAGGCAGACTTATCGAAGAGGGTAGGAGCTCTTCTTCTCTTCATTCTGTCACTGAGAGGAATATGCGATTCAGGAGAAGAACCTTCAGAAACTGGTGCTGGTTCTATATTACTTATCACTGGACGAGCAGTGAAAGACGAGGTGTAACTCTTGTACTGCAACAAGTACGAGGCTGATCTGATATGTTCATCAGCAACAGTTTGATGCAAACCCCAGATAAGTTTCAGATGCTTTAAATTAACTTCTGTCTCCTTTGGAGACCTTCTTTTGTTGTCAACTGCAAATAAATAAAAATCAAAATATCAGTGACGCATTTTATCTAATATAAAGAAAACATGATTTCAAAAACTAAATAAAATAAAAACAACCTATCCCATTGCCATAGAGAGGGCATTTGGGACCCTGATATACGTAATTTTCAGTTAATGGAGCATGTTGCCAATTTTTCATAACAACCCCATGCTCGAAGTAATCCCTGTTGGCATCTGGGAGATTGACAACTAAAGCCCTATTTAAAAACCTACTTTTTAAATAAAAAGTACTATCACTGACAGCCCATCTATAGAAAAACATAATCTCTGAAATTCCTAAACGGGTTCCATGAATCTGATTTAACCTATGGACTCCATTAACTATTCTCCATGTATTGGGAGCTATTTTTGCAGGTACTACGTCAAAATATTGACAGAATTCCAAACACAAGGGGTTTGGAGGAAAAGAAAAGCCACATTCAGCTACAAAGAGACTGGGGAACCAATGTCCCTCAGCCAAACGAAAATAGTCAGAAGGCTCAGAAAGCTCTTCCAATATAACCCAGGAAGGAATAGAAAAATCAGAGCGAAATTTGTCAAGAGATTCAACGACGTAAACCATGATGAACAAAAGAAATAAAAGAGAAGGACGAAGATGTTACAGGAAAAAGATGAATCAGGTGACAACGAACAATGGAAGAAACGAACGCACAAGACAGAGAAGAAGTGAAGAAATTCTAAAGATGCAAATTTGAAAAAGTAAAAGACGATCGAGTTTTCTGAAGCGTTTAAATACTTTACCTCGAGAATGGAGAAAAGCAATGATTACCAAGATGGACGATTGCGTATTCGACGACTAAAAAGAAGAAAAAGGCACGAAACACGAAGCGGTTATTGAAATTTAAAAAACTTTAAAAGCCTGGTACTATGTACTCAGAAAAGGAGTTATGTACAACGAACGATTGTCTAAAATTCATAAAGTTTAGGCGGCATAAATGTTCCATACTTTTCTTCAACATCAAACCACGAAACATTGGGGGCTTCTGTTGATACCAAATTTAACCTGCTGACATGGACCAATTATGTGGAGACACGTGTCAATCTACATGGCACCTGAGAACATTTTTGACAACACTTTGACTCCGAGGAAATCAACCTCCCCGACCAACTCAGGCGCTCCGAGCAGCAAGTGTTCTCCGAGGAACTTTATTGTACCGAGCTACTTAGGCGGTCCGAGCAGCTTAGGCGGTCCGAGCTGCACCTCGTACAGAGCATTTATAACCGAATAATTAAGAGGATTGAATGCGCATTAAATGCTGATTATTATCATACAGATGCATACACCGATTGGACAGCTATGTAATATTCTCTCACATGTACTGCCCCAAGGCTATAAATACATTGTAACCTCCTCATTAGCAGGGGACTCGGAATTTCTGGGTAAAATCTGTTATCGAGAATTCCCAAACAGTCAGCAATAACAAAATAGTGGACATAGGCCCTTCTTTCAAGGCTAAACCACTTTAAAATTCTTTCATCTTATTTATTTTATCTGTGATTGAATAATTAGAAGACATAGTCTAATTTTTTACATCAACAATTATATTAATAAAAATACAATAGAAAATAGAAAATAAAACCTAAAAATTCTAAAATATCCCTAAAATTAAAATGAATCAAACTAAAAATCTAAAAGAAATAATAAAAGGACACAAACTAACACACACAGGATTCGGGGTATGCTTAGGCTAGGATGGACTAGGATTAGGGCAGGTTAGGGTAATGTACGGGATAGGGGATGAGAGCCTTAACGACGAAGTCCAATCTCTATTGGACTCATGGAGTCATTTAGGAGAGAGCGAGTGGAAAGATAAAATTGATGAGTTTCTTCGCAATGACCATACACCCATGCAACTTGAGTCCTCAGAGGTAATTGAAGATAAGACTCAAGTCTCGTCTGACTTAGAGCCCGACCCACGTAGTACGCATCAGCAGGATCCTTTTTCAATTAATCACGATGAGTCTCCCAGTCTTTCCTTTATTTATGGGCAAGGGACCAACTTATTCCAGTTATTGGTGTATGACAGGCATAGGGGAGAGACTAGGAGAGAAAAGGATCCCGTGTAAGAGGTTGGGTGATTTGTCGAGAGAAATGAGAGGTCGTCACACCCCCGATGCGTATGGGGTATTTTTGTTGTATTTTTGAGTCATGTATTAGTGTCATATAGTGTCTTGTTGCATTTTAATAATTTTTTTATGTCGCACTTGTTCTTTTTCTTCGTTGGATTTTAATCCTTTTGATTGAGGACAATGCAAAAGTCTAAGTTAGGGGGTGATAAGTGCATTTTTCTAAAATTTCGCAAAATTTTCAAATGCCCAAAAATATTTACTCTAAAAATTGAATTTTTTTTTTGAAAAAGTAAAAAAAAAAAAAAAAAAAAAAATATATATATATATATATATATATATATATATTTCTTCAAAATAAGTAAAAATTGGAATTTAAATTTTTTAAAAATATCACCTTTATTCTATTTGAAGTCTCAAATTCTTAAATCTCAATTGCACTAAGCCGAAATTGACCAAAGATGAAAATTGTGCGAAAATTGACTACTTAATGAATAAGTGTGGAGAATAACAAAACCCGGTGAGATTTCGAGCCTATCGATATTTTTGAGTTTTTAAATCAATCCGAGTTAATGGTTAACTCAGAGTTTGGATTCAATATTTTAAATAAGTCGTCGATGATCTCAACTCTTTGTTTTGATCATTTACGGGAAACAAGTGTGATGTTGCCTCGAAAAATGCGCTACAAATCTCTAAATTAAATTAATCTCGAGACGCATATGATAATTTAATAAGTAATTCGGACAATAAAGTAGGCCATCGTTTGTTACTCAAAAACATTAGCCATAAAAATATGGGAAAAATTATCCTTTTGATAACCCAATTGAGCCGAATAAAAATTTTTCTTTTCGTTTGGTAACCTGAAAAACCCAAGTAGCCCAGAATTGTGAATATTGGTAATGTCATCAAGTAAGTCCAAATAGTGCAATAAAAAGGGGCAAGAAAAAGAAGAAAAAAAAATTGATAGAAAAATGCTCAACGAAAATCGCAAGAAAAGAAAAGAAGAAAAAAAAAATAGAGAAAAATAATAGAAAATGAGCAAAAGCCCGAAAAAGCACTAAGGGACATCAAATGAAAAATTTTCCAATTCCGAAGTTCCTAACCATTTCCATGTTACCCAATACACCTTTAACCTGAAAAATCCTACCGAGTCCGGAATGCTAAATTAATTATTGCGTGGAGAGCTAAGACACTAAAAGATAAATGAGAAAGATTGAATGGTGTGTATAAGAGGTAATGTTCCCATTTTTCTAAAATCGTATTCCGATGAAGAGATCGTTTCACCATATATTTCCGTCCTTTCAAAATAGTATGCGTGAATTTGTGTTTCAATGCATTTACTCTTTATGACACACATACCGAGAGAATAGCCACAATTCGAGTGATTCGTTTGTGAGAGCATCCCATGAGCATTTGAATCAAAACGAATTTTCGGAAAGCAACGTAATGATCAATCGGTGGAATTTGAGGTTAATTTTCGGCTTCGAACACACACACGACAAATTGAGACTCTTTTGAATATGAATTTATGGTGATTATTTCTCAGAAAGTTTAAATTGTACAATTTTTAAGTATTTTGATTTTTCATTGAGTCTAAGTTGAATTTTGTTGGTATATTCACTGCAAACCCTCACGAGACAACACTCGTCCTACTAAGGTAACCTAGGGGTTTAACGGCTTGTTGCATACGCTAAATGCAATCGTTTTCCCGCGAAAAAGGCATTCTATCCCAATAAAGTGTTTAGAAGAGTTGTGACATTATTCCTTTTCTTTTACATTGCTCGGGACGTGCAAAGTTCTAAGTCAGGGGAATTTGATCGGGCATAAATATTGTATACTTATCCCCTTAATTTCGGTACCTTCGTGAACTCGATTGGTACAATTTATATGGATTTAACTCATAATTATGATACTAACCTTCGTTAGCAAGTAGTTCATGTTTTATGTTTCTCTTATGTGTTTTACAGGTAAATTATGCAAGCAATGTGAAAGAGAAATCGAAACAATGAAAGAAAGGCTAGGAAGGCAAGTTCAAGAGAAATTTGGTAATTCTGCAGCCTGATCCTAGAGGAGGAACCAACTGGAAAGTTGAAGATCATGGAACAATGAGAATACTGGAAAAAATGACACCCAAATCCGAGCTACGATGAAAAAGTTATGACCCCTTGAAGTTGAAGAAAAATCCACAGAAGAAAGGAAGAAAACATGAAAATATTCTAAGTATTGGAAATGAAGGAAGGAAGGCCACATTTTCCCGAACCACATGGTGAAACGGTTCTGGGTACATGGCGAACCGGTTTGAGGTGCTTGGGACGCGAATTTCTTCTAAAATGCCGATTGGTCCAAAGAGATCTAATAGGTTACAAACTCTTCTAAAATGTATTTATATCTTTGTATTGACTTAGAAAAGAGAGTTTTGAATAGTTTTTGATAGAGAGAAAAGGAGGAGAATACCCTAGGAACATATCTTTGATTTGGTGCTTCAAGATCAATTATTTCCAGATTTGATTGCAAGTTTTAATTCAATTTTAATTCTCTCAAATATTGTTCTTGCAAGTTTATTTTTCTTGCATAATTCAGACGATTTCTAGGTTTATAACATTTCCTTTCATGTTTCAGTATACTTTGATCATGATTTCTTTCACATGCAACATAGTTAATTTATGCATAGTTAGGTTCCATATGTCCAGCTAGATTTTTTAGGGTTGGGATGCATGAACTCAACCCGATGTGAGAGTTGCATGTGTATAAAATTAATCCTCTTAACTTAACGGTTTATAAGACCGTGTTGCGCAGCGAGCACAACTATTGTAGATCTTTGGATCTCGTTTTCTTCAGGGTAACCGGGATGCTTCAGAATGCAATGCGAGTGTCGCTATCGCGATACCGCTTTACTCTTCCTCAGATTACGTATGGTGCGGTCTTGAACCTCATATATGTAATGCTTGGGAGTACTAAAGTCTGGGTTTGATTAATCACTTAAATTTACGATTAATTTTATACTAGCAACACACTAGGGGTCGAGGGATTATATTCTCGGCCTGTTTTTCTATTCATATTTATTATTTCATTCTTAGTTATTAATCCTTGCTTAATTCGTTAGTTCCATAGTTTTAATCTAGTTTCCTTTTACTTAGTAGGATTATTCGCAAATCAATCATCTTTTCATTTTTTTTAGAGTTGAATTTAGGTTAACCGTCTGTCCTTCTGTCGTCATGATTTTCTCATCCTATTTTCCCGTGGAGATGATCCCGACGTACCGGGTTTATTACTAACGCGACTGGCTTGCATTTGAGCATAGAGAGTATGCACTTTAGAGACACATTCTTAGTCGCATTAATGTTTAATAGGATACGACAAACTAACCTAATATATAAAGATGCCTATATTATAAAAAAAATTAGAAAGATTATTCTTACAAATTCGGGTCCTATTCTTAATACGATATCGCATGACTGCTCGACTGGTTGCTATGTGGATGCACACGAGGTGGTCGTGCTGCCCACAGGGCCATTGGGGGGGGGGGGGGTGTTAGTGGCGTCCACCCCCTCGCAGTGTGTTTTCAAGCTTAAGTGTTCCTAATCTCAATTTTGGATCCTATCCGACCGGTTGCTACGTCTTACATTGGACGTGCACGAGGAGTTCGTGCCGCCCGCGGTGGCTTTTTTTTTTTTGTGTGTGTGTGTGGGGGGGGGGGGGGGGGGGAGGCAGTCTTCCCCCTCGCGACACATTTTCCAGAGTAAGTGTTCCTACTCTCAAATTCGGATCCTATTCTCAAACCAGGAATCCCACGAATGCGTGATCAATTGCTACGTGTTACGTTGGGTGTGCACGAGGTGTTTATGATTCCCACGATGAAATTTGGGTGGGGGGATGGGTGTGGTTTGGCTGCATCCACTCCCGAGCAGCACGTTTTTAAGCTTAAGTGTTACTACTCTCAAATCTGGGTCAAAGGGTGTTCAAAAACCGACCGAACCGACGGACCAAACCGAGCCGAGCCGAACCTCGTTATTTTAATCATTTTTTTTGTTAATCGGTTCGTTCCCCCTTTTTTTTTAAAACCAACTAAGTCGGCCTGGTCCTCGGGTTTTAAGATGATATGGTTGGTCTGGGCCGATCCGGATCGACTGTAATTAAATATATATTTTTTATATTTTATTTAGTGTTTTGTGTGCGTCTGTTATGCCTAAAGTCTCTAAACTAACCCTTACCCTATCCTTTCATTCCATCTCATTCTCTCTCAACCTTTCTTTCTTTTTTCTCACACAATACCAAAACAGATAAAAAAAATTCCCTCTCTCACTAAACTCTCACGCCACTGCTGCTCCACCCTCTCTCCTAGGCGTCGATGCTGCCCCATCCATTCCTACCCCATCCGCCGCTGTTGACTCTTATCTCAGGTCGTCATGCCAGGTATGATCGGGTTCCCCTTTTACAGTCGTGAACAACCCCCGATTCCTGCCCCCTCCGCCTGTTGTCGACATCACTCCCTCATGAATCAGGAATGTCCACTTTATGCTCTCATCTGTTGGGAAAAAGGGATCTCATCTGATGTGTTTTACTTTTGTAAACAATTGATTTTATTTTGTTGCTTCTATAAACAATTAGTATAAACTTTGGTTGCTGTTATAAACAATATCTTGTTGCTATAACTGTTTGTTTGGATAACTGTTTGGGACATAATAATATCAGTGTAAACGTGAATAACTATTTGTTTGGAACAACCAATATCTTATTGCTATAAATTGTGGGACATCATAATTTTTCTGCTGCTATAAATTTTGATAACTTAGGTTGCTGCCATAAATTTTGGGACATAATTTACTAATGTTAGGACCGACAAACCGGACCGGACGGATCATATAAAAAATCGAACCGAATAGGGTAGGTTAATCGACATTATCGGTCTGGTATCAGTCCATTTTTAAGAGGACAGACAAAATTGGCCCGGTCCAAAAAAATACTCAAAATCGAACCAGACCAGATCGGATCGCAAACACCCCTATCTGAGTCCTATTCTCAAATTGAGAGTCCTGTGACTGCACAGTCGGTTGATGCATGTTACGTTGGACGCACACGAGGTGCTCGTTCTACATTCATTGACATTTGAGTGTGTGTGTGTGTGTTGGGGGGGGGGGGGGTGGTGTTCTCCCCCGCATGGCATGTTTTCAAGCCTAAGTGTTCCTACTCTCAAATTCAGGTAATATTCTCAAATCGGAAGTCCCCGACTGCAGGAACGATTGCTATGTGTTATGTTGGACACACACGAGCTATTCGTGCCGTCTGCAATGCCATTGGGGGGGGGGGGCGTCCACCCTTGCGTGGCATGTTTTAAAGCCTAATTTTTCCTACTCTCAAATTCGGGTCCTACTCTCAAACCGAGAGCCCCGTAGCTGCGCAACCATTTTTTACGTGTTACGTTGGCCTAAGTGCTACGTGTGCCTAAGTGGTATGATAACCAATAATTATCCAACAACCAAACCTTATAATTATCCCGTACTCCTTCTAATATTCTATCCAAAATAAACCAACAACTAATAATTATCCAATAGCTAAACAAAACAAAACTAATAATAATCCTGTACTCCTTTCAAGATCTAAAAGAGTTAAAAGATAATGCATATTAATTATATAAAAATGTCACTTATAGTAAAGAATACATGGTTCTTGCGATCTAAGAAGGCCATTAAATATAGTCTTCTGAATGTGTGATTAAACCAAATTGATCCTGGAGCCCCCAACATATTCTTGTGCATGTACATTAACTGATTAGTTTCTTTGATAAAATTTTCTAAAATAAAGATAAAATCAATGTCCTACACGGGACAAAAATCAATATTACTGATATTCTCAAAATTTGGAAACTCTAAGTTGGTGACGAGGTTGTTCTGCTCTGAAAATTATCCTTGATCAAACTCTCAAGTAGATCGGTGGATAAGAAATTTCTGTAATTAAAATTGCCTATCCACTATCTCCTTGAGTTTCATCAAGGATAATTTTCAAAACATAACAACCTCATCACCTATTTCGAATTTCCAAATTTTGAGAAAATCAGTAATGTTGATTTTTTCCCATGTGAGACATTAATTTACCTTTATTTTATGAAGATTATATCAATGAACCAATCAACAAATGTATATATACAGGAACACGTGGAAATTGAGTTGGGTTAATTTGGTCCAATCAAAAAATTAGAAGACTCTATTCTCAAATCGAGCATCTCGTGAAAGGTGTTCATGTCCCCTAGCATTCAATTGAACATAACATATTATGGAAAGTTAACTTAATGACTCCAAATCAATATTTGGAGGCATGAAAATGAAATTTTTTTCCTTAAATAAGATCATGTACTCTCCATCATTAGTATGTAAAAATATTTATTTGGAGTCATGCAAGTTAACTTTCGATATTGCTCAAGCACAAAGTGTCCAGAAGCTACTTCTACAAATGAATAGGGTAAATTTTTTTAAATGCATTACATAAGAAAAGTTTTGAAATGTCGCAACTAAACATAGATAAATCATATTAAACATTCATAAATTAAACTAAACATCCATACATCGAACTAAAAATTCATACATTAAAGTAAGAAGCGGATATAGTGTTAATACTATAATAGGATGCAAATAAAATTGACAATGACTAAATAATATTTTGATACTCAATTTTCCTCTAATTTAACTAAAAGATCCTTCAAATTAGGGTTGTCATCAAGAGTTGTCTGAAACTTTTTTGATGCCTTTAATCATCTACTTCAGTAGTCATACCCTTAGGTGCATGAACAACAATAGACCAATTGCCATCGTTTATGAACTTCGAGTAGAATACCTTCCTTACGGTCTGAAAGGCATAAATAAAAGGCTCGTTGACTATGCTTTAATCTTCAACTTTGATAAATCTACCATAATAAGTTTGGAGTCAGGATCACCTTTTCAAGCATTCGTAGTATCCTACACCTTCACCCAATCACAATAGAATACGATTTTTATGAAATCTAAGTAATCAAGTTCTAGGATTTATTAGATTATCCCATAATAGGTTAGCATAGAATCTTTTGGATTTTTATCACTTTTTCTAGAGATATTGGTAGTTAAGGAAGAAATTAATATTCCACTATTTTGTGTCAAAAGGTTTTCCTGATATGGATATGAAACGAAATCAAAATTGTTGGTGCAGAATTTCTTAAATTCTTTTGGCACGAAAACTATGACCTTTTGCTAGGCGTGCAAGTCTTGAAGGGGCATCACCTATTTTTAGAAGCATCATTTATTAATGAATTTGTATTAAGGAATGTTTTTACCACACATGAATAAATAACCGTACACATAAGAGGTGAAAATTACATCTTTTGATAACCATGCCCTAAAATCAGTTGTCGTGCAATTTCTCCTTTGATTTTGGGCAATTTCGCTCTCCTACTTCTTACGAGTAAATTGTAGTGTTTAGGTCATAAAATATAAAATACATATAATCAAAGAAGATTAAGTCAGTAGATACTCACTCTCTCCAATCTTCGACTTCATCTTGTGATTCGAAGACATAACGAGTTACTTGCTCGATTGTAGATTTGTGAGTTTCACCTCTTTATGTTACAAAAAGGCAATTCATCCTCAAACTCGTCAATTTCCTCTATCACTCGTTCTCCACGAGAATTGAACCTCCTCACCTCTTGTTCTGACATATGTTCCCTAGAGTGTAGCGATGATTCCACAGTTACGTATTCTTTAGCAATTGACCCACCAATATATCGTATATTCTTTATGTAATCTTTGAAGTTTTTCATCAAATGCTCAAAAGGATACATCCAGCAATACCTAACGGGACGACATAATAAAGCTTTATCGCATAAATGCACAAGCAAGTGGATGCTGATTTCGAAGAATGATAGAGGAAAGTATTACTCTAATACACGAACTGTCTCAGCTAAAGTTGACTTCACAACTTTAATGTTCCTCTGGTTTACCAATTTTGCACAAAGTAAGGCGAACACAAACCGATTTTCATAATTACTCGAAATAGATCTTTATTTTTAGAGAAGAAATGCCGAAATAACAAATGGATTAATTGGATAGTTATGTTCCAGTTATGAGACTTGTACTGTTTGAAGTCTGCTTGGTATTTTACTAACCTACATAAATTACCAGAATACCTAGTTGGAGTTTTCAAGTTAAATAATATGTCTAAGAGGGTATTCTTCTCACTAGTAGTCGAAGTGAAAGCAACCGAGGGTATATAAATTCTTCCCATTGTATGATTATTTTTTAATCAAAGTTTCTTCTTCACTTTCACATCCCGTAGATCACGGTAGGAAAGATCTCCATCTTTTAAATGAGATCCTCCCAGACATATTTCTATCAGATGTTTTGTAATATTCTTCTCTATGTGCATCACATTAATTACATGCCTTATATGATTATCTTTCTAATACGATAAGTAAAGAATATTGATTGTCTGGATCATGTCTTTGCTTTACTAGGGTCATTCGGATCCTCCATAGCTTTACACTTCAGGTTTACAAACTGAGGGTATTTGCCTACGTACCTATTTCCCTGAGTAGCATCTGTCACCTTCTCCTTGATCCGTTGACTAGAACGCCGATCATGTGGCGCCTTGCGCTCATGATCGACATGCAAAAAGTTAGACTTGTCATTCTTGAAAGGGTGGCTAGTCGGAAGAAATCTATGATGACCCGTATAACTCATCTTACCGCTATTATATAGCCAACTGGATTTAATGTCCTCCCCACATATAGTACATCCATAATAACCATGAATATTACGAACGGACAAGGTCCTATAAGTAGGAAGGTCATGGACTGCCCACATCACCATTGCTTTAAGTATGAATTCCTCACCCTTATGAGAGTCAAACTGCATCACGCCTTTATCCCATAATTCTTTAAGGTCTTTAATTAATGGGGATACGAATATATCAATATCATTATTGGGAGCCTTTGGCCCGAGTATCCATAAAGATAATAATATGAACTCCTTTCTCATGCACAGTGTCAGAGGGAGACTTAAAGGTGCTAAAAGAACTGGCCAATAACCCTGATTAGTACTTAAATTATCGAAAGGGTTAAACCCATCGGTTGAGATTATAAGACATGCATTTCACGAGTCCTTTGCAAATTCATGGTGTTATATATTTGAAATTTTCCAGATGAGTAAATCAACCGAATGTCACATCATATTCCATCCACCTCGCATTGAGCGTGCCATATCACGGCCTTCACTATACACGGTACAGTGAAAAACCATTTTAACAGTGGCCTAAGTGGAAAATACTTCAAAATATTTTGTGGGACTTGTGAGCACTTGTGATATTTTGTAGCTTCATCCTTTCCATTGTCACAAACCACATATATAGGATCACTGCATGCATGACGCTCATCCTTCCCTTCGTGCTCGTTACGGTACAATATGCAATCATACTTGCATGCATGAATAAATTTGTATTTCAAACCCAAATCCTTCAAGCTTTTCTTCATGGTAGGATAATTGTCTGGTAATGTGTTATCTTTTGGGAGAATTTCTTTAACCTACTTAAAAATTTCAGTTACACTGATCTTCATCATAATATTTATAAAATGGTCTAGCCGTATCAGCTTTCAACCGTATGTATTCCTGATCTCCTAGTAGTTCAGAATAAAATTATTCATTTACTTAGTCATAATGCTCATTATCTGTATCCATAGGTTGGTGGTTTTGATAGTTTTGGATCTCGTAAGCATCATCAATTAATTTGGTCAATGGACGATGTCTTGGTGAATCATGTACCACTTGCACTCGTTGGGGTTCCGTTACGCGATCGACAATCGACAATTATTCCAAAACATAAGGTACATTTTTTTCACCATGGTACGTCTAGTCTTGATAAATTACCTAATTTATTAAATGCAACTCAATGTCTTTTAATGACCTGTATTTTCTGTTCATACAACGGGTGCACAGACACGAAATCTTGTCACTTTTAAGGTTTTTATAAGCATAATTAGCAAATTCTTAAATTCCCTTTACATAATTATTTGTTATTCAGTTAGTCTCCTCCATCCACTTTTAGTATTGTGGGAAATTCATTCAATAATCTTCAAATTTCAGTCTTGTGTTGATAAATTAAAACAATTTTCATGTTGCATTCAAGAAATTAATATAATTACGAAAATGTCATGTTGAATTCAAGTGATGTTATTACAACTGAAATGAAAAAATATTATTAACAATCAAACAAAACAAATATTCTTACAACTGAAACAAAAAAAAATTGTTATTATAACTGAAACAAAAAAATTGCTATTACAACTGAAACAAAAAATATTAAAAGAACTTGACCAACTGATAAACTGGCCAAGTGGTAAAAGAAGTTGCATAATGCCTCAATTTTCTCCCTTCCCCGCTGTCAACGTGTGTAAATACGTTTTCCCAGTTGTTTTATATTTCATCAACCATTATATGAGCCTCACACTTCTACAAAAGTCGACCATGTACGTTAGTTCCTACAACTACGGAGATGATTGTGCACACGAAAATAATCCTACTATTGCCTAAGTCCTTGAAATAGAACTGTTCGCCATAGTTACCGTCAGTGGTTGAAGACGATCCAAGGCCAATGACAGGTGAAGGAACTGGGAAGGGGAATGTTGTAGGATGCGGCATTGGGGAGGGTAATGTTGAAGGAGGTTGCATTTAGGAGGGGAATGTTGAAAGAGGCGACATTTGGGATGAGAAACTTTCAGAAGGAGGAAAGGGGAAACCTTGAGGAGGTATTGGGGGCGGATAACCTTCAGTAACAAAATTCACAAGATTCCCAATTTCATTCGTCAAGTCCCAGGTAATTTTTAATCTCCTAGAAAATTTCCATCGGTCATGGACGGTTGTTTATCTTGGGACAATATACGACTCCTGACCAAAGGAAGTTCATCGAGGAGAGGTGCAGTGTGTTGTAATTTTATTTTTCACATATGTGATCCAACACCTCTCGTCATCCCCTTTTTGTCTTTTTAAAAGGTCTGGGTCAGGGCATCATTATCCAAGTCATCAAAAGGGCTCGCACTTGACTGAGTGCAAATGACCTTTATTAATTAAGAAGACTTAGCCAAGCGCGATGGGAATTTATTATCTTTACCCCGTCGAGCATAAACGTATAAGTTGGCCCGATTTGGTTGTTTACTGGCATATGGACCATCATGTGTCCTACTTGACCATTAATTCTTCAAATCTTCATAAGATTTGGAAACCTGCCTCTGGACATTAATTTTTTTGCGCTGATTTGTTTATTCTTCTCCCTATGGACAAGTTTCTTATCCTTCGACCCATTCTCCAAAAGATTATTCCATTTCTCCATCGACATTTCAACATTGCGAAGCACCTTATCTTTTAAAGCCAAAATATCGGAGCTCAATGCATCATTCGGGAAATGTCACTATCGAAGGTACGGTATGTCCTCAATTGTTCAGCATCCTAACAAAGAACCTTATGATTTGACTTATTGAGAAATGTAAACTTCTTGCGGAGTTGATTGTAGATGTCATCTTGGATGGCTTGATCAACAAGGTTCCAAATGTCTGTTCTCCCGACTACCATGTTCATTTTTCCCAGCTACAAACACTGGGATTTAAAGTTCAACATGTCATTTTTATCACCCTTGGGGTTATTCTTGAGAAGGAAGAACCCAATGGGAAACCTTTCATTTGAGCGAAAGGTGTCGGGAATGCGGGATGGGGGAGTTAGAATAATAAGGGTTTGTTACCTACGCGTAATTGGAGTCGTACTTGGAGTAAGTTAATAAACCAAAGGTGGAGTTTTGAATTTCTCAGAGATAGGTGATGAGAATTCTGTTTGTTGGGCACGAGATGGGGATCCTCGTGGAGGTGTCACCTCATTATTCGGTAGATTTTGGCCGTTGCCTCTCGACATTATCTACAAAAATCAAAAACCATAAGCGATTAAGTAATTATAATAGTATGAAATTATAACTAACTAATCAAGTTTATGACCACAAACACACACACACACACACACACACACACACACACATATATATATATATATATATATATATATATATATATATATATATATATATATATATATATATATATATATATATATATATATATATGTTTAATGTGCCTTTAGAATATGTTTGATGTGCCTGATCTCCATTCAGTTTGTAAAAAAATATAATTTATTGCACGTGGACAACTAATAGGAAACGTATGAATGATTGATGTATAGATATCTGTGATATGAATACGAAATCTCATATTTTTCAACTTGTTGGCAAGATTCAATCTTATGTGCATATGACGTGAGACGTAACAGTGTATGTCAATGCTCTCTGTGCGCAGTTATATCCATAATGGGTGAATTTTTTTTTGCCATATCTAACAACGTAAGCAAGGTTAGGGCTACATAGGGATTATGTGTGTGGGATATATCCTCTATAGCGTCATCCCAGCTTTCTGGTTCGAAAAATAGAATACGATCGAATAAGTACTCTTGCTGGAGATTAACCCCACGATTTGCAAGGTAGTTATATTGTTCGATCTTCTTACTCCGATACCTACAAATAGGAGTACCCTTTATATGGCTCACACTAATAAAAGAGGTATATGTGTTGTCCAATTGCAACCTCTCGTACTCTTGTTGCAAGCGATTATTACCATGCCTCATTTTTTATGAGAAAAATAAATGAGGGCGTGAATATGAGTCCTACAAATAAGGGCTCAAATTAATTAATAACTATGAATTCGAACATATGAGGTATAAGGTATATTAGCTTGATTAAGGTTCAATTCATCAATAACTTCCTCTTAACCTAGTGCATGTTGGATCTCATTGATGTGAAATCCAAACAATAACTTGTCGTAAGTGTTAAGACACATTATGTTAGGATTTATTATTTTAGAGTTTAAATGTATATATGTATTGTCAATCCAATAAATCCAACATACTATCCAACAACCAAACCAACAACCAATAATTATCCTGTACTCATTCTATCATCTATGTGATGAAACACATACACATAATCACAATATGTCACTAAAGTTGGATAATTTCTCATTAAACATATACATGAAGATTAGGGTTTCGATTTTAATTAGGGTTATAATAAATACACAGACATATATATGAAGTTTAGGGTTTCAATTTTAAATAGGGTTAAAATAAATAAACATATACGTGAGGATTAGGGTTTCAATTTTAACTAGGGTTAAAATAAATAAACATAAACATATTCATGTGGGTGTGTTAAAATAAATATACATGAAGATTAAGGACGGAGCCAGGAATCCTATTGAGTGGGGGCTGAGCCCATAATGAACACCGGGGATTCAGGGATTTCTTATCTTATATCTTAAAATTCAATAATGTAAGGACATATTTTTATAAGTCCGTTATCAATTCAGTATGTCATATACCGCTACACCGTCGAAGAGCATTCAAGAACATTCAAGCATCAAAGATGGATAAGAATATCAATTTCTTCATAAAAAAGACTCCGCTAAGTTTACTTTGGTAAGGTTATGTTTTTAATACCTTAACTTTACACTTAGAGCTTTTGGGATATTTTAACTTTGAGAATGAGTATTTTTTCTAAGTATTGGAGCGGACATTAAAATAATATTTTTTTGACGCAACAGTCGTTCAAATGATATAACACTGTCGTTCGAATGAGATAAGGATGTCGCGCAATCTCGTTCGAGCGACACATGTCATTCGTTCGAGCGATATACTTATCTCGTTCGAACGAGCTCTAATACTGAGGCGATGCGATTTTGTATAAATATTCATTAAATGGTTTCATTTTCATTAAGAAGTACCATCGTTTTATAGAAAAACTGCGAAAGCAGAATACTTTTGGCTTCTTTCTTTTAGGGTTTAATACCTCTTTATTTACAATTCACAAAAATCCCAATATGCTTTAGTGAATTGTTTTGTTGTTGAAGAACACACTTTACTGTGGTTTAATCTTTGTGGGGAGAACTCTACAACCAGAGAGTTGCTTGCTATTGTGTAAGGAGTCCTTATAAAGTTTACATTTGTGGAGAAGCCATTTTCTTCTTCATATTGACCACCTGGAGTTCTTGCGGGAGATTCCAGTTGATGACGTTTCTAGCCGTTGCTTTGAAGGTTTGACGAAGACACCGTGTGTTACACTCGTGGGCGATTATTAGGTTGTATGTAAGTCCATGGTCTTGTGAATTCTTCAAAGTTCTAGAAATAAGAGGTTTTGCCCTTCGGGGATTTTTATTGAATATTTGTGTCACATACTTTATCTATTTATGGGTTGACACATGCACACACATAGATGCATGTTTAGGGGCTGAATTAATTTGGTTTATATGGATTCCAATTATATAAGTGTGCCAAATTAGAAAGTTGCGAATTAATTCAAATTGATATCACACACGACATTTATTACGCATTTTACAAATTGGTATCAGAGCGGATTACGCTAATTTATCGCGTGATCCTGATTTTTCAAGGATATTTTTTTTTGATACAATTTGACTTCTCACGTCGTCAAATTGGTATCAGAGCGGGTTACCCTAACTTATCGTGTGATTCTGATTTTTCAAGGCTTTATTTTTTAATACAATTTGACTTCTCACGTCGTCAAATTGTTATCAGAGCGGGTTGCGCTAATTTATCGCGTAATCCTATTTTTTGCAAAATTTGTGTGATATTGTTTTTTTTGAAAAATCAGTTTTGTGAAAAATCACAATTTTTTCGATGGAACACTTATATAATCGGATGCCCCCCTTTGATGACACGAGTCAGAGTTTTGATGATATAAACCATTTGAATTTGACGTTTGCTAAAAGAATTGCTTTTTGAAAGAAGAAAATTCTCGTTTTAAAACCGCGTTGGATCTTTTGCAAACGGTTCAAAATCAAAGAGATTTTTATCGTGAGAAATTTATTTTCTTGGACCATGACTTTGTTTAATTAAAATTATCGAAGAAGTAGAGTGGTTATAGGGTCCTATTTTTAGAAAAAGAATTGGAGGACCTTAAAAATTCGATGGTTTGTGTTTGTGCCAAAGTGGACAAAAATATTTTAATCAATGAGTTTGTGGCACGTGAAGAGACTCTTAGGGAAAAGTTTTCTTTGATTGAGGGAGAGAGAGATACCCTTTTAGGAATTGTTGAAAATTTAAAAAAGGCGTCCCTTAAATTGGAAGAGTCTAATTCTTTGCTTGAGTAAAAAATTTTGAAGTTAAAAAATGATTTGACAGACTCGAGTAGGTTTGATAGTGATGGTAATGGCTCATATTGTTTTCATGCTTCTAGTGCTGAAGCCAAAACCATTATTTGTTTTAAAGGGTCAACCGTTCCCAAGGACATTAGAAAAGGCCAACCCATAGGTGCCATTCCACCCGTTTACACATGTTCATATTGTGGTAGGAAATATCACCTTAAGCGTTTTTATTTTGATCTTGGAAAAAGTCCTAGGAAGTTTATGTCTAGTGTTCTCTTAGTTCCTAAATTCCCCACACGACGTTTCACATCTATTTGGGTTAGGAAATCACTTTTAGAGGCACTAGATTTTAGACAAGTTGATTCCCGTTTGCTTGCATATGATTCTTCTCTTGCCATATCATATAGATGATTGTATTTGCATGTTTGTTATACACTAGTTGTGGTCTCATGATATATATTTGCTAGTGTATTGACATAAACCTTTTGTATAAATTTTTGCTTTTGAAATTTTTTGAAAAATACAAAAAGATTTTATTTTGATAAATTTTTTGAAAAATCCAAAAAGATTTTTGTATTTTGTTTGCACCTTTTATGGATGGACACTTACGATGATCGAGTCACAACATCATTCCATTTTTCATGTGACTATTTGATAGTGTTTTGACACAATAGGTCAATTCATCCATGTGCTTTATAATGTTTGGAGTCATTGAGATGTAATTAAGTGTTACTTCCTACATGTTTGACTCATGCTTTCCTTTATTGCACACGTGCACGGATTTGTTTGATTATTGTGTTTGTCTTATCACATGTTGGTTGGGTGTTTTCACTTCAATCCTATCCTTAAAACGAACTAAGCGCGATAAAACTTAATAAGAAAATTGTGCATGTAAGAGCCGTTTGTGAGTTTGTGTGCTTTGTTTAAAAACGGTGAAGGGCTACGAAAGATTATCATTTATCCTTTGCGATTAAGCCACCGTTTAAATTGGACCTAAAAAATTGAGGAATTTTATTATCCGGGGTCCAAAGAGATTTAAAAGAGCCCAAAAAAATTTAAAGCCAATAAAAACAAATTCATGCCAATTATGGGACATTTAGGTTTTTGCACCAATTCTCCAAAGTTTGAGAATTTAGTTTAATACCTCTAAAAGAAAATATATATGAGGGAGTTTGGATGGAGAATTAAAACGGGTTTGCACGTCCTTGAAAGTCGTGCAAAAGCGCTACATAGTTTTGAACGTTATTGGTGTGGAAATCACTTTGACATTGATTTGTTGATTTGCATAAGACGATGTCATCTAAATTCAATAATTTTTACACCTAAGGATAGTTTTGATGTTTATTCATTAGGAGTACATGTATGCATCGTGCACATATGATTGATTGAGTTGATTTACCTATCGAATGTGTTCACACCCATACATTCCATTTTCATGGTTGTTTGAGTTTAAATCCATGGTGTGATTTTTGGTATCTTATTTTTGTATGAAAAATTTGAAAAAATAAAAAATAGTTTGCGAACATTTTTGAGTCATACCTTTGCATGTGCGTAGTTTGATCCTTGTTTGCTATGTATTTTATCGTGACACTCCATGTTTTTATTTTTTTCTTATCTGTCTATTTGGGGACATCATAAAAAGGGAGAGAAAGAATTATCATGTTATGGGGGAGTTTTTGCATTATGGGGGAGATTTGATTATTATTGCTTTACTCTTATATCATTTCAAATTCGATGTGTGACGAAGGTTTTTTGCTTTATCTCATGTGTGTAGGTACAAAGATTGATGATCATTATGTTGCACACCTCGATGAGAAAAGCTTTGAGATTTGATGAAGGCTTTTAAAGAACAGTTGGAGAACTTGCAAATTTGTACCTATTTAAGGGAGGGTAGATTTGTATAGGCATTTTGGTATTTGATAATTCGGATGTTTTTATGTATGTACCGGCATAGACATAAGGGAAGATTTGTAAGGAAATATTTTTATAAGTGCGTTGTCAATTTAGTATGTCATATACCGCTACACCGTCGAAGAGCATTCAAGAACATTCAAGCATCAAAGACGGATCCGAATATCAAGTTCTTCATCACAAAGACTCCGCTAAGTTTACTTTGATAAGGTTATGTTTTTTATACCTTAACTTTCCACTTAGAGCTTTTGGGATATTTTTACAAAATATTTTTTAAGGGTTGGAGCGGACTTTTTCGTCAAAATTTGAGAATGAGTATTTTTTTCTAAGTATTGGAGCGAAAATTAAAATAATATTTTTTTGACACAACAGTCGTTCAAACGACATAGCACTGTCGTTCGAACGAGATAAGGATGTCACACGATCTCGTTCGAGCGACATGTGTCCTTCATTCAAGCGACATGCTTATCTCCTTCGAACGAGCTCTAATACCGAGACGACGTGATTTTGTATAAATAATCATTAAATGATTTCATTTTCATTAAGAAGTCCAAGCGTTTTACAGAACAGAAAAACTGCGAAAGCAGAATACTTTTGGCTTCTTACTTTTAGGGTTTAATCCCTCTTTGTTTACAATTCACAAAAATTTCAATATGCTTTAGTGAATTGTTTTGGTGTTTAAGAACACACTTTGCTGTGGTTTAATCTTTGTGGGGAGAACTCTACAACCGGAGAGCTGCTTGCTATTGTGGAAGGAGTCCTTATAAAGTTCACATTTGTGAAAAAGCCGTTTTCTTCTTCATTGTTGACCACTTAGAGTTCTTGCGGGAGATTTCAGCAGACGACGTTTCTAGCCGTTGCTTTGAAGGTTTGACGAAGACAACGTGTGTTACACTTGTGGGCGATTATCAGGTTGTATGTAAGTTAATGGTCTTATGAATTCTTCAAAGTTCTAGAAATAAGAGGTTTTGCCCTTCGGGAATTTTTTCTAAATATTTGTGTCACATGCTTTATCTATTTATGGATTAACACATGCACACACATAGATGCATGTTTAGGGACTGAATTAATTTGGTTTATATGGACTCCAATTATATAAGTGTGTCAGATTAGAAAGTTGTGAATTAATTCAAATTGTATCACACACGGCATTTATTACGCATTTTACAATTAACAAAAAAAAAATCAGAATACATTAGTCTAAAATTTTACGACAAATATTGAACCCTCAAATTTAACCACAAAATTTGAAGCATATAATCACCTTAAAATTTGAACCGCACATGGGTATATTTTTTGAAGAAAAATTTATGGGTATTATCATATATTCAATAATAACGTTAACACACACACACACACACACACACACACACACTGCATGCACAAAACATAACATAATACACACATACATACACGTAACACAGTACGCACACATACATGGATTATACACACACAAATGCACAAATACACACATATATACAATTACAAAAATACCCAAATAGAAAATGTTAGGGTTTGAGAGTTACCTTTGAGATTGAGAGAGAAGGGAGACGAAAACTTGAGATTGAGAAAGAGGGGAGCAAAAAATCATTTAGGGTTTGGGAGATAGAGAGAAAGAGAGGGGGAATTTGGGTGAAAATGAAGAAATGTTTATGGGTTTAAATATAAATACACCCCATGACCCTACGCGCGACCATATTTTTTTTTACACATCATCAACTATGACCAGGGAGGGCATTGAAATAGTTGTGGTCACGACCTTAGTCCGTGACCCACACGCGAGACCATTTTGAACTGGTCATGACCTAGAGCCGTGACCCTATTTGATGGATTTTTAGCATCAGTCATGGGCACTTTCACAGCCTAGATCAGTGACCACACTTGAAGCGAATTTTGGTACTCAGTTGACGTCATGATGGTTATGTCATGATCAGGGATGAGGGTTGTGACCCACTATGGTCTGAGCTCAAGGCAATGACCAGCTCCAAGTACTTTCATGACCACAATTGGTCATGGAACTGGTCACGCCTATGTTAGAGATGGTCACGACTTTGGGCCGTGACCGGCTAGTCACGGATCAAATCCGTGACCCTCCAACCGTGACTATTTACAGAATTTGGTGTAGTGAAATTCAATTTGCTATGAATCTTTTTTCATTAAGGCTGTATTATTCCTTAATATCAAACTTAACATATTAACTCTACCGGATATAAATGCTGGCTAAGTTTACTAATAGAATCAAACTTTATAAGATTATTAAGGTATCACAATATAGATTAAAGAATTTTGCCAAATATTAATTTCAACATTGTGTGCGTTTCAATTGAGAATTTCGTAGTCACCGGGATATGAGATAAGTGATTTGTAAACCTTATAAAAACGTTGTATACGAGTATAAATTAAAAAAATAGTTAAGAAATTTGAATTCGTTGTTTCCATGCATGTACTCTTTCGAAGTAAAATTTTCAAATCATTTCTTGCAACAAATGTTATGAAATAATAGTATTAATTGCTACAACTAATAAAATCCAGTCATTTAAAGCACGTCAAAACAATTTTAGCCATGTTCATTTGTAGTTGCAAATGACATAATTTCACGTTTAAGTCGGATCATTATTTAGTTATGACAAATAAACTTAATCACATGGATATATTGGGAATGAAGGATAGCCGTTAAATGATCCATTAATTTTAGTGAATAAAATCTAAAGTGAAAAAACTGGTGACTAAGGTCTAATAATGATATGAAAATAGTGGATAAATTTAAGATATCCCATAAATTTATATGAAGACATTGAATTAACTATATTTTGATCCATGAACTATGTCCCAATTTTAACTTCATCACCCCTACTTTTATTTTATACACTAAACCCCTATTTTTTTTAAATGATCAAGTTACCCAAAACCTAATAGTGTAATATTCAGGATCCAAAATTAATCATATACATGGTAGATGAGGGTATTTTCATACAAAAATATCCTCATGCGGTATACAAACGACAAATTTTTTGTCTAGAACATAACACTATAAGGGTTTGGAGGTAATTTGACATATTTTAAAAAGCTCGGGGGGTTTAGTATAGAAAATAAAAATTGGGATGATGAAGTGAGAATGAGAATAAAGTTCGAGGATTCAAAGTATAATTAATCAAAGACATTTAAATTTGTTGATCTTGACCCGAGGGTTACCATACCTCATACTTCATAAGGGTGAACCGTTAGAATAATATAAAGGTTATTAAAGTGAGTCTACTATTTTATGCATCGATCGCAGGTGTGAAACTCATATCAATTGGTTGATTTGGCGTGAAATATTTTTAACCGCCATAAAAAGTAAAATTGATAAATATTTTTATTCTCATTTCTTAAATAATATTTTTGTTCATTTAAAATTGTGAATAAAAATGCACCTACTTTATTAGGATCATTTGAACAAAAATATAGCTTAAATAAGTGAAAAGGTACGTCACCATTTTACTTTTTAACTCGTGAAAAATATTATATTTTATCTCGAATGAAATGGATTCAAGTAAATAACAATAGGAAACATGCACATTTTGTGTGTGTGCGCGCACACGAAAGAGTTTGGGACCGGAGTCTTGTTAGAAGTTGATCTCGTGTTGTAGGCCATTATTATTACCAGACAGGCGTGGGGTATTTGTATAATCCATTCCTTTTTCCTACCTTTATAGCTTTGAAATATGTCAACCACCTGTAGTGTAGCTCCCATTATAAAAGTTGATCTCGTGCCTATAAATAAGTAATGGAGATCTGTTTTTAATCAACCTGCCTACGTCCATTCACCTTATATGTAACATTCCAAATAACCATGGCATTCCCAAGAATGTTGAGTGAGTCCATCATTTTATTCACATTGCTGATGAGATTAGGAGCTGAGTCTACAAAGTGTGATATACCAGCAATTTACAACTTTGGTGACTCAAACTCCGACACTGGCGGAATAGCGGCTGCGTTTTATCCAATGGTAGCGCCATGCGGCCAGACATATTTCCACCGGCCGGCCGGAAGAGCCGGTGATGGACGCCTTATCATAGACTTCATTGGTAAGACGTTAACTTAGTTTCAAAACAATTATTCATCTACACTTTAGTTCTCATTTGTTTTGCTAGGTTGAGTCTCTCAAATGCATCATTAACATGTATATTCTCACAAACTATCATAAAAAGTGTTTAATAATGCTTTTAGGGTTAAAAATCCCAAAGTAAAAATAGTGGGGGCCAACCTCATAATAAATAGTGGACCAAGGCCAAACAATGCCAAAAAGTACAATAATAAGTGGAATTATATGGACTTTAGCCCCTCTTTGTTTCACAAATTGTGATTTTGTCACCTTAACTTTTGCTTGATACAAAATATTCTTTGATGACTTTTTAATGATCTACTATCATATTTCATGAGTATTATGATATATTTTTGAGTGTTAACATTATATAAAATTTTACACTTGGAGGCTTTTCTCTATATATTTTGGTATTCAAATATAACACAATAGTCTTAATAGAACAATGAGAAATACTTAGTTGTTGGTACTTTTAAATGTGAAAGCTGAACACCTTGGGTTGCCACACTTGAGTGCGTACCTGGACTCGATCGGAACCAGTTTCAAGCATGGTGCAAATTTTGCGACAGGAGGGGCAACCATTAGGCGCCAAAATGAATCATGGTTCCAACATAATGTTAGCCCCTTCTCTCTCGATATCCAAATGGAGCATTATGATCAGTTTAAATCACGGACAGCCTATTTCTACAATAATGGTAATTCCAAGAACACAAAACTCAAACCCAATCTGTGTTATATATGTTCGAAACCGGAAATAGTTATGTTATGGTTGTGTTTGTAATCTTCAGCAAAGGAACCATCGGAGAAAAACAATCTCCCCAAACCTGAAGACTTTGCCAAGGCTATCTATATATTTGATATAGGGCAAAACGATATGGCTGCTGCTTTTAGAATGATGACCAATGAAGAGACTCGAGCCAATATACCGGACATAGTTAACCAGTTCGCTGCAGCAGTCCAAGTAGGTTGATAATTCCTTTTTTTCATAAATATTTTATTGAAAGGCCAAATAAATATACTCATAGTTTACATAAAGCTTACTTTTATAGGAAAAAAAAATGATAGTTGACAGCATCTCGAATAGTACTGTCTAAATATAAAAATAAGCATGTAATGTAATGTAATTTCTGATAATTTGAGTGACAGCAACTATATGAAAAGGGTGCAAGGGCATTCTGGATACACAACACGGGTCCCATTGGTTGCTTGCCCGTAGCAACTGTGAATGTCCATAATTCAGAGGCTGGGTATCTGGATGAGAATGGGTGTGTCAAGTATGACAATGATATCGCTGTTGAGTTCAATAAGCAGCTTAAAGATAGAGTCATCCAACTAAGAAAAGGGCTGCTCCAAGCTACGCTTACATATGTGGACATGTATACAGCAAAGTATCACTTAATCACCAATGCAAAGAATCAAGGTGATCCCCCTCCCCAACCTCAATATACTAACATTCAGAATTATTATCAACATATAGTACAGTACGTAATTAATAAATTGGCTACAGTGCAAAATACAAGACCTTAAATCCTTATTTTTTCTCTCAGTAAAGTAAATAACCCTCAAATATCCCAACGACCCTAACACTTCGTGTTTTGTTGCAATAGCTCCTTCTGCAGAGATCTTAGCATGTATAGCATATCTTTGTAACAAAATGCATAGGTCACCGGCTTCTTGCATTAAAATAGTTAAGGGGATAGCTCGATAAAACGAAGAGTGCTTTTCTCCTTCTAAATTAATACATGCAGAAATATATTATACCTTTCCTAATTTGATATTGGATAAGGGGTCAAAGAAAATTTTACAAATCATTCCTCAAATTTTACACCCTTTATAAAAAAAAATTCAATTAGTCATGTTTACTATAAATATAAGCATTCTAAATTTAATTTTATTAATCATTGTCAAAAAGGGTGCGGGGATTATTTTTTATTACACTCGAAACCATATTCTCTTGGGATATATTAAATTTGATAATACTAAAAAGCAAATTGCAAAAACATAAAGGGATCAATTCCTTGAGTCCAAGCTAGCTCACCCACGGTTAACAGTAAAAGTTGGTGATTTATATATTTTTTTTTACTTTTGTTCTCCCCTTTTAAAATCATTTGTGTGCCATCCTGAGACGACACTGAAACCGATGAGAGGAAAAAATTTCTAATTCAAAATTTCTAACATGACATTTCCATATTGTCATATAACAGTGTAATAATACAATACCAATCATTGCGGATTTAGTTTCATGTTTAAAATTTTGTTATTATCTACTTTCATATATTTTATAAATTATATTAAGTTTCATAATTATTCAATTGTATCCGTATTTCTGTTTTTTTCGCAGAAAATAACACTTTCTCTATAATTGTTACAATAGAATCAATAACTAAAAAAAAATAAAAATATAGAAATGCATACAAATAAATCTTTAAAAATAAAATTAAATACACGTGATACATAATGAAATAATTCAATCAACTCCTCTTAAAGTGCAGAGTATATCTTGTATTCACTACAGAGGGGTCCGATCCATTAAATTTTGAGACAACTGTCTAAAGTCTACAAGTAGCCGGTCGGTCATAAATGTTGTTGAGACTAGGGCTGGGTATCGGTCGGTTTGATCAGTAAATCGCCCCATACCAATACCATACAAACTTTAAAATCATCAAACCAAAATTACCAGTTTTACTAGTCGGTACACTAACCCATAAACCAAAACCAAACCGCGCGGTACATCGGTAAAATCGTTTTTTTTTGCAATAAAATCGGTTTTTTGAAAAATACGGTAATTTTGTTAGTACTCGGTACATGATGGTATTTGTTTTGTACCACTTGCATATACTTGTTCATATTCTTATTTAAAATAATACTTGCATATACTTGTTCATATGCATGAATGCTGCAAAATGGCACATTAAAATGTATTTACTGCTATAGCACATCAAAATGAACAAAATGTAGTAATAAAAGGCCTTCCATATTGATACAAGGTTGCTGCTACAAAGGCTGGCATTAAACATATATATTCTGACTTAAACATATATATTCTCGCTTAAACATAAACATAGCCATTAATAATTAAGAAGTTAGAAACATAGTCGGAAAAAGTAAGAACATATATATATATATATTCTGACTTAAACATAAACAGAGCCATTAAACATAAACATAGCCGGAAAAAGGTAGAAAAAAAATTAAGAAGTTACTCGGTAGTTTCGATTTCGGAAAATAAAAAATGTAAATCATTACCACTAATTCGCGGTACAAAACGGTACGGTACTGATTTTTACCGTAACCGCGAACACCCCTAGTTGAGACTAAAGGCTCCAGTTTATTAGCGTTCAAATAGTGACTTTTATGATATATTTTCTAATTATTAAACTATGTATCATACGCACCCCGTGAGTGCTAATCTAAGTAGGTAATAAGATAATACAAGTACCAAAGCGATATTATAGAAATTCATTCTGAATTCTCGACATATAAGCATTTTTATTGTTGGTAGTGGACACTGTCTTTGTATTAACATATTGGTCAATGACTAATATATTAATGCAAGTACAGCAATATTATTGTAAGATCTTTTCTGAATTCTATATATAAATACATGTTTCTTTGTTGCTAGCAATTAAACACAGCCCATGAGTGGACAACTTTTTGTGTCTGATGAATTTTTTATTCGCTCCATTTTGTATTTTAAGCTCCGCGTTTGATATTAAGAAAGGAGTGATACGAGGCAAAGGAATGAAAAGTGGATGGAAAGCACATATTTGTTTGGAATTAAAAAGTAAAGTGTAACACAGCAAATTAGAATAATATTTCATTCTTAGCTGCGAAATTCCCCATAAAAATAGGCGGAAAGTAAAAGACAAAGAGTGGTTAGAATGTTGTTTACTTGTTATACTTTTTAGATTTTATAATAAAATATTGGCTATATATAATAAAATTTTTTTTAATTTGAGGATAAAATTATATACGCAAACACAATAAATTATGTCCGTTCCATTTTTCTCTCTCCTACCAAACAAAAGACAAAGGATATTTTTTTTCCTTTTTGTGGATCACAATTCCATTCCTCATTTTTCTTTCCAAGTCACTTTTCAATAAGAGTGGGTTTGATTATAAACATGAAAAATACTTGAAAAATAATGCATTTGGATGATAAGTTAAAATATAGTGAAAAAACATGAGTTTTTGATTTTACTTTTTCTATTTTTCATGAAAATAAATTCTTTAGTGGGTGAATACAAAATATTTTTCACTAAAAATGAAATTTGAGAGGGGGTATTTATAATATTAATGATGTTATTATTACATAAAATATTCACAAACAAAATACCATAAAAATAAAATATGAGCCAAAATAATTATTTTTCATAAAAAAAAAATTCATTTCAATAAAAGACATCCTAATTTTAACAAGAAAAATTCTATGTGTACCAAATTGAAACCGCATTACCTACGCGATGTGTTGTGATTAATCAATTCTTTATGAATATGAGTCTGCGCTAGCGGCATTAACCAATCACCGCTTGCCACATAGGCAATGCAATTTCAAATAAAGATACATGTAGAATTACTGTTTTAACAAAGGAACTTCTTAATTACATCTAAAAAATAATGATCGCGTGCCTACTTGGGACTTAATATGCTTATGTAACAATCATAAGTTGCTTTTGTCTCATTATTTTTTCATTTTTTTTACGTCAAAAACAACCTAGGATTGACACAAAACTTAAGTTACAATTAATTCTCACTATGCGTAAAATATCTCGCTTAATTACTAATTTTTTTCTCTCTGAAATACTAATCCTATTCTTTTTAAAACTCCCTCTTTCCCATGCTGACATTTTTGTCTCACTAAACAAATTCTAATAATAAGCGACCATCCATGATTCTAGTAATTCACTCATTAATTTGTATTAATCTACAGGGTTTGAAGATCCCTTTAAGATTTGCTGTGGAATCCATGGTAAGGATTCAAGTGTGTGGTGTGGGCAGAAAGGGAAGATAAATGGTAGTGAAGTTTATGGTGGTTCCTGTGAAGACCCTTCCAGAGTGATAAGCTGGGATGGTGTCCACTATTCTGAGGCTGCAAATCATTGGATTGCTAATCACATAGTTAATGGTTCACTTTCAGACCCACCAATTCCAATTACTCATGCGTGTCACACCTCAATTTAACATCTTGTCATCGTGAGAGCTCATCTCGTATTTCACCCCACATATTTTCGGGTTATGTATATATATAAATATAATAAATCTCCACGGGTGGCATGAAATAAAAACCCATCTGTTGTGTCATTCAAAGTCAATGATAAAGAGGGTGTAACTTAAAGATTAAGCATTTACAACCGTGAGGTTGTTTAAGGACGGACTTCTTCATTTATAAATGAAATCAGTGACAAAAATTTAGATGATCTGTTCCCGCATTTAAGGTTTTGTATGCACTGGCGGAGTCATGAATATAGCCTCGGTGGAGCACAATCCAATGACGGGGGTTGAGGTGATAGTCATCGAATTTTTTTTTGTGTTATTTTTATATTTATATAAAAATTTAATTGATAATTTGTAATTTTAGACAATTATAACTCAAGATGCCTAATATCTAAATATATAAAACACATTATAATTTTAATTCAGTTTATCCTACACAAAAATAAACCGCATCATTTACAAAGAATACTAGGAATCTACCGGTTATTAATAATATTTTTATCTCCATTCATTAATCAGTGCTCAAGAAACTAATCTAACTTAAAAGTGAAATAGTATTATAATAGTATTACCCACAATATATTACTTCAATCACCAATTTCCTAACTAACTAACCAGTATAAAGAGACCAAACCTTTTTAGCCACAAGTGTGACTCCTACTCAGATTCGTAGCAGTAATAATTTTTTTTTAATTCCAGGTGATGCACGTGCACCCCCAGTAGCATGCTCCCTTCACCTGTTTGCATGTGCTTGTCCACAACATCAATTAGAATACATTGGTATTAAGGTTTCACGTATTTCAGCTATAAAAATAATATTTTTACATTTGCAAATATATTGTGTCCTTATTGGTGTTAGAAAGGACAAATGATGCTATCATCGCATGATACTATTTCTCCTATTATCAAGGACGAAGTCACGAATTAAAGTTAAGGGGGGTCGAATCGCAATTTGTTTAAAAAAGACAGAACCATTATGGTTGTTTGACCTCGGTCAGTTTTGTTTTATTCGATATGGTTACTAAGTAAATCACCTCTTAAGGTTTTATCTTAATTCAATTTCAGTAATATATGATGAATCGAGTTTAATTAGTGAAGATTATTTTTTGACATAATGTGTTAACACGACTCGAATGCAATCTGAAGTAACTGAGTCAAGGTTGATCACTTTTTATACGAACCCAAAACTGACATGATTAACAAACATAAATATTAAACTTGGCTTAATTTCGTATGCGAATTACTTAAAACATGACAAGAATTAAACCTATTTAATTTCTTACCATGTAGAATAATTGAAAGATTTATTTTTATTATGTAAAATATGGTCTTTTTAAAAGTTCTTGTATGACACACTTAAATTATCACCTCTTAATTTTATTAGATTAACAAGTAATAATAAATTTATAATAAAATAATAAATTGTTGAAGAAGTAATACACATGGTATATAAATTCATGAAGCTTAGAAAATAAAATTGATTGAAACACCTAATGGATTACATAACATAATATTCTAAATTATAAAATGTAACTCGTTAAAGGTTAAGGAACAATCAAACCTATCAAGGCTTCTTGAGGGGGGCCATGGACCCTTTTGGCCACAACGTGGTTTTGTCTCTGCCTATTATAAGTTTTTATCTCTTAAGTTTAAATTTTTTGACCTCGTCCCACCTTATTAGTTAAAATATTAAAAAAAAATAAGTTGTTATTTTGGGTCCCACAAATTTTAATATTGAAATTAATTGGGTGAATGAGTCATCATAACCTTTTTTAGGAGGGTCAACAAATTTGAACTCTATAACTCTTAGATAATCCCATGTTTAGAAAACCTCAATTGAAGAGTACATGCAAAGAGTCTCTTAAAATATCTCTTATTTGGGATTAATATTGATAACTTTCAATGCTTGGGATGTAATTCATTTAATTAAATATCCTAAGGGTGAAGTGGGACAAGGCGGAGTTTAATTGGACAAAATGTAATCTACACATTATTTTATAATACTTAAACAATCTTAGGGCTTTTTGGTGTCAGCGTAACAATTAAAAATGTTAGCGCAGGGGTAAAAGATTTTTAGGGCTTTAAGCTGCGATTTCTAATATAATAATTTGAGACATATAATGATATACTATTAATTACAGTTATGTAATCACATAATTTGTCAAATAGTATATATATATATATATATATATACTAGGGTGTACCCGTGCCGATGGCACGACGATAATTTGTACCCGTGAAGTTTTGTATCCGTGCCAACCACAATCGATAAATTTGTTCCCGTGATAAATTTTTCTCATGACATTTTGCATTTTAAATGTGTCACCAATAGTGCAAATATTATATTGTTGGTCATCCCAAAATGCCCCCGTGATAATGACACAGTTTTAAAATTTTCTTGAAACATATGAAATATCAACGATGTGCGTACTAAATTTCATGCGTGTCAAAATGACATTACACATAGTATTAATAAAAAAACATACACCTTGTTAACGATGATCTGGCTAATCGCACCTATATAATGACGATCGAGAGTTAATGACATTATAGAATAAAAGTCATCATGAATAGTTTGAAATTATAAACCAGCCAAATTACAATTGTATTATACTATTTTTGTTTTTAAATTATTTCATTGTTAATTATTATTTCATTACAAAATAACTGTGGTATTTCCGTATGTGATTGACACACGCAATGACGGAATAGATTAGTACCTATTAGGCTCTGTGATGTTACCGAAGCTATAGCAATAAGTTCGTTCCATTTATTATTAATTGTACATTTCAGATATGCTATATCAATTTGGGAGGTTTCACTGGCAGACACGTTAGACATGTTTGGAGTAAAAAAGTGCACTTTTTAAGTGTCACTATAAATTACCCGTCCTAACATTTTTTAAATTAAAATATCCAATTAGCTCAAAGTAGTTTCAAAATAATAATAATCAAAACAATCAATGAAAATATGATTTTTCTCAAAAACGTTTAAACCTCTTATACGTGTAACTTCAAAATAATATGTACACTAAAGCGAATCTGCCATAAAAATATATGTTGAAACTTGCCTAAAAAATTAAAATAATAAACGACAAATTTCAAATTTCTGAAAACCCAACTTCATCCCTTTTTCATTTCCACCCTTTACCCACTGGAACCAACCACCAAAAACCATCACGAACCCAGCTGAAACACCAAATTTTAATTTGATAACAGAACATAATAAAATTACTACTCTCCAACTTGTATCATAAAAGTTGCACAACAACTCTTGAAAGAACCAATCTTAGTTGAATGCATGACCAGGAATAGCAGATGTTTGCAAAAATGCTACAGGTCACACAAAGGAACACGGTCAAATCATTAAACTCAAATCCATAAAATAATACTATTTTTTTCTTCCTACAGAGATCCATTTTGATCTCAACCAAAACTAAGAAAACATATAGCATTGAAACAATAAGAAAGTAAGAGCTACACGGGCCTGAACATAAAACGTAAGCACAACTGGGTGGGAAATTTACAACATGCCTTTAAAAAATAATAAGAAAATAAAAATAAAAAACATAAAACGTTATCTACGGCAATGAGCAAGTACAATCGGGGCTGAACATCTCCGGCGATGGGTAGGCACAACTGGGTGGGAAATCTATGCCGATGGGTAAGCATAGAGTGTTTGGTAGCTGAGAAAAAAGTGAAGTAGTTGATTTGGTAGCTTGAGATGGCATAAATCCAACGCCGGAGAAGTGAAAGTAAGAGCTACACGGCTCTTAGTGATTGTGCCGGAGATGGCCAGACACGGCTCTTATATATTTACCTACTGATCTTGTGTGAGGAGTGAAGAGAAGAGATTTTGTTGGGAGATTTTGTTGATATCTTGTGTGAGGATTAAGAGACGTGTAAGGCTCAACTTTTAAAGCACGGCAATTGGCGTGTAAAAGAGGGAGTAGGTAAGAGATATGACATGTGGAGGTCTCGAGGTATTCGAATGTCAGTCTCAAACAGTGGGAACCAACCCAACTATGCTCTCTGAATTGAAGTGAAGGAACTGTGATGAGAGAGAGGAGTGTAAATTCAAATTAAAGTGAGAACCATCTCTAGCCAAGCATTAATTTTTTGAGTCCCGTGAACTGTAATTCCATTTTTCCGAGCCCGTGAATCTTTGCTTGTCAGTTCATTTTTTGAGACCCGTGAAATCTGTTTATATATAGATAGATACAAAAATATGTTTATATAGATTTTGTATATAAACTCGTGACATGGCAAAAAAACCCTCATGTGGGTGGTGCATTGTTCCGCTGAAAATAAGATTACCCTCCTCCTTTGCCATGTCATGAGTTTTATATGACGTGGCATGAACCTTCCCTCCTTTGTTGTATGACATGGCGTGAATAGTGAAAACACCCTCCTGATTTATTATATAGATATATAATGTGAGAGAGTCATATTATGTATATGACTATTAAAGACGGTTATATTTCCACACATTTATACTTTTATGATACAATGTTAATGAAGCCCTCACATTAAACACTTAAAAGTGGTAAAGGGAACACTAAACTACCATTTATTTGAGGGACCCCAATAAATTCTCTAAGCAATCTTTTATCATATGTGGTCTTGTCTCATAACCTTTTTCTCCACAAGTGAGTGAGGTTCATATATATGAATTTGAACTTTATAGCTGAATTGAAATTTGGACTCAATATGAGACTTGCTATAATATCATATAACTATTCAATTGCTTTAGTAAAAGGTTCGATTTTGGTGAATAAATTAGTATTTTATAATTAAAATTCTTGGTATATATATTTTTTTGATAAGTAATTAAATTCTTTATATACGAAGGTAATATTGTTGAATATGCCACGTGGAATGACACGTGGCTCTCATGGGGCAATAATCATGGTCGGCTAAATAATTAGGCGGAGATAAGTAGAAATCTAGGAACATCATGTAGACTATGTGGATGACCATTTCTAACAGGACTTTATAACTTGTAGATAGGATCAACATGAAGAGTACTGGAAGAATAGGGTCCTTGTACTTATAAATAAGGGCGACCTCACCTAATTTGAGGGTATTGACTTGTATTTTGCTCACGAAAACTTAGAATCTCAGCTAGAACTCTTAGAACTTTAATCGTTATTTTTTCTTCCAAGAAATATTCTACTCTCCCTCCCTTCCCCGTAAACGTAGGTATGGTGATCAGCCGAATCACCTACATATTGTATCCTTTATTTATTGCATTCATATTTTTGGGCCAAATCATAATATTTCTTTTATTGTGGGTTTGATACCCCCTATAATTTGGCTTCGTCTATATGAAGGTTCTAAATTCTCACCACCATGGAAACATACTCCTTATAAAAAAATATGAGTGTTAACCGGTCTAGTCGTTTGCACGTAAGAAGTCGTGTCCAGTCTAAGATACAGATCGTCAAACTCCTATTAGACTACCTTCTCCTCCCCAGCGATCTAGGTCAAGGGAGTTCTCTCCTAAAAGGTATGGTATCAGTCGCCGACATCATACGGATCACTGTGATCAGGAGATTATTTGTTTAAGGAGGGAACTGACTCAACAATCAGAAGAGTATAGTTTTAATTCTCATACTGTGGAGCGTCGCAGAAGGAGGAGTCTTCGTTCCCCAATTAATGACAAATCTATCCATAATAGAAGGTCTTATAAGTCTAGAAGACCTCGTGTAGTGTACTATAACCCATAATTTATTCATCGCTCGTCGGTACATAATTCCTTAGCCGATACCATCCACAAATTAGGCCAGCCAAATCCGCACAGCGCAATATATTATCTCGCTCAGAAGTGCCGCTGAATAAACTTGGGATGACTAACTTCAGAGTTTCATTAAGGAGTTGGAAGGGAAGGTAAATCCACATTTGGCACGAACTCCAAAAGACCTGGCTAGAAAAGCACTGGAGCATGGCTCTGCCTCACCCTTTATCGTCGAGATAGAAACCTCAGAGCCATTAAAGAAGTTCTCTATTCCAAAGATCAAAACTTACGATGGGGTTGCAGATCCCTCCCATTAAATTAGACATTATCATCAGATATTGTCTTTGTGGAGCCATCATGATGCTCTCATGTGACAATTATTTCCCCGAACTTTAAGATAGATCGGCCTAAAGTAGTTCGAAAAGCTGTCCCTCATATCAATATCCTTATTTAGGGAGCTAGTTGACCAGTTCAAAGCCCGCTTCATCACCA
The DNA here is from genome assembly GCA_949130495.1 of Sambucus nigra. Taxonomy (NCBI): domain Eukaryota; kingdom Viridiplantae; phylum Streptophyta; class Magnoliopsida; order Dipsacales; family Adoxaceae; genus Sambucus; species Sambucus nigra. Next base: position 253,339,477 of record OX422220.1, read on the forward strand.
GTAACAAAGAGATGAAGAATGTGAACTCACTAGTTGCACTTGAAAGAAAGAAATGAGAGTCCTTTGAGAAGCACATGTAGTGGTACTGGGAATTATTTAATGAGGTAGACGACTATAACTAAAAACTGGCCATCTCATTCTTCAAGTTTAGCCTTTTAAGATTGGACGATCTCTATCCATCCTTGTCTAAGAAGTTAACGTTAACTATGGATAACCTTATGATGTGTATTGAAAAATACACCAAAGTAGAGGATGAGATAGTTAAATCATCACCGCGAAGGTTCCGAGTGACTAGGGTTTCAAGAAGTCAAAGATAAAAACATGAAGAAGACCTCTAAGGGAGAAAATCAGTTTGCTCCGGTAAAGAAAGGATCATAGAATGATACACGCAAGGGGAGATCTAAGGCGCGTGCCAAAGAAAGAAGTTTCCAGGTATTGGACACTTTCTTCAAAGAGACCGTCTACAACATGATTCCACAGATCAAATATAATTCATATTTTAAAAGGCCTATCACGATGGCCAGTGATCCTTGAGACAAAACTCCACCCTTAGGTACATTTATCACTAGGACCATGGACACCTTATGGATAATTATAAGATGTTTAAGAAGCATTTGGAGGAGCCCGTCTAAGATGAGTACCTTAAGAAGCATATTGACACGGACAAGACCAAGTCTTCGGATAAGGTAAACACAGTACATAAGGAAGATGATGATATCCCACCTTAAAGGATGGTCATAGCCATTCACGACCACACCAATCCTTCGTAGTGCACCAAAAAAAATCTTAAAGAGAGTCAAGATTACAGCATGCATCCATGAGGCTTTTTAATTGGAAGTATCTTAATACGTTCTATTGATACGACGCAAATATTGCGTATTTCATCCCTCGAACTTAAGCATTTTAGCCCCCTCGGGTATCTTATTCCCTATATTCATGCTCGTTAACCAGACAATCTTGGATTTTTATGTTAACATGCTTTGCAGGGGTTAATTGAGCTTTTATAGGTATTTGGATGCTAAGTGTGAAGTTCAGATGCAATTCGGCTAATTTCCATACACAATCGCACGTTCAAGGGAAATTTGGTCAATTCACAGCTTGGGCACCTAGACCAACATCTTCATGGAAGTTGTATCCCTCCTCGCAAGCTTCGCGTGGTCATGAACGGTGCGCGATTCCGAGGTCGTATGGAGAAGTTACGGCATTTCTAGCGGGTGAGAAAAACCAAACACACCAAAATAGGAGGAAATTATTGCAGACTTTCTTTGATCGATCGATCGATTAAAAGTTTTTACCATCGAGCTGAGACAGTGGGATCATTTTCTAACCATCGATCGATCGATCAAAGGGATTGATCGATCGATCCACTATTTTCTGCAGATATTTTGCCTTTTCTTTTCTTTTCTAATTTAATTCCACTTACTATATATACCCATTTTGTTGTGAGTAATAGAAATAATTCATTTTAGGTTAGAATAGCTTAGGGTTTGAGGGGTTTTGGAGAGTTCTTATTCAATTGTTCTTGGTTTGACACCCTTTTGGGTTTGTAAGTTGACTATTCATCCCCCCTACCATTTAATTTAGTTGTATTTCCTTTATTTCCATTGTTATAATTTAATTTACATTCTTTCATAATTAGATTCACTTGCTTTCTAGTGTAGTTTTATCGCGTTTATTTATTACGTGTTTAATATGCTTTCTAGAAAATTAGTCTAGGTTGTGCCAGATTGAACTCATTCCGGGTTGACATGTTGCTTTGCTTTGGTGATGGAGTTTACAGGTCTAGTTCGGGTGCGTTGTCCTAGTTATTATACCTAGGGGATTTGACGGGGCATATCATGTATGTTCCGTGCTTACGACCTTGCGTGCATAATTTTTGGGGTATTTATTGAAGCCAAAATCGTATTAGTCTTTTATGCGAATTTAGGGGCGTGACAACCCGTGATTCAATTAATTGTCGAAACGAGACGCATTTGTAATAGATCGTCGACCCATGTAACCATTTTATACTAATTAACTCGGGTGAGGGATATTTGACACAACCTATAGTTTTTACTCACTTTGTTAATATAGCTTTATTTTCCCTCGCCTAGATTAATCATTTCCATTTTGTGCATCTTTTTCTTTTTGTGTATAGTCATCTTTTACACTTTTATTTTAGGAGTATTAAACCAATTAAATTCTATCAAATCGCTGTGTGGATTTTCGATACCCGACTTACCGCTGTACTCACACGTTGAGTGTAGTCGTAATTTAGGTTTTTGTATAGTTTAGGTGAGTCGAATTAAAAATGACCAGCGCGTAGGTGACTCTCGCGCCACGGCAAAACCCTGCCTATCAAATGGCGCCGTTATCGAGGACTAGTTTGTTTTAGAATTTATTTGATTTAGTATTTTCTTTCTATTTGTATTATTTTCCTAACATTTTTGTAGGACTTCTACATTTGAGCGCCAAGAAATGCTTGAATTTCTCGCGCACATCTACTTTGTGAAATTCGCCACTTGGAACCATTTTTGGGGTAAGCATGTATTATTGCAATTTTTTCGATAATCATTGTTATAATTCTCAAAATGCTCATAATCCTATGACTTTCAGTCAATACTTAGAGTCTCAGAAAATTACAAATTCGAATATGAGTTTGGGCGAGTATAACGAAAGTCAAAACTTGGGTTATTGGAATTTTAATGATGATGCTAATGATTTTGGGCCTCTAACTCCTTATAATAGGAATTTTGAAACGAATTGCAATAGTTTTCAAAATTCCTTCAATAATGAGTTTAAGTTTAAGTCCAATGATAATTTTCAAAGTTTCCATTTTCTAGTATCCGCACCTCGACCTATGACTTTTGGCTAGGGCTTGTGTATGCTTGAGAATGAGAAACTTGAAAATCATTATCGGGAAGAAAATCGTTTGTGATAACATGAATTGGATTTATTATTTGAGTCCGACGACGATTTTGCTTCCAAGACTTTTGAAGTTGAGGAATATTTTGAACCAAATGAGGACTTTGTGCCTACTTTGGAACAAACCATTGTTGACTTTGCCCATTGCATAATAGTTATTGAAAGTGAGTATAAAAATGACATAATATCTATTTGCAATGAAATGATTTCTTTTTTGTCCCCCAAAGAAGAACATTTCATTGAAAATGATCTTATTTCCTTCGAAATTCAATCTCCAAGCGATGATGACTCATCTCTTGAGTTTGAATTTCTTTCCTCCCCATTTTCATTCTCTGTTATCCCACCGTCACAAGTACCTGATGAATCCATTTTAAACTTTAATGTGTTAAACCTTTTCGTCGATGAGGAGTACTTGCTCGAGTCACCTTCCATGAACGCATCCGTGCCTTCATGTGTGCCACCGCCCATTCCAATTTGAAAATCCTTGGGAGGATATTCTGTTTTTCTCGATCCCCATATATTTTTATCACCCGTTCAATCCAAATCCCCCATCGTCCCTCCAAAAATTTTAATTGACGATGGTTCCTTTCTTATGCCTTACACATGCCTTCCGTTGTTCAAACGGAATTCATATTTTCCGGAAGGCATGCTTGAGGGTGAGGGTACACCGGTTATCCTCCAAAGTCAAATCAGTTTTGCGTTGGACCCTCAGCTATTTAGAATTCTAGTGTACAATTAGTGTGAAGACTAAATAGTAGGTTGTATATAGTTAGTTTTTTATTCTTTTTATCTTTTTCTTTCCTTTTTAATTTAGTCTAGTGTAATTAGTTAACTTTTTGTTATTTGTTTTTGCTATGCTCGGTACTAAATTGTTTTGTAGATTCTTTGGACTTGTTCTTATGGGGATCACTCCAATTTTGGGTAATATCTCTATTTTCCTCTCTTTAACTTGGTTCTTAATTCACATTGAGGATAATGTTAGGTTTTAAGTTAGAGGGTGTGGGATATTCTATCCATTTCTTTATTTAGTCCATGTTTTTGCTCACATGTTAGTTACTTAGTATGATTTTCTTAGAAAAATTTAAAATTTCAAAAAGATTTTCTTTCTTTTTTTCTCCTTTATTTGGAATTTTACCTTTATTTTCGATGATAAATTTCAATAATTGACCGATCCAATAGACAACTTAATGATGCATGTTCTCAATTTTAGAAGTTATTAGATTTTAGTCCTCATATTATTGATATTATGAATAACTTCATGAATTAAACTTTAATCCAATGAGCATATGCACCTTTCTTACTTTATTGATTTGATTTAAGATTTTTATAAATCGGTAATCTTTTGTTGCATTGTATATACTTACACCGAGTAAGCTTTCTACCTTTCTTCATTTGTGAGTGTTATGCACTATTCTTTCCTCTTTGAAAACGTTGAATTCGTTGGTAATCTCTCTATTCTTTCATTGATCGTTCATTAATTGAGTTTATCTATTGAAATGTGTTACTTGAGCATGATTTTCATATATTATTTTGACTCAAGAATTGCGTAAATTTTATGAAATGATCATAGGCATTCTTTGTTATATCACCCATATTGACCTTGACCTCACCTTAAATGTTTTCCCTCGTCAACCCATTTGAGCCTAAATACTAGCCTTTCGTTTCATAACCCTAACCCCATAACCAACTCCAAATTGCAGTTTTAAACCATACATATACATTACATACCTTTGTTTGGAATGCTACTTGGGATTGAATGATGTTGCGTTGCGGTTGCAATTTAGGCATGCGAGGGTGTGAAAAGTAAAGAAAAGAAAGAAGTGAAAAAGAGATGGAAAAGAGAAAGAAGAAAACAAAAGAAAACATGAGAAAAAGAAGAAAAGAAAAGAAAGAGAAATTTGTATAATGTGTATATAGTGTTCGAATAAGCTTTGTTTACTCTCCCCATTGATATATATTTAATGCCCTTTGTGGAACTCGCTTTCCATTTTTTTATATTGCCCGCATTTTCCCATTATCCCGAGGTTTCATCTACGAACACTTTGAATCCGTACATACATATCCTTTCTTTTCATACCTTAACCCCATACCTACATTACAACCCTATACAATTCCTATGCGATCTTAGGGTGCATTTAATTTAAAAGTCATAACAGTTTTGATAATTCGTGAAAATACATTTCGCCTCCTTTAATTAGCGGTATCTTCCATTGAGATTACAATTTTTAATTTTATGTATAGCGTTCTTTATTTGTGACATGTGCGCGGCCTAGTTTCCATTTACATTTACTCATTATGCCCGCATGTCCCGTGTATTACCTCCCTGTTTCGAGTGAATTCATTTGTTGAGTGTAATGCCCGTGAGGATTGAATATATGCATGCTTTAATATTTATGTTTATCCGAGTTATTTAAGTTTTTGCCAAATCACACTTTGCATGTGCTCTCTCCCCTCCCATATTTTAAAATTTCAATTCTATGAGGTTCAGTCTATAATGTTAATAATACAGACTTTTGTTCGTTCATTGTGCTAATAATGCGTATGAAATCCTTTTCGATATTGGTGGGCTTGTCGCATATTGGTTTGGGCATATTTTGAGGAAACCATATGATGTTTGTGGGTTTCATCCCTGAAAATCCTCACGAGACGACACTCGTCCACTAGGGTAACCTAGGGGTTTAACGATTTATTGCATACGCTAAATGCAATCAAATCGTCCGTGAAAGTGGCCTTATGCTTTTATACCATACTTTTGTACTATCTCTTGCTTTTGGTTTGCTTGTAGTTATTGTTGCATCCTATTTCATTGCTAGGGACTAGCAATGTGTAAGTTAGGGGGTGTGATACGACACAAATATTGCGTATTTCATCCCTTGAACCTACGCATTTTAGCCCCCTCGAGTATCTTATTCCCTATATTTATGCTCGTTAACCAAACAACCTTGGATTTCTATGTTAATATGCTTTTTAGGGGTTAATTGAGCTTTTATAGGTATTTGGATGCTAAGTCTGAAGTTCGGACGCATTCCGGCTAATTTTCGTACACAATCGCACGTTCAAGGGAAATTCGGTCAATTCAAAGTTTGGAAACCTGGACCAATATATTCACGAAAGTTGTATCCCTCCTCGCAAGCTTCGTGTGGCCGTGAATGGTGCGTGATTTCGAGGCCGTATGAAGAAGTTACGGCATTTCTAGCGGATGAGAAAAACCAAACACACCAAAACAGGAGGAAATTGCTCCAGACCTGCTTTGATCGATCGATCGATCAAAAGGATCGATCGATCGATCCTTCAATTTTTGCTATCGAGTTGAGACAGTGGGCTCATTTTTTAACCATCGATCGATCGATCAAAGGGATCAATCAATCGATCCCCTGTTTTCTGAAAATATTTTGCCTTTTCTTTTCTTTTTCCTTTTCTTTTCTAATTTAATTCCACTTACTATATATACCCATTTGGTTGTAAATAACATAAATAATTCTTTTTAGGTTAGAATAGCTTAGGGTTTAGGAGGTTTTGGAGAGTTCTTCTTTATTTCTTCTTGGTTTGACACCCTTTTGGGTTTGTAAGTTGACTATTCATCTCCTCTACCATTTAATTTAGTTGTATTTCCTTTATTTCCATTATTGTAGTTTAATTTTCATGCTTTCATAATTATATTCACTTTCTTTGTTTACTTTCTTTCTAGTGTAGTTTTATTGCATTTATTTACCGCATTTTTAATATGCTGTCTAGCTAATTTAGTCGAGGTTATGCCGGATTGAACTCATTCCGGGTTGACATGTTGCTTTTCTTTGGTGATGGATTTTATGGGTCTATTTAGGGTGCATTGTCCTAGTTATTACACCTAGGGGATTTGACGGGGCATATCATATATGTTCCGTGCTTACGATCATGCGTGCGTAATTTTTGGGGTATTTGTTGACGCCAAAATCGTATTACTCTTTTATACGAATTTAAGGGCGTGACAACCCTTGTTTCAATTAATAGTCGAAATGAGACGTATTTATAATAACTCGTCGATCCATATAACCATTTTATACGAATTAACTTAGGTGAGGGATATTCGACGCAACCTATAGTTTTTACTCGCTTTGTTAATCTAGCTTTATTTTCCCTCGCCTAGATTAATCATTTCCCTTTGTGCATCTTTTCCTTTTTGTATATAATCATCTTTTACACTTTTATTTTAGGAGTATTTAACCAATTAAATTCTAGCAACTCATTTTCGTGGATTTCCGATACCTGACTTACCGCTATACTCACCCGTTGAGTGTATTCATAATTAGGTATTTGTATAGTTCAGGTGAGTTGAATTCAAAACGATCGGCATGTAAGCGACTCTCGTGTCGCGGTAAAACCCTGCCTATCATCTATCAAAAAGGAAATCAAAGACATATTATTCAATCGGGCATCATGTTTACTAACGACGATCTGGTCGGTGTGAACCTACCACACAAAGATGCACTGGTCCCTGACTTTATGAATAGCCAATTTTGATTTCAAGAGGAATTAAGTTGATCAAGGAAGCTCGTCGGAGATCATGTACCTGAGTTTTCTTCTCAAGATTGGATATAACATTCAAGATTTGGATACTAAGGTTGGGACATCGATCGATTTTAATTGGAATATAAAATCCCCTCTTGGGAAGATCAAGCTACCAATTAAAATTGGCCTAGCAAACCACAAGATAGAATTTCATATCATCCATTCGGAGTCACCATATAAGTCCATTCTTGGCAGATGATGGCTCCAAACTATGAGGGTTGTTCCTTCTTCCCTTAATCAAATGCTCAAGTTTCTGAGTGATCAGAGTATCTTGGAAATCTGGGGAGATCACGTAGCGGCTCGTTGTTATTTTATTTGCTTCCATCAAAATAAATAAAATCTATTTAACAAGAATCACGGTGATGATGATTCAGAGGATGATCAACCCAAATAGTAACTAAAGGGCATTCGACTAAGGGTTAAAGAGACCCAAATAGACCTAGCAATGGGTTGTGTCAAGTGATATTTGGGTATTATTGAGTTCATGTCTAAACGGTGTACTTTTTTATCATGTGAAAAATGCATATTCAAACCCGATCCGTTACCTTAACGTATTATGCCGCGTTCACCCACTATTACCCGTTAAGATTACAAATTATTTTAAATCGCATACAAATTAACATATTAACTCATTTTTAAACACAATTAAACCCATTAATCAATTTACCTGAATTTATTTTGATTAAATTAACATTAAGCTACATAAACTGTTTATATGTCCCATTAATATATCTGATTTACTTAAATTAATGGGTCTTAACGGGTCTTATCGGGTTTTAACCGGTGAAGGGGGTCAACACTAAACCGACCCGTTAACTATCGTGTCTTATCGAGTTGACAATTATATAACCCAAAACCATTAAGGATAGCCATTAACTTATATCTTTTTATCGGTTCGTGTTATGTTAACATGTTGTGCCTCATTTTGTCAGCTATACCCAAATGGCCCCGTAGATCATGTAATGAAGTAATTCACCACGATTCCTCTGGAATCATTTAAACTAAAGAAATCCTTTCTGATTGGTTCAAAACTACCAAAGGAGGAAACATAGCGGCTCATCCACTTCCTCCAAACAAACATCGATGTCTTTGTATGGCAATCCTATCATCTCCCGGGCATAGATTTAAACTGTGACAACCCGAATATAATTATGATAAATTATGTTTAAATCATGATTAGATTATGTGATATGGATAATATGTTATTAGTATATATAATTTTAAGTTATTATTTTTAGTCTAATCCTACCTTTATAAAGCATGAAATATCGAATTAGTTATAAATATGAAATTTTGAAGTTTTCGGTAGGAATGTTCATCTTAAAATCTAGTTTTTACCTTTATGAAATAAAACTTTACTTGAGGATAAAACTAGATAGTTGTAGATATATGTGTTAGGTTTGTAACATGACAAACGGTGTGTTAAACGGAGGTCCGAGCGAGAAGTTATGCTGGAAATACGATGCAGGGACAAATTTGTCCATTCGTTTAATAATATTTCGTCTTATTAGGCTAACAAATGGTGGATTTTGATTGGTTAAAGAAGGAGGTTGGTTTTGGACGACTTTAAAGGATTGAAATAAGCCCCTCCTTTAGCATAACACAGCCATTAAAGAGTTTGTCTTGAGAGGAAGAGAGAATTGGAGAGTTTAGGAAGAAAGTGAGGAGAAAATTTGGAGAAAAATCCGTGGAAATTACGTAAAAGTCTTGAAGGTAATCCTAACCCCAAATCTTGTTTTTTTTTTATTTATTATATTAATGATTTAGATTATAAAAATCGTCATTTTTTTTACTAAACTTTCAGCCCTTGATGTATATTTATGGTTAGATGCAAGTTTAAGTTAAGTTGAATGTACAAACCCTTAAGATTGCTTCGTTTAGCAACCTTGATTATTCAACCTTACATATATTTTTGTATACTTACTGGAATTGATTGATTCTAATTGAAAATTAAAATAGACTCATATATGTGTTACATATCCGAAAATTATGTGAAAATAACAAGAAATTAATCTTTGGTGAGAGTTTGAAGTTCAGGTATAAAATTTGCCCCAAGGGTGAAAGTATGCACGCCATGTGTTCGATATTTTGCTTCACATAGCAAACGAACCTTAAAAATTATGAAACTTTAATTTTGTATTGTTAAATATGTTTACTTATATTGGGTGAAATATCATAGAAATTTATGATGTAGAAAAATTATAAAAATTCCTGGAATATGAATGAACGATAAAAGAGCTTATAGGCCAGATTTGAAATGTGGTAAAGAAATAAGCCTATCTTGATCTAGGAGAATAATGTACCGTCTTTTTTATTGGAATACTAATATGATAAGAATTGAATTACCAATAAGAAATGCATGTATGTTTGGTCTATGATTTGAATATGTCAAATATATTAACATGAATTTGGATGGAACTTCACTTGTGATAAATGATTTGAACAGAATCATATGATACTTATGAATTGAGTTATATTTGAGATATTCCTTGGATTGTTGATATTCTTATGATGATACTAATATTATAAGAATAATATTAAGGGAATAATAACCAGTTGAACAACTGCCGAACAAAGGAAAAGGAAAGCCTATTAAATTACCAAGGTGAGTGTACTTATGATTTATTTCATATATAAATATGAATATAGATCTAAGAGAGTATTTGTTTGAATAATTCAGTATTCAGGATTTGTTTGGATATTAAAATATCCAGGATTTTTTTGGGTCTCATAATCCAGGATTGGTTTGAATACTTTGGTATTCAGAATTTGTTTGGATATTAAAATATCCAGGATTTCTTTGGGTCTCATGATCTAGGATTGGTTTGAATACTTTGGTATTCAGGATTTGTTTGGATATTAAAATATCCAGGATTTGTTTGGGTCTTATGATCCAGGATTGGAATTGTACAAAGATCCAATGATTTATTGGAACTTATGTTTCAGGATTTGTTATTGCCAATGGGCAGACTTATTATTGCCAATGGGTAGAATTACTATTGCCAATGGGCAGACTTATTATTGCCAATGGGCAAACTTATTATTGTCAATGGGCAGAATTACTATTGCCAATGGGTAGACTTCTTATTGCCAATGGGCAGAATTACTCTTGCCAATGGGCAGACATACTATTGTCGATGGGCAGAATTATTATTGCCAATGGGCAGAATTCTTTGGACCTTATGGTCCAGGATTTGTTATTGCCAACGGGCAGGATTGATTGGATTTAATATCCCCAGATTTGATATATATAACTATTAATTCATTGTATGCCACGATTGGTTGGATTAATATCCACAGATTCGATATAGAACTGTTATTTCATTTTAGGGAAGGAGTACCTCACTAAGCTTAATGCTTACGGTTTATATTTTAACATTTTCAGGGTTGTACGCTATCACCTAGGATGTCATATGATCAAAATTTGAGAGTTGCACCGTTAGAAAGATCTCTGGATTAGACATGGGGGTTTTGTCATTGTCACACTAAGGTTTTAATACACTCACATATTGTATATATTGAGTTAACATGGATTGAGTTGATCATAGTTAATCACATTATTGTATGTCTGCTTAATTATGCCTCTGATATTGATTTCAGTATGGAATAAGAATAATATTATGTTCATTGTGCACATTATGTAAGAAAATATTGATAAATGAATTATATTTCCAATGGGCTCAAGATTATGATCTAATTATTCTAATAAGAAATGATTAGTATGGATATTGGGTTTGGGGTGTGACATAAACATTTCCTATCATTGGTTGCATGTAGATCCAAATGTTTAGCCGATCAAATAGAAGCCATGAAGGTTAGCGCTAAATAAGGCCAAAGTTATGGAAAGTGAAGTCAAAAACCTCCTTCAGGCCAGATCCATCATAGAAGTCCCTTTCCAGGCTATATCTCCAACACCATTGTGGTAAAAAAGAAGAGTGGAAAATGAAGGGTTTATGGAATTCACTGACCTTAATAAGCATTGCCCAAAGGATAGCTTCCCAATGCCCTATATTGATATTTTGGGGATTTAGCAACCAGACATCAGCGTATGAGTTTCATGGATGCGTACTTTACGTATCATTAGATACCATTGTTCAGCTTGGATTAAGATAAGATAAGACATCGTTCATCACTACCTTGGGGGTTTACTGTTACAAAGTATTGACATTCAGTTTGAAGAACATGGTTTACTGTTACTAACGTCTTTTGGCCAAGATGTTCAAGAAGAAAATCGACGTAACTATGGAAGCCTACATCAATAATATGCTTGTTAAGAGAAAATTGGAGGCCAAACACATCAAGGATTTGACGAAGACCTTTAGGATCCTTAGGGAATATAAGATGATGTTAAATGCATTTAAGTGTGTCTTTGGATTAAGCTATGATAAGTTCCTAGGATACTTGGTGATGCAAAGGGGGATATATTCAAACCGGGACCAAATCAAGGCTCTAGAAGACATTCGAAAGCTGACCCCTATTAAAGTTGTACATGTTCCCATTAGCATGTAGGCCACCTTGAATTGGTTCATATCCAGGTTGTCAAATTAATGTCAGTCATTCTTCCATGCATTGGAGAAGCCAAGCTCAACAATCTAGACAAGTGAGTGCGATCAGGCACTTGAGGGAATTTGATAGTACTTAAAATATCCTACCTTGTTGTAAACTCCTACAATAGAGGAAATTCTTTATATATACCTGGTTATTTCACATAAAGAAACTATCATGACATTAGTGAAATTATAGGACGAAGAACAAATGCCAGTTTACAATGTCAGACACATTCTTCTTGAGGAAAAAACTCGATATATGACTATTAAGAAGATCGTTGTATCACTAGTAATAAAGATTAGGAAGATGAGACACTACATTCACGCCTACACGATAGTCATCCCCCATGGTCTGTTCATTGAAGGAGGCTCTCAAGAAGGTAAATCTCCCTAACATACCAACAAGTTTATCCTTGCAACTAGCATAATTTGGCATCAAATACGAGCCACAAATTTCTATCAAAGCACAGGTTCTAGCTGACTTCATTGTTGAATTCTCATCATTGATACTAAAAAAAGGATGATCCGAATCTAATCCTAGAGTAATTAATTATCAGTGAGGGTGATCAAAGGTGGAAATAATTCATTGATAAGGCATCTAATAAACACGGTACGTGAGTTAGAATCGTCTTTATCACACCACAAGGTTTCCTCATAGAATAAATAGTCAGAATAAGGTTCAAAGGGTCCAATAATGAAGTTGAATACGAAGAAATGATCCATGGTATCCAAAGGGCGATCAGTCTAGTATCCTTCCATATAGAATTGTATTTTGATTCTCGCCTGATTACCAACCAACTTAGCAAAGAATATAAATCTAGAGATCCCAAGATGATCGCTTATGGAGACAAATCCAGGAATCTTCTCCAACACTTTAGTTCATCATTAATAGGGAAACTACAAAGGAATGAAAAAAACCATGGATATGCACTAGTCACCTTGACATCCGTCATTAACACCGATATGAAAAGGACAATTGAAGTTGAGTATATAGATCAACCAATCATTGATGAACCAGTATCTGTGATGGGCGTATTGTAGATGGAGATAACCTCATCATTGATGGATCCAATCATCACTTATCTAAAGATCAACGATCTACTATGAAACATTAAAGAGGAACACAAGTTTAAAATATAATCGACTAACTCCTCATCTTTCAAGGCAAACTTTACCGACGGTCGTTCAGAGGTCACTATTGAAGTGTGTCCATCCAGATCTAGTGCAAGGAATTCTCAGTGAGATGCACGAAGGCATTTGTTGATCTCATGTATGAGGAAAATCACTTTCTTATATAGTGATCTCTTAAGGATACTGGTGGCCTTTCATGAAAAATAATGCCTTGCAGTTCCCTCAAAAGTGCGTAAAGTGTTAGCAGTTCTCCCTAATCATCAAATAGACAGTCGAAGATCTAAATCCCCTCATGAGTCCTTGTCCTTTTACTTAATAAATTATGGACATAGTGGGACATCTATCGATAGCTCTTATAACTAAAAGTACCTGATAACTACCACCGACTACTTTAGGAAGTGGGTGGAGGCATATCCACTCCATCCCATTAGAGAATAAGATGCTAGGAGATTTTTGTGGAGGGATATAATTACAAGATTTGGGATCCTAAGAGAACTGGTCATCGATAACAGAACATAATATGAAAATGACATCTTTCGAGGCTTTTGTGCAGAGCATGGGATCAGAATCTGCTACACATCTGTCGTGTCCTCATAGCGCAATGGCCAGGATGAGATAACCAACAAAACTATGCTATCAGGTGTAAGAGAGTAGTATAATTTTGGGGAAATATCGGATTTTTGTACGTGTTTGACTTGAGCAACTTCAGTTGCACCTATGTATCCGTTATACTCGGAATCAAAGTCAACGTAGTTTGTGGGTTCGTACTATTCGCCAGAAAACTCGTTGTGGTGTTTTTTCAGAGAGGTGGGAGGTGTTGAAACTCATCTCAAAACTCTTTTCTAAAACTCTCTCTAAAAACTCATAAGACAAGAAAATCACTCTTCTCTCCCAAGAAGATCTCTCTCAAATGTATGGGGGTGAGGCTTATTTATAGCAAAACCAACCCAAATGGGTCGCCACATGTCTTATGTAAGTGGCATCTGTCCCATAACATATGTCAAAACTCTCAATACTAGAATATTGTCTAGTTAATACGTAAATAATGCACAAATACGCGTGATATGTCCGACGTGCATAATAATACTCTAGTCGTATAATCACATGGACTTTTTATCAATTTTAATCATCTCTAATCTCATTTAATAATTTAATGAGAGTTTTATCATTAAGCCCCTCCTACATTTGCCCCCTCGTACATATAGTTGACATATTGATACATGTCTGAAATATATCGACTGTATGTACGAAAAAACTTTAGTCAGTTTTCATATGTAAGATCGACCCGTGGATCGTGGGTAATAATCTCATATCTCATTTCATCTTGATGATGTAATTTTACCTCATATCTTAAATCTCATTTTAAGGCTTTGATCTCATAGGTTATTACAAAGGACCTCATTATCATTCTTTTCATATGAATGATATACTATGAGTGTTGCCCCCATTGCTACTTAAATGAACATGCATCCACGATTTTATTGTGATTGTTCGTAACTCTGCTTTGGTAAAAAGTATTCTCATGGACACATAATAACTACTTCATTATCCTTGATTAATCTTTTAGTGCATGCAAAATATTTTTTGACTTGTTTTAATCACGATGTGGTTTCTTGTGCATGTACGTATTATTGACTCACTCAAATTACCACTTTTTAATGTTTTTTGCAAACTCACACCTACAAGGTTACTTAATGATGAACACAAACTTGTTAGAATTTTTCGAAAACTCCACCGTTAGAGGTGACTTAACAATGAAAACACACTTGTTAAAGTTTTTCGCAAACTCCGTTGTTAGACGTGACTTAACAATGAAAACACACTTGTTAAGGTTTTTTGCAAACCCCACCGTTAAAGGTGACTTAACAATGAAAACACACTTGTTAAGGTTTTTCGCAAACTCCACCGTTAAAGGTGACTTAACAATGAAAACACACTTACTAATATTTTTCTTCCACCATTAGAGGTGACTTAACAATGAAAACACACTTGTTAAGTCTTTTCGCAAACCCCACCGTTAAAGGTAACTTAACAATGAAAACACACTTGTTAAGGTTTTTCGCAAACTCCACCGGTAGAGGTGACTTAATAATGAAAACACACTTATTAAGATTTTTTCTTCCACCATTAGAGGTGACTTAACAATGAAAACACACTTGTTAAGGTTTTTTCGCAAACTCCACCGTTAGAGGTGACTTAACAATGAAAATACACTTGTTAAGGTTTTTTCGCAAACTCCTCCGTTAAAGGTGACTTAATAATGAAAACACACTTGTTAAGGTTTTTCACAAACTCCACCTATATCGGCGACTTTAACAATGAAAACACTTGTTTAAGATTTTTTCTTCCACCGTTAGAGGTGACTTAACAATGAAAACACACTAGTTAAGTTTTTTTCGCAAACTCCACCGTTAGAGGTGACTTAACAATGAAAATACACTTGTTAAGGTTTTTTTCGCAAACTCCACCATTAAAGGTGACTTAACAATGAAAACACACTTGTTAAGATTTTTTGCAAACTCCACCTATATCGGTGACTTTAACAATGGAAACACTTGTTTAAGATTTTCTGTAAACTCCACCTATAACGGTGACTTAACAATGAAAACACTTGTTAAGATTTTTGTAAAACTCCACCAATAACGGTGACACCCATAACGGTGACTTAACAATGAAAACACTTGTTAAGATTTTTGTAAACCTCCACCAATAACGGTGACACCCATAACGATAACTTAACAATGAAAACATTTGTTAAGATTTTTTTCGTAAACTCCACCTATAACGGTGACTTAACAATGAAAACACTTGTTTAAGATTTTTGTAAAACTCCACAAAAAACGATGACACCCATAACGGTGACTTAACAATGAAAATACTTGTTAAGATTTTTCGTAAACTCCACCTATAACGGTGACACCCATAACGCTGACTTAACAATGAAAACACTTGTTGAGATTTTTCGTAAACTCCACCTATAACGGTGACTTAACAATGAAAAATCTTGTTAAGATTTTTGTAAAACTCCACCAATAACGGTGACACCCATAACAGTGACTTAACAATGAAAACACTTGTTAATATTTTTCGTAAACTCCACCTATAACGGTGACACCCATAACGGTGACTTAACAATGAAAACACTTGTTAAGATTTTTTGTAATCTCCACCTATAATGGTGACTTAACAATGAAAACACTTGTTAAGATTTTTCTTAAACTCCACCTATAACGGTGACACCCATAACGGTGACTTAACAATGAAAATACTTGTTAGGATTTTTTCGTAAAATCCACCTATAACGGTGACTTAATAATGAAAACACTTGTTAAGATTTTTGTAAAACTCTACCAACAACAGTGACACCCATAGCAGTGACTTAACAATGAAAAAACTTGTTAAAATTTTTCGTAAACTCATTCTTCTGTATCACTTTTTCAAGGTGGGAGCCCATACCTGCCGAATGATAAATCGAGCGTGGTCCTTCGCCTGTTTGCATCAGTTACCAATTTCATCGGATTTTTTGGAATATAATACACTTATGAATAATACTTACCACAGTAATCGCAAAGTTCTTGTTATATGATGTCATATCTGAGGGATGACTACGAATTTGTCAATCTCTGAGTGACAACTATTTAATCCATCTAAACTCTTTGCAAAAGAAACTAAAGAAGATTTTGCAATAGCCTGCTTGGATGTTACTATACTTTGAAGGTTCATCAATCTAACCTTGTCACGGAGGATGTCAAGGAAGCTTTACAGTACAAGCTATGTTACATCATAATATCCATTTGCCCCCTTTATTTTATTTTATCTTAAGATAAAATAAAATAAATTACATATACCATTTACAATGCCCACCCGAAAAAAATGAAAGCAACCTAATCATTACATTTCATGGGGTATATCGCAAACTATCATATCTTTGGTCAATGTCCTGATATTAGCGTCGCTCAATATCTTCTCATTCAAAAGCCTCTGCAAAATTTTATCTTTCTGACACAATAACATAATATTGCAAATGGTTAGTAGAACTCAGGTTATATCAAGTACAATTCACATCATGCCCCCTTTATTTTATTTTATTTGATGTGATAAAATAAAAATAAATAAAGAAATAAAGTTTGGGGACTTTTGTGTAATGAATCATAATCACTCATACGCATAAGTGTATCGTGCACAATTTAATGTCTTTTGAGCAGATGCCATATCAAACTCTTGATTGTGTAAAATATCAAGGTGAATTCTGAATTGTGAAACATACTCAAGCTTCTTCGTAATATATTAGTCATGTTCAACATGGTCCCCAACTACAAAATAACATTTACAAGATGTTTATAAAAACTCGATGTAAGATAAAGGTTCATTACGCTCCTACTAACTCATTTTTAGATTTATGTAATAGCGTATGAAGGTATCATGAGATAAATCTAAATAGCAAACTATAATAGTTGTTTCTTAGATGGTGTGGTTTATCTCGTACACAAGCTCCACGAATATCACAAAAAGATTCGAGAAATCATGGTCAATATAATCTAAAGCATTGAATAATATTTGCATAAATTTATGGGATGCCATAATTTTTTTTTATCAAAGCTTATTTATGCCCCTCTTTTATATTGACAAATTTAAATATGTTGAACTCAAGTGGTCAAGTATCGAAATCCAATGTTGATTTTAGTAGGTGCATTATGCCCCCACTAAAAAAAATATTAATTAATCACTATACATTTTTAATCATTGAACTTTAAAAAAAAAGTTATGCTCACACCATAATTTTATCATAAACTAAGCTCAAATACCCACATCGGTATTGCACATAATAATATGGGCCAACCACGCCTCGTATAACGATTATATTTTTTTTATGAAAAGAAAATATAATAGAATAGGCCTAGGCCCACCCCAAAAGAAATAAATAACTTCCAGAACCCACGTAAAACAAAACCTAAACTAAATTAGTGGGGCTTATCAAAACCCAAACAAAACATGAACGTTCTAGAAAAAAGACACGCACCACAAATTTGTAGAAGACAAAACACGCCAGCAAAACCAAATACTCCCAAAACATGAGCTCTGGACAAAAACATATTCACTCAGTCAAAAGTAAAAAACAACAACGATACAGCACAAAAGGGATCGAGAACCAACACAAACCACCAAAACACGAACGCCATCTCAGCCAAGAGGAAACCCTATGTGCGAAACAAATACCTCCTTCACTGCTACACATGCTCAAATAGGAGGCCCATCCAGTTTCGTTGAGGCAAGGTTCGTGTACTGTGGTTATGTTGAAGTTAATGTGTTAAGAGGGAGCTCTAATGGATCGTATATTCATTGGATAAAGGTCATGGCTTCTCGAAGCAAGGTTCGTGGATCGTGGTTTGGCTGAGAAACCTCCATCAGATCGAAGATCTGATTTTTATAAATAGGACCTCAATTTTTTATGCCGTGGTGATTCGGATTCACAAATGGGTCATCATTTTTTTTACAAGTTTGGGAACCAACGATCTCTACAAACACGTGTGTCAGTTTGATTTCTCGCATAACTCGGCAGTGGTAACTCCGAGTGATAGTTACGCCAGAGAAGTTAATTTTGTTTCGCCCGAATTTATAATTTTAAAAAACGAGGTTTGATGGTGATGGTTGTAAAATGAAATGATTTTTTTTATTTTGCCTGCAAGCCGAAAGATAAAAAAGGTGTGGCATGGACTGTCTTATTTTTTTCCCAGATATAAGCTACCTTTATCTTGACAGGGGCCACTGGAACAAT
Organism: Sambucus nigra; assembly: GCA_949130495.1. NCBI lineage: Eukaryota > Viridiplantae > Streptophyta > Magnoliopsida > Dipsacales > Adoxaceae > Sambucus > Sambucus nigra. Next base: position 253,358,383 of record OX422220.1, read on the forward strand.
TAAAGATATGAAAGTACATATTCTCAAACATTGTGTGCAAGACAACTAAGTGCAAGTTTAGCCTTTGACGTGATAATGCTCGAGTTAGTGCTAAAAACTCAATTATTTATATTATTATACCTGACACTTTTTAGCATACTTTATTGTATAAGTAATACAGAAGTGCCATTTACATCACATCACCTGCACTTTTTAACCTACTGTATAAGCAATATAGAAGCGTCGACCACATTGCATCACATCACGTCACCATAAATTAATCCGGCCCTCCTCTATCTTCGAGCGAGATGAATCCATTAAACAAAATATATCAAGAAATATTTTCTTTGTTTTTGCGGCAAAGATATTTTTTATTCAAGGAAGATTTTTGGTTTGACCTCGTGTGAATGGTTCTAGCATACATATACACTACCATTATCCATGATATTGTGTAATCGTTTCATGGCACCAGGGTAGTTGTGAGTACAATACATACCAATATATGATAGTAAATTACTCTTGCCAAATTTATAAACTAAAATTTGAGTTTATCATATGGAGACATTAAATGAATTTGTGAGATTCTATAACTTATATACCATGTTTGTCTGCACAAACAATTTTTTATTTATAACCTAATATGTTCAAAGGGATGCATGCCCCGTGCCTGCAATTTCTATAGGAAGCAGGACAAGCATAAAATCGAGAGAGAGGTTAGAAATATTATCTAAAAATGCATTCCAATAATATGATTGAGCAGAAGATTAGGTGGCCTGGACTTTCACATCTCTCCTCCATTATTTTTGAGTTTTCCAGTCAGAACGAGGTGTTACGTAATAAGAATCACGAATACCTCCCCAGCAGAGTTGCCAAATGTAAGAGAGTAGTCTAATTTTGGGGAAATATCAGATTTTTGTACGTGTTTGACTTGAGCAACTTCGATTGCGCCTACGTATCCGTTATACTCAGAATCAAAATCAGCGTAGTTCGTGGGTTTGTACTATTCGCCAGAAAACTCGTTGTGGTGTTTTTTCGGAGAGGTGGGAGGTGTTAAAACTCATCTCAAAACTCTTTTCTAAAACTCTCTTTAAAAACTCATAAGACAAGAAAATCACTCTTCTCTCCCAAGAATATCTCTCTCAAATGTATGGGGGTGAGGATTATTTATAACAAAACCAACCCAAGTGGGTCGCCACATGTTAAATAACCCATGGTGACACATGTCTTATTTTAAGTGGCATGTGTCCCATAACATATGTCAAAACTCTCAATACTAGAATATTGTCTAGTTAATACGTAAATAATATAAAAATACGCGTGATATGTCCGACGCGCATAATAATACTCTAGTCGTATAATCATATGGACTTTTATCAATTTTAACCATCTTTAATCTCATTTAATAATTTAATGATAGGCTTATCATTAAGCCCCTCCTACATCAGGAATGAAAGTCAGATTAAAAAAATGCAAAAAGAAGGTTGATGGATGAACCTTCACCCTTCATCTGGGCCTACCGAACAACACCAAGAAGGTCGGCCAGGAAAACCCCCTACTCTCTTACTTATGGAATAAAGGCAAGCATTCCTTTAGATATTGGACTCATAAATACCAGGCCTAAGATTTTTTAACATGGTTAGAATAAGGATCGATTATCTAACAAGTTGTATCAAGTAGGTGAACGAAGAGAATAAGATCTCATACATTTGGACTCCTAGCAACAAGAGATGGATAAGCAACATAACAAAAAAGGTCATAGTCAAGGAATTCCAGGTCAGTGATATGGTTTTAAGAAAGCTCCCATCGGCAGTCAAGAAACCTTTAAATGGAAAGCTAGCACATAACTGACAAGGCCCATACAAAGTAAATTCAAGGGGTGGTGGTAGATCTTACCACTTAGAAGAGTTGGATGTAACAGTAATCTCAAGGTCATGGAATGATATGAACCATAGGAAATTTTATCATTAGATATGAATCATAATCATTTTTCCCTTTTATGTTTAAATAATACGATTGGTGATCAATGAAATAATTTATTTAGTATGTTGTGTTTCATTATTTTACTTATTAAAAACGACTGGAGTAGTTGTAAACTTAGAACAAGTTGGTCGCTCATGTTTGGCATCAAACCCACTCAAAAAATGGTATGACTTAAAACAATTCGATCTCTTGAGAATTTGGGACTAAATCCACCTAAGAAGTAGGTGGTACAACATGGAAATAAGTTGATCGCTTATGTTAGCCATCAAGCCCACTCAAGCAGTGGTACGACTTAAAAGAAGTTGGTCACTTGATAATATCGTGCTAAACCCACCTAGAAACAGTTGTACAACGCAAGTTGGGCCAGTCGGCCAAAAAGAGGCATAAAACCCACCTAAAAATTAGGTACAACTTGGAAACAAGTTGGTCACCTACGTTTGGCACTAAACCAACCTAAAAATGGTGGTAGTACCGAAGTTAGGTTGTTCGGCCTAGAAGAGGCAAAACCCACCTATGAATTGGGTGGTATAACTTGGAAACAAGTTGTTCGCCTACGTCTGGCATTAAAATCACCTAAAAATAGTGGTATAGACCAAGTTGGGATGGTCGACCTATAGACTAAGTATAGATAAAGGTCAGTCGCCCCACATATTAGAATCGAATGGTATGAAAACTTATAACGGTTAACATGATCTATAAACATATTTTACAAAGGCATAATCAAAGACTGAGCATGTCAAATGTAAAATAAAAATTCAAAAGGAGACAACAAATGAAACTTAATTGTTTTCATTTTAAATAACAAATGGCCAATGGCCTACAGAATAAACGACCAAACGACTTACAAGAGTTTTAAACAAAAAATAACCTAACTAAGAGTTAGGGATGATGACCCCTGACCTGGATGAGCTACATTCTCCACAACGCCGAACTCCTTTTCAGGTAGAGTAAAGGGATCAGTGGCGACCTAACTAAGGTTCTCATCAGTTTGGTCAGTGCCATATATGACCCGATTCTCCTCAGTAGTAGGCATATCAATAGCAGGAGGATTAATAGTGGGGACTTTAGGGGTTTCATCCCCCTCCATTGGGTTTGCTAATGGAGGATGTTAGGCATAAGTCGGATTACCTTTGAGGACTTTACCCTTTTGAAGACCAGCAACATACTCATGATAGTTTAGTTGCAAAGCAACCTCATGGACTACATCCTCAAATCCTTCATCGTATGCCTTATTAAGGTCATCCTCATTTACATCTTCCAAAACCCGCTTCTTTTGTTAGAGAATAAGCTTTTGGAGGGTCTTATTGTAAAAGGTGGTCTTTAGTTTGGATATCTCGGTGTCCACCCAACTGAGATCTAGTTGATTTCAGCCTCTTTCAACCGCCTTATCTTTGGTGTCCACCTCATCCATCAGCTTTTTCTTAAGGTTGGTCATCTCCATCTTCTTATCATTCAACATGTTGTTAAGAACATTGTTAAAATTAAAAAAAATGTCATTTCTCTTCTTCGGGTGATTATTTCAATTAGCGAGCTCTTAAGTGAACTTCATATCCCGTGCAAAGGAAAAACTACAGTCAGGAAAAATAGTAAGAAACATATTACAAGTAAATTACGTGACATACCAGCATGCTGTGATTAAGTCCTTCACTATTAAGGAGTTTTATATAGAACTTGCTCATAGAAATCATTTCATGGCCGCCTGGGCGATGGAGTAAGCCACATTCTCATCCTTTTGAGCCGAATTAACAGCGGTGATTAGGTGCTCACCTTTCATGAAGACAATATTTCAAGGACAACCCTTATTACTTTGTGGGCGAGGAGTTTTTTCAAGACTGTGTGGTTATTGTTAGATGACCATTGGTCAGTTTAATGTTGGTGGGGGAATTGGAGTCGGTTGGTGACTTATTCAGCCTTTATTTTTGGCCTATTCAACCTGACTTTACTTTCCCTTTTCCACTCAAGCTCATGTTCCTCTTTATCTCTGAGGTTGATGACCCTCTTATTTTTCCCAGTCGCAGCCTAGTTAGCCCTAATGGATACCAAATCAACCGACCTCCTTGGTCCTCTCATCATTTACTCAAGATCTTTTGGGATGGGGGGAAAGGTGATGTCTTTGAAGTAGAAATTCTCCTCTGCTTCTACCTTTTACCAAAGATGACTTGAGATGCTAGATTCTTCATAAGAGAAAAGTGGGTCTAGGTCAACCAGATATAGGTCCTCCTCCTCTTAGACCTCCTCCTATTGGTCGTCGTTAGAGTCGGTAGGGATGATGTAAGGGGAAGAATTCCCTAAGTATACTCCCCTCTCTTCTTTGCTCGGCACAGGGGTAAAGTTAGGGATGGATTCATCGCCAACAATTGTATAATTGGCAACAGTGACCTCAGAAACGATGTCGAAGTTTTTTACCAAAGTGACGGTTATTTTATAACCAAGCCTAATGTTGATATCTCTCCAATGTGGCCTAATGCCGATTGTATTTTAACTTTTCAAAATAATCTAAATATCTCTCAATTTAACTTGGTAATCCTCTGGCTTTCTGTTTAGTAGGGAATCTGTGTAAAAAGTGTAATAAATTAGTAATAGAAAAAAAAATACAATATTATAAAGATGGTGGATGACCTACCATATTTTCCTTTCATTAAAGGAATTCTAAGACCTTCATAGTTCTCACTATATAAAAACCTAAAAAATAAAAGGATATCCCTATCTGTATCCTTCTGCAATCTGGGAAAATATATAACCAGGTTACATGATGTATCCCTGGCCTAGAAATGGTACATGTAAACCCCTACGAAAGACCTCAAGTCATAACAATACCTAATTTCATTGAGGCCAAGGTTGGTCCCATAAATTTTCCTTATTTCAACGGTTCCCATCATAATTCGATATAAACTATCCTTCACCTAGATCGAAAGTATTCCATAATAACAGAGTACTTCCACCAGCAATGGGTGGAGGGAAAAGCGAACTACCCACTCCATTATGTCTAGTGTCATAAAAACGACTTCTCCATTAAGGTTGAGAATGTGTACTTCCTCTGATGAATTCTTAATATGGACATTTTAGTAATTAAGTACTTGGTACGAAATTTCTCGAAGTCGTTTTTGGTAAGCACTTTTTATTTCCTCCCACATCTAGATATAAAAAAATTATGAAGAAGAATGAGACAAAATATAAGGAGCTAGAGATGCTTTGGTGAATATGAACTCTAGAGAGAGAAAAATAGTGGAAAATAATTTGTGAAGTTGTGAAAGAGCAAATGTATAAGGTTTTTGAAACCTTATACCTTTTTTCACAAATCTAAATCAACTTTTGTTCGGTCATTGGGTATAGAGACTGCTCCAATAGTAGCGCTATACATGCGCCCACACACAATGATTAGTTAGAAAGCTTTCGAATAGTTCGCGACACCCTAGAGTGGGAATCATGAAAATCAGAAAAAAAATGATTACGGCGCACTTCCTAAAGTGAGCACGTGTGAAGAATGAAATGACGGTTGAAAAAAACAACAATGACATGCAACCAAACACATAAAATTGAAGGGAATGTAGTTGAATATGACACATGGACTGACACGTGTCTCTTATGGGCAAATAAGTATGGTCAACCAAATAATTAGGGGGAGATTTAGGAAGATCATGTAGACTATGCATACAACCATATCTAATAGAAATATATAACTTATAGATAGGATTATCATGAAGAGACCTAAAGGATATGACCCTTGTACTTATAAATAAGGTCAACCTCACCCAATTTGAGGGTATTGACTTGTATCCTACTCATGACGACTTTAAATCTCAACTAGCAACCCTAACACTCCAATCATCCTTTGTTCTTCAAGAAATATACTACTCTCCCTCCCTTCCCCATGGAAGTAGGCATGGAAATCTACCGAACCACATATCTACCGTGTCCTTTATTTATTACATCCATATTTTTGGGACAAATATTGTGGGTTTGATATTCCCTACAATATGAATTATAAAACTATGTATATAAATTCATCAACTTCTTATTCAAGAAAAATATAAATTTTTTAAGTAAAGGAGTAATAAATTTTAAGCTCTTTAAAGTTGGACAACATGATGTGGCATCAACCCAATTCCATTGACATCTTCAATGATGATTCTAAAGATGATTATTTTATTTAGAGAAAAAAATAATCTTGAGTGAGCCTTTAAGAATATAAATGTTGTCATTACTTGAGTAACATTTGATAAGATAAACGAATAGTTTGTTTATTGATAAAGAAAGATAATAATTGATGGTGTAAACATATGTTAAAGCATATTCATCCTAAGAATGTTTTAAACAAGAACTACAAATAAAGAGAGAAAAAATAATATCTAATATATGATGATGAATACGATCATCAGAACGTTCTGTTGAGAAGTGCGAGTTCATTTGTATTGACCAACATTGCCATCGTGGTGGAGGAATGTAAGAAAATTATTTTATTTGTATTCCATGGCATTATTAGCATATGAAATTCTGATTGTGCATGTGGATTGAGTAACTACTAGGATTTAAAAGCATAGAGTGATGTAAGAAAAATAAAACACATCCTTATAAATCTGGAATAAATCGAAGCATAGAAAACTAAAGGAAGGGTATTAAATATGTGCTAACAAATCTCCCCCTATGATTATTTCAGGATAAAACTAAAAAAGATCGAAAAAATACTGTGGATAAAAATACCTTGATGATACTAAGATGTATATCATACTTCTAAATCATATCTACCTATACAAAATCCCACGAAAAAGTCATGGGCAATTTACGACTTTATAATACCAATCAAATCATGTATCTTTTACACTCAAGAACAACCCATGATGTAAAAAAATTACACAAGGAATATAAATATGAATAATAGATGACAAATATATCAATATTCATGTCCTATACACTCACCTCACAATACTCCCTCTAATTCAAAAGACTTCTCCACTTTTTATGTTAAATGGACTAAGAGAAGTACTCGATAATCTGAGTATCATCAATTAATCAATACTATATGATGATAAGATATTGAACATGATATAATGGGATGAATGAAATAGGCAACCATGAGAATATAGATCCATAATATAAAGGAAAAAAATTAATCCATATATTAAACATGACTAGTTATGGAAAACACACATCTAGTCTAGAAGAATAAGTATATATATAATAATTCAAATGATAAACAGTAGTATAAATTGATCACAAAGTTATTATGAACACAAATTATGTCCACACCATATTAATCCAAACTACCTAATAGTAGGAGAGAATATAAATAACACATCAAAGTTAACTAAAAAACATTCTCTCCAATATACATATATAACTCTTAATAGATTCAGTCTCTCTTGTAATCTCTGACAACATCATCCCTATCATTTATATCATCATCACCACCTTTTCCAACTACACCAAATAAGTCGAAACAATCATCAAGCTCTTGGTAATGTATCATCCCCATCCAATCTGCATGTCATGCTTCCTTTAATGCAATTATCATCTAATTTTGCTCAATAAGAATCATAAACTATTTATAGAGTTGATCCATAGTGCGTATCTGTTGCATCAAGACCTTATCTAACACCCTTAATTATCGATCAAATCTCTCATCTATGATCCCATACTTCTACTACTCCAAGACTACGAACTGATCTTGAATATGAGGCTCTGTTTGTCTCGAATGGACAAAGGGAAGAACTCAAAATCGTAGTATCATTAATATATCAATACTAGTAATAAATAATGATTAGATGATGCATATTAGTTAATGAGATGAATAAAATATACAAACATATAAACATGAATCCTTGAAATATAAAAAAAAAAAAAACCATCCATATATCAAACATGGTCGGTGATCAAACAACTCATCCGAGATGAAAACAATAAGTCCACACACAAACACAAAATGTGTGTGTGGGGGATGAATATAACCATATATACAAATAATATCAACACAATAATAATCCAAACTATTTGAGAGTATAGTGGAATATAAATAAATTCATCCAATGTAGTTAAGACACTCTATATCCAAAATATATAATGTAAGAGAGTAGTGTAATTTGGAGTGTTTTAAGTAAAAAATGAGGCGTAATATTTTTAGTGGTGGAAGATAATATTTAATGCACTAGTAGTAACGAAAGATAAGTTCTATGATTATCACAATAATGATCAATAAATTGAAGAACGTCGGGTAATAAATAAAGGGCCTTTGATCAGTATTAATTTAGAGGGAGAGAGAACAAGCACTCTAAATATGCACTAGTAGGCTGTTAAGTTGGGTGAGTGTTTGGAGTTAATAAAATGGCGATGTTCTTGTTGAGAATGAAGTATATGCGCCAATGTTTATAAATTTCATAATGTTTCTCTTGCTTAGAGTTTTCAATATGATAACTTTATTATTTAATAAACGATAAGTTTTCTATTTTGTAGGCCAAAAACTTATAAGGACATCAAAGTGACATTAATGCTTTGCCAGAATACTATACCTAACATGTCAAGAACATTCAATGTTGAGAAAAATCACGATGGACCAACTAGTTTGTGTCAAGTGGAACAATGCATCGTCAATGAACTTTTAGGCACTATCCTAGCAACAGTCATTTTAAGGTATGTTGATTTGAAATGTTAGGCATGATATGGCATGGCTCAAATCTTTTGTGAAAGATATGATATTTAGTGCCACAAATGTGTGTAACTGAGAATGCAAGATAATGAGGTTGTTCAAATAAAGTTTATTCGGGTTGTCTTGGTACTTTACTTGGTATATTTATAAAGTTAAATGTCTTAATGATGCCTTGATATTTATCCTTCAAACTAATTCCCTTTAAAGAGTTCCCGAGTGAGCTTCCTCCATAGAGCATGTAAGTTCTTCCATACCCTGCTAGACATGGTCCATCATTGACTGTAGATTCATATGTGTGTTTGTTATATATATAATAGTTTTTTCAACTATATATATATATATATATATATATATATATATATATATATATATATATATATATATATATATATATATATATATATATATATATATATATATATATATAATTGAAAAAACTATTATATATATAACAAACACACATATGAATTTACAGTCCGTACCTATTAACCGCTTAGTCATCCGCCCACTTTGAATCCCTTTGTTTTAGGCCTTTTGGCATCCATGCTTCCAAGTTGTGGAGCGGGAATGTAGCTATGTATGAATCGCACACACACACACACACACACACACACACACACACACACACACACACACATATATATATATAGTTGAAAAAACTATTATATATATAACAAACACACATATGAATTTACAGTCCGTACCTATTAACCGCTTAGTCATCCGTCCACTTTGAATCCATTGGTTTTAGGCCTTTTGGCAATCCATGCTTCCAAGTTGTGGAGCGGGAATGTAGCTATGTATGAATCGCACATATAAAGTGAGAATGAGTGGAAAAAAACTTACCAAATAAACCCCAAAAATTGAAAATAACACAAGAGATGTACTACTCATGTGTCAAAACCCAAGAATCAAAGATTCAATTGAAGTTAAATGGTTGGAAGTGAGAGAATGGATCTTAGAAGGTATAAAAATTCTAGTTAGTTGTTTGTAATTGGGTTAGTTATGAAAAATTAATCTGGAAGACAAAGGCACTAATTCAAACAAGCTCTCGTATGAAAAAGTTAGTCCTCATATGACCGAGATCTCACGCGTATGAGACTAACCCTTATAAAATGAGAAAAAAAAATGCTTCAAATAAAAAAAGAGAAAGATTAATAAAATCAAAGTAAAATCACAAAGCTAAACAAACGTAAGGTAAGATATGTAAATATTAATGGTACTTATATAAGATGACTTTAGATCTGAAACTCCATGCTTGTAATTTAAAAGGTAATTGGATTGGTTTTTAGAACCAAAAAAATAGTGAAACCCATGGAAAATACACAAGAATCCCAAATTGAACCTGGAAATCAAACATTAACATGCTTGACCATTAATTAAACAAATTAAATTGATAAGGGTTCATGTCAATACTAACCTAAAAATAATTGTGTACGTTAATCAATTTAATAAGCCAAAAATTCAATAACCCGCATAGCCCCTGATATTAGAATATGAATGTTATTAAAATTTAATACAATTCATAGCTTGTGAAAGATTTATGATAATTTTTTTTAACTTAAGATAATCCAATGAATATAAATCATTCACCATAATTAAAATCCATCACCATGATAAAACTCCAATAATGATAAATCTCCACTTCAAATATAATAAAACTCGAACGAATAAAGTCAACTATATAAAAATCTCTCCAATTGAAAACCATAAACAACTGTGGAGTAGAATGACCCACTAAATCCCCAAACAACTGTCTCATAAATAAAAGAGATTGGAAAGGAAACTTAACTATGAAATAAAGTAAATCTCCAGTTCCAAGTCCCATTATCTCCAAAACTATATTGCTACATAACATCCTATCCTGAAAGGGTAGTCAACATCGACATGTCAGGGCCCACTGTAAGAATACTAACTATTATTTCCAAATTCAATCCATAGATCCAGTTATAAGAATTATAAGATATAAATATCACATTAAAGGATTTTAAATTAATTAAACAATAATAAGAATAATTCGACTAATGTAAAACTATAACAACTATCCACATATAACAAACAATTACACTACCCAAGCCTAATAATGTTTATTCAACATTAATTATATCCCATTCCATTATCTTACGCAATTCAATTATCTTTCTCAATATCAGTTATCTTTGGCAATATTACTGATATTCTCGATGCAACACCATTATATCCAATTATCCTTTCTATTTGCCTCTCACATACTTATGGTGCGCCTACCATCTCATCTCATCAAAATCCACAAACACCATTATAGCCCATCGACCCAATTTTAGTTAAGCCCTCATACACCGTGATGTTCCCCACATAGGAAACATTATTATAGCCAGTTAGCCTAGGTTCCACATCCATCCTAATGGTCGAACCACACTAGACATTGAATATACTCGTGATACCAACACAAATCGTCAAAGTAGCCAAGACAGTATGATTTCTAAAATCATTATAATAGTCAGCATACTCACACCAGCAAATACATTAGTGCACAATCAATCCATCTTTAATACCCTATTTTATTCTATGGTATTAATAATCTTTCTTTATTATGTTTCCATTATTTACATCTAACCACCACTATAATATGAGCATGAAAACTAAAATTCATCCCATGTACCATACCTAGATATCACCAAACCCTAAGTATTACCTAGTACGTCACCTAGGAAAAATACCTTAAACATACTCATCACCTAGTCACATGCCTAGGATAAGATAATTTAATGACATATTACCTAGTCCCATACTTAGTAAATACCCAAATGTATAAGTTCTCACTCCCTAATCCCATACCTAAAAAGCATCAACAATAATTAATATGCCTACTCTCTAGTCCCATACCTAGAAATTAACATACTAATACAAGAGTGAAAGTACAACAACTAACGTAAATCTCAACGTCCCAAACGATGTTATTTTAATAACGTACATGATATTTACATTAATTACATTCCTAATCCAGTGTTACAATTCTTTATTTTACAATTATGAAAGTCCAATTTTTTTAGTATTAAACTAATTATCTCATGTAAGAAATGAGTTCTACAAAATAACCCAATAAGTTGACCAAATTTAATGTTTCAATGACAATTAATCGAATTAAATCATAGATCGGTTCAAACATGCATATTACTAAATTTTAGCAATAGTCTAATGCATTCTACATCATATTAGTTATCTACGTGATTTATAAATCAACACATATCATCGAACTACATATTTTATTTCACGTGTGATTGGTCACAAGAACTCAAAATAACATTGTACAATGTTGTATTTCGAGAATTGAATTCAATTTTAGAAGTTGATAAAACATATTTATAATTAGGTTATTACTTTTCCTAATTAAGATTTCTACTCGTATTAAGAAAACACGCGTAATTAACATTTAGAAAACATTTAACTCAAATTATACGTAAGGAGAATAATAGTGACGTTCTAGCTTGAAAGTATTTTGAAAAATCCGAGTCTACAGTTGCATTCGTCTCACAAAAAAAAGTTTGCTTTTATAGACTTCTTCAAAATACGAGTTTAAAGCTTCCCAAAATTAGGTGGAAGTTTGTTTATTGGAGGTTTGGGGTTAAAATAATAGGGTTTGTGTAATCTGTTTTGATTTGGGAAAAAGGAGGTGCGTGTGAAAATTTTAGGTACAAATATCATTTTAAAGAAAAAGGTTCCTGACTCACAAGAGTCCACACTTAAAACAAATGCACGCACCCACCCACCCACCAACCCACACACACACACACACACTCACTGGCTAAAATAATCCAAACCCAACCAAACACCCCCTACACACTAACCGTCACACACACACACACACACTATATATATATATATATATATATATATATATATATATATATATATATATATATATATATAGAGAGAGAGAGAGAGAGAGAGAGAGAGAGAGAGAGAGAGAGAGAGAGGTTCATAAGTGAACCTAAAAGATGAACTTTTTAATGAACCTTAACAAAATAGCACCTAACAACTCATTACTTTTAATTTATATGTTGTAATTGGTCCGCGCCAGCGGCAACGAACACGCGTGTCGATCGATCCCCAACTCCCTCACCCCTCAGCCCCCGACAACCCTCCCCACCCCACCCCCACCCACACCCCCATCCCAACCACCACCATCATCATGGAAGCCCTTATGGAAGCAGGGCTTCCATGGGGGGGGGGGGGGGGGGGGGAGGTTGGGGGACCGAGGGGGGGGGGGGGTTATTGGGGATCAATCGACACACGTGTCCGTTGCCGCCGGCGCGGACCAATTACAACATAAGAATTAAAATTAATTAATTGTTAAGTATTTTTTGTCAAGGTTCATTAAAAAGTTCATCTTTTAGGTTCACTTGTGAACCTCTCCATATATATATATATAATAGAAACTGACGAAATCCCAATAATTTTTCGCAACTTTAGAAACTCATAACTTAAATCGAGTAAGCCCAAACCAAATTATTTTCATGGAGTCTAAATCAAAACTAAAAGACTAAAATGCGCCTATGATTTTTACAAAATTTTCATTTTTCATAATAATTAAATAAAAGTCCAAAATATTCAATTAAATAGGCGAAAATCAGTAAATACAATTAAATCAAATGTTTCTAATTTAATTCAAATTCCAACTAACACAATCAATTTAAATTAATTAATTGATTTCGAAACAAAAAATACGGGGTATTATTGTGATATTGATTAAATAAAGAGTTGTATAAGATCACACCATCCTCTGAATATTCTAAAACCTAGTATTGGGAAATAAGTTTCATAATGTCGTTCCCACATCCTTTATCATTGAATGCACTTGTGACCATAAATATCACAATTAATTAAAATATTTTTTGAGAAGTTTTATAATATAAAATAATGAAATACCCTAAATGGATTAGCTTAATAATCCCTATATTTGACCTTGATAAATAAAATAATAATAAAAATAATAAATTGAGTATGTTAAATAATATATTTTTAGGTTTTAAGGCTTATTGAAAGGCCCAAATAAGGTAAAAACCATAGGAGAGTGTAACCGTGGATGTGGTGACCGAGTGGGGGTGGGGGGGGGGGGGGTGGGTGAGTTTTATCATGCTTAACTTGGGTTTGAAGGTTTATGAACCCACTTAAAATTAGGTTTAAGTAGTGTAGGGGATATGAAACACACAATAAAAGCAATATTATGATTTAGCCCCCAAAAGTATGAATGCAAAAAACAAAAGACACGAGATGTACGTGTTTTTTTAAACCGTCCTGCCTACGACCATGGGGAAGGGAGAGATATTAATATATTTACTGGAAGAACAAAGGGCGATTGGAGGGCTAGGGTTGCTAGTTGAGAGTACAAGTAGCTATGTCCAATATACAAGTTCATACCCTCAAATTGGGTGAGGTCGCTGTTATTTATAAGTGAAAGGATCATATCCTTTTAGGTCTTTTTATGTTAATCCTATTTACAAGTTATAGAGTCCTATTAGGACTGGTAGTCCACATTGTCTACTTGATCCTCCTACATTTATACTTATCTTTCCTATTTATTCATCCAACTATGATTCTAGGCTCCTGAGGGCCACGTGTTAGCCATGTGGCACACATTCAACTATATTCCCTTCAATTATCCCCAAGACTGGGGTGGTCAGCCAATATGCTAATCGTCCTAGTCTTGCGATTAGTATAGAGACATGCATTATCTTGGCTTCCTTTAACCATCATTTCCAACCTCCCACATGATCAATTATGGAAGTGGATCGCAATTATTTTATGATATGCACTCTTCCCACTCATCGGGTGTTGTGTCTTACAAAATACTTATCGACTAATCATTGCTCGTGGGCATGTGTTGCGCTGCTATTCATGCAAATGCCTGGCCTAATAACCAGACACCGGTTGATTGGACTTGGTGACATAAAGTATAAGTCTTTAAAATCCTTATACCTTAGGCATTTTCCACATTCTCAAGGTATTTCAACTTCCTTCTCTCCAGAGTTCCTCTGCACCATATTTCCTAATTATTTTTATTCTTATCTCTTTTTTCTTCATATCTCCTATATTTCCAAACTTGGGAGGAAATATGAAGTGTTAGCCATAAATGACGTTAAGGATTTGTGTAATAAGTACCTAATTCTTGATGATGTCCTTATTAGGACTTGACCAAGAGATGGAGATGTTTTCAATCTTCCTCATGGTGAAGTCTCTTTCATGACAATGGCGATATTAGAGGGGGAATTCGTTTTTCCCTCCCATCATTGCTGGTGGAGGTACTCCGATACTATGAAATACTTCCAATCTAGGCTAATGGTAGTTTCTATAGGATAGTAACGGGCACAATTGTCATAAACCAACTCTGTGGGACTAATCTTAGTCCTATCGAAATCTGGTATTGTTATGACTTAGTGTGTTCCCTGGGTACTGACATATACCATTTCCATGCTAAAGATAAGTCCTATAATGTAGTTACATACTTGACCACGTCTCAAAAGGATACCAAAAGGAATATCCTTTTATTTTCTAGGTATATATATGGTGAAAATTATGATGGACTCCGAGTTCCTTTAATAAAGGGAATGACTGGTAGGTCGCCCATCATTTCCAAACTATTGTGATTTTTCATTTTGTTACTTATTGGTTATACTTTTTGTGCAGATCGCTTATTAACTCGTAAACTAGAAGATTATCCAGTCAAATTGAGATATCTTTAACTCGTTGTAAAAAGGCAAAATTTGATTGACGTTCATCCTCATTGGAGAGTGGCCCACATTTTTCTTGGGGACGAATTGACCATTACTTAGGTAAAAAATTCACCATTGTTCCCGAGGTCACCAGTACTGATTATATAGTGGTTGGTGATTAATCCATCCCTGCAGCCACTCCTGTGAATGAACCTATGAGAGGAGTTCACTTAAGGGAAGAGTCCACTTATGTTATTTTTATCGAATCCGGAAAAAATCAAGAGGAGGAGGTCGAAGATGGGGAAGATTCACTTTTTGACGGCCTAGAATCCCTATTCTCTTTCCAGGAGGCTAGAGTCTAAAGTCTCCCTTAGGAAAAAGGTAGAAGAAAAAGATAATTTCTTCATTAAGGACTTCATTTTTTCACCTGTTTTAGAGGATCTTGAAGATATGATAAGTTGACCAAGAAGATCAATCGATTTGGTAGCCGCCCAAAAGAACATGAAAAAATAAAGGGCCCCAAACAAACAAATCGAATAGACTATGGTCAGCAAGAATAAGAGGGTCATGATTATTAGAGATAATGAATCTCAAAAGCTTCATTGCCAAAGGGGCAAGGAGGATGAGCAGGCCAAAAAAGGAGGACAAACAAGAACCAAGTAAATTCTCATTCCCCCATTCCCTAGATATCATCGAACTGACCTGTGGTCATCTAAAAATGACAACCACAGGGTCATTCAAGGACTTCCCTGCTGTAAATTAGTAGGAGTTTTCCATGGGAGTTGCCTTTAGAAAAGGCAATGAGCCTGTCACCACTACTGATTCGACTCACAAATATGTGGAGGTTGCTTACTCCGTCGCCCAAGCGATGATGTTACCCTTCGATATGATTTACTTGAGTTGGTTATCTATGGGATGACTCAATAAAGAAGGCATTCTCCACAACATACTGGTAAATTGATTTCCTTACTTAGAATTTTAATTTTTTGAAATTTTACTTAAACTAATTGTTGCCTTTTATTTGCATAAGCTATGGAGGTCACCCAAGATCTCACACTGAGCCGACCACATAAAGAAGAGTAATAAACAACTCTTTAAGTCCAATAATGTTATAAAGAACATGTAAATGGTAAAGAAGATGGAGCTCACTAATTTTAACCAGAAGCTGAAGGATGAAACAACCACCAAATAAAAGGCTACGGAGGAGGTTGAGAAGACTTAATAGACTACCTTCTATCCAAAGGTCCCATAGAAATTGATCTTCTAATGACAAAAGAAGTATTTTGAGATGGTAAAAGAGGGAGACCTCAATAAGGTCGATAATGAAGGCTTTGAGGTGACAGTTCAAGAGGTCGCATTATTTAGACTATCACGAGTCCGTTACCTTCAATAAAGGTTGGGTGGCTTGCCTTAAAAGGGGTAAAGTACTCAAAGGTGATATGGACTACACCGAACACCCTCCATTAGAGAAACCCATAGCATGGGGTGAAAAGCTTTAGGTACCTACCACTGATCCACTCATCATCAATCCTCCCATCATTGAGGAAAACTATGCCTTGTAAGAGACCAAACAAATGGTTGAGATTGTGAACCTAGTTATCGCTGATGACCCTATTTTTCTCGAGGGGGATATTGCTACTACAAATCAGGGGGAGGTCACACTTGACTACAAGTTATGTTTTTTTCCTATTTGTTCAAAAATTTTAGACAGTTTTGCTTTTCCTTTTGTAAGTCTATGGCCATTTTGCTATTGTTAAACATTGCAAAGTAAACTTAATATTTATAAGGAAAACTTAATATAAGTACATCATTTTCCCTATTACAAAGTGCATTTTCCATAAATTTCATTTGGGCTTGATCTTTGTGGGTGATCCGTCAATAAACCTTAGTCTTATGCGAATGACCATCTTTGATCTTCCATTTTTGTAATGTTGGTTTGCTAATCATCTTTGAGCTTGGACCTCCCTTTACATTTTCCCCTTGATAAAGATATTTGTTTGCCTATGAAGATATATCTATAAGAAATATCCTTTCTCGATCAACCTGTATGCATGTGTCATTTTAAACAAATAGACAATTAATATATAGAGGCAATAATTTTTTTACGTAAGGGACCTGAAAACCTTTTTCACTCGAATGAGCTTGTGTTCGAATGACTGTTAAAATTTTGGTCTCATAGTTTTTAGTGTGTTATACTTGTAGAAATTGTTAATTTACTTGGGAAATTATAATGGTTTTCAAATTTTCCCCCAAAACCATTTTACTTTCTCAAGTGTATAAGAGATCAATACAAACGTCTTTGAATTTCCTAATCTTTATCATCATTGCTACGTCACTTTGCTTTAAATACGACAGACATACATCCCCCCATCCGTACATGTGGTAGGCTAAGGTACGTGCATGCATTCCACGCGAGGAACCTCGGGCATCGCAATTCCTACTGAGATCATTACCCTTATCCCTATGCCCGCGTGTATACTTGAGTTTATTATTACAAAATTTACCTTATAAAAGGGTTTCTTCCACCGCTAAACGTTCTTTACCTTTATAGTTTTGGGCAATATCATTTTGTTTAAGGGGGGGGGGGGGGGGAGGGGGGAGAGAGAGAGAGAGAGAGAGATGCTTTTGTGAGATAACCATTCCAAGCTCCCCACTTTTCATCTATATCTTCTGTTTTCTTGAAATGGCACCTAAGAAAGCTGCCTCTGTTAGGGAAGCCTCTTCTAAAATTGTTCATCGTCAACTCCAATGGGGAAATATCATCGTGCTCCCTACTTTGGGCCTACAGATGAATTCTGGGAGGTGGAAAATTAGTTCCCTAGGTCCCTTACTACTAAGGAAGAAGATACAAATCTTTTTGTTGGTGCAGACGACATCATTGGGAAATGGGCGTCCATACCTGGTCTTACCATTACCAGTTTTAGGGTTGAGAGAGGGGATTATCCTTACTCCAACGTGGAATTTGAGTCCGCAGGGGATTATGAGAATATTTAGCGACATGGACGAACTACATCTATGGCAAATATGCTGCACAACTGTCACTTGTTAGTTTGTCCTTGACCATGTGGTTTGGAAATCTTACATTAGCTAAGATTAAAAACACTTTGAGTACGTTGGTCTCTCGCTGGAGCCATTGACCTCATACCTTTACTGTTGGTTAGGGAAGTTAACAATTACGTTGGAGGATGTGTGTGAACTCATAGGACTTGAAGCGGATGGCACAGATACTTTCTTCGAGGAATCCGTCCCGAGGGATGAGGCAACTTATTGCAAAGAGTTGAGGGGGTTATCAATAAGTGCATCAAGAATTATAATAAGTGTACCTTTTTAGATATTATCAAGTACTTTAACTACATGGAGAATAAGGCTAGTTCCCAAGCTCGAGAGGCAGCTAAACACGATCCCAAGGTCAAACATGTGTTCGTGATTCCTCTTACTGGAGAGGGTTATGAAAGTACCATTGAACTTGTCGATTATATCTGGGTTATCCTATTGAGGTTCTTCCCTCCTAGAAATCCTCATGATTGTTCGAGGAGGGACCTCATCAACCTTACTGTTCGAATATCCTTTGGGGTGAAGGTCACCTAGTTGCCATTACACTTGGCTCTTTATATACTTGGCTTGACATGATACAAGATAACTCTTCCAAGTCTATTGTTAGATTTGATGTGTCAAATTATCCCAACCAAGTCCTTATAGCTTTCACCTATGCCAGGTTCCCCGATTATGCTCCTGCTGGTTTTCTCCCTATTAAGAATGATATCAAGGTTCCTCGCATCTTGGCTTGGAACCACAAAAAAATCAAGGAAGACTTTTCATTCTTTCGTTGATAATGTTAAGTGTTTCAAGTTTCTTCCTTATTCTGTCATTAACCAATTATTTACTAATAACTTTTTTGATGAGGATTTTTGACCTGTTATAGCGATCGAGGAGTCTTATGCCCTCAATTTACCTTATTCCAACATTCTTTTAGTTTATACCCATTCCTACCTTTGCTTATATACTGAGTGGAACAACTTCTTTACAACTTACTTACCCCATTATGTGGCCATGCATTTTTTCTTTGACTAATAGGTGCCCCTTCTAAACCATAATACAGCTAAGAAGCCCATTAATTTCTGCACGACCTGTGGGTATTTTCTTACCAAAACAGTAGAAAATTTGTCCAGTCAACTTCAAGAGAAAATGTTCATTCCCTATAAACATGCTCGAGGTGATAGGCCCCCCACTTTCCTCAATGTATTTTTTCCAAAGCAGCCTCATGGGTTCCTCAAAGTTATCAAGTGAAACCCCATTTATACATCAGTTGAGCATTTTCCACCAATAGAGTTGGTATTGAGAACCTGTTCCATTAATTAATCCCAATTTCCTTTTAGTGAAGCCAATGTCACTATGTCTTCAGAGCTACCTCCCTTATCACCTGTGAGTGAAGCCATTTTAAAGAAAAATAAAGGGGCTTCTATTTCCCAACATGTTGAGGAGGTTGAGGATCTACCTGCCACTGCTCGAGCTGCTATTGGGGAGATGACACCCATTGGTGCCTTAAGTGTTGTATTTGCCAAGGCTAAGAAAAAAAATACCCAACTAAGAAGTAAAAATTTGTTCCCCAAGTCTCCCACAGGCATCCCCATCTAAGTCAGTTAGTGATCTACTTCAATTGAGACATTATTGAGGCAGTGGGATCAAGGTTCTTCGGTCTCCAGAGCAACTTTGGCACAATAGATGGAAGTGAGGGTAATATTTTTTACTCCTCCTCTAGTATTAACGACCAAAATAGGACAAGGTAAAGAACAAGGATTCTTCAAGTTACTGAGGAGGAGGCTGAAGTGTATGTTGAGGAGGTTGAATAAGTTGGTGAGTAGGAAGAAGAAGAGGACCAAGAGGATGTTCCATTAGTCTGTCCATCGCGAAGGCTACGTCGAATATATTCGACTAAGAAACAAGATTTACCACCTGTGGACTATTCTATTTTGGATGACGTTGTTGTTAGGAATGCAAAAAATGAGGAGCAAAAAATACCAAGTTCCCAACAACACTCCTATCAACAAACTCCTCCTGATCTCCATTCACCATCTCCAACCCCAGAGGAGCACATTGCCCTTGTTTTAGACCCAACTACCTATTTTCTTGTTATTTGTGATGAGATAATAGTTAGTGGAGTAAGGAAGACTGTAGTTGTTGAACCAATCTCTATGGTGAGTATTTGTTGTTTATTAATGAACTCTTTTGTGTCTTTTCTCCACTATTTTACATGAACTAACTTTTCCCTTTCTACTCCTTTCTGCTCGTAGGATATTCCTGTCGATCAGGTTACCATCAATACCCGTAGGGCCCTCAAGCCCACCATTAATGAGAAGTTTTTGGTGGGGTTGTTTGTCCATACTATTTTGAAAGGTAGGGCAGCATCCTCCGAGGAGGAATTTTTTAATTAAGTTGAAATTTGTGAGGTGGTAGCTGAGCAGGAAATCTTTTGGGGAGCTTCTCCAGAAGAGGTATGCTTTTTATGTACAATTGCCTCACAATTTGCTTGATTTGGCACCCCTCTCACTACAAAACCACAAAAAATGAGTTTTCTGATGTATCATATAGACCCACGAACTACGCAGACTTTAATTCCGTGAAGTGAAGAATACGTAGGCTCAATAACATTAATCAAGTAAAAAATATGCTAGATTTGGTGCTTCCCCAAATTTAGACTACCCTCTTACATTTGGCAACTCCACTGGGGAGATATCTGTGATTCCGATTGCATAGCATCTCGTGTGCACATGCAGAGCCTGGTGGCGATGGGAAATGTTTCTTCAACAAAGATAATCAATATTACTCATATTCGTTCATTTGCTTTGTTTAATATTCCATATATATATTTCTTTTATGAATATCATGAATCATATCTATTGAGATATAAGATAAGCTTATATTTATCTTACATAAAAATAGGTTGGATATTTAAGTAGACATAATTAAATATACCTATGAATAATTCTGTCATAAAAAGAAATATATGTTGTTTTATCTTGAAATTTGATTTAACAAATATTTGTTAAAAAAATAAAGATGTATACTGCTCTTTAAAATTACGAGTCGCATAAAATTATGAGAGTGATAGTTCTTTGCGAGTACAACATGTTTACATATTCCAAAATCATGAACTAAATTTCATAATATCTACTATTTGATTGCATGTGACATTAATATTAATCTGACCACACTCCATCAGAGCCAAAAGTTTAAAGAAAATAATGAGTCCAACTATTAATAGCTATTGATAGCTAGATAACGTCTATTATTACAATATAAAGTCTTTGACAAAACTAGTTATAGGTTGTCACATAAACAGAAGTCTACACGTCCTATATTCTGAATTATATGAAATAATTTGACTACACATCATTATATCTTAAAAAAATCATATTATGGCAGTCATCTCTCTCCAAATTTCGGTTAACAAAAATAAAATCACGGCCTTAAGACTGCGAGAAATCTTTCATCACTCCCCATCTGAGCTTCCATCCTCTCTGTCCGTAAGTATAACTGCAAATAAAATCAAGAATTTTGTGTTACCAAACTTCATGCTCCTTCAGGCCAACAACAAAAAATTTAGACCCACTTCTATTGAAGTTTATAAAAAACACTAGTTTCGTCAATATGCATAGATATTCGAACAAAAAAATTTGTACACTAAATATACCCTCTGACCCATCTTGTGGGACCCATCTCAAATTGGGCACAAAACTGACCTTGTTTTGTAAAAATAGATAATTTTACCTCCGATGTACCTCATTATGATCGGAGCATTCTTTGAGAAGTCAGCGGACCAAAAGTTACATCTGATGCACCTTGTGATAACTAATCACTGACCGACTCACCTCAGGATTTAGCTTCGACCCACCTTCGAGAGAACAAACAACAAATGAATAACTTGAGTCTGACCCCATGGAAATTGTCTAAACTTGAGCAACCTCGTTGGATCTTTGAGCAACCTCAATTAAAAACATCCTCAACCTTCGAGCGACCTTGATCTCCAAGCAATAAGCCCTGATGTCCGATCAACCTTCAAGAATTGCTAATAAACTGATCTCTGAACATACTTGATCTTCGAACAGTCTTATATCATGCATTAACCAATAGATAAGAAGATGAGAAACAAAAATGACCCAGTTCAAAGTTACAATTCGACACACTTTATCCTATGGCCAACCCACCTCGGGAGATTTTAAAACCCGATGAACCTTGGGAAGACTGACCCACCTCAGGGCAGAGAGTTTTTCAAGTAGGCTTGCTCTAAGATTTGGTTAGAACCGCATTTTGGGTTGAAAGTTCCAAGATAAGAATAGTCTCTTTTGTTTTAAAAGTAAATAAAAATAGCTTTTAATACTATTTGGATATACCTTCTTTTAAGGTAATGCTGGTTTATATTTAATAGACACAAAATTCGTCCGAGTCACCTCCATCTTTTCCTAAAACTATTATAAACACGAGGTATAGTGTTCCCCTGTATTATACAAAGAGATATATGTGTGTACAAAGCATGTAATAAATGGGATATGAGTCATATTGGACCTACTTATGTACGAAGGTATAAATGATTTAACGGAGCAAGTCTCTCATGTTAATCAACATTAGATGTGTTGAAAATTACTAGATTAAATTGAAATATCATGTAATATTTTATCATACTTTGAGTTAAAAAATATTTTATTTTTACTATGATTAATGAAATAAAATTGGGAAAAGTCATTTACCCTTCGAAATTGCATGAACATTTTTTTTATGTTGTCTTAAATGAGACCATTGGAGGATTGAACTCACACTAATACGTGTATGTATTCGAGCGACCTGATCAAAATAATATTTTTGGAGCAACCTTGTCAAAAATGACATCCTTTGAACGACCTTATTAAAATGAAATTTCTAGATGACCTTGGCAAAATAATATTTTATGCCCAAGTCTTATCAAAATTCTCAGTCATGGTCGCTCGAGCAATGTTAGTCGCGACCAATGTCAAGGTTGCTCGAGCAACCTTCTACATAAAGTCACTCATGGTTTCTCGGAGGAACTTTCGCGTAACATCTGTTATAGTTGCTCGGATCAACCTTCTGTGCAGCTTCATCCATGGTTTCTCGAGCCAACCCTCCGCATAACCTTAGTCATGGTTTCTTGGCGAAACCTTTTGCACAACCTCATCTATGGTTGCTCGGAGGAACCTTTCACGCAACCTTGTATTCGATTTATGTTGAAATATGATTTATTCACATTGTGATATTAGTTACATGAAAATTCAAATTTGATATTTATCATTCACCTCAAGGTGACTCAGCATGCATATTGACTGAATTATTCCATATATAATTTAATAGACCCCAAAACTTATGAGTTTTCTCAACTTTGATAAAAAAATAATGGGGGCATGAGATCAATATGTCACAAAATGATGTGTCTCCACTTTATTATTTTATGATATTGAAAAAAATATATGAACTCAATATCGCATCTTATCAAACTGACATCATGAAATTGCACAAAATAATATGTTTTACGTTTCCTCGAGGCATAATTTTGAGTTTATTTTATTCTATTAACATAAAATAAAATAATATAAAGGGGAAAGATATATCCCACATGATTATATATGGCATTATAGTACATATGTCTCACAAGTTACTAATTATTTTGTGCAAGAATTAGAGATGATTTTTTATCCTTACAGATATTAAACGCACATGAGCAGATTAGACTTAAACAATTACATCAGGCCGTACAGATATCAAAGAAAAATGCACAAGATATTTTTTTAATTTGGAATATCACACAGTGAAATGTTTTAATTGTATTCATATGGAGTTATAATCGATGTATGAGTTTTTCTTTACTTTTCTTTATCTTGAGATAAAAGACAAAATTAAGAAAAAAGGGGGAAAGTGTTATATGATGTACTATTTGTAGTCAGACATGAACCCAGGCGACATGCATGCTTAGAATCGATCCCATAATGGACATCATTAATCAAGCATCTCCAAAAGAAATGTCAGAGTTGTTCGGTGTAGCCACCGTTCAGTCCATTTGTGTCATCATCCATGTGGCATTACTACAGCAAAACAAATAGGGGCAAATAATTTCCCACAAAACCTAGAAAATGGATAAAATTGTTCTGAAAAAAATCTTATGGACATCGAGGTAAGTTTTCCAAAGTGGTGCATTATAGTTCTGAAAAAACCTTCCCGACATCGGGGTAAGTCGCCAAAAGTGGTGCATTATATTTCTGTAAAACCTTATCGACATCGAGGTAAGCCGCCCAAAGTAGTGCATTATAGTTTTGAAAAAACCTTATTGACATCGGGGTAAGTCGCCCATAGTGGTGCATTATAGTTCTGAAAAACCTTACCGATATTAGGGTTAGTCACCCACAGTGGTGCATTATAGTTTTGAAAAAACCTTACTTACATCGAGGTAAGTCTCCCAAAGTGGTGCATCATAGTTATGAGAAACCTTGACCTAAATGACAATCCTAGCTTGCTTAAAGGACCTTTATGTTTACTTGACTAAGCAAGTTGGGAAGGTTTAAAGCCCCAATGTACCTAATGTACCTTTATGTGGTTGCTCTATTAGGTACATTGAGGACGCTTAAAAAGTTGTTAATTATTTAAAGGACCCTTATGGTTGCTCAGCTTAGTAAATGTGTCAATCCTAAAGTCCCAATGTACTTAAAGAACCTTTATGGTTGCTCGACTAAGTTAATTGGGCATTCTTAAATCCCCAGTTTACCTAAAGTACCATTATGGTTACTCAACTAGGTAAACTGAGGTTGCTTAAAGCCCATTTACCTAAAGGACCTAAATGGTTGCTCGAATAGGTAAATTAGGCATTCTTAAAGTCCCACTTTACTTAAAGGACATTTATGATTGCTTGACTAAGTAAATTGGGCATTCTTAAAGCCCTTGTTTACCTAAAGGACCTCTATGATTGCTCGAGTAGGTAAATTGACGATGCTTAAAGGCCCAGTTTACCTAAAGGCTCTTTTGGGTTGCTCGACTAGGTAAATTGAGGACGTTTGAAGCCCATTTAGATAAAGGACATAAATGGTTGCTCGACTAGGTAAATCAAGCATTCTTAAAATCCCAAATTACTTAAAGGACCTTTATGGTTGCTCGACGAAGTAAATTGGGCACACTTACAAAAATTATGGTTGTTTAAAAACCCTAGTCACTTGACACACACATGGTTGCTCGATCGAGTACTCTCGACAAGTTTTAATATTATGATCACAAAAGATCCATTACACTTAGATAACCACCAATGGGTTGCTTGGGCCAGTACATCTGGAAAATTTATTTTTGAAACATCTACGCAACAAACCATAGTAAAATTGCAGTGTCATTTCCATCCAAGAGGAATTGGGGAAACCCCCAATTATTCTCTAAAACGAAAATAACCAAGGCACCAAATATAGCCCTCAAAACTATATGCAAATGTTGTAGGCATGGTATAGATCGAACGTGATCACATGATAGCTTATACGATTGAAATATACTAAATGATATTTTGTACACATAGTTGATATATCTCTGCCAAAACATCAACACACCATGGGTATGAGAGGGCAAATATAATAGGGGATTAAATAAATTAACCCCGCATATTTTATAAAATGATGTTAAATGATTTATAAAAGCCTTACTGATATCTGGACACTACACTGACTACGATATTATTTCACATGACTAATATATCACGTATTCCGAGAGTTTGATGGATTAAATTAATGATTTACATCAATTAAATGAGATACCATCACATTTATTGTGACAAGTGGCACCATAGATATTTGACACTTGGTTCTATAGAAAAGACGACACGTGCCAAGCCCACTTAGGATAGTTTGGCTATATAATGAGGGTTCCTCCTTATTTTAGAGGATGATGGTTTTGGGGAAAGTTTTAGGACCTTACTCTTCTTCACCACAAATTACCAAGAGTTTCATCACAAGTTTCATAGTGATAATCAAATGATCGAGTTATGTTATGAGTTTTATACAATATATCCAAGTTTAGAGGCAGTTAACTTGATTCAACACCCCTCGTGCAACAAAACCACCAAAATTGAGTTTTTCGTCATATTGTACAAACCCACGAACTACGCAGACTTTGATTCTGTGAAGAGACGGATACGTAGGTGCAACAACGTTGCTCAAGTGAAAAATACACTAGATGTGGTACTTCCCCAAATTAAGACTACCGTCTTATAATATGCTAGTAGATCATGTTTAAATGTTGCAAGTCAATTGGACCATTCATTTACTTGTCGATCATATTAACTGCTACAAGTTTGTTTGATCATTCATTCTTTTATAGATCATATTAATTGTTACAAGTTATTTTGATCGTCCATTTTTTATAGGATCCCCTAGTGGGGGCGACTATTATTTTCAAGTACCACTTAATTCTTAAATGGGATTTATGTTTATTAAGGTTCGATCAACTCCACTTAGGTTGTACCACCGTTTCAAAATGGTTTTAATACCAAGCATAGGCGAGAAACTTGTTTCCATGTATCACCCGACTCTCAGGTGGGTTTTGTGACTTTTCTAGGCTGATTAACCTGACTTGTTACTACTTGAGTGTGTTTAATGCCAAACATAGGCAACCAATTTATGTATATGTTGAACCACCCAATACTTAGGTGGGTTTTACCTCTGCTAGGCAGACTTGTGCAACTTGGGTTGTACCACTATTTTCTGGTGGGTTTAGTGCCAAGTTCTCAGGCGACCGACTCATTCTAAGTTGTACTACTGTTTGAGTGGGATTGATGCCAAACGTAGGCGACTAACTTATGTCTAAGTTATACCACCCAATTCTTAGGTGGGTTTTGCCTCCTCTAGGTTGAACAACCTAACTTGGGTTGTACCATCGTTTTCAGGTGGGTTTAGTGACAGGTTCTCAGGAGAACAGTGTATTTTTAGTCGTACCACTGTTTGAGTGGGTTTGAATCAAGTAAAATAATGAGACACGATTTACTAAAGAAATTCTTTAATTATGCATTGATCGTCTTATTATGCATAAAAAAATATTTTCGGTCCCTATCTAAGGATAAATATTCCTAAAGTTCATGGCATTCCATGATGTAGACACCCCATCCTCGTACCCCCCGAATACCTCCTTAGATCCCTAACATTCCTCCTTCCATCATATGACCCTTGGTCCTAATCCAAACCCTGGTCCAGAGGCCACCAGGAGCTCCTAAACCCCGTTTGACTTTAGTCAACTTTTGAACTCGGGAGTGGGTCAGTGGATTCTTATAGGGCTATGAATCCTTTCCAACGGTCAATACCATACCCAAATCGGCCTCATGGTTTGTGCATACTCACCATTTTACTCTAAACCCTGATTTAAAATCCACTAGTGCTTTTGAGCCCCGTTTGACCTCAATAAACTCTCCAAACCACGTAAAGATCAATGAAATTTCGTAGTCTCTAAATCTCCTTTCCAACGATTTATACCGTGCACGAATCGGCCTCACAATTCACGTGTACTTTCCTTTTTACTCCGAGAACTCCCCGTTTACAGGCTATCAGGTGCTTTAGAGTCCCATTTAACTTTGGTCAACTATCAAACCTGGGAGTGGATCAATGGATACTTGTATGGATCTGAATACCCTTTCCAATAATCTAGGCCATGTGTAATTCGGACTTATAGTTTTTATTTTATGCTCTTTTTTCCCCAAAAAAGTCTGTTTCGGACTGCCTATAGGCACTCCAGACCCCCCACCTATCAGCAGGGTGTACTTTTCTTTGCTAATAGGCTAGGGGCCATACCGATGTGACACCACGCCTATTTTTATCACGGATGAGCAGTCTTATATCAAAATAACCAGGAATATCATATTATTCATTCTTAGCATCACTGTTGAAACACTTTTTAATTACTAACCGCCTATGTTTAATTATGCCGATGTCAAATTTTATCTTTCATTATTACAACAACAGGCAGAAATAAGTTAAATTAACCAAACCATCCACATAGTAATAATCTGAACAATCACAGAACAAATATATATATACATATATATATAACACTGCATAAATGATCGGTTCAAAACAAATAATCCATCTATAATATAAAGTAAATAAAATTAAATCTGAATACAGTTTGATAATTAAAGAAAATTAAATAGTCAGAGGGGTAACACGCCCAAATGAAATACTGATAAATCTCCTATTTAGAAAGGAATAAATTGAAGCGTATAAAGAAACTCCTACAAGCCTCCACAAGTGTTGCAGCTATGCATCCCGGGATAGAATCATCAAGCTTAGCGTCCCTGTGGCTGGACACCTAAAAGGTTTTGAAAATATTTTGACATGGGTCAGATCTCAAGAAAACAGTTTGAAAATATTTTACAAGTGTTTAAATCGGTTATTTGTTACACATGTAAATTCTGCGTGCCCTATCTTTAGATCCTCACCTTTCAACTATTGAGCACGCCTAACGTATTCTATTTTGCTATGATACCTATCCCAATTAGATAACATACCTAAATAACATCAATAAATCTAGCTCACTCGTATTACCCATACAACACATTACCACAGTCTCAATAATCAATTTATTTATCCCCGTATTATTATTGAGTCAATTTATTTAAGTTTCTGTACTTAAATACATGTAGATATGCACAACCTATCAGTTCTACTATCACACAAAAGTAGATATATCACACTTGTATATATTAAATACACATATAATATATACAAATATATCATCCACGGAATGGACCCTTTTGATGCTGGCATACACTGCTATTAAGTCCATGTACCTCTCGTACTAAATGAAGGACTATTGGTTCGGCATGTCTTCTCGAACCCAAAATCAATCAACACAATGATAGAGGCGAATATGGTTCTAGGACTTTGGGATACACACATACAAATATACTAACACAACCTACCAGTCCCACTAATACACTGCATATAGTGGGCCGCCATAAGTTCCATGTTATCGGGCACAAATCCTGACCTGACTAGAATCGTTAAGGTGGGATCGCCCTCTGCGTGGAAACCCCCTGATAGCAGTAAGCGTAGATATGTTAACACACGTAATCAAATCACAACAATATGTATTCACACAACCTATATACACATATTATTCAGTGGGTATACATACATCCCAATCACATAAGTCCGTACATAGTATATATCTCTCTCATACTCAACATACTATTATAATTTTTATATATTATTGATTGCAAGAAATATCTTGGCATCACACACTACCCAAAGGGTCCCATCCCATCTATCCCTTATATAAATTCAGTAGCTGTACATCTCTAGCCTAAATCCCACATTCCCAATACTCTCATTAAGTTTCACAGAGCCTAGATTTTGTACCTACTAACCTTCCCTAGTCTTTGCAAAATTATTAAACTTATCTCAAAGCCTTTACATAATTTAATACCCAAAAATATAAACAATTAAAATTTTAGAAATAACAGGTCGTTCGAACCGGTTCTAATGTACAGGCGAATCGATTCTAGTGTACATGCGAACCAGTTCTAGGTACCTAACAACCCATCTTCTTCAAAGTAACAATTTCCACCATTTTAACCCACAATGTCTTCATGCAATCATCCCAAACGCCACTATAATTTGTCCCAACATTATATAAGAGTATATACATCAATTCTAACAAATCTTTATCATCAAAACATCATTAAATCCCGAAATTGGCAAGATTTCTTTAAGGTTTTTCTACCCAAAACGCTAGTTCATGTTCTTCATGCAAAATCAACATTTTTCCCAGATTTCTTCCATGAGATTTACACATATAATTTGATTTCGTGTCCTTTACTCATGTGAATCCATTCTACATGCAATCCTATCCCAATTCATGAGTTTTATTCACTTAAACCTCAAGAACAAAATTAAAATCATGATATTATAATCCTAACACTACATGGGTATTATAACTAAATTAAAAACATGCAAGATAAACACTTAACTTTCATTTTTAGGTCTGATTGCATTTCTAATGTGATGAAATTGATCCTCCCTTGCTTCCAATCATGAATCCGGTAATAATTGCGGTTGAATCAAGACTTTGCACCTCCAAACTCTCTTTTCATCCTCCCTAACGACCTCTTCGTTATCGCTCGTTGTGACGAAAAAACTAAATTACTATTCATTTAGTAACTATATTTCATAAATATTAATCATTATCTCTCTCGATTAATATTTTAAATAACCACATAATAATTTGTTCACACATAATAATTAATTCAATTAAATTACGACACTCGTGCAATTTAAAATAATCGAATTAATTAAATTGTAAATACTAAAAAATACGGGGTGTTATATACTTCTCCCCTTACAACAAAATTTTGTCCTCGAAATTCGGATATGCCTGATATTACTAGTTCGGATTCTTACACACAACTGCATCCGAACGTATCCAAAATTTACTTGCAATAATCTTTCGGTATTTCCATGATACACACATCGATGGTACCCTATGAACCAAAGGTCTACTCACTACAACCCACGATTAGCAATAATTCCCTTCAACCACTAACATACCGATATACTCCCTTATGCTTAAGGTATTACTTTTTTAATGACACATTAAACTCTCATGAATCTGATAATAATGTCTCAAAAGATGCGCCTATACTTTACTGGCTCTAGCGTCTCTCTGTTAGAAAAGGCCCCACTTCTATAGGTGCCCATTTCCCGTATTGTCATACCACTTCATTGTACTCTCACTACGTTCCTAAACTATATGGAAATGATGTTGATTAACTCCGTCCTTGTCAACGGACCTTGAATCACTCCGGGCCCGAGAAAATTATTATTCCCCATTCTCAACTATCCAAAGGGTGGGAGAAAATTTTTCTTCCCATGAAGCCTCATAAGTAACCTCGCAATTAATATCCTTCTACGAGTCATCACATGCATCTCTACCAGTTGTAGTTAATATTTGCATTTACTCCAAAAATTTAAAACATCCATTCTTGCATTCTGCCACATTCTATGTCACCCCTCCCGACTATCCATCGGCCTATGATTGACAGGACTAGATCAAGATGCAACTCCATTCCTATTTCCTCGTAAAACTCCATATCCTAGGTGATCTCATCTTGATTTACAACAATATTATGCGGTACCTTGTGTCGGTTCAATTATTCTCTTTAATAACATGCTGGCCATGTGGCTCGATAGTATAACACACCCCAAACGAATAACAATTATTTTGTTCCTGGTCAATTCATTTCACAACCCAAAGGAAATCCTGACTCCTCCACGATTTTGATGATTCAATAATGAACTTTATTAGTCTGCATATCCATTATGTTCTTGAAATCAACAATCTATCATAGCATTCTGGTTTGTTATCTTGAACCAACCTTTTCCCCCCTTACGAGTGGCGCACTTGCAGACAACTTCACCAGGTCTCAGTCAACCCGAAATTCTCACACTCAACATCTCACCTCATGTGGAACATCTTACCCCCCCTTTTAGAGATATTAAAAAATTATGACGTGTACATTTACTCCTAAACTGCGCACTTCCTAGGCTTTTTTCCATCTGTTATAATCAACGACCTATATATACACAAACCACTCTAGGCTTTAGACTAGGTGAGACTCCGCTCCACTTCTCAAAATTATGGGGTCCTCCCTTGTCAAGGGATACTTTTTATATTGCTTGCAATGTCTTTCAACTCACCACGGTTGTGAAAGTTTCTCGTGACATACACACAATCAGACTATCTCCTTTCCTCGAATGAAGTTCAGTCCCTCATACTTTTCCACTATTTTTTTTACTGTCCCATAGACATATTTACAATGTTCGTATACGTCTCCCTATAATGGACGCTAGTAAAAGTCAAATTAATCAGGGAATTCATACACCATATATCCCGTGCACAACTGCACAATCATCTCTAGCGTCCCAAATGTAACATACTTGTCTCAAGTCTAGCTCCGTATTCCCAATGTGACTATACTGCGTGGCTAACCTCAGTTACCCTAATAAAATGATGTAATTCCCCTCGAGACTGCCCATCAACTAGTGGTGAAAAAACATTTCCCAGTGCTACCCACACAACACTACTTGACTCTACAGATCTTATATAATAGGATATCTCTTAGCTTATGCTTTCATCCACATACACGTGTAGTAACAAAAATTATAAACCCATGCCCTAGTGACCAACACATCCCTCAAATCTCGACATTCGTTGGGATTCATGCATGGGAAGTCTCTCAAGAGAAATCCAAACAATGAACCCCTTTTGATACACGACTGCCAAGGATTCTAATCATTGAATCCGAAGGTCGAAGCACATAACTAGGATATCCCAAAATCTTATCCCAGACGTACAAGTCTAACCATCTACTCCCACATCACTAAAAGAGTTATATAACAGGAACCTCTCACTATCACTAGTTTTCCCATGCTAAGTCGATAATGAGCTAAATTTCTCCACTCGACAGTAAACTTAATATACCCTGAGTCACATCCATACAGTCCCTACATACTAGGATCAAACATAACGAGATGTATATAACCTCTGAGGTCTTCTCCATGATATAATATAAATGCGAGTGCAACCCTCTTCCAGGTGACACATCACTAAAAGCACATCCCGCCCTAGAACAACGAACACGATAACCTTGTTATAATAACCCACCATCGCTCAACCCGTCGCTAACAAACTCATACCCTAGATAACATCATACTTGAATATCATATCTCAAAACGAGTTAATCCAAAAAGAGTCCTTCCACTCAATGGTAAATATATGAACACAATATTAACACTAATAATACATGCACTAAACCCGTCTCACACACGAATCTAGTGCTAATGAAATACTGTGGTTGTCTCGTGTTACACAAAACATACCCCATTCACCCTAGGATAAGCCTCAGACTTTTAACTGTTAATAGCACTGAATGTCTAATTGTTTTTTGAACATGACACTCTTATCCAAATCGATCCAAAAACTTTTATAACAATTTCCCCTACTTGGCATCCAACTCCTATCTCCTAACTCGCTGCGGATAAGGTCATGACATGTGGTTATACTCTCCACATCTAGGATACCTTTTTTAGTTATCCCCTTGTATCTAGCCCCACTGTCCATATCGGTGTTATCCTCCTCTCGAACCTGGTAGTCTTGGCCCCGATTGTTTCCCTCGTTGTTCCTTTGGCTTTGCTGGCCATGTGGAACACACCACTAACCCTGATTGCCTAACTTAATTCACCATCGCTTGATAATAATTTCATTGATTTAGATCATTTAGATGGGTCCCCTATTGGGTACCCCCATGTGGTGCCTCACTATCACCAATTCTATTCAATCTTACCTTGCTAGCTAGGCTTTCCAACTCTCTTGGCTCCCTTCCCCTGGAAACGTTGACATAAAAAATATAAAAGTACGTCATTGATGCCATGTGCATAATTCTTCCAAGGATGATTTCCCATAACTACTGGCGACTCCTACTCGTGAGTCCATCATCGCACTTAATAACATTTTTCTCCTCCATACATACCTTCCCGAGTACAAAGTTCAGTTAAATAAATGAAAATCGACCTTTGTTTGCCCTTCCTATGATAACTCCAGAAATTTTGTTCACATTTCTATCTGAATAGAAGATGAAAGAACTTGCGATCAAACAATACCTAAAATTTCTCTATTAATTCCTTATTTACTCCCTTATATGTGGTAATTGTCTCTCACCATGGCAACGCTGCTCCTACGAGCAAAAGTTTTACACTAAATGTAAATTCTTAGGTGACACTACACTCTACCATACACAATTGCCTTCAGATAATATCCTTCCATTGGCCCATCACACTTTCTCTCTTCCCTGAACCCTTGCAAATGGATCTTCGAAAGGGTCCCTTTAGCTTCCCCCTTTTACCGACTATGCTGGGTGAGTCTGAATTTACACCACCATTCTCTACGACGGTTCTAGGGGAAACTACTATGCCCTAGTGATTGTCCCATCATCATTTTCCTGAATAATAATCATGGTGACTCCTATCACGATCACCGTTCCCAGAATACTTTATGGCTTCCATTAAGTCTCTCCTCCTGCAGTCCTTCTAACGGGCCTCACTGGTCGCCCTATATTATTTGATGTAAGAACCCAATCAAACTCGTATACAATTTTCATCAACTATACTTACTAACAGAAGAATATAAATGTGCGTACGAGGAGGAATCCAACTATCCAATAGGGATTTATGTCAAAGAACGCTATGCTGAAATTGTTGTAAGTCGCACAGATGCTATAGACACTAGAACCTGATGCTCTGATACCATATGTGACACCCTGCCTATTTTAATCACAGGTGATCTGTCCGTTATTAAAATAACCTGTAATCTCATATGGTTCATTCTTAGCATCCTTGTTGAAATTTTTTTAAATTACTAACCACCTATCGTAAATTAAGCCGGTGACAAATTTTATCTTTCATTATTATAACAACAAGCGGAAATAAATTAAATTAACCAAACCATCCACATAGTAATGATCTGAACAATCACACAACAAATATATATATATATATATATATATATATATATATATATATATATATATATATATATATATATATATATATGTATGTATATGAGACTGAATAAATCATCGACTCAAAATAAAAAACCCAACTACAATCTGAAGTAAATAAAACAGAATCTGAATAAAGTTTGATAATAAAAAAAATTAAATTGTCTAAGGGGAAACACGCCCAAATGAAATACTGAGAGATCTCCTATCTAGAAAGGAATAAACTGAAGCGTCTAAAGAAACTCTTGCAATCCTCCACAGGTGCTGCAGCTATGCATCCCTGGATAGAATCATCAAGCTTGGCGTCCTTATGGCTGGATACCTAAAAATTTTTGAAGATATTTTGACACGCAGCAGAGCCCAAGAAAATAATTTAAAAATATTTTTCAACTGTTTCACAGTTTAAATCGGTTATTTTTTACACATGTAAAATTCGCGTACAATCTCTTGAGATCCTCACCTCTTAACTATTGTGCACGCTTAACGTATTATATCTAGCTATTCTACCCATCCTAACTAGGCAACACACTATAATAACCTTGATAAATTTAGCTCACTCATATTACCCATATGACATGCTACCACAGTCTCAATAATCAATTTATTTATCCACGTATTATTATTGACTCAATTTATTTAAGTTTCTCTACTTAAATACTTTTAGATATGCAGAATCTATCAGTTCTACAATCACACATAAGTAGATATATCATACTTGTATATATTTAACACACATATAATATATACAATTATATCATCCCCGAAATGGCCCCTCGTAATGTTAACATACTTTGCTATAAAGTCCATGTACCTCTCGTACCAAAATCATGGACCTTGGTTCGAAATGTCTCCTCGAACCCAAAATCAATCAACACGGACTATTGGTTCGGCATGTCTCCCCGAAATCAATATCAATCAACCCAATAATGAGGCGAACATGGTTCTAATCCTTTGGGATACGCACATACCTAACGTACCCAAACGACCTACGAGTTCCACTAATACACATCACATATTGGGCCTCCCTAAGTTCCATGTTTTGGGGCACAAATCCAGACCTCACTAGAATCATTAAGTTGGGATCACCTTCTGTGCTAAAACCTCCTGGAAGAAGGCAGCGTAGGTGTGACAACCCGCACTCCGAAATAAGGGGTGGCCAGCCCGATACTCCGACATATACGGTAATCATGGACGAAAATCATACTCAGCACCACAAATATATTAAGAGTAACCGAGAAAACCACCTATTAATTCAGAAAACGGGTTGTCAAAACAATATGTGATGTAAAAGTTAACTTAAGAAAACAATTTAAACAACCCATTCTAGAAAAAAATAGTGGAATTCAAAGAAGCATAAATAACATAAGTTTAAAACAACTATGTACAAGGGGAGGACCGAATATGTTGTCAGTCCACATCTACACAAAAGTAAATACCACAGTTAGATGTTGTATTACAATCATTAAACAATTACAAGTTTGGGCCACTCGCCCGAGTGACAGGCCCGATCATAACTAGATATCAAAAGAATGATGGCGCCTAACAAAACATGCTGTAATATCCGTAATTTCATACAGCTCCTTAAAAGCAAAAGAGTAGGAATATCAACACGGGCGTCCTTGCGGAGGAGCACCTGGGCGGATACAACAACAAGCACAATATAGAAGAAAATGAACGGGTCAGGACCCGGTTTATGTATAGTTCCCAAATGAACAAAAAGCATGCTAGATATGAACAGTTAATCAAGGGAATGGAAATCATAAATCTAACAACCTAAGCAGGAATCA